>OZ038488.1:116729252-116851752 GCA_964036315.1 Acanthosepion esculentum | reverse complement strand
CATTCATTATTATTTAAGATAATTTTTTGGTTCTCAGTTGATCTTTCCAACTGAAGATTGCCTTAGCATGAAACTTGGAGTAACAATTTAGGTCGAGCCCATGAGCACTTCTTGGTGTTTATTATTATTGCAGCTCTGTCTTAGTTTGATTTTTAGAGACTTTGAGCACTTTAAGTTTTTGTTTAGATAGGTGTCTATCTTTTCTATTTCTCATTTTTTCTCTTTCCATGTTTTCTTCTTTAGAAGACTTGGTACTGGTATGGTTATTTTTTTTATACTTTACCGACTGTATAGTCTATGTTACATATATATATATATATATATATATATATAAATTGATTTTACCCCAAGCAAGGCAGTAAAGCCACCAGGACACAAGGGGTTACTGAGTGTGGAGGAATTAGAAAACAAACTTTATTAAGGACCAAGAACAAAAGAAGAGAAATCAGGAGGAAAGTAAAGAGTGAATGACATTACATTTAAATTTTTGAAAATTAAAGTCAGCTGGAAAGCATGGAGTCGGTAGAGTGTTCCACAATTGAGAAGTGTGAGAAAAGATATGGTTAGCATAGAACTTAGTTACATTGAGCTAAAATAACTGTATATTGGTCAGACCTTGTCACCCATTTAGTACAGTACTTAAATTTATAAAGTTTAGGTACCCTGGTGATGAGCTCATCCAAACAGTTGCCATGGAAGTATTTATAGAAAAGTCAGAGGGAGGCAACTGTACGGCAGTGAGAAAGGGATCAAAGCAGAGACACTGTGATAATATTGCCGATTCTTCTTTGGATTTTATCAAGGATCTCTAGATATATGGCAAGAGAACCAAACCATACGTGGTAGCAATATTCTAAACATGGTTGAATTGTAGACTTACAGATATGTAAGATTCAAGAGAGAAAAATTGTCTAACATGACACACTTTCTTAGCAGCTGACCTAGCAATGAATTCAACATAAGCTTTCTACTTCATGCCAGCCAAGAACATTAGCCCAAGAAGGTGCAACAAGTCACTTTCCTGAACATTAGCATCAGCCATGCTGATGGAAGACAGAAAAGGATCCATCAGAGGATTAACAGAGAGCAATTTATTTTGGAGGATTTAAAATTAACAAGCCATCCTTTGCCCCTGTTAACAACAGAGTGAAAGTCATTTTTGACCTTATCAGACTCAGTAGACTTCGTATCAAGAGAGGGGTAAATGTCATCAGCATAGATGCCAAATTGAGAGCTGTCATCAGGAAGGTCATTAATGAAAATTTTTAAAAAGTAGGACCAAGGATAGAGACCTGAAGGATGCCAAAAAGATCTAGAAGAGTGGCCATTCAGGATAACTTTCATTTCATGATTTGATAAGAAAGACTAGATCAGTTTGAAAATTTGTGAAGATGACCTGCATGCCGAACCCTATCAAAAGCTTTTGAGATGTCCAAAGCAACAGCCTCACCATTCATGTCTCAAGCATGATAGACTTTCTGCAGTTATTGTCAGAATATCAGCAGCTGACCTAGAGAAATGGAAGCCATATTTGCTTGTCTGCAAAAAGGCCCTATGTTGTGAGATGCTGAGCCAATTCAGCTTGATTAGGGCCTCTAGTAGTTTGCTAAAAAGAGGTAGGATAGTTGGAATGGTCGGAAAGTTCATGTGAGGTCTTAAAAAGTGGAACAACAGATGAGGATTTTCAGCATGCGGGAAAGCAAGTGGAAGAGAGGTATTTATTATACAATTTAGAGAGAGCAGCAGCCAGTTTGGAAGTACATTTCTTGAGGACTATTACAGAGATACCATCAGTTCTACATGCTTTGAGGGGATCCAAAAATGAATAAAAGTGGACACTATGGTCAACACTGAGTGGTGACAGTGATTCATGCTTTAATACAATCTTCAGTGTTGGCTTCGCTATTCATACATGCTGGTCAATAGAACATTATTTGTTGGCTTCGCTATTCGTACATGCTGGTCAATAGAACATTACTTGTTGGCTTCGCTATTTGTACATGCTGGTCAATAGAACATTATTTGTTGGCTTCGCTATTCGTACATGCTGGTCAATAGAACATTATTTGTTGGCTTCGCTATTCGTACATGCTGGTCAATAGAACATTATTTGTTGGCTTCGCTATTCGTACATGCTGGTCAATAGAACATTATTTGTTGGCTTCGCTATTCGTACATGCTGGTCAATAGAACATTATTTGTTGGCTTCGCTATTTGTACATGCTGGTCAATAGAACATTATTTGTTGGCTTAGCTATTCGTACATGCTGGTCAAAAGAACATTATTTGTTGGCTTCGCTATTCGTACATGCTGGTCAATAGAATATTACTTGTTGGCTTCGCTATTCGTACATGCTGGTCAATAGAATATTTGTTGGCTTCGCTATTCCTAGATGCTGGTCAATAGAATATTATGAGTAGCAAGTTCAGGTGCTTCCAGTTTCTTATATTATCCTAATAGTTATTGAGTAGGCAGTAATGGTTATATTTCAAATTATTCTCAAGGCTATTGAGTAGAAATAACCATTGACCAAATGTGGTTATTTGTGGATGTTGAATAATCATGTTGCTCGTTAACTTTTAACCTTATTTATTACTTAATGTATTTTGCATTTACTCATTAATTATTAGTTGTTTATAATTATTACATTTGTGTTTTTGTGTATATTTCTACTCAATAACCTTCAGAATAATTTAAGATATAAGTATTACTGCCTACCCAATAACTGTTAAGATAATACTTGTTCTTGATCTCAGTGTCCACTTTTACATTTGCATATGCTCTATCCTTGATATTGAGCACTTTTAACTATAAATATAGCATACCTTAAAATTACATGACTCTTCAGCAAAAGTGAATTGAGTCGTGTCGGTCACTGTGTGTTTATCTAAAAATAAATATGCTAAAATTCACCTTCATCCCTGCCGTGTGCCAATGGTTTAGTGGTAGAATTTCTGACTGACGCCAATTCAGTCGGGTTTCGATCCTAGCTAAAGGCAACCGGACGTCTAGCCACACTGAAGAGTTGTGAAACAGTCTGTCTGTGGGTGACAATAATTATATATATATATATATATATATATATATTATAAAGATATGGTTTTAAGGTATATGGGTAAAAGTGCTCAATATCAGAGATAGTATGTAGATATAAAAATATAAAAGTGGACACTGAGGTCAACACCAATTGGTGATGAGGTCTCATGCTTGAAAAAAACAATTTTTTTAAATTTAAAAAAAACCTTGAAGATTCCATTCAAGCATGAAACAGATTGTTACTGCTTGGTGTTGACTTCAGTGTCCACTTATATATATATATATATATATATATATATATATATATATATATATATATATAAAATGTCTCTCATGTGTCAGTGTGCCTCATGTTAACTATTGAGCAAGTTGCCCTGGATAGAAATAACTGAAGATATTTGTGCCAGAGTGGCATCAGACAATTTGAAATCAGTTGGATTGACTGGCTAAGAGATGAACGACAACAGCGAAAAGTGTCAGCAAATGTTTCTCTTGCTATATCTCAAGATCCTCGCTGTTGTACAATCCATGAACTTGTATGCAGGTCACTAGTGGGACTGAAGTGTCACATACAAGCCAAACATAAAAACTGAATGAGATTGTCAGATCCTCATACATCAAAATTGGTGGGTGAATCCATTTTATATATATATATATATATATATATATATATATATATATATATATATATATATATATATATATATATTCTGTTTATACGTTATTTTTATAGATATAATTTAAATAAATGTTCTTTGTTTTTGTTTTTTTAATTAAACAGTATTAATTACATCTGCCAGCCTGAATGTTTTTTCGTAGAAAATATTTGATTCTTTGACAGGAATACTGTTTAATAAAAAAAAACAAAAAATAGACCATTTGCTTAAATAAATTATATCTATAAAAATAACGTATAAACGGAATATATATATATATATATATATATATATATATATATATATATATATATAATGGAAATATAGTAAATGTACTCAATATAAAAGTAAACCATGAGGTCAACACCAAGAGGCAATATTCTATTTCATGCTTAAATACAATCTTCAGGCCATCTTGCATGAAGATTGTATTCACCATGCAGTGATTATTTTTTATGTCCAAATACTAAGTGTACTGATTTACTACCTAATAATTCCCTGAGTGGCTAAAGATATGTGAATAAACCCATTTTTATTAAGGTCAAATGTAGGTAAGTCTAGGGAACTTTGACATAGTGTAAGCTTATCTTGCAGACCAAAGATACTTATTCTAGCCAAGCACAAGGTCATAACATTGAGTGACAATTTGCCAAATTATTCTTTGGCTGAGAGAAGACTTCATTTTATTTATCTTGTGGGTTCTTCATGTATGACATTAGTTGGAATAATTCCTATTGTTTGTATTTATTCACCACAATTGAGTCTGGAGAAAACTTTCCGCTTCCTCCTCCTCCTCCTCTGTTCTCTTACACTCTCTTGGGAATAATATGGCTACAGTCTCATCACACAAGGCGTTGCTGCTGTGCTGTTATAGGTTCTATTGCAAGTATTCTTTTACATGGTGGAATTGGTAGCCACATGTTTTGAAGTCAGTGTTGTTTTTCTCTTAGACTGGTTGAGAACTAAGGCTAGAGATATCAGCCTCCACCGCTATTTAACACATAGCTATGAGAGAAGAGATGAATTTATGTGCATTTCACAAGGGTATTTGGGTGAAAGTGAATGCAATGGCCTCAGAATGCCAATTCCACAGTGATAACTTTTCGGAAATTTTCTTTTCTTTCAGAAAATAAAACCTGCTCCAACAATATTTTCACTATTGCCCGAATTAATAACGAAAAATTAAAAAAAATAAATGCAAATCAGATTCAGTTACAAAGAAAAGATATTTATTTTTAACAATCTAAATGAGGGTTCTTGCAAAAGTTCGTCCCATTTTTGCTGAGAATAAGATAACCTATTCTCTGAGTAATACAATGGAAAAAAGCATAGCAGAAAAACTTAAAAATTACAATGCACCAAAAAAACAAGAAGAAAAGAAAAGCACCCACCTGCTGCATAAATGATAACAATAAAGAAAGTGGGGAGAGCCTTAGCTCTTCAGTACACTTTCAGTCCTTTCAAGGTTCAAAAGTTTTTAGCTTTTCTCTCTTGTGTAGACAAGGTTCTCTTCTTCCAAACTCCCTTCTTTCTTCACTTATTTTTCTCTCGTCCGCCTGGATATTGCCTTTATTTTACAGCTGTAGAAGGTGAAAATTTACTTAAACACGCACTAAAACATTTTTTGAAAGCACACGTGTTTGCTCCTTCTTCTTCTTCTCAAACAGCTTTAGCTCAAAACTCCACTTATGGAGTTCTTTTCAAATTTTCTGGAGCTTCTTCGAGAGGACTTCACAAAACTTTCTCTGAAGGGACAACTTGCCTTCAGCAACTGGTTACTCATGCATCCTTATAGGCAAACACTGCCTGCCTTTTCAGCAGAGAGAGAGAGAACTGAACCTCCTGTCTCTAAGCAGTCTCGTTTCCAACTACTGCTAAGGTCCCATCTCAATTCTCCCTTCCCCTTCAAAGGGCGGAGGCGGTTCACCTTTGAATTCAGTATTTTTTGACTAGACTGTCCCTCAAGGCAACAGAGCTCAGTGTCTACTCTTTCTTCTGAGGAGCAGAGATATAGGTTTATATTATTCTCAAGATTTTTTCTGTGAAAGTGAATATAAGAGGCTGATGGTTACAAGATGATGCCCATTAAATTAACTGAGCTTAAAAAGAAAGAAATGCTTGGTGGGGATAGCACAGCAACAGAGAAAAATTTCCATGATCAAGCAACATTAATCTTTCATGGCTTAATGTCATTCCTTTCTTAGTCAGGCTGAGAACTTTTCAGTATTACATCTCATGTGCCAAAAGTAAGCTACGTGTAGTAATGAATAAATGATAACTCACTGAGGTGTAATGGTCCACACTGTGGGTTTATAGCTTTTAGTAGCAGTGAGTAAAATCCCAACAGGGTGCCTCTATACTTATTATAGAGTAGCAAAGTTTGTTTTGTTTTTTTTTATCCTGTGACCCGTAGGGGCACCATGTGTACTGCGGCCACAGTAGAAGTGGTGTTTCTTAGGCAAGATAGCCTGATGGAGCCCAACCTTCTCCAGGCTGGTTTTTAATTTAGAGTTTTTCCTCCTCCTAGACTGGGTTGTATAACCTTGGGTGGCAACCAATCTGTCCTGTTATTTATCCATAGCTGCGGGGAGAGAAGAGGATTCATACCTTCCCCAAAGCACAGATGAATATAAAGGATCTGATTGGAATTCAAACTCAGCTCACTGATTCCTCAGTCCGAGCCACTATTCATTACTCCACAAAGTTATACTTAATAAATAACGAGTATCCAATACGCCAAGGCTGTGGTTTTTCTGTATGCAGATTTTCGTGGATATTTCATGAAATATATTATGTCCATATTTAATATATCTTTATAAATACAATGACTTCAAGTAAATTATCACAAGTGCTTACCAAAAAAAGGAATTAACAATTCATTTAATCTTTAAATCAGGGCACATAATCTCTGCAAGTGTTTCATTTTTTATTTATGTTTATAAGTTAAACTTTCCAAATTTAAAATCTTATTGTTTTTTTTAATGTAAATATTAATACTATCTTTATAGAATACTCCAAAGTAGATGCTCACCATATTTTTCATGAGATACAATATTTGATTAACATGTCATGGAAGGAATAAATACAGTCTCTCCAGGGTGTGTGTGAGTGAAAATGTGGGTAGCTCTTAGCCAAGGGTGCTTCTCATACATTGGAATATATTTAATTTTCTAGTGACTGTGAAATGCATAATGAAATTGAAAAGCAGTCCCCATTGCACCAATACACATACAAAAGCAAAAAAGAAACAGTCAACATCAAATGAAGAAAAGTAATACATTTTAAACATGTTAAAAATTGTCAGTGTGCTGTAGTGTTTATTTTATTTTAATATAAGTGCTGAACACATATTATAGGAGCTTTCAAAAATTAATCAAGGGGTCAAAAGATGAAGGTAGAAAGTAACGAAAAAAGGGCCAAAATAAAAAAAAATTGGATCAATTAAAAATGCATTTGATTTTGACATTTATTTATAATAAGAGTGTGATATAATCCATGACATTAGAATTTACTGAACAAATACATCAAAACTTCTATTCACATGAACAGCTTTTTCAAACTTAACTTTAATTAATTACTCATTCGTTTTTTTAATTATTAACTAATTTTTTCATTGAATTATTTCTTTTCTATACATTTTGAATTACAAATTTGGCTTCAATAACAATTCATGTTTCGTAAAAAAATTATTTTAAAAATGTTTAGAAAGACTTTCTGTATTGATTATAACTTTACAAAAAAAAACTAAATTATTTCCTGGAAGCAAGAACTCCACTTCTTGGCTTTTCTTATGCTTATACAACACCACACAGAAACCCTCTATCTTGACAGGCTCTTGAATTGGGTGAAAATTAGTATAAAAAAAAGCAGAAACCAAAATACTTTTGGTGGATAGGACCATATATAAAAAGTCTGAATTTCAGAAGTTAACTTTTTTACGTCTATGTCTTCTGCAAGATAAAAAATTTGAATAAACTCCAGGGATATCAAGAAGTTACAAAGGGCATATAACTCAGAGATTTTTGGTCCTTGGTGAGTGTAAAGCTTTGTTGCAAGATTGATGGATTTGTTTTTTATGGTTTATCAATCCTTTGTTGGTTATTTAAAGCCAGAAAATGCTTTTAGATTGTAAGAAGTTTTGGAGATAATAATTATTTACTGATACAAATCTACTAATTAACCCATAGTTGGGGAGAGAAGAAGTGACTTCATACTTTTCCCAAAGGTATTTAGGATAAGTGAAAATAACTCTACTGCAATTTGAACTCAGACCTCCAATTTCCAATTCTGAGCCATTATCCATTATACCACCTGCACATCCAAGCTTACAACACCTGGTATTCCCAAGCAGTCACCTGTCTAGGTACTGACTAAGCCTGACATTGCTTAACTCCGGTGATCAAATGCAAACCGGTGTTTTAATGTGGCATTGTTGCAAGAAGATGAATGTCATTCACAGGGCAATGAAAGAAACTTGCCATGAATATACTTAAAAGTAGAATCTTTTACAATTCAAATGTACAAGAGTGTGAGTTCAATACCCGGCTAAGGCAGTGGAGAACTTTCAGAGGGAAAATTAACAGGAAATAACTGATAACTGACATCCATTAAACATGGCACGTGGATCTAGAACAGTCTACCCCAGTGAGTGAAATAAGGGGTTCAGTTCGACATTCCAACCACTTGAAGAAGGCCGAAGCATACAACGGCCGAAACGTTGTAATAAATATGACAACAAAGATGAGGACAATAGTCTGAATAATGTAAATAGTGTACATAATACCTCATCTCAGAAATATAGACAGATACTGAATTATGATTCATCAGAAAATTTAAATAATAAAACTGAAATTTCTAATGTAAATGAATTACTAATGATATTACTATAGAGATGTACTGAAACTCATAAAAAAAGGATTGTCAATAGTCAAGGATTATTGAAACAGGCCTATTTTATGTGTAATGTAAAATTGCAAATGATTGTCTTATAGAAATGCACTGATAATAAGGAAGAAGGAGGAGATTGTCAGTTGTCAAGATTTACTGCATTTTTATTGCAATTTGATTGAAATAAATTAATATTAGTTGAAGGTCTGAGATGTCATTATTTGATGAATCATTTGGTATAGTAATTTTTTCATTTTTTTGTTTTAATTATATTTTCCACAGTTGCTTTTCACAGCTATTCTCCAGTGTAAGTCATATCTTGTAATCTTCAGATATATTTTAATATAAACCTTTTATCTATTCACTGATGCCATTGACAGATTCATAGTTGATTGAAGATTATTTTTAAACGTCTATAAAGTAATTTTGTTTTTATTCGTAACCTAAAATATTTAATTTAATACAGTTCTTAAACCTTGTAATTTCCTCATTTTTTTAAAATATTTTCACATTGAATGTTTTGTTTAAAATACCATCATTGCATAGAGTATCTGATTATAATTCAGCTTGTCACTCCCTTAGTTAGCACGACCATTATACCCTGCCAATACCCCATAAATAATGAACCATTCCATTTTGATCATGTGGAATGAGAGAAAAGATATAGCAGAGACCCTAACTGGTTTCCATGAAAGAATGAAAGAAAGGGTAGATAGAAGTGTTTAACTTGTTTCAGTGAAATGGAAAAAGTTGTGAATTTCTAATCTTTTAATTTGTACCCACTTCTTAAAATAACGACTAGCATTCATATTTATTTAATATATGTTATGTTAAAGCTGTTAAGGTTAAATATTTAATGAGGTGATAGAGGGATTTCTACATATATTTTATTGCCATAGAACTCACCTATGAGCTTATTCGATCATTAACTTGAGAATTAAGATTCATCAGAAAGTGAAAATAGGAAAACAGTCAAATTTCTACGGCTATTTAAATTGGCATTTAACTCAACATTACTTTCAGGTTCTACAAATGCTACAAAAATTTAACCCTCTGAATATTCAGATATGACTGATATAATACATGGACTAATTGGGGTTTTAGATTTTTGTAAATTTTCCTGTACACTTGCAAAATATTTAACTGAATTTGTAATATTTTACCAAACTGCATAAAATATTTACTTTACAATTACTTTAAAAAAATTTTAAGATATATATATATATATATATATATATATATATATATATATATATATATAGGGATGTTTTATTTTCTGAACACAGCACACTGTGGCAGTGTTAGTTAATATTAACTACAAACATGGCCACAATGTGCTGTGTTTGGAAAGTAAAACATCCCTATAACTCTAAAAACATACACACAACTCATAGACCCAATTAAAAATAAAATCATCCTTGATAATGACTAAAAGCATAGCCGAAAGTGCTCAGAATTATAGAACATTTGGACAGTTTCTACAAAAATGTGTTCAAAAAAAGAAAACACTTGTTTGAACACAAGAAAAATTAAATACAAAGCTTAATTGCAGTACCTTGTCTGTTGTCTTTAATGAAACGTTTTTAAATAAAGGATTGCTGTCTATATATATATATATATAAATATATATATATACACACACACACACACACAGAGGGTGCGATGGATAAATTGTCATCTAAATTACACAAAAATGAAAACAACACTGAAATACTACAGAGTAAAATTTATTCAATAAAATTGCCATTGGTTTTAACCATGGCCTCTAGACAACTTCCTTCGGAATCTCCATCTCTTCTGGATGGTCTCTTTGTTTAAGTTGATGAATGCTGCCATAATCCTTCTATTCATCTTTGGTGTTACAAGGAGTTTTGTTGGTCTCTCACTCAACTGTGCCAAACACATAATAATCAATGGGTTTGCAGTCTGGGGAGTTAGGTGACCAGATGTAAGTGGGAATGTGGTTACAGAAATTGTCTGAGAGCCATGACTGGGTTCTTCTGCTATTCTAGCATGGTGCAGAGTCCTGTTGCTAATCATAGGCTTGTTGCAGCAGTGACCATCTTGACGCAGTGCAGCACTACCTCCTCAAGGCACGTGCTATAAGTTTCCGTGTTGAGTCTGAGGCCCTGTGGGAAGACGAATGGAGACATAACATTGCCATCACTAGTGATCACTCCAAACATCTTCATAATCACCATTAGACTCATCCAACTCATTCCGAATCCTCTGCATTGTCCTCAGATTGACACCCAAACACTCAAAAATGTTCATATTGAAGCTTCTGGCGCAAGTGCCAAGCAGTACTGCATGCTTTTTCTAAATTTCTGCATCATGGTGCTCTTTTTCTCACAGACAGTACCCGATTGACCCTACTATACTGTGCAGTCAACAAAATCAAAAACTAACATGCATGCATGAAATTAAAAACATAAAAAATTGTGACAATTTACCCATTGCCCCCTGTATATGTATTTTAGGGTGAATTTACCAAAGTTGGTTCAAATTTAAAAATGAAAAATTCCAGAATATTCTTTACTTGTAATGACATTCAAAATTTGGTGTTAATATTATCTTCAGAATTTTTTTTCTTTTATCCAGTGGTTCACTTTTCAGAAGTTCTACATATTTCCTTAAACAATCACTAGCTTGCAGATTTTGCTATTCATGTAGCAATTATCACTTTGTTGAAGGAATTTATTTTCTTATCTGCAATCCATGGTTTGCTAAGCACCGAGAAATCCCACAAAGGAGAAACAAAAAATGTCTTATCCTGACAAAATCCTCTGAGTGAAGAAAGCAAAAAATAAAAGGCATGAACACTTGTTACTTGAAAGACAAGAAGGGATAATCCCATGACACATTGTACCATCATTATATTATAGATTAACGTGCGCTCAGGCATTAATCTGTAAGCAGTATTGTTTTTATTTGTGTGCGGACTGTTTTTGTTTGTAATAAATATTATTTCACATTTTCCTATCAATGTTTCTTCCCTTCATCTTAAAGGTTTTAATCCACAAAGCCATTTACTCTATTACTTTTATACTTTTTTAGGCTGGCTCCAAATGTATTCATTGCCACAGAATGAAATTTGATATTCCAAAAATACAGATTTAAATTTTTGGCTGAATTAAACAATTGGTCCAAAAATCACAGAATGAATGATGTTCTAGCATTCTCTAAGACATCTGAAAATGCTTATTGCAAAGATCTCAGCATACTATTTTTCATCAAAAATATTAATGTTGTATTTGCAACATCAAGGTGTTAAACCTGCAAATTGTCAGAAATTTAATTTATTAAAATGTACTTTCTCTATATCAGATATGTCCATTTCTATCGACATTTCAAATAAGACTATTTACTATCAGGTTTGGTTTACGGCATATCAGCCTCAACGGGTTATTTAATGCTGACAAGATTTTTATTGTTGGTAATATTTTTTCCAAAAATGTATTGCTGGTAATATTTTTTTCTTCCAAAATGTATAGCTGGTAATATTTTTTTTTTCTTCAAATAGGTATTGCTGGTAATAATTATTTACAAAAATATATTTCTGGTAATAAAACCTATTTTTACACTTTAATAGTGTTTTGACCCCAGTTTTGGGATTAACTATTTGTCCATACCTGGGACCCTAACAGGTGCTACCACCCCGGGTCAGGGTGGACCTGGGAACATAAGCAATTAAGAGGTGGTTCCATGCTTCTCAAAACCTCCTGATCAGAGGGCTTGCTATCGGATGTAGTTTGTCTTACTCAAGATGCAGATGTAGTTTATCATCTTACCCAGGACACGGATGTAGTTAATCATCTTACTCAGGAATAAAGTGGACCGATTTATTTTTAAACATAAAAAATACTAATTTCTTGATTGTTGTACTGTTGGACCTAGGTATTTTTAAAATTAAAAAAAAAATTTGTCCGCTTTTTAAAATCAGGCGTAAGAGCAGAAAATTATTATTGTTTACTTATCATAGGCTACTGTACATTAATAGATAATTCTTTTTCTTGCTATGTTTGAAGCAAATTCAGTTAATTAATCCTTAAATATGCTAATTTACTTTGAAACAAATATCTGTCAAAAATACTGAATTTTTTAAAGTTGCTGTTTTTATTTTTTTTGTCATATTGTTCCAACAGTTGATGAGTGACTGTTCTAAAAATGTCGATAAATTTATTTACATATGGAAATTCATTTTTGGATTAGTTTTAGTGTATTATCTCTGTTAAAATCAAAATTTAACTTCCAAGAAGATATCAGAATTACTTAAAATGAGTTTTTCAGTTTTTTAATAAGTCTGTGTTGGTATCTAATAAACATTTCACCATACATTTTCACTGTATAGATGGAAACGGTATAGTAGAAAAATTGTTTCCATGATTTCTTTGTAGATAATTGATTTATAATTGGCTTGCAATCAATGATGTTCAGGATGTCATTTTTTCTGTACTAGATTGTAAGCAAGTTCAGACACTGGTGGAGCCTAGTGGAAGTTTAATATTTAAAAATTTGTATGTTGTGTGAATATTAAAATCTGAATAGCAATCCCTTTTTCTTGTTTTCTTCTCTCACTCTCAGAATGATCTTTAGCTTGGCCTGGAGTCGACAGTAGCTGATGTCACATCAACAAATTCATACCCAGTATGCTTTATTAATGAAATGAAATTCTAAAACAATTTCAATTGTTCTGAAGGGACTTCAATTTTTAAACATTCTTCAGGTACATATAGTTAATATTTAAATCACAATGGGATATTTCTTCATTTGTCCATAAAGCTATCTTTTGTTTTATGCACTAAAAATGGTTTCATCTTATTCATTATTTGTTATCCTTAATTCTCCAACTAGGGAAGACCAGTAATGTAAGTTGAGACTTGCTCACAGAAAGACTACATGGTTTTTCAAGATAATTTACAAAACTATTTTTAAAAACAAACATGTCAAAAAGGGTAACTTCCACAGCACACTATCTACCCCATTTTCTTGTAAAACTGATTTTTGTAAGTTTCAATCTTAAAAATGAATGTTGCTTCTACAGTCGGTCAGAATCAAGTACAGTAATAATGAGTGAAATTTTGATATTGGGAATCATAGAATTCAAGTTATCTGAAATTAATTTTCTATACAGCAAAGGGAAAATTGCAAAATTTTTATCGAGGGTCAGGCAGTGGTCAAAATGTTTGCATTCATTTAAATCAGCATAGGCATTAGCCAGATGCTCGCATTTATTTTTTAGCACAGGAAAAAAAATGACCAAAGAAGGAAAATAAATTTTCAATCTATAAGTGATTGCACATTTTGTTAGGTCAAAAGTCAGAAAGTCATTAATTTTCTGAAAATTTTTCACAGACATAAGATTCATCACCAAAAGTTTTTCCACATCTTTTGACTGCAGGATTTTTTTTGTTTTGCCAGAAGGATTGTTTCCAGGTGGTTCTCCATTTTTTAAAAATTTTTTGGGTTTTTTTTTTTTTACTACAACATGATATACCTACAACCATAATGGGTTTTTGAACATGTCATTGTCATCATGACTGGAAGAGTCATGATTCACAGATTCATTATCTATTTCTTATCAATCCTTTGCAGGTTATTTAAAAAAAAAAACCCAAAAAAACTGTCAAATTAAAGTGGCAACAAATGTCTGCAATAAATTTCTTCTGTCTCTCGACCGCAACACTTGTAGCCAAATCACAGTTAAAACGATAGTCCGACGTAACAGTCCAACAACCAACGTAGAAACGACAAAATGGGGTTACACGTCCAAACTTCTCTTCTCACCAGCAAAGACACGTCAATATTTATTGCTGAAAAATACAACAAATGTGGGACAAGGCCAAAAGAGGGGGTGAGGGAAAAGGACGGTTATCATTTGTCTTAATTTTAAACTTAGCTAGCCACAACCACTGACCCAATCATGCCAAACAATATTCCTACCACCAAAACAAGACATTCATGCTTACCGTTCTGACTACATCCACCAAAATACCCCATTGTCTCAATGAAAATCCTAAATAGACCCCATATGTACAAATAATGTCTGTGGGGGGGAGGAGAATAAAGATAAGTTAAAAGAACCCCAATGATTATATACAATGTGACTTAAAATTATTTACAAGAAAATAAACAAAATCATGTTAGTAATACAAATCCTAAATGTGACAGTAAAATCAGTTAACTGGACGAAATCGATACAGGACTTCAAAAATCTAGAAAACATTCATCCATCCCAAGCACTCACACACACACACACACACGCACTGATTCAGACACAACAACAAATACGAAAAAACCACACCCGCGAAACGAAAGGCACCCCGCATCCACCAGTTAACTGAAATCACTGACCACCTAACGAGGGAGAGGATGGGGAGTTAAACTAAAGAAAAAGAAAAGGGGAGGAAAAAAAAGGGGGCCAATGAGAAAACACACCCTAGCTAAGTTTACAGAAATAGAAAAGAAAAAACTAAAGAATCAAAACCAAAAACCTATTCTAGCCTAAATCCAGGGATGGGTGGTCCAAGTTCAACCCAAGAAAACAATATCCTGATGCCACTCCAGGTCAGCCCCTTTTACTCGACACATACACGCAAGATTCACCCACCTTTTGCCAAATTCTGATGAGGTGAGCCGCCCCCTTTCCGTCCTAATCTTGACTTTAAGCTGGTGCTTAAAGAAGATCAGTTGGGAAGAAGTGAACTTCTCGCCCTTATAGAATTCCTTCTGGCGCGTCGTCCAAATCACGACTCTCATAACCCCTAGTAAGCAACAGAACGCATAATGTTCAGCCTTCGTTATCTATGGCGCCACATTGCTACAAACAGAACTGCCCTCAAGGACAAAGAACTTTCCCTGCAGCATGTGAACCATGAGGCCTTCAACAGACTTGCACAACTGCACTACCGCCCTGCAATGAAAGAAGGCGTGACCAATGGTCTCGACCTCTCCAGTACAGCGACGGCAGTTTGGATATTTCTTCAAGCCTGCTGAACAAAGTCTCTTGGCGACCCAGTGGGCCCCATGAATCACTAGCCAGGTGAGTGATGCCTCATCATTATTGAGGCATTTCAACCCAGGCACCCATGGCCATATCGAGCGAGCCTCCTGCTTCGTAAGACCGAGCTCGTCAATCAGATCATCCTGAATGGCCCCCCTGACTAATACTTGATACAATGCCCTACGAGACAACGCCTGGACGTTGGAAAGGCCATCCGACGCCCGTGAGAGGCATTTCAGAGCATGACAACATTCGCGGTAGAAAGGAGCATTCGGCTCGGAGTGTACGGCTGGCCTCCTCCCAGCATGAGTGCACACTTCTCAGGGATGGGAAATGTTTACGGATGTCTTCCTTCCAGAAGGCACCATCCTCATCCGATCCGTGACACATTCGGTCTAGAAAGTTGATGCGAAGCAGCATATATTGACGAATCTCAATGCTAGGCATAACCAGACCGCCCTCAGAGGGATGAAGGCAACAGATCTCGCGAGATACCATAGAGGCTTTGTCTCTCCATAAGAAAGAGAACAAGAGCCTTACTAATAATATTAGTCTGGTAGACAGGAGTTGAAGTACAGAGAGTCGGTAAAGGAGAATCGGGTAGATGTGTGAAACACATACTTCTGCCCTCCCCTTCATGGAAAGCCTCCTCCGAGACCACAGATTAACCGATCTCGGCCTTCCCTTGTACCTCCGACGAATTCATTTCCAACTGGAGATCAGGACCGAACCAGACACCGAGTATCTTGATCGGCCCATCCGTGAAGAGGAACGGTCCGGAAAAAGAAACTCCCTTCCATGCACTCAACCGCAAGCCAACAGACTTATCATGGTTGATCTTGGCCCCTGTCACCATCTCATACCCACTGATCTCTTTGCTGACTTCGTCAATCTCGGCTCTGCTCGACACAAGAACTGAAACGTTGTCAGCATAGGCAGAATACCTGGCTGAGGTGGTAGCCCCAGGCAAGGAAATTCCGCGCAGGACCTCATTCGCCTTTAAGTTGCGAAGGAACGGTTCCAATGCAAGAACGTAAAGCAAAGGCGAAAGCGGGCAACCTTGACGAATGGAGCGAGACAATATGAATGGCTTCGATCTTATCCCATTCACCTCCACCAGTGCACCGGGGGTCGCATACAAAAGTCGGATCAAGGAGCGAATATCGGCTCCAAAACCGGCCGCCGAAAGGACAGCCTCCAGAAAGCGATGGTCAACCCTATCGAAGACCTTGGACTGATCTAAATTGATCAGCGCAGCTTTACTGTCGACTTGTTCTAAGATCAAGCGTACCATATGCAGGTTATCCTGAATAGTCCTGCCCTTCACAGCACATCTGCTCTGAGCCAATCAGACTAGACAGGACAAGCTGCAAACGGTTGGCTAAGATCTTCGCCAAAATCTTTAACTCTGTGTTTAACATAGTCAAAGGGCGAAAGTTATTTAACCCATCCCCACCGTTCTTTTCCTTACGCAGCAACTTGATCACACCCCTGGTAAAGCGTTGGGGTATAGACCCCTGCTTCATCCAGTTGTTGAAGATCAGTTCCAGCAAAGGAACAAAAACGGGCGACTGCCTCAAGTAAACTTCGTAGGGAAGACTATCTAGTCCCGGAGATTTATCCAGGCCAACCTGTTTCAGCGCTTCCCAGATTTCCGACTCTGTGATGGGGCCCTCGCACCCAGCTGCTTCAGCTGCCTCGAGACAGGGAAAGTCGGCCAAATAGGCGTCAAACCGAGCAGGGCTCAGACCAGGCTCCCTGGTGAAAAGACCCTGAAAGTAATCTTGAAAGGCCTCACATATTCCCGCGTTTGTAGTCACGGTCCAATTATCCAGCAATGTGACGCACGCGATATATCGTCGAGCAGCACTCCGATTTTCCTCTCCACGCAATTCAGCGGCCATATTGGTCGACTCAGAGGACATTCTTTTTAACCTAGCCCTAACTACCAGAGCTTGATCCTTCTTGATAAGCAAGGAGGACAACTCTGCCTTAGCTAAGGCTATTTCCCCACTATTACGGGATTTCACTGCCCGATCAACTTTTTCTTCTGAAGCCGTTTGCGCCGCTAATCTATCTAGATTGAGTCGACGACCAAAATCAGCAGCAAACGTTCTAATTTTGGATTTTAACTTATCCCACCAGACATTCCCTAAAACCACCCCCGTCAATTCCCTCTATATTAGTAGCAGCTGGTCCCGGAAATCCTGCTCACCAAAAAGTGAGCAGTTTAATTTCCAGTACCCAGCCAACCTAACCATAGGCTTATCTAAGTTTACACAACCCCAGACAAGCCTATGATCCATATAAACTATATAATGGAAGCTTGGACACCCTAAGAGCCCTACATCGACTCTCTTAACTAAAACTCGGTCGAGGTAGCACGTAAGCATCCCAGGAGCCGAGTTGCCACTATTTGTCCAAGTCCATGCTACCTCCAGAGGGTGCTCATTCCGGTACTTATCGACAAGATCAAACTCGCCGATAAAGTCCTGAAATAGTTTCACGTCCCGGATGTTAGTACCCGAATTTTGCCCTATACGATCTATATCGGGGTCAAGGATGGCATTCCAATCGCCCGCTAAAACTACCCGACGAGATGTCATAAAAAACGGCCCGATCTGCCGAAACAAAGCAGGCTGCTCGGAATGGTTATTGGGAGCATAAACCCCAATGAGTCGTAAAGCCTTATCCTTTATGGTAACATCCAGCACGCAAAGCCTGCCCGCCGGATCTGCGAAGACAAGAGTACATGCAGCCTTCAAAAACCTGTTCACTAGCCAAGAGACACTCCTCAAACGACCATCAAAACATGCTGAATAAAAGGAGAACCCTTTAGACAGTATGTCCTCACGATCATGAGAAGAAAACCGGGTCTCTTGCACACAACAAACATTCACCCCGAGGCGCTGAAGGTCACGAGAGAGCCTTGCCCTGCGAGACTCGGACCTCAGGCCCCGCACATTTATACTTGCTAACGAGAGAGCCATAGTGAAGACTGATTAGGGTTTCTTTCCTGAATTGAACATAGCCAGTGTAAGGATACTGACAGCATCCCCCATAGACCCATGGCCCATCTCAGTCTTGATGGTACCATCTTGGGAGATCCCGCCGATATCCCAGGGGAAAGTCAATTTTAGTGCTCTATAACGGGAGGGGTGAACAAAAACCGGGATCCTCCCTGCACAAAATTGCCTCATTTTTTAAAATTTTTTGTTTTGTACGATGGCAATGGGCGGGGTCATTTTGAACGAAGTTATTGCTTCGTCCAACATGAACCAAATCTGTTTTGCCCCAGTTTCTGATCTTATGATTGTTAAAACCCTTTGGGCGTTTGAAAAATTATTTGGATCATCAATGTTTTTATCTCCAAACTGTTTGATAGATAGTAGGTATTTCAGGTTTTTGATTCTGTTGCCATAGTCTCTGGCTTTCTCCGCTTGTAAAGGGGAAATTTTACATACATCAGTACCTGGATTATAAATGTGTTTGGGTTTTTTCTTTTTATCTGTGGAATCTTGAGTGGGGCTTCTGTGCCTTTTGTTAACTGGAGGAGGCATTTCAGAAGATTTAATAGGAGAAGGGCTGGGGGTATTGCAGGGTGTATTTGATTGTCTAAAAGGGCTGGGGTCTCTACTGAGAGGGATTTGGGACTGGGCAAAAGTGGAATGAGATTCAAGTGGAGACTTCCCTCTACAAAGAGAGGTTGAGGGACAGGGAGAAGATGGTGGGTCGGAGAATGTGGAGGGAGTGGATTTCTTCGTAGAGGTGGACTTTTGTTGATGGGATGTAGAGGGCTGAGGAGACTGTGTAGTGCTTTTTGGAGGAAGGGAATTCTTGGATGGAGAGGGTTTTCCTTTTCGTTGTTGGTCCAAATTGTATTTTATTTCCTTTATTTTTTCAGTTTTTTCGAAACCGGCGGTCATATTTCTTTTGTAACTTACTGTTGTCAGAGGGAGTGGGACTGTCTTTAGTCCCAGGAGCTCCAGGGGACTGAGGACCCGCTGTCTGACGCTTCCCTCTGGCTCTGCCAACTACCTGCCATTCACCCTCTTCCCTCTCCTCAACCACACTTGCAGTGGAAGAAGGCTCTTCAGGGAATGGGGGCTTAGATGATGACCCAACTGCAGCCGGCATGCCCATTACAGGCGTGGCAGTTTTTAAAAACTTGGTCAGAGGGGGAATTTGGTCGATTGGGACCTGACCTCCAGAGGCCTTCTTCTCTGGACAGGAAGAGGAAAGGTGACCAGGCTTTTTGCACTTCCAACAAACTGGTTTACGGCCTGTCACAATGACTGGCAGCTTCAGGTCATCAACGTCAAGACAGTTGGGGATGGAGTCGAAGGCTTTATGATCGAGCATAATATCGAAGCTCCATACCCCAGTCAGGCTATCACAAGAAGCACCCAGAATCTCGCCAGGCTGGGCCAAGAAAGACGCCAGGTGCTCCCCGATAACCTGAGGAGAGACCTCATATACTGCTATTCCTTCTTATCCATTTTTCAAAGAGAAGGGGAGGGGTGAAAAAAGAGGGGAATAGTTACAAAAAAAGGACAAATATTGCCTAAAGGCGAAACAATAAAAAGGAAAACATGAAAAGGAAAAATAAACAGTAAAACGAAAAAGCTAGACAATGAAAAAGGAAAACAAAGAAAATACGAAACTTCGACAAAAGCTGAAGCTAGTTACAAAAAATTCAAAATGGCCGACACTAAGAAAAAGCGAGTCGAACCAATAAACAAAAGAAAATAAGCAGATAAATTAGACAATATAACGATTAGAAACAAATTTAGTACAGAAAACAATTAAAAACAAAAACACGTAAAACTTAAAGGAAAGAAAGAAACAATTAAATAGATAACAAGAAATTAAAATTAGTCAAAAATAAAGCGAAACACAGACAGGGGTTACAAAAGAAAGAAAACGAAGATAGATTTAAAAGAGAAGAAAAAGAAAAGCAAAAAGGAAAACTAGAATAAAAAGAAAAAGAGCAAAAATTATGGGGGGGGTAAATAGAAGAAAAAATCAAAAAACTTTTTCAAAACAGTCGTAAAAAGGTAATAATAAACTAAACAAACTTAACCAAAATGAAATTCAAATGCAAAAGGGTAAACTCCAACAAAAAGAGTCAGGCAATAAAGAGCAGTCAGCCAATGGTCAAAATGTCTGTCCCTTGAGTAGTGAAGCCACAACTCACCAGCAAAGACGTGCCTATCTCTCCCCAAAAAACGGCTCACTTTATACAGCCGAGGCCTGACCATAATTTACATATGAATCACTAGATAACGAGATTTTACGTTAGTCATCTGAGACAACCTGTCATAAAACATGGGCGCCGCCATTTTGATTCTTTCCTCATCCGTCCAGTATTTCATTTTTCCAGGAACTGTTGCTACATTTGCATAAGCGTCCACTATTCTGCTTACATATTACGCATGCCACTCGTTGGCTCTTAGGTCCACTACATTTTTGCTCACTTACTCCATTTCTTGCTTTATGTTCATTTTCTGGTCAATGTTAACATACAAAATCCAGTGTAGGTTTAATATTCTCAAAACCTCTATGCATATTATTGACAACAAAATATCAGGACCAAAGACATATATATATATATTCTGGCAAAAGATGAATAGCTAACTGAAAAGTGTGCAGAGAAAAAAAATGAGCATCACAGAGACAGTCAGTATGCATCATTGAATAAAAGAAATACAACAAAAGATGTGCTCCATTAAAAGATGAATAAAATTGAAAAAAAAAAAAGAAAGAAAAATACAACAAATATATTAATGAATACTTCTACGGCAAAAGAGGTAAACTTACGATGCAAAAAAAAAGACATGGAAGGATCTGAAATATTAAATTCTGAGTTAAGATCGGCACTAGACAAGATGAAACCAGAACAAAACAGCAGAATCAGATCAGATTGTAATAAAGGTTGTCATTCCTCCAAAATTCCAACAAATTTTTTTGGCAATGCTAAAAATAGATCAACACACAACACCAAAAACAGGATCAAAACACACTTGCTTGCAGTCTGAAGAATTCTTCCCACTTTTAGACATATGTGCAAATACCATACATGATTAAAAGTACCAATAATGGAATAATCAAATTACCAAAATTTTTCAGGACTCCTAATCTTGAGCCACCAAAATAGGATTAAAAAACCAAAGTTGGCAAATCAAAGACCATAGCCACTCTCCTTGGAATGACCAGTCCAAAGAAATACTATTCTATGTTACTCCTTTCAGTAAGCCAAATGCCAAAGAGACACAGATAAGAAAGTTTACTAAATTCTCCTTCTGCTATATATGTATTCACTCTCTATATCATGCTTAATACACACTGGTAGACTTTTTTTTAATCATTTCACCCCAAGCAAGGTAATAAAGCCACTAAGATGCAATGATGTTAAAAAGTATGAGAAAAATATGATGATGAAGGAGATAAGTCAATAAAAGAACAAGAATTAAGAAGGTAGAAGATAATGATTGGCAATGTGTTTAAATTTTTAAACATCAAAGTTAACAAGAAAGCAAGAGTCCGGAAGAAAGTTACACAAGTGTGAAGTATGCTAGAAGAAATTGTTAGAATAAAACTTAGTTACATCTAGCCATTTCAACTGTAAAATAATGATACCTTCCCACAAATCTAGTACTGCACTTAAATTCAAAGAGTCTAGGTAATAAAGAGGAAAGTTCATCAGGACAGTTGTCATGAAAGTATTTATAGAAAAGGCACAGGGATGCTACATTATGGTGGTGGAGAAAGTGACTGAAGTTGAGATGCCAGATCAGAAACAAGAACATTGCAGATTTTTTGGATTTTATCAAGAATCTCTATATAGCAGGAACACCAGACTAGATGTAGCAGTAATATTCAAAGAAAAGACAAATGGTAGTCTTATAAAGCAATATATTTGATATGTAAGATATATTCTGGTGAGAAAAATTGCCTAGCTTGACACAGCTTTCCTAGCTGCAGATTTAGCAATTGATTCAATATACTCATTCCCCCTAATATCAACAAAAAATGTTAGTCTGAGAAGGCGCAATGAATCACTCTACTGGAGGTTAGAATCAACCATATTGATAGAAGGTAAAAAAAGTTCTCTCAGATGATTAAAAGAGAGAAGTTTTGTTTTGGAGGAATTAAAATTAACAAGCCACTCCTTGCCCCATTTAACAATAGATTGTAGATCATTTTTTAGATCAGCTGCCAATTTGACCTTATCAGACTTACTATTAAGACAGGAGTAAATAGTTGTGTTAACAGTATAGGTACTGAGCTGAGAACTGATGACATCAAGAAGGACATTTATGAAAATTAAGAACAATGTAGGACTAAGGATAGAGCTCTAAGTGACACCTGCATTAATGCAGAAAGATCTAGAAGAGTCACCTGTCAAATGCCTTCAACATATCCAAAGCAACAGTCCAAGCTTCACCATTTTTATCTGAAGCTTTCAGCAATAATCATTAATACATCAGGAGTTGACCTTGCGATATGGCTTATCTGAAATAAGACCTTGTAAGGTGAGAGGCTTAACCAATTCAGAGTTATTTAGCATCTCTAGTAAAAAGGTAGAAGGCTAATAGGCCAATAGAAGGTTCAGAATGTTCAATTGAGTTCTTAAAGACTGGAACTAAAGAAGAGGATTTCCAACAAGCAAGATGCAGCAAGGAATTTATTATAAAATTTAGAGAGAACCAGAGCCAGTTCAAGAACACATTTCTAAAGAACTATTGTAGGGATACCATCAAGTTCACATACATGATGAGGATCCAGTTTAAAGATGATAACCAAAACCATGGACAGAATTATATGCATATTACTCAAGAGTCTCAGTTCTAAGTGGAAAATCAGGCAAAGATACAGCAGATGAATCAAGAATAGAATTAGAAGTAAATTTACAAACAAAATATTCAGCTTTATCAGCAGAAGATGTTAACACTTTAAAGTGAAGAGAGGTGGGATAGAGGAGGTTTGGTTTGTTTTATGGTATATCAACCTCAATGGATTATTTCATGCTGACAAGATTTTTGTTGCTGGTAATTTTTTTTTTCCAAATATGTATTGCTGGTAATAATTTTTTCTTCAAAAATTCATTGCTGGTAATAATTTTTTCTTCAAAAATTCATTGCTGGTAATAATTCTTTCTTCAACAATTCATTGCTGGTAATAATTCTTTCTTCAAAAATTCAATGCTGGTAATAATTTTTTCTTCAAAAATTCAATGCTGGTAATAATTTTTTCTTCAACAATTCATTGCTGGTAATAATTTTTTCTTCAAAAATTCATTGCTGGTAATTTCTTTACAAAAACATATTGCTGGTATTAAAACCTATTTTTACACTTTCATAGTGTTTTGACCCCAGTTTGGGGGTTAACTATTTTTCCATGGCTTGGACATTAACATGTGCTGCCACCTCAGGTCAAGGTGGACCCAAGAACACCAGCAAGTAAGAGGTGGTTCTATATTCCTCAAAGCCTCCTGATCAATGGCCTTGCTATTGGATGTAGTTTAGTGTCTTACCCAGGACGCAGATGTCGTTTATTGTCATCCCCAGAACAGGATAGAGGAGGGATTTACTCTTATTTAACACACTATTAAAGAGATGCTAGTAAGTATGTGAACCAAACTTGTTAGAGTCTATATGGTGCCACATTCTATCAGCAAACAAATATTTAACCTCATTAAGGACACATTTGTCATTATTAGAAGTTAGCACAAAGAGGTGTCTGTTGTGATCAGAATTATCACATTCACATAGTCAGAAAAAGTTATCCGCCATGGGCTATAGCAGCTAAACAAGCAGGTGTGTATCAAGGAGAGAGTTTCATCTAGTATTTACATGATGGCACAAAAGCATCAATGCCAGATTTGATCTAGAAAGAAATCTCTGGTATAATTTTCAATAGGAAGATTAAAGATTTCATTCTTGGAAGCATTGAAAAAAAAGCAAGAAACACAGTAAGGTATCTATTGTAGAGCTTTTAGAGAATAGGAACAAGTTCCTGAGCACATTTCTTCAGATCAAGTTTAGAGTTTGGTTTGTTTTACAGTATATCAACCTCAATAGGTCATTTAATGCCGACAACCTTTTTTTTTCCTGGTAATATTTTTGTTTTGTCAAAAATCTATTTCTGTTAATAATTTTTTCCTCAAAAATGTATAGCTGGTTATATTATTTTTTCAAAAACGTATAGCCGGTAATATTTTTTCAAAAACATTTAGCTGGTAATAGTTTTCCTTTCAAAAATGTATTACTGGTAATATTTTTTTTTTTCTTCAAAAATTTATTTCTGGTAATAATTTTTTACAAATTATTTCTAGTATTACAACCTATTTTTACAATTTTATAATGCTTTTTACCTCAGTTTTGGGGTTAACTATTTGCTGGGACCCTAACAGGTGCTACCACCGTGGGTCAGGGTGGACCTGGGAACACCAGCAATTAAGAGGTGGTTCCACACTCCTCAAAGCCTCCTGATCAGAGGCCTTGCTGTTGGATGTAGTTTAACGTCTTACCCTGGACGCGGATGTAGTTTATCGTCAAACCCAGGACGGTCAAGTTTAGAAATGACAGCAGAAGGCATAGAAGGAGTTATATGCATCAGTTTTAAGTGGAAGGTCAGGCAAAAGATATTCCAGATGAGTCAAGAATAGAATTGGAAGATTATGAGTAAAGTATTCTGCTTCATTATCAGCAGAAAATGATAACACATCAAATTAAGAGGAATGATCAAAGACTTCCTCTTATTTCACAGACTATTACAGAGCTGCCAGTAGTCATGTGAACCAAATTTGTTAGAGACTATATAGTGCCTTATTCTATCAGCAAACAAATACTTAACCTCATTAAGGACACATTATTACAAGTAGGCACAAAGAGGTGTCTGTTGGGATCAGAATTACCATGCTGGTACACTCGATAAAAGTGACATGTCCAGTACAGCAACTGGCCAGGCCCTTGTGAACCAAGAAGAAAATTATGGTTTCACCTGGGACTTGGGAGAAGGTACAAAAGTATCAATGCTGGCTTTAATCAAGGAAGAAACTTAAGTGGCACAATTCTCAATTGGAAGGTTAAGAATATCACTCCAAGGGGTCAATAAAAGTCACAAAATTAATCCAAATCAGTACACTGGCAACAAAAAGGAGTCATGAATAGTGGATTCATTTCTAATAAATGACTAAGTAGAATTATCAATAGATACTACAGCATGACCCAAATTGCCAAAAGGAGAGAGTTTTGATGCTCAACAAGAGCTAGAAGAGGAGGTAAGGAATAAATCAGGTAATGAAGAACGTTGATCAGATTTATTAGCATGGAGTATTGCTGCCATATATGGTCTGGTGCCCCTTATGTTTGTCTCAAGGTTCTTGATAAGATCCAGAGATGGATATGCAACGCAATTGGCCCTGATCTGGCATCTCATCTGCAGTCGCTCTCTCAGAGACGTGCTGTCGCCTCCCTCTGTTCTTTTACAAATACTTGCATAGTAACTGCTCAGAGGAACTGCTTTCGCTGGTTCCCAGACTTCATGAATTTAAGCGTTCTACTAGGCTGGCATCTCGCTCACACCCTTTCACTTTCAAAACTGTTAAATGTAGCCGTCTCTTCTACTCCAATAACTTCATGTTTTGCAACTCTCACCTGTGGAACTCCCTCCCCTCTTCCCATTTCCCTGATAGCTATAATCTCCAACTATTCAAATGTAGTGTCAATCGACATCTCCAGATGCCCTGATCTATCCCCTATCCTTCTCGTCATCCTTCCCGCTATCACTCCTATTTTCTCTCGCTCCAATTCTCTGTAATCCCTTGCGTGCTAGTGGCTTGCTGCCTTGCTTGGGGTGAAACGCTTAAAAAAAAATGAGTAGGGAAATCCACTACGTCACTGAGAGACTGAACAATGAAAAAATTGAAAGTCTGAATCCTGGCAACATCAGAAACATTAGAATGATTAAGTCACTTGACATGATGAGCATTAAAATCTCCAAACACAAAAATATTTGCAGATGAATGAAGAGAGAGAGACATTTCTATATTTTCATAAATCTTGTATTATATATTAAAGTCCTGAGAAGATAGAAATCAATAAAGAATAAAAGAGATAGCCAACAGAGTGCAACAATATAAGTTGAAAGCATATGAAAGAGAGACAATTTGCTTGCAATTGGGAGATATTCCTGAATATAAACACTGAGGCCATGCATATGTATGACAGAATCTTTTTGGCAAAGAGGAACATATCCCTGAACAGAGAATTCATTGGTACTAATAGAAGAATTTAAATTAGTTTCACAAAGTGCAAAGATATCTTGAGACCATTTCAAAAGAAAATATTCTGTATTACAGATATTGGAATGAATGCCATGAATATTTGGAGAAAGAAACATTGAGGGAAGGGAGAGAGGTGATTTTTTTTTGTTTACTTGGTTACATGTATTTCTTTTCATTGTAGTTTTTTTAAGAAGTAAAAGAACAAAAATAATTATCCCTCTCATCAATGCTGATGCAAACTGGTCAGAAGGTGGTTAAGACTAAATCATCATGTGGCCTCAGGGTTGTCCATTGTAAATTCAGGGACATCTATCCATGCATGTCATGGCACTACAATTGCCCTGATATTATGCAACTGTTGATCAGAGCAGCCTACCAAAGAGTTCAGGTTCCTCACTACCAGTCGTAAGCAGCAACCAGAAAAATGTCAACCCAGTACCATCATAATGAAAAGCTGCAGTCACTGATCAATCAGATCACCAAAAGGTTAAGACAGTTAAATCATTAAAGGCATGGAGGAAATGAACTGCTAAACCACATCCTAAACAGAAAAGAGAGAAACCTCTACACCTGTTCAATAGACATGGAAAGAGTACTATTCAGGTAATGGGTAAACCTACCTACCTACCTACTATTAACCTGTTCACAGCACAGGAGGCTGGGTACTTTCATCAAGAAACCATCTGTTGTTGTGAAGTCAAGGTGTAGCACTAGTCAGTTGCTAAGCTTGTACTACCCATTATTCTCAGTGATGAGTTATATAGTCTTTCTCTTGCACTTATGCAAATTAGGCATATTAATTTGCCAGTATCACTACAGCTGTAGATCCCTTCCAAGCCAAAGGGAATTACTAATTTTTTAAACACCTCTCTTAAGGTTATCCTAAGAATTGGAATCAAAGTTAAATTAACAAAAAATTAGATTCTTTAATCTAGTTAGAATTAATAAAAATTTAAGTTTAAATACACACACAGGTGCATGCAGGTATATTTTACACTGGACAACTGGATAAAGACCTCATTGTCAAATGGACAACTTATTCTTAGTATTATCATCTGTTTAAAATAGAAATCAATAAATAAATATGATGTTTCATTTTAATCTTTTCTTTTATTAAGTCACAATTTCATCTACTCTAGTATTCTTTAAGTGTTTTAGGATTTCAGTTCAAATATATAATATATATATATATATATATCTGTATCATGTCCATTAAAACTTAAAAAGTTCTTCAAATTAGGACAATCAGTGTCCTGTCAGGATCTGATGATTTCATTGTACACTTCCTTTTAGAAGAATGCAAAACTTGATATTGTCTGTATGCAAGAGGTGTACTGATTTGGTAGTAATTCCATGGTGTATTTGGAATACAATTTATTTTGGACTGGCCACAAGAAGAAAAAACAGAGTTGCAACTGCAATATGCAAATCATCACAGATATTACAAAAAATATCTTACACCAGTCAAAAAGAATGATGGCTGCCAACATTGTTGTACATAGCTGTAAAATCTGAATGATGTCAGTGTTGTTTCAAAAAAAAAAAAAAGGGAGATTCTATACATGACTAACAAAAATTTGTTTGCTAGTAAAAACAGAAATCTGTGCATTCACAGATGTGAAGAGATATACATTGATCATTTAAGCATTCCATACCCAAATGAATCTAATAGAAGACAACAATCCTGCTGTTCCTCTTGAGGCAAATGTAATGATGATGATGGGGGCATGCAGAAGACATAGTTATTCATAATTGGGATAAAAATGGTCTGGAACAGAATATTGGTATTCTTTATCAAATATTACAAAGAATTGGACTCAAGTTAAATCTTTCCAAATCAGAAACTATGATCTGGAATGAAAACAGTGATGGCATATACCCTGAATCCATCATAAAAATTCAGAATGCAATTAGAAAATATCAAAAATTTCAAATACCTTGTTTTATGCATCACTTATAAGAAATTTAGTATAGAAGATAAGGAAAGATTTTATAAATTTTAACTTAAATTTGCTTGGTCAATGAAGGCCAAATATTTCCTTGTATTACCATAACAAGATGCAATTTGCCATAGAAAATTTTGGAATCAATATGATTATGGAAATAATGAAATATACAACAGTGGCAATATACTGGAAGACCTTAATATATTCCTCTTTTCAGAGCTGCCTAATAAGCAAGGTGCAAATGAATGCAAGCTCTGTTAGATAATCAGCTTAATGAGCCACATAACTAAACTTATCATCCAAATTCTGATCAATAGAGTGTGTAGCAGAAACTAGAAACAAGGCAAGAACAATGCTGTGTCATTAGAACAAGAAATACAATATTATGATCAGAATAATATCACAGCAAGCAAATACACAAGGACAATAATCTACTTTTCATAGATTCTGAAAAAACATTTGAATTGCTCACAAAACTTGTTTCATTTGAGAGAGATATTATAATTTCAGAACATTTAATGGGAGCAAATGCCTGCATACAGATAGAAAATAAAACGGTCAATAAAATAAAAGTAGAAAAGGTGCAGAAGACAATGCATTTCTGGTGGCTATGGAGTTATTAGTTATGGATGTGTGTTTTTTTTATTTATCTCATGAGAACATCTATTTCCACCATATATATCAGTGTATTTGGATTGGGTGTATATTGGACTTGTGTAATGATATAAAAGAAAATGCTCAGTGTGTAGATAAATACAAAAGAAATTTTTATATAACAATATAAAAACAGAGGAGGATAAGGTGAAAGTTTTAAAAGTTCAGTTGTAAAAGTCCTGACACATACAAAAGAGAGAGAAAGAGTCCGTTTCAGCCATTGTACACTTCGGCCTTCTTCAGGTGATTAGAATTTCAAACCAAACCTTTTATTTCATTCACTAGTCAGTGGATATTAGCAATATCTTTATCCACTGGGCCATGCATCCTTGAGGCATGGCACGTGGAACTAGAACAATCTACCCTGGAGGACGAAATAGATGGCTTGGTTTCAAATTCCAATTACCTGAAGAAGGCCGGAGCATACAACAGCCAAAACGTTGTACATATGGCAATGAAAATGAGGATAAGAGTCCAAATAATGTAAATAATGCAATTCTTCAATTTAAGTTGGAAGTTTGTCATAATATTCAAAATTTAATAATTACACTATCTAAGTTCTGTCTTAATCACTGTTCATTGCCAGAGTAATATCCTTATTTTTGGCCATTATGCTTTCTAGCCTTCTCCGAATCAAATGGACCCTTTATTTAATCTATGGAGTAAATTATTCACATTCTGCCAAGATATTTTGTCTTGGTGAATTGTCCTTTATTATAGCTCAGTCATATTTCTACTGAGTATATTTGTACTACCCAGCCGAGGGATTGAACTCAGAAATACTATGCCACCAAAGTGACTAACCAACTCTTAATTCTTGGAAGAATCTTGAAGCTAGAATTTGAAGTCCTATATGTAATGTTCTACTTGCCAAATCTGCTCCAACCTTGTCTCTCTTGGCCACCATTTCTGCCTTTTTTTGTAATGGGGAAACCATGTAAAACAAGTATATATTACAATCAGGAAATATTTATCTGTCCTGATATATAACGTTTCAAATGATCACCCCACACGAGTATGAAAATAAAACCAGAAAGTAACTGACATCTCTTTCCTTATTTTTCATGGTTGACAAGTCACCATCTCTCTAGTGAAGCACATTAGTATTCAAGTTAGAATTTGTCTTTTTTCTATTCTTTTGTCGGCATTTTTCCTTATTATTTCCAGTGACTGATAACCTACTTTGCAACATGGGCAACTTGATCTTAGAAAATTTTTTAAAATTGTCTTGCATTTGTATGTAAATATTGTATTAACATGAAATTCTTGTCTTTTTTTTTTTTTTTTTTAATCGTATCACCCCAAGCAAGGCTGGAGGCCACTATCACGCAAGGGGATAAAGAAGGGTTGGAGGAAGAGCAGATAGGAGTGGCAAGGGAGGGGATGTGGAGAAAGAGAAAGACAGTGGGTCGATCAAGGCAAGGGGGCCACAAAAGATCCGGAGTGAGAGCAGATAGGAATGAAAAATGAAAGGATGTGGAGAAGGGAAGTGGATAGATCAAGGCAACTGGAGATGTCGATTGACGCTACACTTAAACCGTTGGAGATTGTATTTGTCAGGGAAACAGTAATAGGGAAGGGAGTTCCATAGACGAGATGTGCGAGACATGAAGCTATTAGAGTAGAAGAGACGTCTACATCTAACAGTTTCCACTGTGTAGGGGTGGGAGCGGGATGCCAGCCTCGTGGGGCATTTAAATTCACGAGGCCTGGGGACAAGCAAACGCAACTCCTCAGAAACTATTTTGTTTCAGTTCAGTCAACCAGCTCTAATAATGCTTGCTAAGAATTGTTGAGTGGAATATTTTACTTTTCAACATATCAATTCTTACATATGCATGCATAAAAAGAGAGAGGGTAGGCAATTTATTGTGGTAATTTTTAAACACAGCCATTTTGATAACAATAAGGAACTGATAACAGTAAACACAGGATATAAAAAGTGAAGAAATTTACATTCATTTATTTATGAAACAGACACCCGATAATTTTAATCTCTTCAAATCCAAGGTCAACCATTATCTATCCTACATATCCTCATAATCTCTTCTCTGTCCTTTTATGTCCATACAACAACCTCATTCAGTAACCCTCTACCGTAAGTGGCTCTTGGGCCTCCTATTAAACGAACATTTAATTTAAAAAATCTTACAAAATACTTGAACCTGTTTATGATGCACTAATTTTTAATTAATTTTAAATAGTGTTTTTGATAATTTATTTTATTTGGCCACAACCCTCTCCAAGCAGAATTCAAACCACTAACATCCATGACTATCTTTACAAAAACACTTGGAGTTTAATTATTTTTTTCATCACCCTCTCTCTCTCTAAATATCTTTTATAGCCTTTTGATTTGTTAATTTCAAAGAAATTACCATTGTTAATACAGTAATGATATTCTGGTGATTAATTTTAATTACTTATATTTGTTAATATATTTTTGTATTCCTTTTAGGATATATTTATACAGGAACAATTCATTGAATCTGTTTTATCTTGTAGAGAGCAGGATAACGAAGGGAGTTGTGCCGACAAAGTCCACGTTTGGCTTTTGTAATCATTTGTATTGACAAGTGAAATTAATCTTATCAACACACCTGTTCCACAAAGATATAATCTATCAAATGTCTCTCAACTCAAAGGCGTATAAGAAAGTAAAAACATTAACTCAATAAAATTACAAGTTTTGAATCTGAAAAGCAACCCATTAATTTAAGCCACTTGATTAGCATGAAAACCCTTGACACTAGATACAAAATAGATGACCTTTGTTAGAAAAAAAAAAAAAGCAGAAAAACAAATCTTAAATTTAAAAAAAAATCTAAACCATCAGAACAATGAATTCTCAAACATTTTAATCATTGTATGCAGTTTTATTTGGACAGTTCCTATATCTGGTTTTGTCACCCCCCCCCACTTTACAATGCTTCAGCTGGGTAAACCCCTACCTTCTTCAAGGGTCTGTTATGTTCTGAAATGTTACTGAATCATATGAAGTAGCATGATTATAGTGAATCCAGTTGCTAAGAAAGTTGATCCACTCTGTGGTGTCACACAACTTTTCTCACCAGAATACATTTTGCACATTTATAAATCTACCCTTCATTTATGCTTTGAATTTTGCTATGTTTTTTAAGCATATCACCTTGTGGTGAACAGCCCCATAGAAGCAAGCAAGCCAGAGTGGTTTGCATCTGGTGCATAGGAAAATAAGGGTCTTACCTTAACAGGCAGCATGTGACATCAACAAGTTTGCCCCGTGAAAATGGCATTACTCTCCCGTCTTGCAGTATGTGCGGTAACGAGGGTTTTTGTACAGTTTGGCATGCTTCCACCAATAGCAAGTCGTGTGCTGATTGGTCGAACTGGAGGAGGCTATGTGCCTGGGTAACTGAGAATAAAAACGAAGAACACTGATTGGTTGGTCAACCGCAGTGTTGGCCTGATAAAAGATGGCTGAAGCAGTGAAAAGGGCAGAAGAAAAGACGGATATACGTTGTGACGTGTTCAGAAAGCAATGACGGTGAATTGAACCAGCGGTATCTTGATTTGTACAAGTGACGTCGTAGTAATAGAGACTCATTTAAACTACAAGCTATTTCAGCCTTTCTCTAAATCATGGCAGACAGAAGTTTCGATATTAGGCTACTTTCCCACTGCCATGACTCAGCTTTCCTGTGACTGTTCTGTAAATATTTTCATGGTAGTTTTTCTAACTTGGTTCTTCGACTGCATGGACTTAAGTGTACTACTAGAATGGCAACTGTGTCTCTTCATTTTACTATTGAAATCGCTTGATGTAACTGTCTTCTTCTAATAGTTTATTTTCTCACCTGTGGGAATTTCTTCCAATTTTTTACTTCCCCACCAGCTATGATCTACAAAAATTTAAATGTAACATCAATCACCATCATCTGTCATCCTGAAAACTGTTTTTTTTATTGTTCTTTTTCCTCACTAAAGTCTTCACATTCTCTTTAACTCTCAGTAACATTATTGCCTTGCTTGGTTAAATATAACTGAATATAAATGATTAAATACATATATGATAAAAATATAGTTTTGAACTATGCTTGTTAACTATTTTTTTACCCATTATTTATTATTAACAAAGAACACAATAAATTAGCCAAAAATATGCATTCAGATCCACAATTACTTCCACTCAATAGACCCTAGAATAATCTGAAACATAACCATTAACAGTGACCCAATAACCCATAGAATAATAGACCTACTCATAATGCACCATTGACCAGCATACATAGTCGAGCCAAAAATAAGGCACATGGCCTGAAGATTGTGTTTAAGCTTGAATCAGATTTGACCTCAATGTCTTAATATGAATATGGCATAGTGAATGGCAAATTTCTGCCTCAAGGTCTGATGATTGTTTCAGGCATAAAACATTAGTCAGTCAACATACAGTGTTGATTTCTATATTCTCACTGTTTATATCTCATGCTATATTCTTAATACTGAGTACTTTCCCCCCATAAATATAGCAAACTTTAAACAATTATATATCATTCTTATAATGGGCTTATGGTTGCAAAGAACAAACAAGGATTAAAATTTCAACAGCATGTATTGATCAGTTTTTAGAATATATATATATATATATATATATATATATAATTCTGTGAAAAGGTGATAAAATTGTTTATATATGGTTCTTTAGTTGCCATTGGTAAGGAAAGCGATTAAATATAAGGGTGATATTGGTAAAGATGGGTGTGGGTAGTGGCAGAGTGATTGAGGTGATGGTTGTTTGTAAAGAAAGAGGGCAGGAATGGGGTGTTATTTGGTGGAGTTGATCCATCTATCTTCAGGGTTAAAATCTACACCATAAGGTGGGTGGATGAGCTAGCAGTTTCCTGTTGAGCCGAACTGCCTGATGTCAGAGAGGAGTGCCATTTTATATCTGTGATTTAGCTGGTGCAGACACCCAGTGTCTCTTCATTCAAATTAATATTTTATTTTTTTTAACTTGGACTCACCTTTCAGTATTAAACGGCAAAAAATTTCATTTTAGAGAAATTAAGAAAATCTGGAATATGTTGGCTGGATGTGAATGCTAAGATAGCAAAACCGTGTCCTGGGTAAGACGATAAACTACATCCAACAACAAGACCTTTGATCAGGAGGTTTTGAGGAGCATGGAACCACCTCTTAATTGCTGGTGTTCCTAGGTGCACCCTGACCTAGGGTGGTAGCACCTGTTAGGGTCCCAACTATGGATAAAAAGTTAACCCCCAAACTGGGGTCAAAACACCATGAAAGTGTAAAAATAGGTTCTAATAACAGCAATAAATTTTAGGAAAAATTATTACCAGCAATACATTTTTGAAGAAAATATTCCCAACAAAATATTTTTGAGGAAAATATATAACCAGAAATACATTTTTGAAGAAAAATGTATTACCAGCAATACATTTTTGAAGAAAAATGTATTACCAGCAATACATTTTAGGAAAAAATATTATCAGCAATAAAAATCTTGACAGCTTTAAATAACCCATTGAGATTGATATGCCATAAAACAAAACACCCCCCGCCCCCCAAAAAAAACTTGATTCCCTTAACCAACTCAGCCATGTGCCTCAGAGAACAACTCAGTGTTGGACATCTGGAACTTGTACAATTAAACTAGAGTATGTAAACATTTACACTAGTTTTATTGTAATTAACTGGTGGAATTTTTCTTTTAATCCTAAACCTAATGTTTTTTCTCAAAGAATCCCATATATGGTGTTCATTTTTATGCTTGGCCTAATAAGGATATCATCAGAGCCTACTATGCAAACTGATTCTTTCACCTCTCTCATCTTCCAGAATTATTCTGATTTCAGAATTCCATTTGACATTCTTTGAATGTTACACTCTATTAGAGAAACATGAAGGTTGGAAGAGGGTACACCAGCTGAAATGGTATGAGGATAACAATTAAAATGAAGACATTAGTCACAGTAAATTGGAGTAATGATAATCCTCATCTTAAAAAAAAAAAAAAAAAAAATCTCACTCTGAAAATCCATAACATTAATTTAAAATGTTTTTGTTTTTTTATTAATCAGCTTTATTTCAATCAATGAGATAGTGAACATGATTGCTTTATTTTTCTATTGCCTGTGGTATGGCACTGGGTGTCTGTCAAGACAAAGTAACCGCCTGTTAATGCATTAATAAAAAAATAAAAAATAAGAGGGGGGTTAGTGATGTAGTCACACCTCATTTACCTCCCTTTTTGTTGTGGAAACTTTAAAATTCTTTTAAATATGATTTAAAATATAATTTGTTATTTTCAGTCAATGAGAACAAGAAGTTTCCCTAGAAACACCTGAACCCATGATAGAAATGTTTGCTAAATTCATTGTCACTTCAAACGTCAAGTTCATTGTAATGCCAATGGGAAGTGTGTTTGTTATTCCATTGCATTCTTCTTTTCTTCATTAAACTTTTCTCTTCTGACATAGATTCACTGAATATTAATTTTGCATATGGAATTTAAAAGTTTGCATATTGGTGTATTGTAGGTGAATGCATGTTCACATATAGAAAAAATTAAGTTAGAAGCAACAAAACATTTGGATTTCTACTACAATTAATTATTTCTTTTTTATAATTGTATACGGAAACAATGTTCTCAATGTTTCTTGGGTATGTTTGTTTTCTTTTTGTGGTCCAGAAGTAAGTTAGGTAAGTATGGATAAGAACAGTTAAAATGGTTGAGCTCAAGTCAGCTTTGCACTGAGTTGGAACAACCAAATTATTACTTCATGAGTGGAACTGCAAAATATGACCAAATGCTCTGCATTGGAAAGTGAAAAGAGAAAGGTTCTGTCCTTTCTGGAAGTGGGGTCATAATATTGCACAGATGACCCTTTCCAGTTCATTTATTACGAGCATCATGGGAAAATGTATTTCTTTTTTTTTTTATTATTTTATTTATTGATTGTATTTCATTTTTCCACGGGTATAAAAAAGAAACTTTGTTCATTTCTGGGAATATACTGATTGCATTTATGAATTTACAGGCTATGAAGCAGTGAAGCTAGAGCTGCGAAATCTTGCATGCATTAAGTTCATCTCTTATTAATGACTGCATTTTTTTCTTTCCAAGTAAATTGACATCTGACTGTTCAAAGAAGTCTTCAAATGTAACTAGTAGCAACAACACCAAACGATACTAAATCAAGAGCAACCTATTACCTGTATAAAAAGGGTTTAGCTCCCAATGACATTCATGCTGACATCATTGCTACATTAGGAGATGATACTTCAACTTTATGAAGAATGTAAAAGTGGGCAGCTGGATTTAGGAGGGAAAAGGAGAGTCTTGAAGATGACCCAAGTTTTGGACATTTTACATCTGCCATTACTGAGGAAAACATTGATCATGTTCATCACACAGTGATGGATGACAAGAGATTGACTATAAAATCAATCAACCAATGCTATTAGCATTTCCTGTCAGAGAGTTGAGAATATTCTGCATAATGAACTTGGCATGACAAAGGCTTCTGCTCAGTGCCACGTCTTCAACTTTTAAAAAAGACTGAATTTACATATAATTTCTCAAATACAGAACAATTGGCAATCCTATTTACCTCTGTCACAAAATATAATTATTCCCACTATTCTTGAAAATTTCAGTTCTGCACTGCAATTTTTCTTTTTGTTGCCAAGATTTTTTTATTTTGTTTCAATTATATAATTGTCCAAACTGTCATTCGTCCTTGAAATTTGCTATTTAACAATCTTCTTTAAAACTTCTAAACAACATTTTTTTTATTGTTTGTGTTCATTTATCTCATGAACCTCTTCCACCTAATATTAGATAAGATCTATTCTTCTTCTGAAAAAATAATTTCCTGTTTTGTGTTTACAACCACAAAAAGTAGCCAAATTTTATCACCTTTCAACTTCTTTATAAAAAAAATAACTTGTATAATGTATGTAAAAATTCACTCTTATTCATTTCATATACAATTAAAAAAATTTAACAAAGTACATTTATACTCTCATCATAAAGAATGAAGAATATGTGGTGTTCAGGCAGTTAAGTTTTCTTCCCTTCCCTGGAGAGGAACCAGAACAGACCCTGCTGAGCTTAAAACTGATTGACTGACTGTTTGCAACTGATGGGTAGGTGAAGTTTAATATTGCTACTGCAAAAGTATGGAAGGGGCAAGAGACAAATTTATTAAACTTATTAAAATTTAAGGAAAAAAATTGGTCATGAAAATAGTTTTTTGCAGGCCACAGGTTTGTTTTTTTAAATCAGTATCACTCCATGCAAGGTAAAAAAGCCACTAAGACAAGGGTTTAAAGGGCATAGAAGAATTAGGAACAGAAACATTAATAATGAGTGGGAAGAGGAAAGAGTAATCAGGATTGACATTGCATTTAAATTTTTGCAGATTAAAGTTGGCTGGAAAGCAGGAAGCCAGAAGGAAGTTCCACAAGCAAGAAAAGGAACTGTTAGCATATAATTTATGGTTATATCTAACCAGCCAGACTGCAAATTGATAAGATCTCAATATCAGTCTAGTACTGCACTTAAATTCAAAAAGTCTGGGTACCATAGTGAAGTGCTCATCCAAACAATTACCATGAAAATATTTATAGAAAAGGTATGCTTGATTCCCACTGACAGACAATTGTATTAATATATTTTACTTGAGTATCATCTATGAAAATCTTTAAGTTATTTATATCAAAGTAGTGTTTTTGGATATTGTTGAATTTTTCGTCTTCTCTTGATTTCTGTATGTGATTTTCACACATTTTCATTTAGTGATTCAAAAGTATTATTTTAAAGTGATAGAGATTTTATGTAAAGTCTATAAAGAAAGACGATACTTTGCTTATAACAATGATGTGAAAATATATACAGGAACATTATTTCTTATTTACTCCTTCAAAATTCTAGTAACGAGGATATTCCTGGGAATAATCCCATTCAACGGTCTTCTTAATCTCAATTAATCCAGTCTTATACATTAACGATACATAAAATTCTGTGTATATAGTCTAACAAATCCGATTCTAATTTTAAATGTGATGCACGAGGAAATTTATGTTTTTATGCGTAGCTAAGGTCATGGCTTGCATAGAGACGAACTGATATATAAAAAAAAAGGTCATATTTAATGAGCAAGAGAAATGTATTACTTGTTGACTTTGTTGTCAGGCTAAGTTCATTGGTTGGCGATCAGTGATTTCACTAAATAAGGAAATCATTATTTTGGAAATAAAGAACAAATATATTGAAAAATAATGAATAATTAGCATCTCTCGTTTTTTTTTGTTTTTTTTACAATGAACAAGGCCCAAGAGACACTCGAGGTAGAGGGTTACAGAATAAGATGCAAGATGCATGGGAATAGGGCATCCTTCTGGAAAATTGACTTTCCTGGATACTATAGTTTGGGATTTAGGTTTGGACATCAGGGATCTGGGGACAACAATACATGACCAAACAGTTGGAAAGGGATTGTCAATGGAGTTGCAACCAAGTATAGGGTGGTTGATTTGTTTGTTTGTTTGTTTGGGGTTTTATGGCATATCAACCACTATGGGTTATTTAATGCCAGATCCAGTATTTACTAGATATATCAAAAACGTATAGTTGGCAACATCATTGTTTCAAAAACGTATAGCTGGCAACATCATTGTTTCAAAAACGTATAGCTGGCTACTGTTTCAAAAATGTATAGCTGGCAACATCATTGTTTCAAAATAATGTATCCCTGGCAACATCATTGTTTCAAAAACGTATAGCTGGCAACATCATCAAACATCAGGTTTTGGTTGAGCTTATATTCCAATAAGCACTCAAGACATGGGGCCCTCTCTGAGAGAACACCCATTAATCATGATAGAGGAAAATTCAGGGTTCAATCAGTGATGATGGAACATCACTAGATTGATTTTCAAGGCAATGAATGTGACCAGCCAGTTTTTTCACCATTGATATTATTTGAAATTTTGTAATATTATTTAAATTACTTCATTTTTTTCTATTGGGTATATGTGTTTTTTAAGCTTTGCTGTAAAATTTTATGTGCCTTGTAGTTTCAACTGGTGGAACTAAGGAATGTAGTTTGTCTGGAGATTTTCTATGGAAATTGTGATAGAGCGGCAAGAAACTTGTAATGTTTCATTTGTGGGGAAGGGGTTGTAGGGTGGAAAATAATTCATCACCCACAAGGATGCAGAGATGCTTTTGGAATCTATCAAGACCTGAAAGTGATGACTGGGAAACTCCTGCAACACTCCATTTTCGGCCTGATTGAGCTCTAGAATAGTGGGGTGAGTCAGGTACTTACTGGAGCAGGACAGGGAAGGGACCATTTCCCCAGCATATTTAGTAATAGATTCTATGTATGAGTTTCACTTAAGGTCTGGGTTGAGCTTAAGTCCTCTGAGGTTCTCAAGGCATGAGACCTCCCTGAGAGACCACCCATTCATTGTGATAGACAAAAATTCACGGTCTGCCCAGTGATAATGGAATGTATGCCACTAGTTTGGTTTTAGTGGCATTGAATGTGACCAACCAGTCCCCACTAGACACAAACACACACACAGTTGTTAGAACTAGGTCAGAGAAGAAATTAGCTGCCAGACTTTGTCATCTAGAATTTTGGAGTTATCAAATTCTTGTATTAAAATTCTTTTGTAAATTTCAAACATGGGAATATTGGTTCATTGTGTTGTGGTAGACAATTTTTCTCTCCAGAATCTATTCTGCATACCTGTAAGGGTACCATTTTCCTATGCTTAGAATATTGCTGCCACATTTGGTCTTGTGCTCCTGCTATTTACCTAGAGCTAGTTGATAAAGTCCAAAAAAGAATCAATTATTGGCTCTATTCTGGCATTTTGGCTTCAGTTTTTTTTCCACTGCCTTAAGGTTAACTCCCTTTACCTTTTCTACAAATACTTTCTTGGTAATTTTTTGGATGAGTTCTTTGCTGTGGTGCCTAGACACTCTGAATTTATCCACAGTACTAGATTGGTGATTAGGTCTCATCAATTTGTAATCGAGTTTGCTAGATGTAACCATAAATTCTATGCTCAAAATTTTTTCTTGTTTGTGAAACTCATTTCTGGCTCCATGCTTTCCAGCCAACTTTAATCTGCAAAAATTTAAATGCAATGTCAATTGCTATCTACTGTCCTCCTGATTACTCTTTGTTCTTTCTCCTTAGCAATGTTTCTGTTTCTAATTCTTCCACACCCAGTATCTCAGTGGCTTTATTGCCTTGCATGGGTTGAACTCAATTAAACATATAATTTTCACTAATGAAACTCTTTTTCCATAATTGCTTGCAGCCTAAATTAAGGGGTGGGAGGAAATTTAACTTTGTTAATTTAAGCGCAGTACTAGACTGGCGACAGGTTCATGCCAATTTAAAGTTGAGTTGGCTATATTCTAACTGTAAATTCTATGATAACAGTTTCTTTTATGGCTTTTCAGCCAAGTCTAATCTGCAAAAATTTAAATGCAATATCAATCACTATCTACTGTCCTCCTGATTACTCTTTGTTTGTTCTTGCTCCTTAGCAATGTTTCTAACCCTTCCACATCCAGTAACCACTTGTATCTCAGTGGCTTTACTGCCCTGCTTGGGACAAAATCGATTAAAAAAAAAAAAGAACAAAAGTAAGCTCCAAGATGCATGCCATGAATACTTTTATCATCCCGCTACCACTTTCTTATCAATGTTGAATTTTGTACAAATCTGTGCAAAAAGTGAATCAAAGAGCTTACCCAGTTTCATAGGGATTTTCAGGAAATATCAGCTTCTAATTGGTCAATAAACACACAAGTGGGCACTGCAATCCACCCATATACAAATATTTTCCCAGTGTGTGACTAAGTCAAGTTTTCCCGCCATGTTCCTGGGAGCCTATCACATGGTTACATTAATTATAAATAGCAAACATGAGCTTGTTCTTTCTTTCTTCATTTCACCTATGAAGATGTAACCTTAAAGGATTTGCGTCTTGACCATGTGTGGCCAGGTACCTATGAAACATATTCATGCATGCACGTACGTACGTACAAAATTTTCCAAACTACATTACAAACATATGAAGCCTTTCCAAACAAGCAACAAGAACTTTTCTCTTTGAAATACTTTTCTAAAGCTACAGTTTATTCAGCATTTCTCAGCTTTATAATTCATTCAACTTTTGTGAGCTCAGATAAAAATTTTTCAATTTTATTAGTAAAACTTTAATTCAGTCAAAGGGACATAACCCCAACAAAATAGTAACCTCTACACATGCACATCATTACACAAAAATAAATATAAATGTTGTTGTTATAAAAACGTTTTTATTCCTTCTTCTTGTTTCATATTTTGTGGTATTTTACGTTAGATATAACTCGTGTGGTCTTGTTAATAAACAGACATCTACAAATGGTCGTGTATATTAACATTCCACTACAAATGGTAACCCTGACATTTGAAATGGATCAAAAAAGCCAATAGTCAGCTACATACTCATGTATAGTGTGACCCCTGAATGTTGGCATGAATTTTAACCCCTTTAGAAAATAAGAAACAAAATTACCTGTATCTCATGCATCTAGTCACTGAAAATGCAGGATTTTTAATCTCTTCAAAAAAAAATTACCCATGAAAAGTGCAACCCCCTATTTTTGCATAAAAGCCTGATCATAAAAACTTAATTATACTTGGGCATATACAGTACATAAGCATTGTAATAGAGAGATGTTATAGTGTATGTTAATAAATTAAATGAAACATGTCAGTTATTTTTGTAAAGACAAAAATTGTTTATCTATCTATATTCCTGAGATGGGGTATTGTAATTAGTTACATTATTTGGACTGTTGTCCTCATCTTTATTGCCATATTCCCAACATTTTGGCTTTTGAAGAATCTACCCTGGTGGATGAAAAAAATGGTTCAGTCTGAAATTCCAATCACCTGAAGAAGACCAGAGTGTACAATGGCCGAAACATTCCAAACAATGTAAACAATGTAAAAAATTGTTTAATAATTCATATAGATTGAAATGAGTCACAGAAGGAGGCTGAAGAGTGTAATATTATCAAAATGATTTCTACATCATGAAAGGCACTCAACTTTGCATTTCTGGCTGGTGTGAAAAAACAAGCCAACAGGATTCCTATATCAGAAGAGACAGTGTAGGAAAGATATTTAGCATCTCCTTTTACTTAAATAAGCAAAAACTGAGATTATATATTACCTTAATTTTGCAGGCAAAATTGTTAATGGCTATTTACTTAAAACAATGGGAGACAGCTTGATTGACCACAATACACATTGGGAATAATAATAATAATGATAACAACACTACTACTCACCAACATCAAAACACAATTACAAAATGTAAAACAAGTTTTTTAAATTAGGATTTGCCTTCAAAAATGAATTTTAAAAGCAAGTTTAAAATTCATTTTTTTTTATAATTATTAAAATTGACTGTTTTGATGAAAACAGAAATGGGAGGAGATATTATGCTGGATTATTTATTGACTAATGGAAATTAAAAAATAATATACCTAGATCTGTTGATATCTCAACATTTATAATAGCTTGGAGCAAAAAATACCATTATTGAATAGCACAAATAGTTTATGGAGAAACATTCCATTCTTCATGTTAGCAAAGATTATTCAGAAAATGACTGGAGTGAGTGTGAGTGGAGTCAGGTAATAGAAAAAGTTTTAATTTCAAATGCAATTTTGTGTGCGAACAGGATTTTCCTTTTGCATTGTTAAATATAACTTGATTGTACAACAGAAGAAATTATTCAAAGATAAATTTAGAACAATAATTGAAAATCATGAAAGAATCTTGGTTAGTACCTTCATATTTTTTATGAACATTTTCAAAATGATACCTTGACAATTTCAAGGAAGATTATCACAATTATTTATATTTTGCTTATTTAATGAGAAAATATTCAAATGTAAAATGTCAACGTATCAAAATCAACACCTCTCACTACTCCCCAACAACAGATTATTATTATAAATTGAAAGCTACAATACCTCAATCTGTCATGAATATTGTTGACCAAATGCTGAAGAAAAAAAATGTTAGCCTTCCTTTTGAAGCAGCCTTATTCTGAATGCATCAGTTACAAAAATTCAACAAGAATAAAAATGTTACTGAAAAATCTGTGAACAAATATTCAAAACACATAACAGGAATAATAACAGGACATGTTTGTGTAGTTCCTCATGAAAAAAAATAATTAAGAAAACAACTTATCAAAAAGTGTTCCAATAAGAATATAGACTAAATTATGAAAAATCAACACTTATAAATTCATAAAAGATGAAACCAGAATCAATGCAACTTGTAAAGATTGTTACAGAATCTAGTAGCTGTGTGCGTGTACATCGGTAAATCTGGTGTAAAATTATTCTTAATTTATGGATATTAAATTATATAGGTCAAATATAAATTGCAAATTTCAGATCAGAATTCTATTAATAATTATGCATCAGACTATAGACAAAATAATCCAACCTTTTTTTCTTTCTACATTAAAATCTTCAGATGCAATATTAAAACTGTTTTATTAGACTCTTACCTAATTATTGTTACATTTTCTATTAAGCTATCAAAAGAATTTTGAGTATGACACCCTCAGGCATTTCTTGATTAATAATACAGACCATCAGACATTCTAAAGTTATATTGAAAATTTAAAAAAAAAACCAAGTGGCTTCTTTTGTAAATGTAAAGGAAATCTTAGAAGTGTTTTCAAAACTTACCCATGTCTTTCTCCTGCTTTTTCAATTTGCCCACAGTATTTAGTCTAAAAAGAAATATTTAAAAGTTAGAAAAATTGTTTTGATCAATGCAGTTAAGTTTCTGACCTTTTTGTTAAGTCTTCTAGTTTCATTTGTGTAAATTTTTAACATGGACAAACAATAAAAGGGAATTAATTATAAAACTAACATGAAAATAACAAATCAAAGATTTCTACACTAGTGGGGGTCCTCTTCTGAACTCTTGCAATGTAATCAGGAGAGTGGATCAGCAACCTTAAACTTCTGTGACAGCAGCAACCAGGGGATGATTCCAGCAATCTTGGAATAGCATATTACATATAGGCAGAGGAAAATAAATACAGCCATTATTTAGAGAGAACTTTTTATCATATTAGTTCATCTTTTCATTATCTTTGCCCATGGTAGCTTGCACACAAATTCAAAAAATGATGAAATCAAAACTTAAAATTTCTGGAAATATTATCAATTTAATATTATTTTCAAAGATAAATTACAATACATTTCATCAAGACTGGTACAAAGTACCCCCAAACCAACAGACTGGTGGATGCAAGCCTCATTAGAGGTCACTGGGCAGTGCTTTCTGACCTTTGCTATCTTTTTGGATCTATATTTATATACATTATGAATTAAAGGATGAAAAATTTTCATGGATCCGTGAATTTATTTTGCTTATGTTAAGTCTTGAAAAAATACGATATAAAATTTATTATTTTTTTTATCCGTAATGTTGAATGTGTTAAATTATTTAACCTTTTAAGAAGGAAAATCTCAAGTTGATGCTAAAAATTGCTGCAAAACATCAATTTATTTAAGATGGAATCATCTTTTATGACATGTCTTTTATAATGTGTTTTTAATAATTTATTCTTGGATACATTGTATTTGTTTTTCAATTTTTCTAGTTCATCTATATTGAATATAATTCATTGTACATAATTAGGTTACAATAAAATTTGTATTTTATATGAATACTATATTAAGAAAATAGTAGAGTGTGGGGCCCCATATCATCGATTGGGGGTGGGCACAATATCCTTCACAGCCATGCATTTCATTCATACACAACTAAATAATATTGTTCATTTTGTTTAAAGCGCCATATTTCAGTACTGTGTCTGGAATTGTTCCTTTTTTTTCAGTGAATTTCAATTGATTCTTGATTTCCTTGACATTTATAGATTACTATTGTTAATTTGTTTTTATGGTAGTCATAGGGTCACTGTATTCAAATACATGAATATGCCCTTCACATATTGATCGAAAAAAGCATTTATTTTGCACAATATCCACACAAATCATTTACTTTTCAACAATTTTCTTCCTTGTCAGCATGTTCTGTAGATCAAACATTATACAGTGAAAATTTCAGATCACAATTCTGCTAATAACTGTTCTAGTTTTCACTATATAAATGACTATTTGGGAGTTTTTTTTTTCATGGTTGCTACAGATTCTCAGATTAGTTACAGAAAAAAAACTTCTAACACAATTATTTTTTTTTCTTTCTTTTTATTAAAGTTCACACAATCCGAGAGCCAAGAGTCACTCAAGAAAGAGGGTTACTGAATTAGGTGTTATTTGAACATCAGGAAATAGGAAATGAATATTATAATGATATGGCAGATAGATAACCTCTTCAAGTCTAGGGTGTAAGATTGTAGTGTTCGGGTAAACAGATACATAGGAGTTGATTCTACAAAGTAGCAGTTCTTGAAAAGAGGCTTTTGGAATAAAATGCTCTTCTTACCAAAGAAATACATAAGGAATGAGGATGATTCAACCTTGTGGACATAGCAAGGCTTTTTTGTAAAGTTCTGAACTGAAATGTTAGGACTGGGCAGCTCCAGCCCAGGAATGATATTTTAAGGTAGTAGCATGCATATTATTAAAGTTCACACTTTAAATGAGAGGTTTTATATGCCCTGAGGGGTGTCAGTCTACAGAATTGGTCCACCTTTGTTTTATAAGAGACAGTGCCATAAAATTAGAACTTTTTTCCAGCCATAAATGCTGTTCCTGTAGAAAAAAAATAAAACAATGTTAATTAGGTACAAAAGATTATAATTAACATTATCCAACCATCATAAAACCTGTGTACTCTTTCCTCTTCATCAAATGAGGTACAGCTGTCAAAATGATTTAGTGCTTACAGATAAAATGGTCATTTTTTTTTTTCTTTTACTGGCTTTGGCTTTTTGATCATTTATACATGAATGTTTACAAACAAACACCCTAAACAATTAACAATAGAACAAAAACAATAACTATGTAGATAAAAGTGTCTATTTTTGTCAAGGGTAGCAGTAAGTAAGTTTTTAATTGTGAGAGTAGAATTTCATATGTTTATAAAACTATTTAAGAAAAATTAACATAAGTATGTATGTAGGTTAGTCAATAAGTGTGCATATATATGTGTATATATTATAATACAGGGTGTCCATAAAGTTCATGTGCCCTTTAAAAATGTATAACTTTATTTGTATTTGCGATAGAAATAATCTGTAAAAAATGTTATAAAGTTTAATGTACCTAGTTTTAAGTATAGCTAAAATAACTAGTGTGATTTCAGGCATTACTGTAAATCAGTTGGAAAATGTTTTCCGTGAACTGCAAAATCGTATTACCCTTTGTATTGCTAATGATGGAGGACATGTGGAAACTTAAATAAAATTTCAATAAAACCTTAAAAATATAGATTTACTTCTTTCTAATCCTTTTTACAAATTATTTCTATTGCGAATAAAAAAGTTATAAATTTTTTAAAGTGCACATGAACTTTATGGACACCCTGTATTATTTAAAAGTATGTATTCATCGCGACACAGAAATTACCATGTTTCAGAACTAAAACCTAAACTGAAAGTTTTTGTTCCATTCTCAAGCAATGTTGAATAACTTCTGAAAAAAAATGATTTACTTTTTTTAAGCTAAATAGTATTATATAGTTTGGAGGGGGAGAGGGATTACAAAATTTAAAAATTACAATATATATGTATATATATTGAGACATGTTTCATTGAATAATTTAGACATGTTCTGTCTATTTATTTTCAATAGGATCTTTTCATGTTCACAGATAAGCTTTTTGGTGTCATTATTGAAGGACAAGAGAAAATTGCTGTGTTGACTAGTGGAGTGAGGAACGCTGTGTCAGTGCGTGACTGCTGAAACTGTTTAAGAAATTTAAATTTAAGAATTTTAAGAAGCCACTTGTAAGAAATCTAACTTTCAGATAACACAACAATTTTGTCTTTGACAATAATGAACACTACAATATTTATCTTGTAATAAACAATACCCTGATGATGACATTGCTATGTCGAAAGTACTTGGAAATAAAAAGAATATGTATTAACACAGCGATTTTCTCTCATCCTTTAATAATGACACCAAAAAGCTTATTCATGAATATGAAAGGATCCTATTGAAAATAAGTAGACAGAACATGTTTAAATTATTCAACAGAACATGTCTCAATGAAAATATGCTGCCGAAATATACACACACACACACACACATATATATATATATATATATATATATATATATATATATATATATATATATATATATATATATATATATATTGACAAATGAAAAAACATTTCATTGAAAGTAGATTTGATTATGTGTTTCAGCTTTCTAGGCTTCATCAGACCCAAAAATGAAAGAAAGAAAATGTTTGTATTTGTGTGCATGCTTAAATAATGATTAATGACTTCAAAGTAAAAAGCTAGAAAAGCAAAACATGTAATCAAATCTTGTTTCAATAGAACATTTTTCCATTTATCAAATTTCTTAAAAACTTTGTTAGGATTCAATATCCTATTTTAAACACACATTGTCAACACAGAAAATACATGGACAGACCTAAAAACATAAATCTTTTACTTTCAACCCATTCTGAAGGATTGAATGAGGATTTGCCATGGATTAAATTCAGAAAAGCCTATATGAATCCCTTGCTTTCGAGCCAGTTTGAAAATGAGATGACAATTTACCTTTTAATTTGATAAAGCTGGAAAAAATATATTAATAACTTTCGACATGAACTAAGAATTGTAAAGAAAAGATACAGAATAAATAGTAACGGCTTTTATAAAAGTCACTCATTTTCATTCTTTTTTTTCATCATGAGAAATGCCAGCTTAGGGAAAAAGTACTAATGATTCGTTATTTAAGCATACACACACACAATTTCTTTCATTTTTGGATCCGATAAAGCCTAGAAAGGTGAAACACGTAATCAAATCTAGTTTCAATGAAATGTATTTTTTTCCATTTGTCAAATTTCTTAAAAACTTTGTCAGGATTCTATAGCCTATTTTAAACACACATACACATTTTATATATATATATATATATATATATATATATCATTTTGCTGCGAGCAAGGTAACAAACCCATTACGACACAAGGTGTTACTGGGAGTAAAAAATAACTGAGAAAATGTTATTGAGTAGGAAGGATAATAAAATAAGATTAAAAATAAAAGAAAAAAATGATGACAACTGAAAATGCATTTAAATGTTTGAATATCATAATTGACAGAAGCTGAAAGAGAGTTCCACAGGTGAGAAGTTCAAGAGAAGAAACTATTAGCATAGAACTTATTGTTACATTTAGCAATTTCCACAGTAACATGATGAGACTTAGCTATTAGTATAGTACTATACTTAGACTCATGACGCTGAGGTACCAAAAATGAATGCTCATCAGAACAATTACCATGAAAATATTTATGGAAAAAGCACAGCAAAGCTATGTTATGGTAGTGGGAAAGTAATTGAAGTGGAGATGCCAGGTCAGGATCAATAACATTGCAGATTCTTTGGATTTTGTTAAGAATCTCTAGATATATAGCACAAGCCCCAGATTAGATGCAGCAATAATATCCAATGCACAGATGAAAGGTAAACTTATAAATGTGCACGATAGAGTCTGACAAGAAAAATTGTCTCGTACAACACAGCGAACAAGCAATAGATATTTTTAACTACCAGATAAACAGGTAATAATTTTGCAGTATATTTATGAAATATGAAAAGCTTAAACAGCCATTATTTTTGACAGTAGTGTAAACTAACATGTAATAATCATAGACTAAGTATTTAAAATATGTATGTAGATTGGTAAGAAAATTTCTGAATATTTGAGAAAGTTGTAGACAGAGTTGAATATTTGAAAACATTGACTCAGTCTGTATAGAGTAGCAGTTCTTACATTTCACAGTGTCATCATTGTCATTAATATAAGAGAATTCAAACTGTTAAAAAAAAAAAAAATTGCCTTCTCTGAAGTATATTAATACATAGCTGATCCATCATTAGAAGTGACAAAACAGTACCTGTACATAAACATCCAAATCAAATTAAAATGAAAAAAGGTACCATGACAATCACTATGCCAATCCTGCTATTGCATAGGGAAAAAGCAATATTTGGGAAGTATGCAAGGCATTATTTACTATGAACTGCATGATCCAAATAAAACTATCACTGCTGAAGTGGAATTTATGAAGCTGCAAAGTATAGTTTAGGAAAAAAAACATGTATCTGTCTATGTCTCTGAGATGAGGTATTATGATTATTTACATTATTTGGACTGTTATCCTATCTTCATTGCCATATTCACAACATTTTGGCCATTGTACACTCTGACCTTCTTCAGGTGATTGGAATTTTGAACCGAACCCTTTATTTCGTCCACCAGTGTAGATTTTTCTAGTTCCATGCCACTTCTGGATGTCTCAGTTATTTCCCTTTAACTCAACTCTCCAAGGTTTTGGTTCCCCACTGCTGTGGCCTGGTACTGATTTTGGAGAGTTGAGTTAAAAGGAAGTAACTGAGACATCTGGAAGAGGCATGGCATGTGGAACTAGAACAATCTACCCACCGGTGGATGAAATAAAGGGTTTGGTTCGAAATTCCAATCACATGAAGAAGGATGGAGTGTACAATGGCCGAAACATTGTGAATATGACAATGAAGATGAGGATAACCGTCTGCATAATGTAAATAATATAAGTAAAAAACATGTACTAGAACAAGAAATCTAATGCATGAAAATGTTGCACTGCACCTATTGATACTCTTTGAAAAAGAAACTTGGATCTGAAATGAAGTTTTGCTGCACCCATTTTGTCTCCTAATTACCTTTTTTGCTTTCTTCAGAACTGCCTGAATGGTCATGGCTTCGGAAATAAGATCATTGAAACAGCAGTGCCAGTTTTTGATTCACAATCTCTAACATTCTGTCACTAAAGAATTGTCTTTGTATTTGACAGTAAGTGATAAATAACAATAGTGAATAGGTGGAATAATTATTCAAAGTTTCCTTTGAAAAAAAAAAAAGGAACTTTTCTTGACTGTGCAAAATGTTCAGAAACTTTCTTACCAACCCAATAAATCAATGTTATATTGTTTCAACTTGTCAACAATTTTGGCTATTAAATAATAGAGCAGAGTAGTAATTCCACCTCATTGAATTCACATCTATTTCTTTCATTTGTCAAAGAGCTGAATGGAATGGAGATTTTTAATATATTTTTAACCAAATTTTTTTTCATCATAAAAGGTTTTATTTTTGTTCATTGCATAGAATGTTCAAAAACAACAAAGTGAGGAATCAGATGGCATTCATGAAATGTCATCTTCTGGTGTTTAACTAACATGACATAGGTATTTTTAGTTGGGGTAAGATTGATCTTGAACAGAAAAAAAATCAACATCATCTACCAAGTATTCCAAGAAATAGGACTCAAGATAAACCTTTCCAAAACAAAAAACTAATTCAGGATTTGGAATGGGTAAATACTAAACACTTCAGATTCCTTGGATCAGTTATAACAAATTTAGTACAGGAGAGAAGGAAATAGGGTGTGCTAGAGGTAGTTTTATGCATCACCACAAAATACCACAAAACCAAAACAGGAACCTGAAAACTTGAGTCATGTTCTTAAATAGCCTCATCAGATCAAGACATTTATATGGATGTCATGCGTGATACCAAACCCATGGAGAAATATCTGAACAGTTAATTGTATACAACCACTTTCTAAGATCATAGTTTAAAATGACTGAGTAAAGCTTGTGAACTGGCACCACAAAATCATAAACAAAGAACTGAACCAAATAACAGAAACCGCATTACTTGAGGACTTTCAACAGCAGCAACAACTAAAATGGATAGCACATGTAACTAGATGAGAAAATAATGACACTCAAGATATTGAAATTCCTCATGTCTTTAAACAAAAGGCAAGGGACGCCCCCCGCTCAATAATGGAAAGTACCACAATAGCTATTTGACTTGAAAAACCTATTTTCCTGAAAAATTGTTTTTTAATAGAAAGATTTTATAAATTTCAACTGAAAGCAGTACTGTCTGCATATTCACTGAATGTCAAATATTTCCTTATAAGGAAACAGCTAATATTACCATTTATTTTTTAGAAATTTAATCCTATGGCAACCCAGAGAGTTGCAGCAAGTATTTTATTTTTCCTTAATTTTATCAAACCATTTATCAGCCAAAATATAATTAAGATGAAAAAATAAAAATAACATTTTTAATCATAATAAAAAGATGATAAAGCTTCAGAATATTTCTTGCTTATTTTATAAAGATTATCAGATTCATAAATCTTTGAGAGCCAATATTTTTTTTTTCTCTTTAAAATAAAATCTTGTAAATCTTTTGGAACAACGTTTTTTTGTTTTTTTTATAAGAAATCATATTTGAAATACAATACTGTGTAAGAGTTTGGTTTTAAAATTGCATTAAAAATAATGTTTATTCTTCAGAAACCCCCACAACTGACACAGGTTTGTAATAACAAATATATGAACACAAAATCAATTTGTAATTAAAAATTATCTCCAACAAAATTAGCTTCATTTAAGGCATGAACACATGCATAAATACATGGACCATCTCTGCATGATATTTAAAAAAAAAAAAAAAAAGAAAAATTCCAAGAAAACTTATAATAGCTAAAAAAATAAAGTTGCAAAAATCTGGCTGTTAACTTCCAGTAAAGATTTATCTTTGTAGCTAAGTTAGAGATTTAAAAGTTTACCTTGAACTTTTCTGAAATCAATATTTTTTTCTGTTTATTAAGACAAAAAACATTCATAGAAAATCCTTTTTAATTCCCATTGGATGTTAGGCCTTGACTAAAAATATGTGAGTTAAGGTACTTTTCATGAAATCATGCAATAATTTAAAAACACTGACAACTTTGTTTCAGGAAAATTGTTTTGCATGTGATTTGATCAGCTAAAAATGAACTTCTGCATTTACTTTATTTGACCCCCATTAATGAGAGAAAGGCGTAAAAAGGCATGTCATTTCATTTACTTGACCCACATTAATGTTATATCAACTGTTCAGTAGGGAGAGAAAGGAATAATGAGGATTAAATTTTGAACAACGTTTATTGTTGGTAGAGAGTACAGAGACATTGAAGGATGATGAGTAGAATGTCCGTTCAGTTGCCAATTGTCAGGATTGTGGTTGGGTGTAAGGATAGTGCTGGGTGTTGACCTAATTCTTGTGTGGGTTTTTGTGGCTACAGTTGGTACTTGTGTTGGTTGATAAAGGTCATGGTAGAGGGTAGTATATCATACAGATATGTTGAAGCTAGATGAAATGTTAGTTTCAGTGGGCAATCATCAGGATAGCAATGTGCTATAAGCATAGAACCAGGAGTTGACACATTTCTTGTGCTGGCCTGGCCTAGGTCACAGGATATGGTTGGCACACGTTTGGCTGATTGAAGTCATGGTGGTAGGTCATTTTGTTGCTTGGTAGAGCTGTTGTGTTGAACCTGGTTGACATTGGATTGGCATCGTTTTTGTAGACCTGTTTTATGGAATGGAGATCACAGTGTCGACTGTGAAGAGAATGCCTTGTAAATGAGTTGAGGTAGGCTGAAGTGATGATGGGGGGTGGTAGGCATGTTCTATGGAACAGAGGTCACTGATCGAAGTCACAGTAGTAGGTTGTTTTAGTTGGTTGATATTTGCCAAGGTGACAGTGTCGTCAACAATAAAGTTTTCTAGCTGGGTGATGTTGAGGCTGGATAGTTGGCCGCTTGTGGCTTCTGTATGCCAAGGTGACAAAGTTGGTGTCAATGAAGTCTTGTAGCTGGTAGGAGCTGAGATTGAGATGGTTTCAAATCAAAGCTGGATAGCCAAACTCGGTTGGTCAAGCCTGGGAGCTGCAACAGTCATTGAGAGATGCTAATGTTGAATGGTGGTGACAACAGCAGTGCTCTGTGTGAGAGCCGGCCAGGCCACAACGCCTCATGTTGCTCTCAGAGACCTGCTTTTAAACAGTTCTGGTAGTCCCCAGGGGCATCTCTTATACCAACAGAAATGTTTGCAATTGGCCACCACTAGAGCTCACCTTGTAAACCGGATATGATGTGTGGAGCCTAATGCAAAGAAGATGACTTTTGTTATTTTGTTTTCCGCCTTCATGGTGTTCACATCTGGCCAACGAGCAGAATGAATCAGAAAGAGATCTAATTTTGTGATGAAGTATAACATTAAAAAGAGAAAGAAGTCAAAAGGCATGTCATCTCATTTACTTGACTCACATTAACAAGATCAGGAGAAACTGTCTTGAGAGAAGCACAAGTAAAATTTCTATTTAATCGAAAATAAAAGGGGAAAAAAGACAGTTGAAACCAATAAATGACAAATTCTACATATGTTGATTAAAACTTGAAATGCATAATGATCTGCATGTGTGAATATACATATATAAGTATACACACATGAAATTTAAAATATACTTTGGATCAATAAATACATAGCCCATCACAGTGAGGGATTGAATTTTGATCTGATGTTTTCACTGTATAATATTTGATCTATAGGATTAATGGAAATGAATTGGGTTAAGTGCATTGCCAAAGAAAGAGATAATGTAGAAAAGAAAAACATTGTATAAAATAAATGCTTTTATCTATAAGTTACAGACTTATTGATATACCCAGATGCATTCATGCATACACAATATGTTGTGTATGTGAGTAACTGTTATATATATATATATATATATATATATATATATATATATATATATATATATATACATATGTATACATTTTTATATAGACACTAATCAAGCAACAAGCATATGGGAGTCTTCTGAAACTTTTTTTTTCATTCAATGGAGAGGGTGGGAAAAGCATGTGCTACTTACATGAAGTCTTTCAAAAATTGTGCTTCAAGCAAGAGGAAAAAAGTACAATGTAAAACTGCTTATTAACATAACATTTTCTTGGTTCTGCATTGTTTTTCTTCTTCCTGTTTCTCAAAAATATATTGATTTACATTGCAGTTGGAAGCATCTAGTCGACTGTCTGTTTCCCCTCTCATATTTCTATTATTAGATGAATTTCTAAACAAAATGTTCAACAAGGGAATTGAAATAAATATCCAAACAGCAACAGCTACTTTGGCTAATACATTTAGTTCTCCCAATATTACAATGATTAAAATGTTTTTTATTCAAAAAAACAACAAAACAAAAAAAAAAAGACTATGGCATTCTTATCAAAATTAGAACATTTACCAACAGAACAAATATCATGGACAGAATTTCATGGCTGAAACAAGCTGTTTGGATTCTGAGATTATGAGCAGGAATCTAGTCATAGTTATTCCATTAATACATTTTAACAATCTTTCAGAAATGCATGAATTATACTTTTTCTAATATTTCTATCAGAGAGAAAAAGAGTTATTTTGTTTCAAAATGCTGACTCGGTGATGCTAGATGATAAGGTAATTGACCATAAAATAGGCTGCCCTGGGTTAGTTTCACCCAACACTACAAATTACTACAAAATCAAAAAATTAACTTAAAAAAAAAAAACCCTCTAGTCTTGAATACCTTCATCAGATCAAGACTTTCAAATGGATGTCATGCATGGCACCAAACTGGTTCAGAATTATCTAAAATACCAGCTTTATACAACCACATTCTCAGATCAAATTTTTAAGAATGACTTTGAGCAATTGAAACTTGCAGGTCTTAGTGAGAACCTTCTTCAAATTTTGTCGTCTGGTGCTACAGAATCACTAAGAACTGTACCAAATAAAAGAAACCACATCACTTGTGGACTTAACAGTAGCCACAACTAAAATAGGTAGTGCATGTAACTCATAGAGAAAATAATGACATAATTAAGGTGTTGATGTTCTACACGGCTTCAAATAAAATGCAAGGAAGGAAAGCCCCATCAATACTGGAAAAAAATGCAATAACAGTTTTTAAACTGGGGAAACTTATTTTCTTGAAAAATTGTCTTTTATGAATATCAGCCAAAAGTAGCACTGGCTACTGTCAATTAATGTCAATGTTTCCTTATAAGGAAACAGCTAATATTATCATGACCAATAAATTTGCTAATTCTTTGCAGTGGTTCATATGTACTTCTAAAATTAAATCAGAACAGATTAATGGATTCATTGCTACCTTCAATATCTAAACCTTTACATAATGCCATCTGTTTTTGTGAGAGTTAACATGACTCATTGCAAATAAGATTTTTCCTTATGCAATGCAACAGGGCAGTGGACCTGGATGAGTCATATTAATGCATGAAAAGTGGTTAGTAACTTGAGGTATTGAGAGATTAAATAATTTTGAGTATAAGAGTGGAGATACTAAAAGGAAAAATTATGGGAGAGTAGTGAGTTGGATTGGAGTCTGTTTTAAAAAAGGTCCAATTTAAAAATATTAATTTAATCCCATAAAACATTTATAAAGAAGGGTCACAGAAGTGTTTGAACTTAAATTAAGAATTAACAAAATTCAGCATAGCTGACACCACTGGCCCAACTTCATAACCCCAAGGATGTTGGCCTGATGTGATGAGTTTGACAAAAAACCACAAGATTTTTGGTAAATCTAGGGTTTGGTTCTTTTTAGCTATCTATCTGGCATATTAATATAAATTTTGGAAACTTAAAAATCCAGACCAAAATTGAAATAGACAACCGTCTGGGTTATTTAAGAGGAGGTTCTTTCAGAAACTAATTAATCATATCTATGCCAGGATAGAAGTCTATATAAATGAAGTACACAGATGCCAGCACCGAGAGAAGTCAAATGCTTATGAAAACCTGCAGTCACCTTCAATGTGCATTAAAGAAAATCCACCATAGTAGTTATTCACTGCTAAGTTGTTAGCACTAGCAACAATGCCTCAAGGGTAGAAAAAGAGTGATTGGGTTGAAAATCCCATAGCTGCTTTCACAATTAACTGTTGATAATTCTCCAACAGTGTCATTTCTTCTGATACACTTTTTTCACCATATCATTTGATGCTGAGGAAACAGTATGAGCAAAATCTTGCACAGATCAACAAAGCCACAACCTGTAATTTTTTCACAGGTACACAATGAACAAAATTCATTAGATGACTCATTCCAGTAAAGGAAATGGACCAGTGAAATTGATGCAACTGAATACAAGCTACCTTTACCAAAGTGTTCAGTCTGGTTTGATGAACAGTTGTGTGGAATTTGGGGGAGAATGTTGTTTCTGTACTGATTGTATTTGATCAGTCTAAGTTTGTGTCACAAAAGCCAAACTGTCTGGTCAGAAAAATCCACCTGAAAAATGTTCTTGTCGAGCCTGAACCATAATTTGATAGTCAAGTCAAACTCTATTATAGAGCTGGTAGTGGTCTCAACTGTAGATACATTGGAATTATCCGCTGTTGTGGGTATTGACAAATAATCGCATCTGTTGCTACAACAGTTGATAAATATGCTTGGATTGCATTATCAAATTGTTTATATCAGGGATCTCAAATTGAAAGATACAAATGAGCCAGAAGTAGAAGGCCATAAGGTCCACAAACTCTCATAGGGAATAATTCCCAACCAGGAGCCCATTGACCTATGAAGAAGTAAATCATTAATTCTGAGTAATAAGAATGGTTAGATGTGGAAGTAGGCCAGATCTTGCATGTATTGCAATCATTCCTATTTATTAAGTACAACTTAAAGAAAAAAATTTGCAACTAATTTCTCAAATGTGGGACAATCAGCAAATCTATTTAGCTCATTTTATAAAATATAAATATTCTCTCAATTCAGTTCTACTCAGAAATTTAACTTTCCTTTGACATTGTCAACTTTTTTCAGCTGCTTCAATTATGTAGTTGAACAAAAACACATCTTCATTGAAATCAAAGTTTATTTAACAATTTTTTCTCAAACTTCTTTTAACATGATTTTCTGTTTGTGTTGTCTTTTGACTCGTGTTCCTTTCACCCCAATTATCAGATCTATTCATCTTGTCTACACCACACACCTCTCTCTCTCTCTCTCTATATATATATATATATATATATATATATATAACACTTGTAAAATGTATGTAAAAATTCAATATTTATTTCCACTGAGTTATCAAATTTATTTCTTGTTATACAAGAAATAAAGGAAGAGAGAGAGAGTAAGAGAGAAACAGGAGATTGTCATAAAGTACATTTATATCTTTTGTCTGGTTTGCTGATGAAAAATACATGGGGTGGGGAATGTCCAGTATTTTTTCCCTTCCCTGAAGGGGTACTAGAGCAGACCCCATTGACCTTAAAATTGACTGACTGTGTCTCCACTTAGTAGGCAGGTCAAGTTCAATACTACTGCTGCAAAAGAATGAAAGTGGGTAAGGGACAACTTTATCAAATTTATTAAAATCTGAAGAAATTATTGGTTGAGAAAATAGTTTCTTGCAAGCCACAGAAAGACAGTCTATGGCAGCTCTCTGGCCATGCGTTTTAGACCTCTCCTCAAAGATGAAGAAACTCGCGGCAATAGATATATGGTTTTACAGAAGCATGCTAAGGATATCATGGACCAAGCATGTGAGCAACGTTGAGGTTTTGGAGAGGATACAAACAAGGAGCAAGATTATAGTTAACATCAGGAAGAAGTAGATGAAATTTCTGGGGACACGTAATGAGAAAGAAGAGCCTGGAGAATCTGATACTCACAGGTCGAATAGATGGAAAGAGATACGATGGAAAGCAATGCGTAAAATACCTGGCGGCCTTAAGCAAGTGGATAACAAAACGTGGTCTGGGTGAGGTGGCAAAGGGAAGGAACTTGTTGAGAGCTGCAAAGTATAGAGGGAGGTGCAGAGTCATGATTGCCTACGTCCTGAAAGGACATGGCACATAAAAAGAAAGAAAGGAGGAGGGGCTGGAGAATCTGATACTCACGGGTCAAATAGAGGGAAAGAGAGACAAGGGAAAGCAACACATGACATACCTGGCGAGCTTAAGCAAGTAAATGACAAAATGTGGTCTGGTGGAGGTGGCAGGGGGACAAAACTTATTGAAAGCTACAAAAGATGGAGGAAGTGGAGAACTATGGTCACCTACGTCCTGAAATGACATAAAAAGAAAAGATTTATATCCTAGTCACCAAATTTGTTGGAATATATTTTAAATGAATGATAAAGAACTATGTGCCATGTTCTTTGAGGATGTGGATTCTTATGATTCTTCATTGTAACTCTTGGTAAATTTTATCTTTTTTCTTAATCCTTGTCTTTGCCAAGCATGAAATATAAAACAGTTCCCCACACATTCAATGCACATCTGCTCACTTCTACAAACTGTAATTGCCTCTCTCAGCTCCAAATAATTTCTGGTCCTCGTCTGGTGAAAAATGTGTGCTTTAAATGAAAAAAATGTTCAAATCAGCATATTCTGAAATGATCGACCATAACACTAACCATATTAATTTATTTTACTGTTAATAGTTGATTTGCTAGCCAATAATCTACTCAGAGTTCTGTTCAAATAGAAAAAAATAATTAAATAAAAATGACTAAGAATATTTTCCACTTGGATTTTCATCTTTTCTGTTCCTTTCCATCAAAATATTTTAATAATGACAAATTATTTTAACCTTCAAATTAAATTGCATGTAGTTAAAATAAAGTTCACATCATAGTTCAGACTATTCCAAACTTATTTTTATTTTAGCAACAGAGTTTTTAAAAATAACATTTCATGACATTACTTCAGGATTCAAAAAATCTATATAAAAAAATTCAGTTAAAAATTTAATTAAAAAACAGTTCACTAAAGTGTCATGACCCACCATTTTGTAAAGTTCTGGTATAGACCATGACAAATTACTTTGGCATTCAATCACACCATTATCAAAAGTCATCAGAGTTGGATTTTGGTTGCTGATTTCTTTTTTTACAGCTTATCAACCCTTTGTGGATTATTTAAAGCGAAAACACATTTTGAACTGTAATTTTTTTTGTGAGCAAATATTGCATTAACAATTGTTTGAAAATTTTCCAAGGGTTACATTATAGAGATGATGATGATGATTATTTCTTTAATTATTTGCATTCATTTGAACAGCTTAAAAATGTACCAGCCTTGAGTCATGTCATTTTGCCCCAAACTACTAGTTTTCACTAATTATTTGTTCTGCCATACAGTACAAAAACTGACTCAATTTGTGCCTCTTTTCTCTTCATATACGTGCAGTAAGATCCTGAAGGATTGGTTGCTAAGTTGCATCAAGGCTCATGAAAAATATTCAAAATGGTTCAATACAAAATCTGTTTTCCATGCGGACATTGTATAATCTATAAAATTTGATTCCTAAGGCAATGCAAAATGGAAGGTCTTGTAGCTGATGTTACAGTTTGTGTTGGAAGTTGATGTTGTTTGCCAGTTTGTAATGTGAAGGGTTACTATTTGTTATAATTGATTAGGACAAAAAGTTTCAAAGTAAAATGAATTCACCACCTTTAAAAGTAATTAATTTCATTACATGATGGAATTTTCAACTCCATGAGAGCACCTCATTGCGCCTACTTGGTCTCACGTTTTCTACTGACCTGAGGTGGAACAACTACATTGAATCAATAGCTACATTTACCGCTAGGAAAATTGGTTCTCTGTGTCAAGCCAGAAGGTTTTTTTTTTTTTTAATTCGAGTCAATCCTTCACATCTACAAATTTACAATTTGTCCGTGCATTGAATACTGTTGCCATATATGCTCTGGTGCCCCTGCTGTTCATCTTGAGATTCTCAGCAAAATCCAAAGATGGATATGCAATGTGATTGGTCCTGACTTGGGATCATGACTCCAGTCACTTTCTCACCAACATAATGGGGCTTCCTTCTGTCTTTTTCTATAAATATTTTCATGGCATCTGCTCTGACAAGCTATTTTCACTGGTGCCCATGCTACTAGGTTGGCATTTTGGTCCCACCCTTCTACTGTTGAAACAGTTAAAGGTAACTGCCTCTTCTACTCCAACAGCTTCTTCTCTCATACTTACCAACATTGGAACTCTCTTCCTCCTACTTGCTTCCCTGATAACTATAATCTTCAAAAATTTAAATATAATATCAATCAACATCTTCTGTTGCCTTGATCCCCATTCTTTTTTATCCTTTCTTCCCCCTTCCCCATACCCAGTCTTTTATCGTATTTACAACCTCTGTAGCCCCTTGTGTACTAGTGGCATTCCCGCATCTGCAATAGGAATTGGTTTGGTTTGGTTTGGTTTGGTTTATGGCATATCAACACCCCAATCGGTCATTTAATGCAGACAACTTTTTTTTCCTGATAATATTTTTGTTTTGTCAAAAATCTATTTCTGTTAATATTTTTTTCCTCAAAAACGTATAGCTGGCAATATTATTTTTCAAAAACGTATAGCTGGTAATATTATTTTTCCAAAAATGTATAGCTGGTAATATTATTTTTCAAAAATGTATTGCTGGTAATATTTTTTTTTCTTCAAAAATTTATTTCTGGAGCTAATTTTCTACAAAGTATTTCTGGTATAAAAACTATTTTTACACTTTTATAATGCTTTTTACCTCAGTTTAGGGGTTAACTATTTTCCCATAGCTGGGACCCTAACAGGCGCTACCACCCTGGGTCGGGGGGCCTGGGAACACCAGCAATTAAGAGGTGGTTCCATGCTCCTCAAAGCTTACAGATCAGAGGCCTTGCTGTTGGACATAGTTTATCGTCTTACCCTGGACACAGATGTAGTTTATTGTCATACCCAGGACACAATAGGGATTGGCTAGCTACCCTAGTAGATGGGTATCCTTGAATATGAGTGGCCAACTATACATATATATATATATATTGAAGGGATTGATCTGACATTATTTCTTATTACTATAAATAGTATTTTTAGTAATTTCACTGTTTAAGAAAATTAAAATAGGGACAGCAACTCAAACACATGTATCTACTAAAAAAATGTTTATAGTAATAAGTTGTGTGTGTGTGTGTGTCTTTTATATATATGATAACTGGCAGTTCTTAACAGAAGGCAGCCATCTCCTTAATGTTAAGCTGAGTCACCATTGGCCTGCAGATGACTTGACAAACCAGCCTCACTCCTACATAACCTCTTACACATGAGACATGAAAGGCTTTTGGAGAGTTTTGAAACTGACTTTCTCCTCATGCACTCTCATGCATTGCTTCATCTCAGCAGCAGATCTGCAAATTTTATCACAAAACTGACATGTTTATCCTGTAGGTCTGTCGGGAAGGACAGTCACATAATCTGCATTAGATTGCTGATTTTCTTGTGATCTTAGATGACTAGCAAATCCAGCATGAGATAGTAAGACCTTCCCACAGATTTTACATCCAAATTCAGACAGAATATCTTCTAGGATCGAGTCTACATCACTTTTCCTAAGAGCTCTTTCCAAATTCAAATGCCATCCCATTTGACCTCAGAGCAATTGCAAGCACCCAAATCTAGTTTTCTCCAACCAGACCTATTTTCCGCCTCTTTTCCAGTCTTTGAGATTAATTTCAAGAGTTTTCAAGTTGTTTTTTTTTTTACAACATCCACAAAATGTTTCTTGGATTTGTGTCTGGGCTGTTAACCAAGAGTTCTTTTTTTAAACAAGTGCTTAATCAATCTCTCATCTTCCATTAACCTGAGATTAGATTTTTTTTTTTAATCAATTCACCCAAAGCAAGGTGATACTGCCATTAAGATCCAAGAGGCAACTGGGAGTGAAAGAGAATGAAAAAGACTTTAGAAAGAACTGGAAACCCAATCCTAAACGGGAAAGAAGGGATAAAACTCAACTCCTGTTCAAAAGGATATATGTCCCATGTATTTCATGGAAGTAATTTTGAAAGGTATCGACTGATAAGTGGGAACAGCTAGAAAACCATTGCAGTGATTGCCACAAAGTGTATCAAAAAAAAGAAACCAACTGTTTGATATCAAAAGACAATACAAGAAGCAGAGAGAGCAATCTCAAGCCTGCATTCCACCTTCATCTGCCACATCTGCAGAAGAGAGTGCCTTGCAATGATTGGACTATTAAGCTACTCCAGACATTGCTCGCAAAAGGACTGAATTTTGACCAAACAGAGCACTACTATTAATTATGGGGAGATAAATACATTAAAAAAAAATAATGCTTAATCATTCATGATCTTCACAATGACAAGACTTATAAGAAACAAAAACAAATAAAGATAAAAAGGTCAAAATTTTAAATGCTGATTTTCTTTGCCGGTAAACTTTCCTAACTTGGAAGTTGTGTTATACCATTCATCTTTTTCCCATCCATTTTTTGCAGCATAAACCTAAGCTTAATAAATATCAATACACAAGATGGAGATTAAGTGACAATCTCAAGAGAATTTTATTAATCTAAGCACATTCTAGTGTAGCACCATTCTAGCCAATTAGAGTTCAGAACAGAAAAAAAAAAAGAATTTCTAACCAATCCAATTTTGCTGTGCCACATTTCTCTTGGAATTCATTTAACTCATTAAAAAAAAGAGCTCATCATTAATTAGTTGTGTGGACAACTCACAATTATCAGTCCTTTAATCACCAGACCCACGCTGATGTTTATGTCACAGCTGCCTTCCACACTTTTTCTCTCAAGTTTAGGCAACACACAATTTCCATATGCATTATCATAAATTAATGCAACTTTGACGTGGTTTCATCAACCCACAACTACTACACCACATCATCCTAGCCTGGAATTGAATTCTGACTTACATCATTTGCATCAACAACCTGTGGTTTACACATGAACTCTAGTTAATTTTTCATCACACAAAATTAACTTTAGTAATTCTCTTTAGAAAGCTCCTGTCCATGTCAAGGCCATAGAAGTTAGAAAGCACCAATAGTCATAAGCTTAATGTACTAAATATGGGCATGTGGCCAAGTGGTTAGAATGTTCACATTCTGACCATGAGACCTGGGTTCAAATCTCACCATGGTTGATTTGTCAGGAAGGAAACTTCCTGATATTGTTGGACTGGAGGGGTCAATCTCAGCATGAGGCATTTTTAGAAAGTGCCTGAAAACCATGCCATGGGTTGACCCAAACATTGTAAGTGAAACTGGGTAGACGGAATACTTGAGAGCCATCAATAGTTGTGCTAGCATGAAATCACAAGTCATCATGGCCAAGGCTAGAGTGTGCTGGCCTTTTTCAAATTGTTGATTATGCTAGATAACACGCTCTTTCCCAGAAACTGTAACTAAGGTCTGCTCAGCATAGTTGCAGTATAAACCATGGGTGGGCTCTGTGGATGTTGAACAGAAACAAATGCACCTGAGCAAGCATCTGCAATAGGGACTGACTAGCCACCCTAGTAGATGGGTAACCACGAATATGAGTGGTCAGGTGTACTATATACTAAACATATTCACAACATAATGATCCAATGTGAAAAAGAGCAATTTTTTTCACTTCAGAAATAAAAATAATCCTAACTGAAATATACAGAGATTGAAAAAAATTAATATTTTAAATAGTTCAAGACAAAAGTCAACAATTATAAATGCAAATTTCAAACACCAATTGTTCCTCTCTTGAGACAGAGAAGGAAAGCTGATAACAGAGAACATGACGCCGAACCATTCCTTCCATTATACCTTCAGGTTAAAACAAAATAACAAGCTACTCGGATCATATTTTGGGGAATATAAAAACACAAAAAAATGTAAAGCATTTCATATTATTTTGTGATATAAGATTGTTTATCAGCAAGTCAGTATTGAAAATAACAGATGTAATTAGATCTCAAATACCAACCAACATATGTGTAAGGATACTGCAATAAAAATTGAACTGAACAAGTTAAAATAACAGATGTAATTAGATCCCAAATACCAACCAAGATATGTGTAAGGATACTACAATACAAATTGAACTGAACAAGTGAAAATAACAGATGTAATTAGATATCAAATACCCACCCACATATGTCTAAGGATGCTACAATAAAAATTGAATTGAACAAGCGAAAATATATAGCAGAGATATCCTTGGAATTAATACTAAGATGTCAGGCATCTTCTGATAGAAACCATTTTGAAAAGAGAGAATGTTACTATTAAATACTTGTGATATCCTAAGACTTTTCTCATGACTGAAATATTGAAGTCATCATTAAAACAATCAGTAAACATTACCTTTGTAATAGTCATAACATTTGCATGTTTTATTTTTTATTATTAAAATATGGATATTTATGTCCTAGTAACAACTTCATGATGCTATGTTTAAACTAGAAAGTAATGTTTGATAAGGTTGTGTTCAAAAGAGATGTCAGAATTTTCAAAATTGTAATCAGTGTTGTGCCTATAAAGAAACATATAAATAAAAAATGAATTATACAAACTTAGTTGCATGTCCATAAAAAAATAAATAAAAATGAATTATAGTGTCAATAAATAATTATAATAATTATAATTAATTCACTCATTCTAAACCAATGAAACTCACCCCTACATATACAAACATGTGACTCAATATTGAACAAGCAGTTCACACAGACAGGTCATTAGCACATGTGTCAATGAAAAATTCATCTCCTTTTCCTTTTTCATGTCATAATAGTAACGTTTATCTTTTAGTACTCAACAAAATTTGGTAAGAGATGAGAATACCCCAGACAATTCTTGCATTTTTCTATTTATCTGGACACTCATTACACACAACTATAAAAAAAAGACTGTATGCACTTTGCTTATTCTGATCTATATTTGATCTACATTTGACCCCAAACTCACAATTTTACTCAGTGTTACTATAACACCACATAACAGCCAGATAATAAATAATACTCTATTTTGATGTCTTGCTGTTTCTCATTTTTGTGAGTATTTTTCGTATAGATACATGTTAAGGGGTTTATAATTATTTACTCGGAGTTATAACTCCCCCTACAGTGTGTTTTATATTTTAGTATATTGTGGAAGCAGGCATCGTAAAACAGGATTGACAAACTTCTCAATAACAATAAGAAGTGGTAAAAGAAAATGAAGAGGGCAAAATAATTTGAATCAAGACAAAATATAATACAAAGCAACTATAAGACAATAACAAAATAAAAAGTTCCCAAAATAGAAATAGCATTCACATACCAAAGGGATACACTCGAACAGTTTTAACTTTCTGACTAGAAGGCAAGAAAGAAAAAAAAATGTGTGCTAAAACCTAGAATTGTCTTATTTTTATTGGCTCAGAAGAAATCCCAGCATGCATCTGTAAGATTTATCTATAAATTTAAGGAGATGGGGATTTTTAACAGTCATTCCCCAGAGATTGAAACCAAAATAGCTAGCAGAAATATAAAAACATTTAAAATAGGATATTAAATCAAATGGAAAAAATCCTATAAAATTAGGCAGATGAATGAAGAAAAGAAAAATCAGCTGCCAACTGCATTAAATGTAACACTGGTGTTATATTAAATACAAAAATATAAATATCATTAAAATATAAATATCATTAAATAAATTAATAAATATCATTAAATATCATTAAATGTCACATTGATGTTATATTAAATACAAAAACAAAGCTTTAATATAAACTTTTAAAATTCTCAAAATTAATGTTTCCAAGCTATGAATTAATAAACTAATTCATTTTCATTGATTTTGTAGTGAGTGTGAAATAACTCATTTTACTCACTCACTTCAAATTCAGAGAACTGAGGAAAAAGACAGAAAGGAATTCGCAAGCATATGTGAAATTATGTCTGGCCCAATGAAAACCTTGCCTTCACAGAAATTGACCAGTGAGCTGAGGAGGAGGAGGAAATAAATTTGTGAGCTTATGTGAAATAGTTTTTGGACCAATGAAAACTTTATCTTCACAGAAATTAGCCATTGGGCCAAGAAAAAGGAAAATAAATTAGTGAGCCTATGTGAAATTCTTTGATATAAAATGAGAAAAAAATTAAATTTATCAGAGAAGAGCATCTGAAATCATGTGAAAAGTTTCATTTCAGTTCCTCATGATCAGTGACCAGCATTCAAGTCCTTGGTAGTGTAAAATTATTTGCCTGTTATATTGTTGGCCTTTAACTAAACATGTGGAACTTCAAGGAATTTTCTTTAAAAAATCCTAGAAAGCTAAGCATTTCAAACAATCTCTCTTTGTCTACTTTTAAATGTATGTGAACCGTATATCACTTTTGTGAGCAAATCTCTTAACTTTGTTTTAAACATTTTTTTATATTATTTTGTCTCAGATCATTTAATCTGTTGTATGAACATTTCCTCTTCATGACAATTCATTAAGTGACTATCAGACTATAAACATTTCTGATTTATTTTTCTGGAAATGAGCTACTGACACTACATCAAGTATGTAAATTCATAAATAAATTCTTTATCTTGTTTTGTTAAATATGACCTGTGTGTTTCCTCATCATTACTATCCTCCATTAATCTTTTTGGCATGGATAAATCCAATGCTCATTTTAATCCCTAAGCCTAATGCCACTATAATGTTATCTTTTATTTTTAATCACAAAAGTAATAATTATTCTGGAAGACATTTAAAATTGTTAGATAGAGTGCAAAAATCTAGCGACTAGATAGAAGTTTTCAGTTTTTATCAAATCTGATTTTTCAAATATAAAAAAATATTCAGAAAAATCTGAAAGATGCTAAAACAGAGTTTACAAAACTTTTTTAGAAACTTCTACTGCCAACTCACTTCAAGTTCAGGACTTTCTACTTTATTACCAACTTCAAAACTTTGCCTATTTTTGCACCAAACCACCACCAAATCTTCATTTACCCAAACCTCATAAAGGAAAGATCGTTATAATTTGTAATAACTCCAGTGGATACTAGTTTCATTTAAAAGAAGAAAAAAAAAGCGATATATATTTTCTAAACTCAAAGAATCCAGATAAGAGTGACGAGTCAAAAGCTGAAACATCCAATCCTTATTCTGTTCAAAGAATGAATTTTAAAAAAGAAATACATGCAAAGAATATGCAGCTTATGTCTCCATGTCTTCATTATTTCCATTTATATTCTTACTAAGACTTTGGCCTGTCACTAAAGAACTGCATGTCCCAGCCTCTACCATTGCCCCCTCACACAAAAGTCAGCTTAACTTTTTACCATACCAAAACCTATCAGAGCAAATCGATTGTTAGTGTTTATTACTTGCCATAGTAGCTACAGTTGGCACTGTTATGTTGCCTGTTGTCCACACCAAACCAGCGTCTGTAAGCTTTCATCTCCATTACAAGAGTTCTTGCAATGGAAATATTGAATGGTCAAGCAACAATAGGAATATTCTTTAAGCAAAGTAAAGACCAGAATCTAAAGCCACTGGCATCACATAAATGTATGTTATTGATTATTGGTCAGTATGAAAAACAGTCTTTGGTAGATAAAAGATACAGACTCAAAGTCCAGAATTTTTTTCTTTTTCTCTCTCTCAAAGAAAAAAATAGGAAGGGATGTTACTACTAAGAGTTTCTGATTTTTGGAAAATACACATGCAAAGAAATGGCATTTTCTCCACCTCCCACCATCTATATTTTCTGACAATGACCTTTTATCGTAATCTTGTTGAAGGAGGTTTTATTTAATATATTATGTTTACGGTGTACTGACCACATTTTTTTTTTAATAAAGAGTATAAATAAAATAAAAAGTCTTTTGATGACTATACTAAAATTTTTAAAAAACAGGAAGCCATATGTAATTATTGTTCTGAAAAGAGGCATGTTATTTAAAACTTAAAGTTTTAAATGACATGCCTCTTCGCTAGAAAAAAAATATAAACTGAAACTCAAAAATGAAAGCATGAACAATATGTAATACAAAAGTATCTATGATATTCAATTTATATCCACTCATTTATTTTTACATATTTAAAGTGAAATAGCATATTTAATGTATTCATTGCCTAATAGGAATGCTAAATAAACTTTAGCCAATCAAGTACCTCAATTCGAGTCTCATTTCAAGTACCTCAATTCGAGTCATTTCAAGTACCTCAATTCGGGTCTCATTTCAAATACCTCAATTCGGGTCTCATTTCAAGTACCTCAATTCGGGTCTCATTTCAAGTACCTCAATTCGGGTCTCATTTCAAGTACCTCAATTCGAGCCTCATTTCAAGTACCTCAATTCGAGCCTCATTTCAAGTACCTCAATTCGAGTCTCATTTCAAGTACCTCAATTCGAGTCTCATTTCAAGTACCTCAAATTCATAGATAAGATTCAGGATGAAACTTTATTTCTTTTTAAAATTATATGTTCTTGTATCACATTAAATTTTTTTAATACTGATATTCACCCAATAAAAGTCCCAAGAGCCACTCAAGGTAGAGGGTTATTGAATGAGGCTTTTATACAAGTCCTACTATTTAACTCATAGCTGGAAGGAGGAGATGAATTCATACCTTTCCTCAGGTTACTTGCACATAAGTGAATGTAATGGACCCAACTGGAATATGAATGTTGCTGCTTGATTTCTCATTCCAAGCTGATACCCATTACACCACCTACACATCTAGGTTTGCTGCGTAAGTGTAAGATGAGGAGGTAAAAAATGCAGTTTATGAGGATATGCAGGAAGCATAATGGTTGACTCTAGACTTTAAAATAATAAGATTTTAGTGATTAAGAAAATGATCCTTTCTGAAATCTGCCTCACAAATAATTTTGGAAGAGATACATAATTCTTAAAACTATTTTAAAACACACACACACACACACATATATATAATAAAACAAAATGTCTTGACAGTTCAAATCTTATATATTTACTTTTCTACCACAAATGTAAAAAAGTAAACTATGTAGGAGAAACAGGCACAGAATTCAGTCTTTGATTCAATAACCATAAAAATCCCATCAAAGACCACACCAGCAATTTACCTGTTGCTGCACACTTCAACAAACAGGGCCACAGCATTAATAACATCGGATACCTGCTTTTAGCATCATCATTTAAGAGCCAACAAGAAAGATGTAGATCAGAGTTGAAACACAATGTAAAAATAGACTTGCATATTAACGGATTAAACAGGGATTTAGGTTTACTCAGAGAATACAGTTTCCACAGAGAGCCTTGTACAAATCCCACACAACCCCAATTGTGGCAAACTACAATAATGCAACACATGAAAGAAAAAAAAAAACAACAAAATTCCCAAGACAAGTGACTCCCACTCCTTTATTTATTTCTCATCTCTTTGAAAAAGTCACAGGCATGTTTGAAAATTTTGAATTTAAAATCTTTCTCTTTGTGCTTTGTCAAAAGGCTGATTAATATAAAATAAATATCATCAGTCTTACTGCCAATATTTTTATCATTTGTTGTCTTTTTATTCCTCAAATTTCATTAATCGGCCTATAAAATCCACACACACACAAGTATAAATGTTAACCAGTGTTTTTCTAAAACAAGTAGACTTTGTAAGTGCCCAATATTAAATAATGATACATTAATATTAAACAAAACTGGTTTCTAATACACATATATATACATACATACACACACACACACTTTACTAAACAGACAAGTTGTGCCTGTTATATTTTTAAGTATTTTTCACTAATTGACTAATTAATTTTTTAATATTAGGATTAAAATTATGAAAGCACTGTCTACATCTTACATCTTGATTACTTTAACGTTTCATTCGACTTCACTCATTGTCAACAATTTCAGTCCAGTGATGACTGTACATTGATTTTAAATCTCATGCATTATTTTTTAATTTTTGAATGTATTTAATATCACAAATATAGTAATGTTTTAACTTAATTGTTTGTGATGTCATGTGAATATTGGTATTATATGGTATTATATGGTTTCTGAAAATTTCAATACATCTTAATTTGGATGTCCCGAAATTTTAAGTGATTTTGTTTATTACCAGTTTTAACTTAATAGGAATAACTTCTAAAATTTGTAAATATCTTTTGAGTTTGTTTTACTACTTATTTTGCATTATCTTTGTTTTATTGTAATTTTTGTGCTTTTATATAATGTGCTGCTGTATTGCACTTTGAACAAAGACATGACAAGTGAGTCTATGAGTGTGTGATGGGGGCAATATCACCCCCACCCCAAAATAATAATAATAGAAATCATAAGAAAGGAGAATATGCTGGAAAACAGAAAAAAAGACGTTTTGAAAGAACCAAGATATTAAAAGTGCTGTAAAGACCTAGAAATATAAATGTTACATATTTTATTTAGAAAACGAAATACAATCTTTTTTCTCTTTAAGTGTACAAAAGATATCAGATTATTAATAGAAAATAGAATTCAGAATGTCTTGATCTAAAGGTTAATTTTATCAATAACAAGACAGCATGAATTGATGTAAAGTTTATCAAAACTATTCACAGCTATTAATAGATAAACTTAGAACAATGGTAATATGGTCAGGTTACTGAAAGATGAAACGAATGTGAAGTTTTAATTTAGAAGTGTGTTGGGAAATGGGTCAAACCCATTCCTAATAAAAGTATGTCAGTATGTTCTCACTAGAAAAACAAATACATCACCAGTTCTCTATATAAAGATTTGGGTTGAAAGCAGAGAGAGCAGAGTTGGGTTAGAGACAGTGGAGAGTTGAGTTGTAGACTCAAGGAGGAGAGGAAGTGACGTCAGAGATTGGAACAAAGCGCCTTCTAACATGTGCTGTTGATATAAGTACTGCTGCTCTTGCTACCACTACTATTACTACTACTGAGGATGGGAACATTGATGGTTGTAGTAGTTGTGCTAAGAACAGACCAAAAAGGGTTAAAACAAATCCACCTCTCTCCTTTAACGAAATTACATGAAGTATTTTCTTTTGTTTATCATCATTCATATACAAGAGACATTCAATTTTTTGCTACAAGAATTGTATTATTATATGTATTGTTGATGATATATATATATATATAAACTTTTGTCTCTCTAAAATCGGATCGACTTAGACCATATTTATTTGCTATTAACCCAATTCTCACCCAACAAGCTTCCAGGTAGACCAACGGAGAGCTTTTGGAATTCTACGACCTGATAACTACCTGCCAGGATAAAAAATCACAACGTGGCTGGTGAGTGGAATCGAATCAACATTTGAAACTGGAGATTTAGGTCTAACCTATAATACTGGACCATACAGGACCAATGGCCGGTCTTGTGGATGACATCAGCCCGGTGAGGTTAGGATATGGTGTCACATGGACGCCTTGACCAGAGATCATGTTACAACTGACACTGTGTAAGAGGATTCATGTTATAAGTATTAGATGTGGTTGTATATCCAATATAAAGAATTTAAAATTATTTTCAGATATATAATCTCTAATAGGGCAAGTTAATTTGTAAAAATATTAGTTTTATATAGAGGATTTGATTATATTGATGGATTTTACAGACTACTAAATGAAACACTTTGCATTTTCTTATAATAGATAAAAAGAAAAAAATCACAAGAGTTCTTTTTTCATTTTTTACTATCTGTAGATGGATTATACATTTTTTTATAGCTATTTCAACTTTTTTGATGTTTGAATGCATCTGATTACCATGAAATTAATTGATTAAGTTGCTAAAGTCTTACTAAATGTACATAAACAAAACATATATACACTCATGCACTTTGGCATCAAGTGTTCAATTAAATGGAGTTTAAATCCTGTGACAAGATTTGATTGACTTATTACACTTTTCACTTTGTTTACAAGTTATTGAATGCTGGTGGGTCATATTTATGGAGAAACTATTCCATACTTTAGAATGCATTTGTTTGAATACTTTTGACTATGTCTTGTCATTACCTGGAACATTAAGATTATCAGTATCATAAATAAAAATTTAAATATGCTTGTATTTAGCAGGAGTGATATTATGTGTAGGATAGATTGTGACCTGAATGCAGAAGCCACACTAACTCTTTTCCACAATGGTCTATCAACTGCAGCCATCAGCAATTCTGGTACAGTCATACCTGTCTATTGTTTGATATTTTCCAACCAGTTTTTATGTTGGCATCCTCTCCTACGTTCACCTTCAAATGTGCCTTTCATGATGGTCTTACACAGGCTGTTGTGCCTTTCAATGAGTCCAAACCATGCCATTTTCCTCCATTTGACAGTGGTGAGAAGAGGTTTCTGGTGGTCCACAAAACTTTCAACCATTTTCCACACAATCTCATTGGTTTTTATGTTCCCAATAGAAAATGCCAAGGAGTTTTCTCATGCTTTTGTTCTCAAATGCTTGGGTCCTTCTCTCTGTTTCTAGCCAACAGTGTCCATGTTTCACATCCATTTAGGAAAATGGAGACTACTGGTGATTTGTATAGTCTGTACTTTGTTTGAAAGCTGATTTTGCTCCTCCATATATTTGCCAATTTGGCCATATATATATATATATATATATATATATATATATATATATATATGTGTGTGTGTGTATACATACATATATATATATATATATATATATATATATGTGTGTGTATACATACATATATATATATATATATATATATATTCATTGATGCATGTTTCATTAAATAATATAGACAAGTTTTGTCTATCTATTTTAAGTAAGTTCCTTTCATATTGTCTGATAAGCTTAATAACATTATCATTGAAAGACGAAAGGGAATTACCATATTGATGCATGTTTTAATCCTATGAAAAATTTCAAAGCAACGACAAATTCATGCATACAAGACAGGGAAGTGAAAATTGCATCGCAGCTCGTGACGTCACACATGACCACACAAGAGTGAAAACGAGAAGTATTTTTAATGCAACAAAAACAGACTATCATTATTGTTTTGTTCATGTATTGTTTGATATATTGAAATGTAATTGTCATCTTTGATAATGGCTTATGTAAGCCGAAAGCTTAGATAGGATTTAAACATGTATCAATATCGTGATTTCCTTTCGTCTTTCAATGATAATGTTATTAAGCTTATCAGACAATATGAAAGGAACTTACTTAAAATAAATAGACAAAACTTGTCTATATTATTTAATGAAACATGCATCAATGAAAAATTGCTACCTAAATACACACAATATATATATATATATATATATATATATATATATATATATATATAGTTACATGGTAGTAGTTTGTCACCCTGGTTTCATGCTTTTGCAATAATCAGACAAACTGGTTCATTTTTTCAAAAGTGGATCTAATTATTCTTATTTGTGTTTGATTATTTGTGTGGTGGAGGAGTAATCTTCTGTATTTGCTTGGGATGACACTCTCACATACATAGAAGCACATACATACAGGTGTATGCATTTTAGGTTGTACAAACACACCCATATAAATAATCTGAGGTTAGGCACAGTTATACATCCATGCATTCAAGCACAGACATATATATACATAATTGTCATTCTATTTTGGTGTCAAGATTGTAGAATTACATATGTAACAATGTTCTCTTAACAAGGAACTGGTGGGGGTGATCTTGATGTTTTTCAGCCATCTGCACTGTCAGACATGCTCACATTCACTCACACATACACACACATATATGTAAACACATACTGACACTCAGTGATCTGGTTCCACTATCACCGATTCAGCAAACTTGCCCACTTGAAAAATGTCTTATGGCAATTCAAATACATACATTGGTTACACTTTCACAACATTATCCCAACAGTTAACTTGCCATTTATCCAATAATAGTTTAAAACACATATCACCAACCTACATTACAGCATAAAGAAATAGAAGAAATCCTTATAAACACAAAAATATTATACCACATAAATGTAAAAAATAATGACCTAACAATAAAAAACAGCACATCAGTAAAATTTCATTCAAATTAAGGAGAAAGATTTTTCACAATTTAAAAACTATATCAACACAAGTCACTGCCATGTGAAAACAGAATACTTGAGAATCCTGACATGACGGACACCATCACATAATGCCACGATAATTCAAAAACAAAGAAGCACAATGCATAAAGACAGACACAACCTTGACACACAAAAACTCTTTTTCAGAAGCTGTCTAAATATATGAAAATGCTCAATATCACATTGGGAATGTTATGTCCATCTTCTCCCCAGGAATCAGAAAATTATCTGAACTATAGTAGATTAATTTTTTTAAAATAATAAAGAACTTTAATTCATATATCACTTTAAATGTAGTTTCTAGTCAGATTGAGAAATAAAATCCATTACCTTAGAATATAATAGCTGGCCACTCATAATCAAGGATACACATCTACTAGGGTGGCTAGCCAATCCCTATTGCAGACACTTGCTCAGGCACATTTTTCTGTTTGCTCAACACCCACAGAGCCCACCTGTGGCTTATACTGCAACTATGCTGAGCAGGCCTTAGTTACAGTTTCTGGGAGAGAGCGTGTTATCTAGTGTGATCAACAATCTGAACGACACCAACACACTCAAGCCCTCAGCCATGATGACTTGTGGCTTTGTGCTAGTACAACTATCGACGACCTTCAAGAGTTCTATCTACCCAATTTCACTCACATGGCTTGGGTCTTGATTTTCAGGCATTTTCCAAAAGGGCCGCATGCTGGGATCGAACCTTGATCCAGTCTGATTGCCTTCCTCACAAATCAACCATGGTGGGATTCGAACATGGGTATCATGGTCAGTATATATATATATATATATATATACATACATACATACATACATACATACATACACACACTCTCTCTCTCTCTCTCTCAGATGGTGTATATCTGTAGAAGAGACAAAATGAATAGAAAGACAATTGAAAAACTATACTTATTTTAGCTGATGTGTTTCGTCACTTGGAATTTATCAAGGCAAATGTGATGGTTTTGTTTTGTAACAAGTATATATTTGACAGTTACTCAAAAATTTGGAAATTTTAAGTAAGTGTCAAATATATAGTTGTTGCAAAATAAAAAAAATCACATCTTCCTTGATAAAATCCAACTGACGAAATGTGTCAGATATACTAAGTATATTTCTCCAATTATTTTTTCATTCATATATATCTCCATTAACATTCACTACCGTTAAATGTCTGTGCTGACACTGTCACTCTATGACACTCATTTATAAAAAGATAATTTCTTAATTTTTGCTTCTTTGCTTAGTTTAAATTTAACATAGGTTGATGCGAATAAATCCCACAAACCTTACACCCCCACTTTTTCATAAAAAGCTGCTGTATTTTGCTTTTAAATCTAAATAAATCATTCACTCGCCAGTAATTTACAATCGCCTGATGAGATTCATTGAAATGCATCAAAACATAACTGCAATTGCGTAGTGATTTTGACATGTTTTTGATGTAATATCCTAAAATAAATAATATTGCTCTACTTTGTATTAAGCCATCTTTTAAATTAAATGTTATGAAGATTAGAATTGTACTCTATTTGTTCTCATCTTACCTGGATTATATATATATATATATATATATATATATATATATATGACATTTTTATGTTTATACATTCTTTTTATAGCTACAAATATTTAAGTAAATGCTCTGTTTATAATAAACAGTATTAACAACAATTACTGGCCTGAATGTCTGAGAAATTTTCATAGAAAATATTTGTCCTCCGACAGGATTCGAACCTGTATCCTATACCAAACTGAATATTTTCTCTGAAAATTTCTGACATTCAGGCTGGTAAATTTTATTAATACTGTTTATTATAAACAGATCATTTACTTAAATATTTTTATCTATAAAAAGAACGTATAAACATAAAAATGTCTTAAAATAATTCTCAGACTTTGTCCATTTCATAATATTATATATATATATATATATATATATATATATATATATATATATATATATATATATATATAGCTGCTATCCTTGTTTTTTTATTTTCTTTAGTAAAATTAATAACAACTGGCCTAAATCATAAAGCCTTACTAAAGACTAATTATGCTACCTGAGAGGAATAAAACCAGTATCCCTTTTTTTCATCAGTGAAACTGCTTCAATAACTGAAATGTTCTACTATGAGTTTTGACCATGGGTGACCATCTTGATAGAGAAAACTTGAATTACTGATTTAAGGAATTTGTATCTCTCATTGAGACTTCTATGAATCTCTATCTGCAAGCTGCAGTTTTGTACCAGAAATGTAAAGCCATTTCTGATGGGATTTATTTTAGTCCAACGTTATTTCTTATTACACACGTTTGAGCTTCTCTTTTGTTTTCTTGAACAGTGCAATTAATAAGAACCAGATGTTTTTTTCTTGTCAATTTCACTGTTTAAGAAAACAGGGCTAGCAATTCAAACATGAGTATCCACTAAAAGTAATGTGTTTCGTAATAAGATTATATATAAATGGACATTGAAGTTCACACCTAGTGGTAGCCGGCTGTTTCGTGCTTATATACAATCAATGGCCTGACAATTGCATACAAGCATGAAACAGACTGTCATCACTGGGTGTTGACTTTAATGTTCACTTATATATGCTGTATCCCTGATATTGAGCACTTTAACCCATAAATATAGCCTACCTTAATACAATTTTATATATATATATATTATATATATATGGTGTCCATAAAGTGCATGTGTACTTTAAAAAATTTATAACTTTATTTGTATTTATAATAGAGAAATAATCTGTAAAAAATATTATGAAGTTTAATGTACCTAGTTTCTACCAACGGGCCAAACGGTCACTGGAGACCTATACTCACAGCAATTGAAACATGTGCAACAGGCATTGCGCCAGAAGGAGCCAGCACTGGTGAATCGCAAAGGTGTGCTTTTCCTCCATGACAACGCCAGGCCACATGTTGCGTGAGTGGTCAGGGATACCATACAGCAACTTCGGTGGGAGACTTTGTGCCATCCACCTTATTCACCTGACCTTGCGCCATCCGATTACCACCTCTTCCACTCCCTGGATAATTATCTTCGTGGGAAATCCTTCACCAATGAAGCAGACTTGCGCAAAGCCCTCACGGACGTCTTTGCGTCACCCCCCACCCCGAGTTCTACCGCAAGGGCATTGAACAGCTGGAGACACGTTGGCAGAAGGTGCTGCATGCTGATGGCGATTACTTCGAAGACTAAATATAAGTTACATATTTCTTTTTTTCCTTTAAAAATGGACAGAACTTTTTTGGTTACCTTGTATCACAAATACAAATAAACTTATAAATTTTTTGAAGTGCACAGGAACTTTATGGACACACTATATATATATATATATATATATATGGAGCAGTTGGACAAAACGGTCATCCAGTATTTGCTGCATTCTGTTGAGATTTCTTCTAGACTCAATGAATTACTTTATTATAAATATATATATTATACACACACACACACACACACTTTAAAAATTAGGAGTTCAGTTGAAGCTGCTACATTGGTTTCAATCTTATGGTATCCTCAGGTGATTTTTATCAAATGACCACCTAACCCTTTTTTTATTTTTTTAAAACAAACTAATGAATGCTACATTATTATTTTCAAAAATAAATAGACAAATGCACAACGTTGGGTGTAATAGAAAATGAGGAGGTGGAAGATGTCAAGAAGGAAGAAGAAAATGAGGGAAGAGAAGAAAAGCAAAGGTATTGTAAATGTATTGGTTGGGTGTTAAATTACTTTTTTTTTTATCCAGCCTCATATGCACTTAAGAAAAACTTTTTAATATGTAACCAAGGACTTAAGACTTCAGATTTCTGGTTTAAAAGGGTTTTTTTTTTTACCCAGAAATGTCATAATCGCTAATTTTCCCTGTTGGCAGAGGTTGCAAATATTTTTGATTGTTGTATGGTTTGCTTTTTTTAAAATGTTCCACCTTTTATAAACAGATCCCTGTTGTTTTTTTCTTTTAAATTCCACACATGGTTAGCTAGTTTGGTAGAGTACCTCAGATTTGCTAGTTTAAATGACAACCTATGGTTGTACCATCTATGCTTCCTGGTCTGATTCAAGCCTGACCATTAACCTTATATATTTCTGTAAAATCTATGAGCATTTCATGACATACTATTTTTAACATATGGCAGAAGACAAAGAATGCTTATGATTGGAAGTAGGTAGGTCAGCATATTTCTTTAGAAATAGCAATTCATATTCAGCTGACAATTTTAAGCAATTGGAATCTCAGATAGGCTGGAACAAAGAACACCTAACATTTGTAATTTACAATGCTTTCTTGATCTCAAAACCAGTTTTGTTATATTATATTCACTGCCTGACCTCATCTTCCTGATATTCAAATTAAAATACTTATTGGGAAAGATATTTAAATAATCCCTAACCTCTATTGAGGAACAAAAAACTTGCATAGAGAGTGAGTTAAGTGAGTACACAGAAATAAAAAGAGGAGTACAACATGTCTGTATTTTCTCATCAGATTTATTTAACTTGTACAGTAAGCAGATTCTAAGAGGATTAAGAGACATACTCTGGTTTATTCTAGGTATACGTAACCTTAACCATGTACACTACCCAGATGAAATGGTGTTGATCACAGCGTCAAAGAGAAAATTGAAACCTCTATTAGACAAGGTAGTCTTTGATAAATATACAGAAGACTTAGAGAATTTAAACTCACAAGACATATCAGAAGCAAGAGAAGCAGACAAAAGCAACGAGAAATGTACTTGACAAGTTTGAGGAAACTAATAAAGGATTGGTACTATGAAAAGAAGGTGTAAATGTGCATGAATTGCAGAAAGAAATAAAAGACCTGACTAGGTCTCTGGCATAGAGAGAGAGAGAAAAAAGATAGATAGATATAGAGTTAGAGAGAGCGTTACAGATAGAGAGAGAGAGCGTTACAGATAGATAGAGAGAGAGCGTTACAGATAGAGAGAGAGAGAGCATTAGAGAGAGAGAGAGTTACAGATAGAGAGAGAGAGTTACAGATAGAGAGAGAGAGTTACAGATAGAGAGAGAGAGAGTTACAGATAGAGAGAGAGAGAGTTACAGATAGAGAGAGAGATATGAGTTGCCCCACATCCCGAGGAGACAGGGTATGCAGGGAGAGGGAGAGAGACATGATTGGTCACATCTTGAAGGGATATGTCCTGCAGAGATCATGAAAGCGAGTGACAAACATGATTGGCCTTCTCCTGAAGGGATCTGGCTATCAGAGAGAGACAGAGGGGACTGACTGGCCACATCCTGAACAGATATGACATAGAGAGAGAGAGACATTACACTAGTCACATTCTTAAATCACCTTGTCAGTTCAAGACTTTCTTATGGATTTCATGCCTGGCACCAAACTTGCTGAGAAATATCTAAACTCTCAGATGTGTACAACTGCATTCTCAGATCAATGATTAAAAATGGCTTTGAGCAAATGAAACCTGTAGGTCTTAGTGAGGTCCACACTTCTTTCAATCTTGTGAACTAGCATTACAGAATCAAACAAAGAACTGTACCAATTAGTGGAAGTCACATCAGCTGAAGAGTTTCAACAACAGTAACAACTAAAATGGATAGCACACATAACTGGAAGAGAAAATTATGACATAATCAAAATGTTGATTATTAAATGTTGACACTCCACACTACTTCAAACAAAAGGTTAGGAAGGAAACCCCCCATCAATACTTGAAAGTACAATAACAGCTACTGGACTTAAAAAAATCTATTTTTCTAAAAAGAAAAAAAAATTGTTTTAAGGGAAAGATTTTATAAATTTCAACTGAAAGTAACACTACTTTATTAGTTAATGTCAAATGTTTCCTTATAAGGAAACAGCTGATATTACCATTAACATTTATGCCACAAGTAACTAAATATATATTATGAAATTGTTTGGTTGAATTAATTCATTCATTCATTTTTATGCCTTTATCAACCCATCATAGATTATTTAAAGCCAAAACATTTTGGATTGTATCAGTAAATATTTCTTTTGCAGGGAGAATACATACTGCATTAACAACTTCATTTGAAAATAGCAATGTTTTTTTTCCAGATACAAATCCTACTATTTAACACACAGCTGGGGAGATGAATTGATATACTTTTCCCAAGAGTATTTGCATATCAGTAAATATAATGAACCCAACCAGAATTCAAACTCTGCTCTCCAATTTCTCATTCCAAGTTGCTATCCATTACATCACCTGCACGCCAACAATGTTGTTGAGAAAGCATCTGCCAAACCAATGGTTCACTTGGGTCAAAGATACAATCCTTATCATTCCTGTGCCAAGTTAGTACTTTCAATCCAATTTTTGCATAAACAATTTTTTTATATCCATAACCATGTTTATATTAATTAATATGAGACCTTCAGTAACCCCAGTTTTTAGATCTAATATATTTTCATATTAATGAAATCCCAAGACTTTCAATAAACAACTCTTTAGAATCAATGCACTCTAAAACTTTTTAGGAACTTTTTACTGAACTTTAATTTTGTTTTTAACCAAAATAATCACTGCTTCATGCATTAATGTTCATCCTGGGTAAGACAATAAACTAGATCCAGCAGCAAGGCTTCTGATCAGGAGGTTTTGAGGAGTGTGGAACCACCTCTTAATTGCTGGTGTTCCCAGGTCCACCCTGACCTGGGATGGTAGTACCTGCTAGGGTCCCAGCTATGGGCAAATAGTTAACTATTACCAGCAATACTTTTTTGAAAAAAATTATTACCAGCAATACAATTCTGAAGGAAAAATATTACCAGAAACAGATTTTCGACAAAACAAAATATTACCAGCAATAAAAAATTTTGTCGGCATTAAATAACCCATTGAGGTTGATATGCCATAAAACAAAATAAACCAAACCAAATCATACATTTATGTACTATATCTGATGGCATACACTTCCCACCTCCCTCAAGTACTTCAACCTCATTATAATATTATAATGTTAGACTTGGTACAACTAGCTCTTAGCATCTGGGTTGACATTAGTCTATCAGATACTTCAGCTTCACATATAAGACCCAGGAGATATTTTGGTCACATCTAGAGTTTTATAGGTTATTAAATATGGTATTTATTGTTCCAGTGTTGTGTCTATATTTTACATACAAGTCAGTTCTAATTGATATGATAATTATCTATGTTTTATTGCATTAGCACAAAATGCCTCACAATGCTCTTAAGTTGCTTTAACATTAAGCAAACCTGGGTTGATAGGAACCACACTCAGCCAGACAGCATTTGTTTTTTAAAGTCATGTAACGGAAATCAGAGAATCTTAGTGTTCTTTTATGAGTCGAGATGATCAGCTGAGGTTACTAGTAAAATATGACCCTTGCTGAACTGTCCATGAAATGACCCAAGAATAGCCAATTCTTGAAGGCACATAAAATTTATAAAGAATTTGACAAACAGTTTTCAGTTTCAAGACAAATATTTTGAGTTGTCTTTATTTTCATCAAAACTTGGCATCGATTTCACTTTCAAGGGAATGGCCAGAAATTAGAAAGCAAACCTATTTTCTGATGCTCGAAGTTTTATGGCTCCATATTTTTCAGCCTTGTTTCATAAAATTTTATCAGTATATTCTTCAACATTACTTAAATCTATTCAGATCAGGGTGTGCAGGTGGTGTAATGGATAACAGCGTGGAATGAGAAACTGGAGAGCAGAGTTCAAATTCCAGTCAGGTTCATTAGATTCACTTATGCGCAAATACCCTTAGGAAATGTATGAAATCTATCGCTTCATGAATCCCCTCAGCCAGGAGTTAAATAAAAGGGCTGGCTGAGCTCTTAAGCCTTAGGTAGCAACCAATTTAGGAGAAGGACAACTGGCAAAGCACGTACTATGCAGCTAAAGAGTTCAACATGACTATGATTCCAACTGCAGTTGGCGATCTCATAACAATTCAGTGTGTGGGTGCAGAATCATGGAGCCAATTGCAAATACTTGCTTGCATTTACTTTCTCACAAATACCCTTGGGAAAGGCAGGATTCTCTGGGATCTTTAGCCTTGGTGACAGTCAGTTCAGGAGAGTGTCTTTGTATGCAATTTGATTTGTTTTTTATGTGGATAATGGTTTTAGCAATATATCTTACTAATTAACCCATAGATGGGGGAAGAAGAGTTAGATTCATACCTTTCCTAAGGGCATTTGCATGCAAGTGAATATAATGAACCCAATGGGAACTGGAACTCGGCTCTCCAATTAACAATTCCAGCCTTTATCCAAGAATAAACACCTGGTATTCACAAGTGGTCACCTATCTAAGTACTGACCAGGCTTGAGATATTGAATTAAAAAAAAATGTATGGAGAGTCACAATCGCCTATATCCTGAAAGAACAAGGTAAACACACACGTGGGATATATATTTACTAATAGAAAAGCATTGATGGCATTAAAAAAAATATCTAGCTGTACTGGATATTTAAAATTTTTGGCAGCTGTTCTACCATAATCAAATTGGCATTATAGAATATTCAAATCTTCTTCCTTAATTTTAAAAATCCAGAAGGAGTGAAGCATTTGTTTCATTAAAGATCTCAGAGCAGTGATTTGTCATTGTTACTGATCTGCACTGATGGGCAGATGTCAAATCAGATTCCAAGGTCACTTGTTAACAATGACAAGTGAAGTCTTCATTATAACATCAATATACAATGAATTCAATCCTTCTTCCATTATCATAGGGCTGTCAGAAGACATTCTCCTATAAATGATGTGGAAGATTTTGTGTGGGTGTTACAGTTCAATTTTATTCAATCAATGAACTCAATTAAAATTGCCAATCTTCCTGTCTTTGGGAGATTCTCTTCAGAATGCTTAGTCCCAAAGTAAAAAAAAAAAAAAAAAAGTAAGAAAGAAAGAAAGAACAATATGGTTCCATTAAGTTTTTATACTCTCTTCCAATACATGCAAAATGCAATTATAAGATTGACCCAAGAGTCACACTGCCAGCCTGGCTAAGTTTAGTCTTGTTGAAGTTCTTCTGAGTTTTGTCTAGGATTTATTTGCTAGAACTAAAAATAGAATTCTCTCATAGTTTTAATTAAAGAAAGAACAGACTTAAAACTTTTGGACAGTTCACCTCAGAATTTGTTTTGATATCCTTTAAAATGCATAATACTTTAAAATATATTTATTATACAATTATTATGAATAAAATTATTGATAAAATCCAAAGAAGAACCAGCAATATTAATAGTCCTTACCTGGTGGCTCAGATTCAGTCACTTTCCCACCACTATAAAATTGCCTCCCTGCGTCTTTTCTATAAATACTTTCATGGTAATTGTCCAGATGAGCTCTTCCCTAAGGTACCTAGATTTTTAAAATTTAAGTGCAGTGCTAGACTGGCATCAAGATCTCGTTAATTTGATTCAGCTGACTAGATGTAACCATAAATTCTATGCTAACAGCTTCTTTTCTCGCACTTCTAGTTTGTGGAACTCCCTTTTGGCTGCATGCTTTCCAGCCAACACTAATTTTCAAAAATTTAAGTGCAATGTCAATCGCTATTTACTGTCCTCTTGATTACTCTTTTCTCTTCCCGCTCATTATTAACCACTTGTGTCCTAGTGGCCTTACTGCCTTGCATGGGGTGACACAGACTAAAAAAAAAAATTATTTAAGTATATTATTAAAATTATAAACATATACAGGGCAATTGTTGCTATTTTATATTTTTAATTCCACACGTTTATTGTTGTTTTTGATTTTGTCGACTTCACATTATAGTTAGGGTCAGTTGGGCACCGTCTGTGAGAAAGAGAGCAACATGACAGAATTCACTCCACCAGAAATTTGGAAATGGCATGCTGTACTTCTTGGCATTTGTGCTGGAAACTCTAATACAAACATTTCGAAGTGTTTGGGCACCAATCTGAGGACAGTGCAGAGGATTTGCAAAGAGTTGGAGGCAACTTGGAAAACTCACACTGATAAGAAAAGAACTGAATTTGGTGTTGAGGGCCTCAGAATCAAAACGGAGGCCTACATCAAGTGCCTTGAGGAAGTAGTGCTGCCCTGGGCCAAGAGGGTGGCTGTTGGAAGACCCTATGTCTGGCAACAGGACTCTGCACCATGCCACACAAGCAGGAGAACCCAGTCATGGCTGTCAGACAATTTCTGTGACCACATCACCGCTTACATCTGGCCACCTAACTCCCTAGACTGCAAGCTCCTTTTGGGCCACTGAGGTAAGTCTCTGCTATATGGTAGCGGAGACTTACCTCAGTGGCCAAAAAGGCTAAAGTCACATTATGTTTTACAATGGAGTGTGGAGATGGTGAATTGGTGAGCTTCAGACTGAAGGTGAATCGGGCAGCATTTCATGTGGACGGAAGTGATTGTGTTGCCTGTAGCCCTTTTTTATTGGCTGGTCCTGGGCACTCATTGGCTGAGCAATGGCTGCTTGGGTGCATAAAAGCATGGTATGCTCGTTCAAAGGTGAGACTCATTTTCGGCAAAAGGAGTTGCTTACCTGAGATTGAGGAATGGTGATAGTCAGCATTTGTGGAATTGATTTGTCTATTGAACTGTATACCACTAGTTTGCCCATTGGACTTATATATAGTTTTTGTTGTGTGTATACTTCCAGACAATTCTCTCACATACCATTAAGCTACAAGAAGCCATTAAACCAAGGCAAGGCGTAATTATCCTACTTTGTTGGAGAATTTGAAAGTTTATATTTACTAAGTTTATATTTGTATGTGAAATGTAAAAATAATTTTTAAGCAGTTATGGGTTTGGTTTGTTTTATAGCATATCAACCTCAACAAGTTACTTAACGCCAACAAGATTTTTATTGCTGCTAATATATTTCAAATATGTATTTCTGGTTATAATGTGTTACTGGTAATAATATTTTTCTTCAAAATTCATTGCTGGTAATAATTTTTTTACAAAAATGTATTGCTGGTATTAAAACCTATTTTTACACTTTCATAGCATTTTGACCACAGTTTGGGGGTTAACTATTTGCCTATAGTTGGGACCCTAACAAGTGCTACCACCCAGCTCAAGGTGGATTTGGGAACACCGGCAATGAAGAGGTGGTTCCACGCTCCTCAAAACCTCCTGATCAGAAGCCTTGCTGTCAGATGTAATTTATCATGTCGCCTCATTTCAGGTGAGTCTTACTCCTCTACGGAGGTGCAGTCAGGGTATTCTGAAGCCCCAGCTGACAGGGCAAGTAGTTGCTGGAATTTTTATGCCAACATTCTTTTTACTATAAACAGTCTGTAGTAAAAAAATTATGTTGGATTAAAATATAGTAATTGCTTAAAAACCACTATAGTATTTCTTTTATTAAACATCTTTATTACGATCACAAAATTTGTTCCCATATAATCAGCACAACACTAGAGTGTTCAAGATAAACTTTTTGCTTCCTCCAAGCAACATTACTTTTGCATGTAGTCGTGACTTTGATGCATCAGTAGACAAAATGTAAGAGATTTATATTTCAAGCCATAACAGGTATGAGAAATGTATGACTTTTGATATCAATTCCTTTGTCCTGGATTTCCAAATGGATATCTTCCATGTGCATAATGCACAAAGACAGCAGCACAGTTTTCTTCAAATGGATAAAGATACACACGCACACACAAAAGATCTGAAACAGCATGAAATCCTGTAAAGGAGAAGTTGTAAAACTGCCATATCAATGCTGGCTAAGAAAAGGCTTTGTGTTATGTTTATTCTGCTTTCTTTTAACAGTCATAAGTTACCTTACTATCCACAGATACTACAATGGTTTTATCACAATATCTAGGCTCTTCAGTGAAAATTAGAATAAAGTTCAAAAAATGTTGGAATAAACTTACTGTAACAAATATTTAGCCATGGCTTACTTTTGTTTTAATTTTATTTACATTTTATTTGTAGAGTTAAGCAGGAAAAATGAATAGAAGAAAAATGGTTTTCAAAAAGAAACATTATCTGGTGGACTTGTACAATAGGCACAGTGACTTCAAATAATTTAAAAAACTTTTTCATATTGTAAACCACAAAATACGATTTTTTTTCATTATTAAGTTTTCTAAAATGTAATTAATGGTCCAGTTTGTTTTGCAACTTAATAGTAAATTGATTCCCCCTATGTCACTGAAACCAAAACACACATATGTGAATCCTTAAAATGTAAAAAATATGATCTGGAGTGCTTAATCTAGGATGAGAGAGAGAGAGCGAGAAAGGAAGGATGAGAGAGAGAGCAAGAGAGGAAGGATGAAAAAGAGAGAAAGGAAGGAAGGAAGGATGAAAGAGAGAGAAAGGAAGGAAGGAAGGATGAAAGAGAGAGAAAGGAAGGAAGGAAGGATGAAAGAGAGAGAAAGGAAGGAAGGAAGGAAGGAAGGATGAAAGAGAGAAAGGAAGGAAGGAAGGATGAAAGAGAGAAAGGAAGGAAGGAAGGATGAAAGAGAGAAAGGAAGGAAGGAAGGATGAAAGAGAGAGAAAGGAAGGAAGGATGAAAGACAGAAAAAGGAAGGAAGGATGTAAGTGAGAGAGAGAAAGAGAGAGAGAGAGCGAGAAAGGAAGGATGAAAGAGAGCGAAATAGAAAAAGAGAGAGTGAGAAAGAAAATTCCTCATTATGAATCTCAAAACAAAAAGGTTTCTTTCTTTTCAATATTTAATTTTTTTAAATTATGGAGTGGGGATATTTGTTGTCTGGAGTACTTCATTTTATTGTAATATGAGAAAAATTATGGAGAAAAAAAAATTATTTCTGGTTGCAATGCTGTTAAAAAAAAAATTAAAACTTTTTTTATCAAGATTATAAATCTATAAACAGGTCACTTTTTACCCCCCCCCCCCATATTTTTTTTCTTAAGTTTTTACCTCTGTACAGTAGTGTGCATAAGGTCTAGTAGCACCCCGGACGAGGATTGTAACTGATACCACCTCCCCCAACACAAACAAAATCGCACCATATATTGAGTTTATTTTCTTTTGGACAAATCCATTGTTCACGAAATTTTAAAGGGAATGTTTAAATAAAAAACATTAACACATTTTATACAAATTCAACAAATTTTATTTATTTATAGATTATGAATATGGTTGACAAAATGGCTTCGTTTGTGAAACATTTCCTAACGATATTTTGTTGTTTTAACAGTAACACTAAAAACTACAGAAAATTGAACATACTTATAACTTATTAAAACAACTAATAATTAACAGTTGATAAAAATAAATGAAAAGCAATTTCAATTCAGTAGTAGTTAAATAAAATTTTGCATAAATATTTCTTGTCTAATATTTGTTTTTCAAAATCTTTTGAGAAACTTGTTTGTGAAATGTGGCAACAAAAAGAGAAACTATATTATTGTACTCTCAAAAAAAATTATTTTTAAAAAGATATTTCATATCAATTTTTAATTAAAATTAAGTTTTTGAAATTCTGGAATTTTTTGCTCTGTCTCCTGTGGCATTGATAAATAATTGACTAAAATCAGGTTTACTTACTACAGTGTAACACGGATATAAGAGAGTTGTCGGGACCGGAGAAAAGGTATCTTATATCCGGGTTTCTCTTATATCCGGGTTTGGTCTATTATATATACATTAACACAGGCTCTAATTTGGGACCAGATAAAATCTCTTATATCCGGGTTTCTCTTATATCCGGGTTACACTGTATTAATAATAAATAGTAAAACAAAAGATTTGGTTCTTGCATGGAATAGAATGCATGGAAAATTAATGACCAAAAATTAAATATTTTTTATTAAAAGTTTCATACTTACATTATAAACGAATAAAGGTTACTGATTTTAGTAGTGGATATTGCCTTATACTCTGAGGTTGTGTTTATGGTTTTCCTTTGTATGAGTTCACCTAACTTTGTGGAAAGTTAGAACAACAATGATTTAAAACAAATCCTCATCTTTTTTGCATACTTTTCCCAAACGTATTAGCACGTAAGTGAATGTAATGGATTCGACTGGAATTTGAACTCGGCTCTCTGATTCCTCAATCCAAGCTGCTATCCATTACTCCACCATGCAATTTGGTTTAGAAGTTTGGAAATATAAATTTAATAAAAGAGGTTCAATTGTACTATAGGGACCATTGGATTTACTCTCACATTTCACTTGGTATTCGCCCAAAAGTTGGATAAAATCGATTCTTGGTGTGAGATAGTATTTTGTCTTAACAAAATAATTTATGAAAATTTTAGGTGTATTTGCTAATTAAAAACAAAAAGTTATGTTTCTTCTTCCTTCCAAATGAGAGACTTCTCAATGAAGTAGCTAAAATTCTGTGCCATTTTACTGGATAAAACAAAAATATTTAAACACCAATATAGAATTAATGGTAGCTATAAACTAAAGTGTTAATATTTTCGCACTGTCATCCACGAGAAAATAAAAAAAATATTCATTTAACACTATAGGACTATAAATAACACTATAGGACTCCCTTTAGTCAAGATTAAGTCATGTGAGTCACATGACAGTGATTTAGTGATGTCACTTTATAGAGTGACAAACTATGATTGTTACACGTACTGAGGAGATATAGCGCATAAAATAATTACTTCTTGGAGGGGTATAAAAGGGGTATCCCCTTCAGTTAAGAAATCTATCAAAAATTTAACAATTTTATAACATCTAGAAAAGTATGATTTGAAAAAAAAAAAAAAAATAATAATAATTGAACAGCACAAATCATAAACAAATGTTAAAACAAGTACAGTTTTTTTTTTTTAATCATTTCACCCCAAGCAAGGCATTAAAGCCATTAGTATGCAAAGGGTTACTGAGTGCGCTAGAGAATATGAGAAAAGCTACTAGTGAGAACATAAAAGAACAAAGATTTAGGCAAGTAATGATTGACATTGATCTTCAAAAATTTGCAAAGCTGACTATGGAAGCAAGAAGCCAGAAGAGTTCCACAAGCAAGAAGTGCAACAGAAGAAACTGTTAGCATAGAGCTTATGGTTACATCTGGTCATTTCAACTGTAAAAAGATGAAACCCAGATGCCAATCTAGTATTGTGATTAAATTCATAGAGCTTAGGTACTATAAAGGAAAACTCATCAGAACAATTACCATGAAAATATTTAAAGAAAAGGTACAGTGAAGCTATGTTACTTAAGTTGAGATGCCAGATCAGGATCAATAACATTGCAGATTCTTTGGATTTTATCAAAAATCTCTAAATATATAGCGGGAGCACCAGACCAGATGTGGCAGTAATAGTCAAAGCATGGATGAATGATAGGCTTATAAATATATAGACTTATAGTGAAATAGCACCACATTACAGTAGGGTATGCCTACACATCAATTTATTTGTTTGAAGTTTGCAAAGTGTTCAATGTATGAAAAATTCAAATTTTACTTTTGGAATCATTTCTAGAGTGTTCTTATTAATATTTTAATCTGTAAGTGGTTATAATGATTTTCCAAGTGTAGCTTTGATGTGGCACAAGGCCGAAAGTATGGGACACCCAGTGAGGATCCAACTCACTACTCAGTCATAATTGTTTTAACAAGACAAGCTTGCTAATCATTACACCGCTTTGAGGTTCCCAGTAATTGGCAGTTTACCCCAGTAGTAGGGGTCTGCTTACAGTACCAGGTCTTCCCAAGCAGTCCCCCATATAAATACTGACCTGGCTCTACGATGTTTAACTTTGGTGAATCTGTAAATGGTTATATCTACAATATGAAACCAACAGATAGGAAGGGTAGACTATATCTTAATATTTCATAATATACTGTAAACAAAATCCAAACAATCTTGTAAGATTGGCTTTGGTCAATTGGCTATTTTATGTCATCATGTACACAATGGCAACTGTCTATTTGATAATCTTCTAGGTGCCGTTTCCCATCAGGACATGGGTGATCATGGCTTGCCACAACTTTCCATCCTTTATAGCTCTCAGTAAAGTTTACTATCTCTCTTAACCCCAGTTCTGCCAACCAATTATACAAGCTTGTTAGGTAGATTATTCACTACTTTCCTCCATCTCTCTGACCTTCAATATGTCCTGTGAGTGTCAAATTTTCCAAGTCTTTCTTCATATGCCCTACTTATTTCAATTGTATCTTTCTGATCCTAAGTAAGTGTCATTTTTGTTTCCATTAACCCTAAAACCTCCTTGTTAGTTACATGTTCAGTCCATGGTATTCTCAGCATCTTTCTATAGAACAACATTTCTGCTGCTTCAAGCCTCCTCTTTATCTGTGATGAAATTGTCCAGCATTCGCTGCTATATAGTAAGAACAATATCACATAAGAGTTCGGTACTCTTTTCTTTGTTTCTAATTAAATTTTCTTGTTTAATGCTTTGCTTAGCTTTTTGAAGGCATCTTTTGCTATTCCAATGTATTTTAAGTTTTGCATTTTCCATCTTCTGTTAAAATACTTCCTCAATATTTAAATTTTAGTATTTGTTTGATTTTGGTGCCTCCAATTTGTATTTCACATGTTGGACTTTTCCTTTTGCTGACAATTGTACATTCTATCTTCTTACAATTGATGCTTAGTCCTTTCTTCTTTCCCTTTACTACTTTCTGTAGGAGTTCTTGTAGTTTCTCTTTCCATGTCTATCAACACTGTGTAATCTTCACGTGGAGATTGTGGCCACCAACAATAAATCCTGGTAAGCCTTCTATTTGATATACTATCTGTGAAAGTCTTGTAGTTAGCTGAACTTTGATTTGTCATGTATCTTTCATCCAGTCTTATTAACCATAAAATTCTCACCAGAATTTATCTTGCATATTTATGATGTCTGTCTGCCATTCTTCCCTGCATTGAATATTGCTGCTATATCTGGTCGGGTCCTTCTGCTGTATATTTAGAGATTCTTGATAAAATACAAAGAAAAATCTGTAATCTTATTAGTACAGATCTGGCACCTCAGTTTCAGTCACTTTCTCATAGCCATAACATAGCTTTCCTTTATCTTTTCATAGTAATTGTCAGGAACTTTCCTCTTCAGTACCTAGACTTTAGAAATTTAGGCATACTACTAGATTGGCTGAAGTTCTCATCTTACAGCTGGAATGTCTAGACATTACTATCCTAACAGTTTTTGAGCTTCTCACTTGTGGAACTCTTCCAGCTTCTTGCTGCCCAGTCAACTTTGATCTTCAACAATTTAAATGCAGTGTCAATTATTATCTTCCATTTTCTTTTATTGCTCTCTCCTTAATCATTTTATTTTCTCATTCGCTCACACTCATTAACCCAGTGGTTCCCAACCTTTTTTACATGGCGGCACACTATTGAGTTCTTTAAATTTTCGCGGCACACCTATCACAAAAAATAAATATTTTCCACTCATAAAGCCTTTTTGCAATAAAATAATAAAAAACAAAGAATATTATATAAGAAGAATTTTTATTCACATAAATCAACATATCCTGTATTCAATATCGGGTATAAAAGAATAATGGTGAATGTAAGTGGGAGAATTGTGCATAAAGTTAGATTAGCCCGAAATTGAAAAGATTCAAAATGGTTAGGAAAAGGTAAAAAAAATGTTTGTGAGTTAGGAGCATTACGTAAAACCTCACAGTACAGTTCTGTGTTACAAGTTTTTGTCTTACAACCTGTGTATTTAGGAATCGTTTTGATATCGAAATCAGGTCTGAATTATTCAACTGCGATGCCGATTCCCGATACTTTGAAAAACTCCTGATATTCCGATTAATCATCCCATGACTAATATAAACCATAATAATGCTTACCAATTAGTATGCGCGAAACGTTTAGATTCCAGAAATTCGGCGATTTTGAATTGAGCGGTGTCATCATGATTAAGAAATTGAATGTCTTTATGAAACAAAATTAAATGGCTTCTAGGTATTATCTCTTCGCGGTACACTAGTAATCATTCTGCGGCACATTAGTGTGCCGCGGCACAGTGGTTGGGAACCACTGCATTAACCTCTCGTGTTTTAGTGGCTTTATTACCTTGCTTGGTGTGAAATGAGAAAAAGAAAAAAATGTCAAATTTATTTCATGTATTAGCCCCAAAAGACTACCAAATATAACAGAATATTACATGTCAACGTATTGTAATATGAGTCTGGGTATCAATTCATCAAAGATACATAAAAAGATCAGAACAGAGAGGATAATTAAGGGTACTTTATATAAATGGAAATTTTAAGGATCATCTTCCATATTCAAGCTGATTTGTAAACTGCAATGTCCATATCTTCTTTGTATGATTGTGTACTGTGTAAATGAAGGAGTCTATTTAATTTTTAGTCACAGGTGCTTGTTCAATATATTAGCAAAGATTTTAGAAGATACATACAAAAATCTTCTTTCTCTGCTGTGGATATTCATTCCTTTTCTGTTGACTGAACTGAAACAAATTTGAAAAAAGATCTCTTGACTTTGTCCCTTTTCCTTTTTGGGTTAGAAATGATTTATAGAAAGTAAGGATACAAACAGATAAACATAGTCGAACTAAAGTCAGCCTCATGATAAGTTGAGAAGACCATGTCCATTTTTCGTTTTGGTTCTGAAATAATTTATGGAAAGTAAGAATACGAATGTGTAAAGATGGTTGATCTCAGGTCAGCTTTTTTGTTGAGTTGGGAAGACCAAACCTCTACTTCATGAGTAGAGCTGCTAAAACAATTCCAACGATGGAAAAATTTCAGTTGTCAGTGAACAGAGGAAACTAACATTCCCCAGTGGGAACACTACTACCACATGGTTCACATCTTGAAGCCAAGTGGAGAAACAAAAAGATTCTGTCCTTTTTGGAAGTGGGGTCATAAAATCATACATGTGACCAGAAACCCATTCAGGTTTCTTTTTAACTTGCATCATGGGAATTATTTTGTTTTATTATTTATTGGTTTTATTTCATTCCCCCCCACATCCTTTACCATTTCTCTTCGTTCTTTTCTCATCCATTCACTCAAAACTCATTTCATCAGTTACTTGCTGATTCCTCTTGCTTCTCTTGGTTTCATTATGTCCTGGGAGTCCTGGGAGTGTTAGATAGATTCCACCTATCATCTGATTCACACTCCTCCCAGCTTTTTGAACAGAAGTAGAGGTTTATCCCTTGTTTTCTGTTTAGGACAAAGATTTTAAATGGAACTGGAAACCTATTCTCTTTCACTCCCAGTAGCCCCTTGCAACTTAGTGGCATTATCACCTTGCTTGGGGTGAACTGATTAGAATTATTTTATTGTTTTTTTTTTTTTAATTCTTTAACTGCAAGGCGTTAATGCTCTTAAGATGCATGGAGAAAATTTAAGCATTTTATTTGTAATTGTAAGTATCAATTACCTTGTACTTCCTATTTTCTTTAACATTTCCTCATATGTTATGGATAAGTTATTTCCAGCATTTGTCAGAACCATATTTATCATTTCAAGTATTTTCTTTATCTGTGAGGTGATTGTGAAGTATGTATATCTGAGGTCTCTCTACAAAACATCTAGTCATTTAATATTAATAAACAGATAACTTTTGGCAATGTCACCTTTGTCCCTTAAAAGTATGGCAGCACGCATGCGCATACACACACTTGTCCCAGCATCTTTCCCACTTTTTAAAGATTGCCATGAACTACTTCATACAGCTGATGGTGATCCTGAAAACTGCTTTTACAGTAAAAAGAGTGCTTGGATAAAAGTGTAAAGTTCCAAAAATGTACTTTGAGGAGAACTAAGGCAAGGTTGCCTAATGTAGGCTATTTTTCTTCTTTAATATTCAATAATTGGATCACTTCTAGAGAGACTGCATCCAAAACAGATCATGTCAATTGAAACAGCACCAAATAATGAAGTCATTCATTGAGCATGTTCTTTCTATTTCTTATCACAGTTTACAACTGACTTTACTCGTTTACATGCCAAAAGGATAAAAGTAAAAAAAAATAAAATAAAAAGATGAAGGTTACAATGAAATGGTACGTCTTTTTAAGGGAAAAAAACCCCTGACATTTTTAATTCTCTTCAAAGGGTCTTTTAGTCAGGTGATTACAGAGGCTTGTAGGAGACAATTGGCTAATGTTTACCAAACATCAAGTGTATTTGAAGAATGAGACTTTCTCTAAGTGGAAAAATTTCTAAACTGCAAAGTGTTTATATAATTTGGTGGTAAGTCAACAAATATCATGAGGACTTTCTCCCCCTACTCCAAAGAAAATCAAGCATATTGTGTCACTGACCGAATCATGTAAGATTATGAGTTACTATTGAAATCATCCAATGTCTTACTATCATGCAATCCAAGTAGTGACAACAACTCTCGGTATCCGGACTCGTACTACTTGTTATCAGATGTTCCATACCATGACTACTCTTCCCTCTTAAAAATATAATTGGTTTTTAGTTTATTTTTCCATCAAATAAAAAATTCATTTAATAAAAGAGGGAAAAAATATCTTTTGTCAAGTCTTACAAGATTCAGTCATTTGAATTTATTTATCTTTCTTTTTATGTGCCTGTCCTTTCAGGATGTATACTGTCATGGCTCTCCACTTCTCCCTATCCCTTGTAGCTCTCAAAAAGTTTTGTCCCTCTGCCACCTTCCCCAGACTATGTTCTGTCATCCACTTGCTTAAGCCCGCCAGGTATGTCATGCATTGATTTCCCTTGTCTCTCTTTCCTTCTATTCAACCTGTGAGTAGCACATTCTCCAAGCCCTCCTTTCTCATTATGTGTCCCAGAAATTTCAGCTGCATCTTCCTGATGTTAAGTATAAGCTTCCTCTTTGTTTACATCCTCTCCAAAACCTCATTGTTGCTCACAAGCTCGGTCCGTGATATCCTTAGCATCCTTCTGTAGAATTTATTTATACAGACCTCACATTTGCTTTTCAATTCAGTAATCAGGAGTGGGCAGAATGTGTGGTTACCAGTAACAGAAAAAGTCCAATATACAAGCCACAGATTTGAGATATCTGTATTAAATAAGGGCAGAAGTTGAGATATCGGAGAAGTGTTTTAACAGACAATGAAAATGTAACACCAAAATTTGAATGTACATTGCAATAACAAAAGATACCTTCCAAATGCTAAGTACTAAGAAACAAGAAAATTTTATTAGAAACAAAGAAAAGGGTACTGAATCTATAGGAATTCTATATATATATATATATATTTCAATGAATAAGATCCCATCAGAACGTTTGTTAAATAAACAATAAATGATAGGGAAAATACTACCAAAATACTTGGTGGACATAGTTGTAGACATACCATGTGTTATTTTGGGAACATTTAGAAAATGACAACTCCCTTCATCAGTCCTGTGAATTTGAGAAAAATATTTTTGCGAGCCAGTGTAAAATTATTTTCTCACTAATGAAAACCTTGTATTGAAAAAGTTCACATGTCTATGCAAAATTATATTTTGGAACCTGCTTACAGATATAAAAATAGAGCCCACTACTTTGAGGTTCAAAAACAACTTCAGAAGCCAGTTTGAGCTACATGTGTGTACACACACACACACACAGTGGAACAGGCAACAGTCACTATGGCCTTGTCCCCACACACAATAGAAAGGAATAACCAGCAGTTGCCAACCAAGCCCTTGTCTACGAACTCACAAATTAGGCTGACCGTTATAAAGTAAGCCTGTCCACACATTTGTCACCACCCTAAGACTACTTGATTATTTTATAAAACAAACTTCATTGTAAGGAAAACTGAACATTTTATTATCATTGTATATTTCTGAAAAGAATGTTATTTCAACCGATGTTCTACTTTTCCCTCAGAAAATAATCTTATTTATGTATCATTTAAAAGATTTGTTGTTGTTAACTGTTTGGAATCCTGACACTCAGATAACACAAACCTGGGTAGACAGATGCCAATAAATCCTGTTATAGAGCAGTGAATGATGGAAAATCTCATAGATAAAGGGAAGTCTGGAGGCAGCAGAAATGTGGTTCTACAGAAGGATGCTGAGAATACTATGGATGGTATATAAGCAATAAAGGAATCTTCAGATAAATGGAAACAAAAAGGACACTTAGAATCAGAAAGAGACAGCTGAAATTTCTTGAATATATAGTGAAGAAAAAGGGTTTGAAGAATTTGACCCCCCCCCCATGGGACATAGTGCAGGGAAAAGAGACAGGGGGAAGCAGTGAGCCACGTGTCTAATAAACCTGTGTGAATGGATGGCAGAATGGTAGAGAGTGAGAGGTTTGGTAAAGGGACAAACATTACTAATTGATAGGGTAGGAGCTTGTGGAGAGCCATTATCTCCCATGTTCTGAAGAGACATAGCACAAAGAAGAATTAGATTAGTCATCTGGCATTGTATCATTTCCAAATTTATCTGTATTTCAAATAGTTTAAAGAGAAAGAAATTCTCTTAAATAACATTCTCAACGAGGAAAATTTGCACAACAAATTTTAAAGAATTGACATGAATTCTATAAGCGAAGAAATGCAAGTTAAATAGGAAAATTTCCCATAACACAGTGGTTAACATATACAGGGTGATTGAAAAGTAATTCCCTATTTTATGTACGATTGACTCATAAAATAGGAAGTTACTTTTCAATCACCCTGTAGATCTTACAATGAGATGAAAGGACTAGCTATTGATTGTAAGGGGACAGAATGGATGGGAGTCAGAGTGAGAGACAGCCCAAAGTGTGAGTTATGAATTCTAAATGTCTGAATCAAACAAGTAGAGAAATTTAATTATCGAGGAAGTGTCATAACAAATGGCAGGAAGTGTAACACAGAAATCCAAAGACACATTGGAATAATGAAAGTTGTTTTCCAGAAACTAAAATCTTATATATAAAGTACAGCATATGTATTTTTGTGAGTGTGTGTGTATCCAAGCAATTCCTTTGCCTCCACTGATGTGATTTCAATGATTCATAGCTCATTCAAAACGAGGCTATGAGGACCTACTTAGTAGGCCTAGCATAGAAATAAATGCAATATGGAAGCTGCTAATAAAGAAAGACAAATGACAGCAAGTCTTCAACTGCAGCAGCAGCAGCAATCAAAACATGACAGGCAGCAGCAGTCAGGCTGTGTGTACTCAGTGGAAATGAGTGAACAATAAGTAGCAGTATTAAGGAAGATCAAGACAATATCACTAAGCATGAGAATTAATGAGAACAGTGTTGGGTTATTGTCACCTGGGAATAATCATAGGTGAGATTTTGAATTATTGCCCCTCCAATGATAATTACAGACAGTGTAAGATTTAAAAGAAGCCATCTCTTTCCCAGTGACTTTTCATAGCAAAATGATGTGTTCTTTTCGCACTTGCAAAAATGTAACTACCTCAACTACAGACATTGAAGGTTGCTTTGAAATCTTTACAAAATGAGAAAGCATCCTGGGTAAGACGATAAACTACATCTGACAACAAGGCCTCTAATCAGGAGGTTTTGAGGAGTGGGGAACCACCTCTTAATTGCTGGTGTTCCCAGATCCGCCCTGATCTGGGGTGGCAGCATCTGTTAGGGTACCAGGTATGGGCAAATAGTTGACCCCCGAAACTGGGGTCAAAACAGTATAAAAGTGTAAAAATAAGTTTTTAATACCAGCAATACATTTTTGTAAAAGGTTATTACCAGCAATACATTTTTGAAGAAAAAATATTAGCAGCAGTAAAAATCTTGTCAGCATTAAATAACCCATTGAGGTGTTGATATGCCTTAAAATAAGACAAACAAACCAAAATGAGATGAAATGTCCTATCAATATATTTGTTAATGTTTCTTTGTTCAAATTCTGTCTTATGTTTCCTTTGGACTTAGACAAGTCCTCCAAAAATTGTTTGCAAATCAAATGTACCAGGAGCATAAAAATCTCATTAAAAGTGTTGAAACCCACAACAACAGTCTACCCCTGTAGATTAAATAAAAAGGGGTCAGTTCAAAATTTCCCATAGGCTACACAGATCAATATACACCTGAGGAAATCCAGAGGGGACAATGGCCAAAATGATGTGATGAGGACAATAGTCTGAATATAAATAGTGTAAATAATAATGTCTCGTCCCAGAAATTCAGACAGAAGGCAATCAGGTGATAATTACAACTAAAATGAGAACATTAGTCAGAATATAAATAATGGTAACTTATTCCAGAAATTCAGACAGAAATCCTTTTTCTGTTATTCTAAGTTGAACATTTAATCTATGGGTGTAGACTGTTCCCATTCCACTGCCCACATGTCTAGGGATATCCTGTCTAGTTCTTATTGTTAGTACAGCTCCTTTATTGCTTGCCTGATTCTAAATATAAACGGTGTAAATAATGGTAACTTCTCATCCCAGAAATTCAGACAGAAATAAATCTAGTAAAACATTTCTAGCAATTTATGTCAAAACAACTTATAAGAAATCTAGCTCACCAGTTACTAAATTATCTACATTTTTTTAATTTAGTAGCATTTGGTGCCATTCTCAAAACTTACTGGTTAGTTGGACTCCAGACTTTAGAGACATAAGATTAAATTTGGTTCTTGATTAAATACTGTATATTTAACTGGATAGTTGCAAAAGTTATCTACAGAACTTCTGCACAATTATAAGATTGAAAATTATGGCACCCTCTCAAGAATTGGTTTTCAACACTTGGCACCTGAGTGTGCACATATTTAATTTGAGTCAGGTTCAAGCCTCTTATTTAGCTGTGAGACAGATGAATTGCCACTCATTAAGCATTCATTTTGAAACTCAGACAGAATACAAACATTAGCTTCCCTTTCTTTTCCAGTCAGACCTTTCAAAATGAAATTCCATGCCAACAATTTAACTTGGCCTGCAAAGACCTCTGCTATCAACAATCTGCACTAGTTCATTGTAGTTGGATTTTTATCACCAAAATTTGCACAAGATAAAAGTGAGTGTAAAGTCTTTGAACTTTTTTCTTTTTGAGAACTTCAAATAATTTTTTAAAGAATATATCTAATTTGGCATCATTAGAAATGCTATTTGCATTGATGAAATTTCCAAAATTTATTACCAGTTCATAATTAAGTCATTGTGATCAGACTGAAAGTAAAGCACAAGTCTTTGCCAATGACACAGACTTTTCTCACCAATTCTAAGATGTTAGATAACTAAAGAAAAAAAATTCTGTGTATATCCAACTTGTACAGAGGATGACTTGATTTGACAAAAGAAAAAAAAAAGAATATTACATACTGAAATCATATTTTTTTCTTCTCGTTTGTACTAGAGGTAGATATTCAAGCCAAGATAGAACTCACGATTTTTAATGCATATTTTAAAGGTGAGCAGACATGTAGAGGTAGATTGGAATCATCAACAAGAACTGACTCTTATGAGCTTTGAAATTCCATTAGATAGTTACCAGAAGACACTTTCCCACCGCCATAATGGATCTTCCCTGTGCATTTTCTGTAAATAATTTCATCATAAATGTTCATATGAACTTTCTTCTATGGTACCTGGACTATGAATTTAAGCATAGTACTAGATTGGTGGCAAGATCTCATCATTTTACTGTTGGAATTGGTAGATGTAATCGTAGGTTTTATGCTAACAGTTTCTTCTATCACACGTCTCGCTTGTGGAACATTCTTCTGGCTTCTTGCTTCCCAGTCAAGATTGATCTTCAAAAATTTAAATGCAATGGCAAATGTTATCTTCTGTCTTTTTAATTCCTTTTCTTTTATTGCTCTTTTCTTAATTTCTTTTTCTCATATTCTCTTGCGCTCAGTAACCCCTTGTATCTTAGTGGCTTTATTGCATTGTTTGAGAATGAAAGAATTTTTAAAAATTAAAAAATTAACCACAATTGAAAATGAAAACAAAAAATTCTCAATAGAGGAAATGTAATGAAAATAAGATTTCCAAAAATAACCAAAATGTAGCAGACTAGATGATATCCGGAGTTGAAACATTGGGATAAAAAACAACAAAAACAAGGAGTAGAATGAATCCATGAAGAATAATGACTCTTTAAATTAACCACTTGGTAAAATATTTTCTCAACCACTTCAAAACAACCACTGCATTCATCATCATCTATAAATTGTTTTGAACCATGATTCAATTTCCAACTAAAGGAAAGAAAGAAGACAAAGACATTTTGTAAAATATCTGGTTGGCTGCTTCCAAGTAGTGATAATCATTGTGTTAAAAGTTCAATGAGCTACAAATCTGAAATGAAAAATTCTTTGAGATATACAAGTACACTATGCTAAAATGTTTTGCCAACTTAAACAGCCATAAATTTCAAACAAATGCCAAGGAAGCAGCAAGGAATGCAGTGAAGCAAAGCCAGCAGCAGGCAGAAAAAGAAGAACAGGTCTGAGACTCCAAGTTCTATTTCCAGGATTATCCCACAAAACAGCAGACTTGGTTCATGAGTTTAATGACATTGTGAGTTCAATCCCTGGGCCAAGTAGTACAGACTCAGTGGAAACAGGGTAAGCACTAATTGCACATCACTAAACAAGAAGTCATTTCTCTAGATATGGATAGCAAAACAAGAACAATTTAGCCCCACAGATTAAATAAAGGATTCAGTTCAAAATTCCCTGAAGGTTACACTGGATGAACAGACACCTGAAGAATTCTGGAGTGAACAATGGTTGAAACATTGTGATAATAATAATAAAAATGAGGACATTAGTCTGCTTGTAAATTATGGTAATCCTTTATCCCAGAAATTCAGACAGGAATGTCAGCTTATAAATGAATTTCTGTCTGAATTTCTAGAATGAAGAGTTACCATTATTTACATTATATTTATATGAAATATCCAAATTGACCCAGACATTACTTAACAAAATAATGGATAAATCAGACAAATACAGAATCCAACAAGACCTGGGTAAGTCATGCAGTCAATAAATTCAAAGGGTCAAGACTTGCTACATACATAAACTTGTAAGGATGCGAGAACAGAATTGGAGCAGCAAGGCCCATCACAGTTTGGTAAGAGTAGTTGTTAATGTCAGCAATTGGCAGTTGATTGCCTCTGCTGAAGAATTAGTGCTAAACAAGGGTTTCGACTTTGCCATAACTATCAGGCAAGTTTCATACATAGACATGATAACTCCAGTAGAGGAGATAGCCTTGAAGATCCCGAACACCCAGGCAGATAAGCTAAGATGGAAAATGAGAAACACTAGAAAAGGCCAAACCACCTAAATCAAAACTCACAAAGAAAGAAAGTTTGGCAATCAAGACCTTACATAGAGACACTATTATTATCATAAGTGCAGCTGACAAAGGCAAAACTTCAGTGGTAATGGACAAGTTAGAATAACTTGTCTATTACCAAAACTCAAAAGATTGGTGAGTCTAGTTGGAGATAGCAGCTATAACAAAGTGAAAAGGATCTAACCTTAAAAACTAAGAGGAATATGTCACAGATCCGAATTAAGAACATTTTGCACTAAATAAGTATAGACAGCTGACTCTAGTTGCTGCACATGTATGGTCTCCCCAACATTCACATAGGTGGTATTCAATTGAGACCTATAGTCACTTGCAGGGGCTCAGCATTCCTAGCAGATATAGTCAACCGATTAACAAAGAAGTCCTCATCCTATGTTAGAAACTCAGAACACTTAATGAACCTGATTGAAAGGGGTTATCATCCATAACAATCAGATGATAAGCTTGGATGTTTTAAGCTTGTTCAGAATTCCAAATGATGAAGCCTTAAGAGTGGTTTGAAACCGATTGGAATTAGACCCTTCCATTGGAGAATGTACTAACATTCCTATAGATAACCTGATGGAAATGTTGATTTTCTGTGTACAGACAAAATTCTTCCAACTCGAGTCTGACAGGAAGAAGGCTTGGCTATGGGTTCACCAGTTATGGCAAACATATTACATGTAATACTTTGAGGAAACGCTTTCAGAAACAGCACCACTAAAGACAATAGTATGACTGAGATATGTAGACAACATTTTCATACTCTGGCCACACAATGAAGCTGTACAAATACAACTGAACCATATAAAGACTGATCCAGTTCACAGTGAAATAAAAAAAAATAATAATCTAAACATCCTGGGTGTACTAATAACATCCAAATATTTTGATTTTTGTTTGGAAGTTCACTATTTTCCCATAGCTAGGACCCTAACAGGTGCTACCACCTCAGGTCAGGGTAGACATGGAAACAACAGCAATTAAGAGGTCGTTAAGTGCTCCCCAAAACATCCAATCTGAGAACTTACTGCCAGATGTAGTTTATAGTCATACCCAAGATTTCTCATTGTGGGGTGGGCCTTACACCTCTGCAGAGGTGCAGTTGGCACATTCTATAGCCCCACCTGACAGGGCAGGGCAGATGGGGCTATAGTGGGAGGGTGAAAAGATGAACCTAATTAGGAGTTACAAAGGATTGGGAATTATGGAAAACCAGAATTGCCCATGTTCTGAATTGAGATAGCACAGAATATTTGGAACTTCAAATAAATGTAATAGTTTGAGTACAAGACTTGCCATTTATTGACTACCATTTTCACATAATGGTCAATGAAAACAGCCTTTGCAAAATTGTGTAATCCAACAAATATTTATTTCAGAACAGATTTTTTTTTTCAAGCATTGATCTTTTTGGAAATCTACCCCTAAGATTACAAACTTCATACCTTTCAAAATCGAGGATTATTTATGGATGCATTGGTACTTCTGCTTATAATCAATGTAGTATCTGTGCCCTCTCCTAACTTCATATTTGCAGATTCATGCCTATTTAAGTTGTAGAACACTAGCATAATGGATATGTTATTTGCCTGCTTATCTCCCAGTCATATGTTTGAATTAGAGCAGGATTCACCTTAGTATGTGAGAAATTACTGAGAAACAAAGGGAAAAAGTAACACTGTTCATTATTATATATGATGATGGCTAAAGGGTAGAGTTCACTTGTTAACTTAATCCATTCTTTACCTTTTGCCTGACAAAAGTTATAAACAGAAAAATAAAGAAGTATAAAAAGTCACATTATTTGATATTATGTTTATTTTGTAGAGCAGTAAGGACTTCATAGTTTGTAAAGATACAAGTTGATAATCAAATAACAGTTGTCGGTTTCTTACTATAAATCTGTGGAGTGAGTAGCCATGGTCAAATGGAAACTTAGTGACAGGACTGTCCAACAAACAGAACTGACAAAGTTTGCAATAACAAGAAATAGAAAAAAAAAGAACAGCGGCAAAAATATAATATAATATAAAGCAAGCAAACAATGCAGAATTCTGATGAATTAGAAGCCATTGTCAAAATGCAAGATATATATCAGAATTCTCCAACAAACAGAATTGACAAATTTTTCAATAAGCAATTACAAGAAAAAGAAAAGAACAGCGCAAAAGATAAGGCAAGCAAAAAATAAATGCAAGGCAAGTTAACAGTAATAAGGCAAAGCAACAGTAATAAGGCAAAAAATTAACAAAATAAAAATTGGGCTGACACACAAAAGAAAGTTCAGACAAGAGAAGGTAGCATCTGACTTCAAGACAAGACAGACCAGGACTGAGTCAGATGAAAGCAAGAACCAGTCTATTTTATTTGCAAGGAAAAAATCCCAGCATGCATTTGTGTGCTTCTGCTTATAAATTGGGAAGGGTCAACTGTTTTTCAGTCATTCCTAAAAGATTGGAATCAACAAAATCATTTTGTAAAAATGAAGGGGAGCTGATATTCAATTTTTGTCACCCATTTCTTCTCAGATTGAATTCAGAGTAGTCATTCTCCTAGATTTGTTGCCTTCTCAAAGAAAGAGAGCCCAAAGTGCTTTGACATTTAACCCATCGTTTAGGCCGTTGTATGCTCCTGACTTCTTTGTGTAATATATGTTGGAATGTCAAACTGAAACCTTTATTTTGCCTACTGTAGTAGATTGTTCTAGTTCCACATGCCATGCCTTTTCTGGATATCTCAGTTTCAGTTACTTCCCTTTAATAACTATACTCTCCAAGTCTTTGTTCACCTCTGCCATGGCTTAACTCAAAGAGCTGTGAGTTCAATACTTGTTCCAATTCCAGTTGGGTTCGTTATATTCATTTATGCACAAATACCCATGGGGAAATATGAATCCACCTCTTCTCCCCCAGCTATGAGTTAATTAGTAAGACTTCTATCACTAACCTATTATTATCTCCAAAAAATAAAATTGCGTACAAAATGACCCAGTGGATAAAAGCATTGATTGAAGTAATCCACTGACTTGACCAAAAGAGCTATGAGTTCAATTCCTGGCTACAGCAGATGTGAACAAAACTTGGAGAGTTGCATAACTAAAGGGAAATAACTGAAACTGAGATATCCAAAAAAGTTTCACCAAATGTTTTTCTAATTTGACATTACATAACTCCAAGAAAACCTGACCACCAAATTCTTTGTGATTACTTATGTACTCAGAGAACAGGTTTTCAGTATACTAGCTATTTTAATTTCTATATATTTTACTTGGTTGCTTTTCTTTAGTAACATACCAATCTCGCTGGGTTATTTAATACCAAAATCTAAATATTTTGTACACAATTTTATTTTTTGGAGATAAGAGGTTAGTTTTAGATGAGGTGGATTCATACCTCTCTCAAGGAGATTTGTGCGTAAATGAATATAACAAACCCAACTGGAATTTGAACTCGTCTCTCCAGTTAACAATTCCAAGCAGTTATTCATTACACCACCTGCACATCCAAGCTTACAGCAACTGATATTTCCAAGTGATCACTCATCTAGGCATTGATCTGGCTCGATGTTGCTCAACTTCAGTTATTATATAGGAACTAGTGTTTCAACAGGAAGTGGCCATAAAACTTCCAAATATTTTAGATCTTTAACAATGGGTTTGATGTAAGTATAATGCAAACCCAGACCTGCAAAAAAAAAAGTGACTCACTTATTTCCTGCAACTAGTAATCAATAGAAACATTACCGAACAGCTTTAAATAAAGAATAATAAAAGTATAATTTATTTATAATAGGTAATATAGTTGGAAATATTTAATAATCTATGGGTCCTCCTTTATTTTGAATAACCTTTTCAAACCTTTTTGACATTGACTTGATTAGGTTCTGGCAAATCTCATCTCCAAGTATTGAATTCCATTCGGATATGAAATTCACAATCAAATCCTCTTTGTTGCTCAACTGATTTCTCGATAGCCTGTACTTTATAATGCTCCATAAGTTTTCTATGGGGTTGAGGTCAGGAGATTGGGGCGGCCATGTCATAACACTCACCTGCTTCTCATCAAAGTATTTCTTCATCAATTTTGATTTGTTACAGGGAGCATTATCCTGTATAAAAATGAGCTTGGTAGGGTCGATTTGCACCCTTTCAGCAGAAGGGAGCAGACAAGACTCTAAAATTCTCTTGTACTGCTCCTGAGGGTCTTTTCAATAGGTTTTAAGAAACCAGTTCCATGAAAAGAAAAGCATCCCTAGAACATTATATTGAACGGATGCTTGACAGTACTTACTGCTAAATTCAAAGAGCTTTCAAAGCTTCTTCGGATTTTAGATCACTTATCCTTTGAATTTAGCTCAACTTTTGTTTCATCGGAGAAGAGAACATTTAGTAAAAGAAATCAGGTGAGTAACTTTTATCGAACAGCACTATATATGAAAGCTGGACAACTTTGTTACAAATGAAATTAAAAAGAAGACTTGATTCTACTAAGATGTAGTTCTATCAATAAATGTTGAGAATACCATGGAAAGATCATTTAACATCTAAAGAAGTTTCTAAGAAGAGAAATGACAAAAAAAAAAAATTGGGGTGATAGGTAAGGAAAGAAGACTTTGAGAATTGAATACCCACAGGATTCACTGCAGGTGAGAAAAGCAGTAGCCTACTTGATAAAGAGAAAGTTGAATCCAAAAGAAGAAAGTAACAAGAGAAGCTATGGAGAGGATGTGGATAATACAGAGAGAGAGAGAAAAAAGTTTTCAGCTAGTTTTTAAAAATAAGCTAAAACAAAACAAATTTCTCTGAACAATTATTAAAAAAAAAAGAAAAAATATTTTTCTAGTGAGCAGTCAGTTTTTGTAAAACAAATCAAGCTTGACATTGTTTAAGTTTGGCAAGCTTTTAAATATTCCATGGCTATAAATGGTGCCACAAAACCAATGTTCTTCTGCAAAAAATAGTAAATATTTTGACTTCTTGGTCAACTCACCATGAATTAATAGTTACAGACATGCATTAGGAAACAAAAATGCATCCACTCTGCCTACCATTTTTGTTTTGGTACAACTCTTTATCTGACAAAGATTTCAAGTATTTGAACGTACAGAAATCAATTTTGCTGTTGGTATTGATTTTTTTTGGCTGGAGTAACCTTTCTATGAACTTGAAAGCAAACCTGCCCCACCCTCATAACTAAAAAGATGAACAGTAACACATGTAAATGATAAAACTAGTTTTATTAGGTCATTTACAGTATTGATCTGTTCTCTATAACTTTGGATTATAGCATGCTCATGCTTCTCATTAGCAGTTGGCTAGTTAATTTTAGTTCACTTTTAAATGGCTGGCAGTGAGTGATAGCTTAGTGGTCAAATCACTGAACCTAGACTCATAAGATTGAGGGTTTAATACATCAAGATTAGTTAAAATCTGAAGGATAATTTTTTTTTTAATTCATTAAATTGTAGTGACAAAAGAAAGGCAATAAAAATCTTTCCCCAGAAAAAGTAGCAAGACTATCACTACTTTATTGCTATTTCCATACCAAATGTTCAGATGAGCTACCTTCCTTAGTTCTACCAGTCCAGATTGTTACATCTAAGTCATTCCATGTACATAGGATTTAATGCTCCTCTTTCCCTTTGTATTCTAAGAAGTTCCACTCAGACAGTCTCTTTCTGAAAACTGCTACTTTGTGGAACAGACTGCCAAGAGGATGCTTCCCCAATCACTGTAATCACTTCTCTAAGTCTAGTGCAAACTTATCTATCCTACATATCCTCATAATCTGCACTTCTCTCCTACTTTTCTATCTGTGCAACAACCTCATTTAGTAACCATCAACTTTTAGTGGCTCTTGGGCCTTTTATTGGATTAACATTAAAAAAGAAAAGAAAAAGTGATGACAGAGGGGACCAATTTTGACAACATAGTTCTACAGGAGGATTGAAAAGTAACTCCGTATTTTATGCATGATGGATTCTCCAGTCTAACTATAATTTTTGCAAGACAGGAGAGTTCACATGAAATATGGAGTTACTTTTCAATCATCCTGTGTTAGCAGCAAAGCAAACAAAGAATTTGTTGTCAAGAAAAAAATACTGTAAACTTATAGTAGCAATAAACGCCTGCAATAGGTTTCTTCTGTCTCTCATCTGAATCATTTGTAGCCAAATCACAGTTCAAACGATAGTCTGTCGTAACAGTCCAACAGGCAATGTAGAAATGACAAAATGGGGTCACACATCCAAACTTCACTTCTCACCAGCAAAAACGCATGTTCATCCACCAAGCTCAGGCAAAATCCTACTCTCGTAAGCGAAAAACAACGGCTTTTATTCACCGAGCATTTTTTTCTTGATTGGCCACACCATTTGGGGGAGAAAAGAATATTAACATTGATTCTGATACAAATTAAATTTAAAGTAACCAAATTTTTGCTAACTACTTTCAGTAATTTTTCTTCAGCAGATTGTACACAAAACAAACTCTTTTTCAAGGTAGGTGATTATCTCCTTCAGTACAGAATTTTGTGTTTAAGATGTAGCGGACACCCTGGAGTGGGGGGGCGATATGATACCACGGCCCAAGCGCCCCCATGTCGTATATGATGATGTCACAAGGGGCCCACCACATTTTTATATAATGATCTGACCAGGTGAAACAATATGGACAACAGAACGAAGATATGTATGATTTACACTAAGTTTATTACATGAAGGAGAAAATTAGTGGATTATATTGGTCATGTCGACGGTTGGACGTTGAGGTGCTGACGTTCCGGTTCAGTCGACGGTTGGACGTTGAAGATGTGGACGCTCCGGTCGGGTCGACGGTTGAAGTGTGGATGCTCCAGTCAGGTTGCTGGTTGGAGGTTGTAGTGCAGATGCTCCGGTCGTGTCAATGGTTGGTGGTTGAAGTGGTGTCGAAAAACCACTCGTAGTAATTACTAACAATAGTATACGGGAAAGGTTGGTTAGACGTCGCAAGTGGACATTGCTGGTTGTCTGGTTTAGTTAGTGCTGTTGGTCGGCTGGTCTGGTTATCGCTGCTGCTGGTCGTTGCAGATGGTTGCTGGCGTTGCAATGTTGTTGGGTATATCGGATATCTGGTGCTGGCATTGTGGGGCTAGTACGGTATCGAAACCTCCTGTAATAATTACAACTGGTGTGTACGGGGAAAGGTTGCAGACGACGTACGGGCAGCCAGTAGGAGTGGAATGCCGAGAGTAGAACATGGGCCAGGAGCCAGAAGTAGAGAGGTGAAGTAGAGAAAGAGATAGTTCCAACTCGCGTCCAGTTGGCAGACAAAAATAAAAATGGGAGCGTAACTTATTATGCAGCCCGAGGCGGCATCCTGGACTCAATGGCCAGGAGCCTGTGTACCGACCGTATCAGCACCGACCGGTCAGTACCAACCTCGAATTCAGTGAGGAGTCGCAGTGTTATGTTAAAGGAGACTTACAACAGAAATGGTCTCACTAAAATGCTAAAAATCTCCCAAACAAAATGAGTACAGATTTGCTACGTGAAAACTATGGTGTAAAAATCTTAGAGGCGTATTATGACTAGGTTCGTAATAACAGCGAACTAAAAAGGTAATTAGTTCATCTCTAAAAGAAATTACCAGCTTGTAAGGAACATGATCGAAAGGTCAAGGTTAAAATGTCCTGTTCTCTCCCGCTTTAGTGAGCAGCCAAAAGCAGCTGCGATAAGGACTACCAAATCTCACTTTGAGTCGATAACCGAAAGTAAAGTGTTGATTAGTTAATTTGGTAATGTAACAATTGTGAGTCTAATTCTTGAATTGGATAGTGTGTCTGTACAAGTAAAAACTGAGCAGTACTAAAAGGACAATTAACCAAGATGAGACACTGAGAGTAGAATGAAAACAATCTCCCTACATTTACATTATTTGGACTATTGTCCTCATCTTTGTTGCCATATTTATCACAACAAAGATGAGGATAATAGTCCGAATAATGTAAATATTGTACATAATACCTCATCTCAGAAATATAGACAGAATCTACCTACATATATTGAATAAAGGGTTCAGTTTGAAATCCCCTGATGGTTACCTGTGTTCTGCTTCTGACTACCTCATGTTACAATGATCATATATATGAAATGTGATGAGTGAAGATTAATAATAAAAGTAAAAACAAAAGGAACACTCAGGCTGACTCAACAAGATAAAACAAAATTTTGTCATATCAGCTGAGTATGATATAATAGGCTAAATTGTTATGTTGTGATTTGTTATGCGTAGAAGTTATATATGACAACACAGACTTATAGGCTCCTGAAGAAGGCCAGAAGGTACAATGGCAGAAACATTGTGCTCATAAAGATGAGGATTAATATAAGTAATAAAAACTGCTCCTCCCAGAAAATTTAGACAAATTCATTTAAAATCATATTCTAATATTATTAAATGAAAATAACAGAAGAAATAAATAAAATAAGTATTATCAGCTTTATATTGTGGGAATATCCCAATTTGTCTGCCAATGGACTTTACTTAATACCACTAAGTGGTATCCCATTAAGGACTATAAAAGGAAGGAACATAAATCCCCTCTCTTCTTTTTTCTACTTTGTAACCTATAAGCTGCGACAGGTACAAGGCAGCATCTAATAATCCTCTCAGTAACACTTCCCAAGCAGCCAATTACTTAATTTCAACACAGCCACATGGCACACTCACAATACACTAGTACTAATTTCATAGTTTTCTTTTTGCACTATCCACACACACAAATATAATTTTCCCTTTCTTTTGTGTGAGTTATGTTGTTCTTGAAATAAATATGTGTTAAAATCCACATAACGTGTTAAATTCATTTTATTTGAGCATACTACCAGATAGACAACTAGGTCTCATTATTTCACTTGAAATGGCTAGCTGTAACCATAAATTCTAATCTAGTAGTTTCTTTTCTCACACTTCTTGCCTGTAGAACTCTGGTTTCTTGCTTCTTCAATGATTTAGATCCAGCGTCAGTCTTCAGTCTTCTTGAATCCTATTTTGCTATTTTTTGTACTCACTAAAGTTTTCTCACTCACTTTCACTCCTAGTAATTGCTTGCATCTTAGAGGCATTATAGCCTTACTTAGTGTGAAATGATTAAATTGATTTTATTCAACCACATCAATTACAATCATCAACTTCACCTGGTATAGAATGAACAAATCATTTTTCAAAGTTTGAATATTTTTCATTACGTAAATGATTCAGGTAAATTAGTTGTCACAAGCAATTATGTCCATCATGGTTCTTTTCCTTATTCAACAAATTTTAAAGGTTAACTTAGTTTTTGCTGGTTTGAAGAGACCATTTTGGTTAGTCTGTTCTCCAACCTTCCTGAGATGCATATTGAAATTTTCAAAATAAAACTAGAGTTGTAAACTGTATACAATAGCAAAAGTATTGGTTTTATTTATTTTATATTAGATGAATATTTATATTGGTACCAGTACACCACAAATTTTCCAGCACCCTAGATTCCAGAGCCATGTCAAGTTATCCATTTTATCAGACCAACAGAAGTCATATAATAAATCAATGATACACATATGACCCAGTAATTATGTATACATCATACCAACACAACATCATCAACGATTAATTATTATTAAATTTAATATAACCTGTGATCATCAGGTGAATCAATTTGGCAATTGCTTGAAATTCAAATGTTTACTCAGAATTTTGTCTGGATTAAAGGAGGTTATGGAAAATTGGTGGTGTACCTGTGTTTACTTTCATCTTAAGTTTTAGTTGATTTTTATTTTACACCTTTACTCAGTCCATCAGTTCTACAGCATTGAGTAGATAATCCAGAATCAGAAACAAAAGTTAAGCTCTTGGCAAGCTTTGTACTCCTGTCCCTCTTTTACAGATGGCCAAATCTGACATGAATCTGTCATGTTAAATAGTCTGGCAGACTATGATTTTTTAGAGAATTGTATTTCTCCTTTGACTTCCTTATTTTGACCTTTGAGATCAGATACAGGAAAACAAAGGAAGTCATTTTTGATTGGCTAAAACTAGCGAGGGAATGTTAGAGATAGAAAGGGATTTCAGTGAGCTAAGTTTTACATGTTGAACATCGTAGACATGTTATATCATATCTAGAAACTGCTTGCTCCCCAGTGGGGTTGGATAGTAATCCCACTGGATAGTTAGATGTACACATCAACATGATTAATAAACTAGTAAGTTAAAATTCCTTTTATTGATGTCTCTTAATTCTAAACTGAAAACATTTCATTACCAAAAACATTGACACCAGCCGAGAGAGAAGATATCTTTATTGTTGAGTTGACCCCATCGCCCAAGAGAACCCCAGAAAAGAGGGACTATGCAACAGTCATACCTCCCATATTTTTTAAAAACAAATTAAACAAAAGCTTAACCAGTGATCGTTGTAAAACTGACTCAGGATATAAAAAGGCCTCAAAGCAACAAAAAGTCACCTTCCCCAGCCCATTCTGGGTAGCGTTAGGCAGAGTGCAACTCAGTTGTGTCTGTCCACAGACAGAGATGCAGCTAGGTTAAAAAAAATATTGAGAGAAGCCTGGTTCTTGAGAACAGTAGACTGTGGCTGTACCTCCCTCATTGCACTAGAGAGGGGGAATTGTTTTTCATTCCAATACCAGCACAACTGACAGTTGTGGAGACTGGGCAGTTTTTTTCTCTGGCCCAAGTATATATGCTCTGTTCCCCACATTAAACCCGACCTTGTATCTCAGTGGAGAGACTGGGTAAATACTACCTTCTGTGGCCCAGACGACTAGGAACAAAGTGCAGTATATGTTCCGAGAGCCAGCCCTTGGCTCCAGTCATCAGCAACAGTTCCAGCCAGCCATAATCATTATCACTAGCTTGCTGTTGGTTGCCGCTCCAGCCATCTCCAGTAGGCCTCCTGCTCCATCCATCCTCACCAGCAGCAATGATAAGGAAAAAACGGTCCTTTTCAGAACACACTTTTCACCCGCTACATAAGCATGCAGAGATATTTTCTGCCTAGTGCACTGTAACCTTATTTTTGTTGATATAGTTTCTTTAACAAAAATAAATTTGGCAATATATATATTTTTTTTTTTTTTTTTACTAAAGTCTTCATTTTGTTTGTTGTTGTCTTCCATCACTCAATATTGGTCTGCGGACCAACATACCACCCACAACAAACCCTTCACTTCATTCTGTGATTTTTATCAGGTCCCTATTTTTTTTATTTTTACACAACTTTATCAAATATTCTATTAAAATAGATTTTTTAAATTGGATTTTTATAATTTCAAAAACAAAAATTTAATATCTATGCCAAGGCTTCATGAAAAACATTTTTTAAAAGAATAAGACAAATAAACACAAAATACATTGGCATTGTTAAAACAATGAAAGACTATCAGAAATTATTCATCGGATACCATACAACAGAAGAAGCCAAGAAAATGTCCCATTTGAGAGATGTTCAAAACAGAGATGAAGGTAAAGATCTTGTTACTTTACAATTAATAACTGACACTAAAAGACATTATATATTTTACATATGCACACACAAAATGGATTTTGCATCAGCAGGACATATTGATATTGTGAATTTTGATACCAATAAATGGTCATTCCTTTTAAACGAATTTACATGAAAAAAGACAATCTGCTTTAAAAAGTTAATTCTGTTCTTGAACAATTGGTCCAATTAAGCAGATATTCCTTGTAACCAAATCTGATTCTGAACATGGAGATTTTATTTATATATATCAATGATAATAAACTAGATAAAACAAACATATAATACTATCTACTAACTCCTTAAAATCTACTATCCAAAACAATTTATCCAATCTTAATATCAAAACAATTACAACCAAATCCAAAACTATTATGGGCATGATCAGAATAAAAAATATCCATAACTGTTCCACACAATATAGTGGGGAAACTTGCAAAAATATAAAAAATGTTTCTACAAACACAAAGGATTTGTTATGATCAGCTTTACTTGGTTTGGTTTAGTCTTTATGATCTATCAACCCTTTTGGGTCATTTAAAGCCTAGTACGGTTTATACATATATGTTAAAATAAAGTTTATTAGGTAGCAAAGATTTTAATGTTAAAATGATTAAGAATTTAGTGTATGCACATGGTTAAAGATTTAACTATAAATATCTAATTTATATATAAATATCATTTTGTTCATGAAAAATATAACAATAAATATACAAGTAATAGCATTAAATATATATATTTTGGAAAACAAAGTCAATACGTTGTGTTTTTTTCTTTTGTTTGTACACAGTTAAAAATTAAAATTCAGATATATAGATATATATGTACAAATACTTGTATAAAACGTTTAACATTTTTTAAATTTCCTTTATATTTTATAGTATATATATATATATATGTCTTTCTCAGGAATTCCATAAGGTTGTTTTTTTGGCTACTGAAAGAGTTCAGCCAGGCTCCCTGCCTGTTAACACTTCCTGACAACCTTTCACATTCCAAGAGGATAGGTATAATTGTGAATACTTTATCACAGGTACATTTTTGTCTGTTCTTCTTTCTTTAGTATAAAAGTGTGATTCAGCCATGAATGACCAATGGGCAATCAGGTCAAAACTACTTCCTCTTTTCGGTTTTTAAGTCTCCCAGGTTGGGCTATATTTGGAACATTTTGATTTGAGGGTTGTTTTTCCACAATTCTTGCCATTTTTCTTTGATGTATTTATTAGTGATAAATTTTGATGTCATTGTAGGGAATTTTGATGTTGGGATCTGTTACCATTCCTGTAGTTGATTTGGCTGCTGAGTCTGCTCTATCTTCTCCTTTAATTCTAATGTGAATCAGAATCCAGCAAAATATGATTTCCTTAGTTTTGTGCAAAGCATGTATCTTGTTGGGGAGTTTTACAGTAAGTGGGTTTTCCAGTTTTTTCCTCTTTAGTGAGATCAATACAGATAGTGAATCTGGGAATATTATGAATTTATTATATTTGCTTGTAGCTAATATGATTCAATGCCAGATCTATTGCATAAGCTTCTGCACTAAAGATGGATGCTTCCTTTGGTAAGTGTTTTTTTTAAATGTACTTTGGTTGAGTACTGCAACACAGTTTTTTCTCCATCTTTAGAGACATCAGTGAATATGCTTATATGATTTGAATATTTTTCACTGATTTTCAAGAAGTTTTCAAGGTATATGATAGAGTGAGTTTTACATTTTGGAAGTTCACTGAGTTTCATTATGACATTGGGTTGTTTGATGGTTCAAGGGAGTATATCTGATAGTTCAGTTCTGTGTATTCTCTTGAGAGGAATAGATTTTTTGGTAAGATCCTCTATTTGGATTTCGAAGGTCTTTATTGGATTCTTTTTTTGGTTGAAAAGTTGTTTACATTTTGGGTTGTGTGTGCTGCCATATGCAGGGTTAGAAGAGCAAGATTTTAATTTGAGGTCATACTGAAGATCTGATTTTCACTCCTTAATTTAAGTGATGGTTCATTAGCTTCCATATAAAAACTTTCATTTGGGGAGGTAGAGAAGGCTCCTAGTGCAAGTTTGATGCCTTCATGATGTATTGTGTCTAATGGTTTCAGATATGTCTTTCTAGCAGATCCATAGATCATACAGACATAATCAAACTTGATTTCATGAAAGTTCTTTGTTAGCTGCCCAATCTTTATGGGATACCACATGAAGTAGTTGTAGTGCTTTGTTACACTTTGCTTTAAGGTTTCTTACAGGAGGGACAAAGAGGTTTTTATCATATATGATGCACAAAAACTTAGGCTCATCTACCTCTGGTATTTCTGACCTTTCTAGTTTTAATATAGGGTCATTGTGAATTTTTCTAATTTTAAAAAAGTGAACACATTTAGTTTTTGTTTTTTGAAAATCAGAAACTGTTTGATGTTGCCCATTGACTTATCTTGTTTAAGAATTGTTGTAGTTGTCTCTCTGCTGTGTGGATGTATTTCAATCAGTAGTATATGAGGAAGTCGTTCACATAGAGTGAACTCAGTCCCGGATTTCAGGCAATTGACAATATTGTTGATTTTGATGCTGAAAAGCAACACCAATAATATACTACCTTGAGGTACTCCTTCCTCTAGCTTTTGAAGGTTGGAGTGTGTTGATCCTATGCAAACTTTAAAGTTTCTTTCTGATAAAAATTGCTTTATAAAATTGTGTAGTCTACTTCTCAGCCTAATTTTGTGTACGTCCTTCCTAACAACATACTTCCACATGGTATCATATGCTTTTTCTAACTCAAAGAATATGTCTATCAGGTGTTCTCTTCCTATGTTAAACTCTCTTATATGAGTAACCAATCTTATCAAGTGATCTGTGCTTTTTTCCTTTCAAAAAACCCACTGGTATTTGGATATAAGATTGTGTTTTTCTAGGAAACTCATCAGTCTCATATTGATCATTCATTCCATTGTTTTGCAGATACAACTCGTCAGTGATATAGGTTTATAATTTTGTGGATTTGTATGATCTTTATTTGGTTTGGGAATGGGAATCACTGTCAATAGTTTCCAAATTTTAGGAAGCTCTCTGTTCATCCAAATATTATTGAATATGTTTAGTAGGTATCATAATGGTTCTTGAGGGAGTTGTTTGATGAATTCATAATGTATTTCATCTGGTCCTATGGCAGTGTTGTGGGACCTTCCAATAGACTCCATCAATTCTGTCAGTGAATGGTTTGTTATAACAATCTGTGTTGTTTGAAGAAAAGTTTTTGCTTCTCTTTTTCCTTTTTTATGTTTTGGAATCTTTGGTTCCCCACTTCTTTTTGAGTTTTCTGCAAGTGTTTGAGCTTTTTAGTAAGTTAACTATTTTCCACCTTACTCATTACCTTCTTATTATTTGTTTCAACGTGTTTTATAGGAGTGTATTGATTCTTGCCAGAATATTTTTTTAATCATTTCCCAAATTTATTTTGGCATGAGAGTGGCTCTTGAGGCTGTTTACATATTTTTCCAAACATTCTTTTTTGGCTTCTTTAATTGTTTTTCATGCCTTTTCTCTAAGATGTTTGAAAGTTGCATTTAGTGAGTTCTTTGTGCTTGCCATGTTATGTCCTGGCAATTTTTGTCAAACCAGAGTTTGTTTCTAATTGCTAGTCTTTGTCTTTTTTGGTATACATTCTGTTGCTATGGCTAGAAGAGTCTCTGTAAAATATTTTGGGATTTTGTTATTGGAATCCTGAATTAGCCTTTTCTTGTTTTGATATCTTTCCCAGTCTACCTTCTTCAGAATCCACTGAGATGGGCCATCTTCATTTGGCTTAGAGTTCTCTAACACAATTGGAAAGTGGAAACTGCCACATGTATCTGAATATACCTTCCATGTTTAATCTATATGAATTGAGGGTGACACAGTTAAAACTATAGCAGATTAGTGACCAGTTGATGGATTCAAATATGTTTGGAATCCATCATTAAGTAAACATAGATTGTTTGCATTCATCACATTCTCTATTATTCTGCCCTTCTGGTTCGTTTCTCTACTTCCCCATATGACATTTAGATCTCACAATATTATGAACAGATTGGGTAGTTGGTCGAGGAGTTTGCTCAGCTCGCTTTCATCATGTGGAATATTTATTTCCCTATCTACAGTTGCTTTAACAGCCATTGCTTGTTGTTTGGTATTTAATTTTATTTCACTTTGGGGTATGTTGTTTTTAACAAGAATGGATGTACCTCTGAAAGCCCACAGTCCAGATGTGATTTTATAGCTAGAGGTTTTTAATTTTAGTAGCATTGTCTTTGAAGGTCTCTTGGAGTCATAACCAGATTTATATTATTTAGTAGCAGAAGATCATTATAATTTGCTTTTACTCCTCATATATTCCATTGGCATATTTTGTTTCCTTTAGAAGTGTTGTTTTACTGTTTTAGCTTTTGCTTGTAATTCTTTTTCATTTGTGAAGTGTCATCCATTCTAGAAAGAATGGATGACACTTCAAAAATTACACTTTTCTTCTTCATTGATGTTTATTTTTAATTTAAAAGATTTTTATGGCTGTGAATTTATCGTTTTTTCCCGATACCTCAAATCTATTTTTGTTGGGCGTTAGACTTGAGGACTTTTAATTGTTCTTGTCTTTTGGGAACAGTTTCTCTTGACTGTCTTTGCAACATTTCCAACATTTGGTGGGCGGATTCTTTGTGATTTTGTTTTTGTCAGTTTTATGTGGGGATTTAATTTTATCTGAGTTTATGTGCAGCAGTTTGAGAGCTTAATGTAGCCTGGGTTTGCAGACTTTTAGTGTTTTGGGTCAAGTGTTGTTTTTTAAATTCTTAGAACCTTGGCCAGTCACCCAGACCCAATCAAAGTAGTTCCTGAATAAGAGTTTTATATTTATCAGATTTGCCTGCTGTTTCTGATCAGGCTCACTCTGAAGTATGTTTTTTCTCATATGTATATCAACTATTCTTCCTACTTCTGTGAATGATATGTTTCTCTTACATTTCACCTCCAAAATTTCCCTCTTTTTTAAAAATGTCACAAGAACTTGAGAAAGCTGGATGGCCTTCGTGACAGAACATTTCACCTCATTGTTACCATCTTCTTCCATGTGATCTGGGTCCCTTTGGCCTTATTTTCCACATGTCTGTTGACCTCTATATTGTCAAATTTTTGACATTTGAAACACATCCAGTGAGCTGGGATGTATTGCTCCATTCTCTCAAGACAATATTCAATCTTTATATTTTTGGTATGTTAGGTGTGTTAAATGTCAAGATGTGTTTGTATCTGTTCACCATCCTTTTTAATAGTTATTCTTCAGTAGAGTTGGTCGGTTTGGCAATTTATGTTTCGGTATCGGTTTCCAGTTTTTATTCCTTGATACCACAGTTTTCAAATCAGTTTTTCAGTTTTTAATGTAGTATTTTTGCTTTCTAAGGAAACCATTCATTTTCTTGTGTAATGATAGCATTTCCAGTCGATATCTGATTTCATTTGAGATTGATAAATTTGCAACTTAGTTCATTCAGCTCTCAAATTCTCATAGATTTCTGGTCCAATCTTAAAAATATTCATATGGCTGGAAAGAAAATAAAATAATCTTTCTAAATATGTAATTTGTATATGCTTTTATTCATTGAATTATTTTTTTTTTTTACAGTGAGTTAAAACGGTATTTTGCTTTGAACAGCTGAAAATGTGAAATATGCTTTTTTTTCGAGACTAAAGTTTTACGTTACTTACTTAATCAAAGTGACACACTCAATTAGAAGACACCTTAAACTTCAACCAGGAAGATGTTCATTTCTTCTCTGACCGTGGAAGCAAATTCTTTCAAAAATTATAAAGTAAGCAGCAAAAAAAAAAAAGAAAAAAAAAGATTAACTAATAGTATGTGTGGTAAAAGAACTTTCAAATTATTGAAACTACAGTCTTGTCATGTAAAATAAATGCCCCTATATACTTTTCGACTTTTGAGTGTTGTTTTTTTAAATGTCTGTCATTGTGGAAGACTTAACTGGTGCATAAGGAGTCAATATTTGTTTTTAAGCATGGGTAATAAAAATTTATAGACATGTTAAAGACCACAGGAATTGAAATCCTGAAAACTGTGAATCAGGGTGGATAATAATGTAGGAATTGTTCACCTAAAGTCAGTTTTCTTTTTAGGCTTTAAGGTAATTTAGTATAGAATTCATGACTTAAATTAAAGTTTATTAAATTTTTGAATTAATTGTCAACTTTAATAAATAACTACCATATTTATTAATAAATTGATAAAATACAAAAGAAATCATTACATAAAATATCTATATTTGTGTCTCTGGACAACATATTGAGAGAGAGAAAATAGTATAGCTCTTCATTCATTTGTTTAGTTTACATCAACTTTATTTTGTGATTAGCGTACAGACATTGGCTTACAAGAAAACAATTACGTACAACCCTTACAAAAGATCCGACTTCATGAAATTTAACATTAAGACAAAACTGGCAACTATTTTTTTATTCTTATTGATAAATTTGCTTTTTAATCTCCACGCTAAATATCTATTAAAATTTTCCAAAATCATCATATTTCTGTGTAAATGTAGATGCTGAACTCGAAATAACAATTATGATAAAACCTGACAGAAAAATCAGAGTTGAAGCTTTCACAGTTCTTTCAACCATTTCCAGTCATATCAATCATAACATTACAATCCAAGCAACCAAAATACAACTATCAACGTATAACATGACGTATGCTCAGACACATTTGTATTTGTTCAAAGCCCACAGAACCCACCTGTGGTTTATATTGCAACTACACTGAGCAACAAGCTTCTAGATTTATTTTTCTCCACCTCTCCTTGCCAAGCTTCGCAATGCTGTCCTCTAGGAAACTGATCACTCTATAGTATTTATTAATATTTTGTTCCAATCATCTCTTAATCAAGAACCTCCTATTCAGAAAATATTCTGTTACCAGAATGCTGATTTGGATTCATTCCGTGATTTTCTTCTTTCGCTTCCTGGACTGATTAAAATTGAGAATTATGCTACCGAGGTTTCCTCTTGGTTCAAAGCAAACATGGATGCTTTCATTCCTTCTTGGAAATACCAGGTGAAACCTCAATAATCTCCAGCTTTCATCACAACAAATGCCTATTCATTACTGCTCATAATAAATGTTAATGAGTCTTCTAAAGAGCTAAGGGTTTTCCGAGAGAATGAAGCACTGTATTGCAGCTAAAACCTTTGGCTCTTGTGATTACTGGCAGCTACGTAATAGTGTATTAAATGAATGTATGTTCTCTCTTCGATCAATTTGAGGTGTTAACATCTATGTTTCAACTGTAAATTCTCCTTATACTCTTGACTCATCAGATTATCCCTGCCTAACTTCACACCTAGAATTGAGTTTTGTTGCATATAGCTCTTTATATGGTTTCTGCTATCATCTCTAACCTGGATCCACACAATGCATGCGGACATAATGGTATCCCTGTAATAATCACTAATAAATGTGCTCACAAACTGGCTCCTGTTCTCTCTAAATTGTATAATAAGTACTTCACCACCTCTTGCTTTCCTACCTGTTGGAAGTCTACATCTGTTGTTCCAGATTTTTAAGAACTCTGGTAAACTGGCCTACCCTTCAAAATATTGGACTATTAGCCTTCTACCACTTTTTGGGAAACTCCTTTAGGCCCTAGTCAATGCTGAAATGCTTAAGCATCTCACATGAAGGGCTTTTTTTAGACAAACAATATAGCTTTTGTTTCAGCATCTGTCTATATTTCTGAGATGAGGTGTTATGTATATTATTTACAATATTCGGACTACTGTCCTCATCTTTGTGGCCATATTTATTACAACGCTTTGGCCCTTGTACATCCCCGGCCTTCTTCAGGTGGTTGGAATGTCGAACTTAAAGGCGTTAGTTACATCCAGTGACAGGACCCAAAGAGTGTGAGTTCAATACCCGGTTAAGGCAGTGGAGAACTTTCAGAGAGAAATTAACAGGAGGTAACTGACATCCATTAAACATGGCACATGGAACTAGAACAGTCTACCCCAGTGAGTGAAATAAAGGGTTCAGTTCGACATTCCAACGACCTGAAGAAGGCCGGAGCGTACAACGGCTGAAACATTGTGATAAATATGACGACAAAGATGAGGACAATAGTCCGAATAATGTAAATAATATATCTTTTGTTTCTCCTTGTCTACTATTTGTAGAAAGAGTATGAAACTCTAGATAAGAATGGTATAGCTTTGAACATCTCAAAAGCTTTCAACAGCATTTGACATGCAGGTTTTCTCCACAAGCTGAAAAGTTATAGTTTCTCTGGACAAATTTTTGAATTGATCCAATCTTTCCTGTTGAATTGTGAAAGGAAAGTAATCCTGAATGGCCACTCTTCCAGTTCCTTTCATACAGGTGTCCCAAGTCTCCATCCTTGGTCCTACTTTGATTTTGATTTTCATTAATGACCTTCCCAATGTCATCAGCTCTCAACTTGGTATCTATGCTGATGATACAACCATTTACTCCTGTCTCGATAGAAACTCTGATCAGTTTCATAAGGTCAAAATGGCAGCTGATATCCAAAACTACCTCCAGTCTATTGTTAACTTGTGCAAAGGATGGCTTGTTAATTTTAATGCCTCCAAAACTAAACTGCTCTCCATTAATCATGTGAGAGACTCCTCTCTGACTTCCATTCAGGAGAGTAAACTGTTATACCTTCTTGGACTAACATTCTCAGCTGACATGAAATGGAAAGATTATATTAAATCTATTGCTAGGTCAGCTGCTAGGAAGGTTGGTTCCCTGTGTTGTGCTAGACAATTTTTCTCTCTAGTGTCAATCTATAAGTCTACCATTCATCCATGCTTAGAATATTGCTGTACATCATACAGTTCTATCAAGAACTCCTTGATAAAATCTAAAGAAAAATCAGCAATATTATTGGCCCTGTTTTGGTGTATAGGCTTCAGTCACTTTCCTACCACTGTAAGGTTGCCTCCCTTTGCCTTTTCTATAAATACTTTCATGGTAATTGTTCAGTGAGCTCTTTGCAATGGTGCCGAGAAATTTGATTTTAAGTGCAGTACTAAATTAGTGACAAGGTCTCACCAATTTACAGTTGAGCTGGCTAGATGTATCTATAAATTCTATGTTAGCAGTTTCTTTTCCTGCACTTCACACTTATGAAGTTCCATTCTGGCTCCATGCTTTCCAGCCAATTTTAATCTGCAAAAATTTAAATGCAATGTCTGTCGCTGTCTACTGTCCTCTTGATTGCTCTTTTGCTCTG
>OZ038488.1:116691752-116724252 GCA_964036315.1 Acanthosepion esculentum | reverse complement strand
CATTGTGAGTGAAATTGGGTAGACGGAACCCTTTAAGGAGCCAGTGGTGGTTGTGCTAGCACAAAGTCACAAGTCATTATGACCGAGAGTTTGAGTGTGCTGGCCTTGTTCAGACTTGATCATGCTAGATTGCATGCTTTCTCCCAGAAATTGTAAGCAAGGGTTGCTCAGCATAGTTGGAATATAAACCACAGGTGGGCTCTGTGGGTGTTGAACAAACACAAATGTGCCTGAGCAGGCGCCTGCAACGTGGATTTGATAGCTGCCCCATTAGACGGAGATCCAGCCACTACTTTAGTAACATCATAAATTTTAGATCCACTCAGTAAGCTAAGATTTAACTAATTAAATTTGAGCAAAATTAAAACAGAAAAATCAGAAATTGTATTCAAATTCAGTTTGAATACAGTTTGCAAAACAAAATTGCTTCCTTGAAGAAAGGAAAAATTGGTAAAAAAAAAGTACAAATAAATATGGCTATGTCGTGATAAAGTGATTTTGAATGGATATCTGCATTATGCAATGCAACACAGGGAAATGATGGTTAACTTAACAGATGAGTAGATTGAGCAATTGGTACAGATTTTACATTTACATTTGGTGCATTAAGTTAATAACTACATTTGCATTCACTTTGAATAAGCTTATTAAATACTGAGAAATAAACTATAGTCTTTGACCACATTTCAGGGATTACTGAAATTAGAATTGAAAATTACCCTCCACTTAATTCCACATATAGTTAAATATACAAATGGTGGCTTCATGGTTGTCAAGGAAAATGGAATCTGGAGTTTAAATTCCATCCAAGGCCGTTTGCATTCATTTTGCACTAAAGTTTGATAACATCAAATTGGCAGCTGTTATAACAAGTGTATGGTTGGAAAGTTAAAGGAATAAGCAAGGATTAAAATTTGAACAGTGTGTATTTGCCAAGTTTCCAAATATATACATAGTTGTTTGAAAGGTGGCAAAAATTGTTCATATGTGGTTCCTTAGTTGCTGTCGGTAAAGAAAGTGATTAAGTGTGAGGGTGTTATTGGTAGGGTTGGTAGTTGATTGATTTATTGGGTTAGTTAACTGAGATCACAGTTGGGATCAGGAGATAGGACTGGAGTAGATTAGTGAAGCCAAGTGTAGTGTTATTGGCAGGGTTTGACATATGCCTTTCCTCAAGTTTGAAATTGACCCAATGATTTCATGGTCTGGCAGTTGTGTGACAAGGCCGAAATTTTGAAGCCAAACCACCTTTCATCAGCAATTAGTACTGTTTTTAGATCTTTGGTTTAACAGATGCAGGCTCCCAGGGACATTACCCAATTTTTTTTTTTCAGGAAAATTCATGATTAGCTATTGAATTTTTGCAGTGATTTATTTATGCAGAGCTCCAGCGCAGAAGACAATTTTTTTATTTCGTGTTTTGCTTTCTAAGCACTTACATCCAGACGACATGTCTGGTGAAATGGATTTGTGAATCAGAAAGATCACAAAATCTTGATAAACTAGTACAACACATTTGATCTAAAAAAAATCAGCTACAATCTGTTAACTGAGACAAAGAATGGCTTGTTAATTTTAACATATCCAAAATAAAACTGCTCTCTTATTTATCCGAGAGAAGCTTTTTGCCTTCCATCAGCATGGCTGATGCTAACCTCCAGAAAGACTCGTTCCAGCTTCTTAGACTAATATTTTCTGCCGACATGAAGTGGAAAGATTCTATTGAATCCCTTGTTAGGTCTGCTTCTAGGAAAGTTGGTTCACTGTGTCATGACAATTTTTCTCACCAGAATTTTATCTTACACATTCATAAGTCTAACATTTGTCCTTGCATTGAATATTGCTGCCATATCTGCTATGGTGCTACTGCTATATATTTAGAGATTCTTCATAAAATCCAATCTGCAATGTTATTGATCCTGATCTAGCATCTCAGATTCACTCCCTTTTCCACCATCATAGCATATTTTCCCTGTGCCTTTTCTTTAAATAGTTTCATGGTAATCGTTCTGATGAACTTTCCTCTATGGTACCTAGACTTTATGAATTTAAGCACAGTACTAGATTGGTGGCAAGGTCTCATCATTTTACAATTGAAATGGCTAGATGTAACCATAAGTTCTATGCTAACAATGTCTTCTCTTGCACTTCTCCCTGGAGGAACTCTCTTCCAGCTTCTTGTTTTCCAATCAAGTTTGACCTTATGCAATATCAATAATCTTAATTCCTGTTTTTTTTATTTTAATAGTGTCATTCTTTCTCATTTTCTTACACTCAGTAACTCTTTGCGCCTTAATGGAAATGAAAAGAAAAAGCCATGCAGAAAGGTATGGATTCGTGGCAATGTCGTCAGTTAAGGCCTTATTAGTTTATTTGAAAGGAAAACAGGATCAGCAGTTTTTAACCTTCATGCTTGTAAAAAAAAATAGTGTATCAAAAGGATATCTATTTTCCTTGACTCCCTCAGCAATATTTTAAAAAGCAATGCTACATTTTCATTATTCTTTATTAGATTGAATAAAAAAAATGATAAATAAATATTGTATCGTAGATGTTTGCATATTTTGATAATTTAAAATTATAAAAATGTAAATAAGTATTGTATTGTACTTAGTTCACATATTTATAATCTTATAAATAAATATTGCTGAGTATTCAGTAATAGTGAAGGGAAAAACTGTCCTTTTGACACACCAAATGTTGTGCACATGAAGGTTAAACATTGTAGCATGAGCTTTGGTTTGTGTTGAATTATACAAGCAAAACACAGTAGTGAATTCTTTACTTCATATCTTATTAATCAGCAGTAATAACTGGTGTCAATGAAAGTAAATAAAAATAAAACCTGTAGTGTATGTGTGTGTGTGTATTTTGAAGGAGGAATACAAAAGAACGTAGAAGGAAATAGATTTGCATGAGAAAGGTAACAATGTTTTATGAAAAGTTCTGTTATAGGTTTGGCAAATAGCTCTAAATCCATTGGATGTTATTTACATTTCTAAACGTTTTTAGTGCACTATGCTCCGATTGGTTGTTATAAAATTGTATTAAAATTATTCTAATTTGTGTTTCTTTTTAGATTTAAAGTCTTCCAAAATCTTAGAAATATTGTTTTCTTGACTGTATATTGCCATGCCTATAGCTATCTTTAGGTTCTACTGGGTTTGTAAATTTTGCTTTTCTGCTACGTTTAAAGCTGTTTTCATTTTCAAATTTGGTAATGTATGTTTAACAATTTGTGATATGCTCACTACAAATCAATCACTTCTCCCAAGCTATATATAAAATCATAAAAATATAGATGATTCTTTCATACTTATTTGTGAAACCAGTCCAGAAAGAGAAATCTGAATTCAAAAATAGCCTGAAGAGAATAAGCCTCTTTCAGGCAGTCTTGTTTTATATACATTTGCTGTTGCTGAGGTACATCTGTTGCCCCCAATAACATTATAATGGATTGCAGATTGAATGCATGCCAATATACAAGCACTCCCCATTTCTTTGATATAGGCACAGAGTCAATATATAAATTATCATAGCTGAAGTGAAAAATAAAATAAAATAAAATTGTTCATTCTATGAAAGAATGTCTAGTGATGTATCAAAATTTAATATATACATGAATTTATTTCTCATGGAATTATACAGAGTTTTTCAATTAGTGGTTTCCAAGAGTTTCTGTTAAGTCAATCTTGTAAATATTCTACGTAAAATCCTATTTCAGTCTATAAAATAAACAGTCAAAGTTTTAAGATTGTAATGAAGCTACATTCAAAGCAAGTCAACCACTGCATATATGTGAGGTTCGACCATCACTTTTTAGAGTAGAGTAGTTTCAAGGGAAGACAATTATGGTCACCTTCAACACACAGTTTATGTTATTAAGGCTAAATATTATTGTGACAGGGAGTTAAGAGGAAAGAGATTACTAACTGGATGTTAATTGTTGAAATTCTCAGGAAAGTGGATTGAAAAATTAAGAAAATCAAAAACTAAATACATCAAAACTTATGTTTTAAAATAATAAAATGAAATCAAGAACAGTTCCAAAGAGAATCAAACCCAAATTTAACGAGATGGAATTCAGTAAGACTGAGCAAAACCAAGACTACCCCACCGCTTCTTGCAGATAAGAAAAACATAATGTATGATTGAAGAGGTCAGTCCTGGAAAACAGAAAAAGATATGTTTTTCATAATATTCACCAAAATAACATCTAAATTGTTCTGGACAAAGAGCCAGGAAAACATCTGGCTTATGTTGGCCACCCAGAAGAAAATTATCCCTACAAAAATAAAGATTAGAACCTAAGATTGGGGACAGGTATGTTTATTTTAACTTCCGTGACATTCATCTAAATTTTTATAGTGAGCATTAGCTTGGATTTTATTCAGACAAGCTGATAAAAAAGATTAATTACCAGCTTGGAGTGGCCATAGGCAACAGGCAATGTGGTCTTGTTGACCAAGAAATCCACAGAGAAAGATAATTGTTTATTATTATTACTAAAGATGTTGGAAATATTTATTTTACCCTTGTTTTCCTGTCTATAATGACTGCGGATAAACAAAACAATTCTTGAGATTGGTTCTGATTACATTAGATATGGTGAAGTCCCTGGCTTTGGGAAATCACCTAAAACAACCAATGTAACAAGCTGATAAAGCAAGATTAATTACTGGAAATCCCCTTTTCATCTACGCATTCCAAAGGCTTAGATTTGTCACAAAGACAGTCGTACCAGCCTTTGGAAATCAGCTGAGGTTGGATGCTGTGAAGGTGAGAGAAAGTAGAGATAGATTAGCACCACCTATATGGAACAAAGGTGCAAGATGAAAGATGAAGTGAGTTTGGAGTTAAGAGGTGGCTTGATTCTTCAGACCACTGTCAAAAGCAATTTGGACAACCCTTAAATTTAGAAAATTACTTGAGTGAACATATTTTGAAAATATGTGATTTTAGAAAGAGGCTGATGCTAAGGGTGGGAAAACTCAACTCCAGACCCTGGTCAACCCTACATCTGCTAGATGCAGGACTCCATATGAGCTGGAGGTTTGGCCAACTTACAGAGTCCCCACATTACTGCTACTGGAATCTACATCATTCGCAAAGATCTCCTGACCAAAACCTTGTGCCAGCCCTGAAGACCAGAATTAGAAATTTAAATTACTACTAACACAGGCTGTAAACTCCAAAAGGGATCCCAGTGTCATTTGATTATAACTGTAGTGGGAACGGTTAAAACTGCTGTGTACAACAAATCATATATAAACCAAATTGTTGTTACATTTTTAACCAGAGTTAATTCTTTATTCCAAAGAATTCTTTTTGTGTACCTCCTAGCCATTGACCTGTTCTTCACTTCAGCTTATTTCATCAGCGACCTTCTCTCCCTCCAAGATCAAAAACACATGGCGTAAGAGTGAATGGTCATGAAACTGAAGAACATTGAGTAGAACTGTGCTCATCATCATGATACCAGCAACAACCCAGCAATGTGTTAATGAGTGAGGATTCAGCTAGATGGTAACCATGGTGGTCTGAAGGAACCTGAAGACCAAAGCAGAAGAGAGGCTGGGTTACATTATCTTATATAGTGACCTCACCTTTTATAATATATGGTAAGATATTTAGTTCCCATTTCATGATGGTTGCCGGGAGGGAGATGTATGACTAGTGTTTCTTATTCTTTTTGCCAATTTCCCTATCTTGACTGGCATGGAACTTCTCTTAATGCCCACTAAGTGACATTATAGAAAATAGTATTAAAGAAAAAGAGAAAAAAATAAACCTGAAGAGGAATGGGCACAAACAGGCAATCTTGCTCTCGGCATATCCACTGTTGCTGCAGTACTTGCTGAGTTCTAATGACCCTACAATGGATTGCGGGATGCATGAATGCCATTATACAAGCCTTCAAAATTCTTCAACATATTTACATAGTGCATACATAAATTATTATAACACTAATGAGACTATAGTGATTGTATGTAAAGAATGTCTTATGATGTAGCATATAAAAAAGTAATAAAATTTCAATTCAAACATTTATTAAAATTTATTTATTATAATTTCACTTCATACATTTATTTCACATTAAATTATACTAACTTCTTATTGTCTTGATTAACTCTTGCCAAAAGATTGTGTCAGGTGAAACTTCTAATTGCAAAAGCTTAAATTTTTTCATAAAAAATAAATGAATAAATAAAACAAAAAAAAAACCCAGTAAATTCCTGCTAATTTCAGTCAGTTATATGCCATGCGTGATACAAGCTTAGGCGATCATGTATCTTTCGATACATAACTGACAAGGCAGATTTTTTCCCTGCAGTAGGTTGCCATTTTTTTCTGTGGTAGACCAGTTGCGATGCAAGGCTATAGAACTCCGTCTGTCCTGCTGCTTACCCATAGCCAGGGGGTGAAGAAGAGGATTCATACCATTCCCAAGGATATTAGCACATAAGTGAATGTAACAGATTTGACTGGAATTCAAATTCAGCTCTCCGATTCCTCATTTCGAGCCACTATTCATTACCCCACCATGCTCATTTACCTGGGCTTAATCATAGAATACTGGCAACTACCTCAGCCAGCCAACAGACTGACTCCCATATTTGATTTTATAAAAAAAATCCTATTCCAATTTATGTTATTCAAATATTTGCTTATGCAGAGGGGGTCTCACCTTTTATAGTCTCATTTCATGATGGTCGATGGTTGCCAATTTTTATCTTGATAAAATTTAGAATAAAAAATTGAGAGGAAGAATTTTATTTGCAAAGTTTGCACAATTAGAACTAAAATCAGGATGTATGCCAACTAGAACATTTATTCACTGCCAATATAAGCAACTAATTTCATAAGATTTTGTGATGGTTTTCTAGTAAAAACACTTTCAGTCTTTGTGAGAAAAAAATATTCCCAAGTTTAGTGTAGAAGTTTCTTTCCCTCTCGAAAAAGTTTGTGAAGAGTTACAAATAGAGGATTCATCACTTGGTTCAATATGAGGTCATCAGATACATTGTGAGTGGAAGAGTGAGCTGTCCAAAATAAGTGGGGATGTACTATAAAGGGGCCAAATAGATAAGCTTTTCAAAGTCTATATTATTGAAAGAAGAATATTGATGAGACAACTTTGGCTAAGACATACTGCTTCTCTTTGAACAGAGAAAAAAAAAAACAAGAAAATGAAAGAAATATTTTGTCTTGCATTTTCTTTCCCCCCATCCCCTTCAGCTATAGTTTTGCTAAAAATTGCAAGGAAAAAAGCCAAGATGTTAAAAATGAAATTTAAAATAAAATAAAAGATAAATGATGCCAACTTTTCAGTTAAACACTAAAAGCAAACAACTTTCTTCAGTTATTCCAGATCAACATGTTATATTCCTTGCTGCTGTTGAGAAATGGAAAATATATGATCACAGGTTTCACTTTTAAGTTCACCTACAATTTAGCTTTCAATTTCCAAAACTCATGCATTGGTGACTTTATGGATGGATAGGTGGCATAAAGCTTAGCAGCTCAGAATAAGAATTTGGCAAAAGCCAAGTTCAAATTCCAGTTGAATTCGTTAATTTCAATTTTGTGCAAACATCCTTCAGGGAAAGATATGAATCGACCTCTTCTGTCTCTTGTTATGTTAAATAGCAGGGAAAACTGTTCTTCAGCCTTGTCCAGCATTCACTGCCAATTTAGAAGAAAAACTGAATTCTTAAACCTGGATAGATGGAACTCGTTAGTGTGAGAACACACGATTGTCTAAAGGAAGGAAAAATTCCCAACAGGAAACCCAACCCTTCCTTGAAGTATAGAGGCCAATTCTACCACTCTGTAGAATAATACCCTTACAGAAACCTCACCAAGAAGTCTTATGTACCATGAGTTTCCAAATAGATTAATATGTATTGGTGACATTAATTACAACAGTGTAGCTATATAAATGTCCAGTAAATGGCAAACAGCTGATCAATGAAATTTTTAGATGTCTCAAACAACTCAGAAAGATTTGTTTGAAACAAACAAGTGCTAAACTGCTATGTAATATCAAATATGGCAGTGAATGATGGACAATTTACAGATGAACAGAAAGTAACAGAGATTGGGTTCTACAGAAGGATGTTGAGAATACCATGGGCAGAACATGTGAGTCAAAGAATTGTTATGGAAAATGAAAAAAAGGAGGAAAATTATGCATAAAACCATAAAGAGACATTTCAAATTTCTGGGACACAATGATGAAAGATGGTTTGGAGAATTTGATACTCACAGGACATATTGAAGACAAGAGGTACAGAGGGAAACTGTAAGGTTAATGCACAAGAGAACAAGCAATAAGAGGGATAGTGAAAAGTTAAACGATAGGAAATTGGAGAGAGCCATGATCACATCTTTGAAGAGAAAGTTCCTTGTACATATGAAGAGAGTCTGGCTGTGCATATATAATTGTTGCACGTGAGTTGAAGTCAAAGATGAAGTATGTGTGTGTGTACGTCGAATGTGTGAGTAATTTTGCTCTTTGTTTTATGATGACAGCCAGGATTGGAGAACTGATAAAAATGATTAATCCTAACCGAGATTGGGTTTATTAGTTATAGGTATATAGAAGATCTGGTTAGAAATTTCTATTTGGCTTATGAGACTGATGTCATATTCTTGTTAGAAACAGATCTTGTTTATGATTGGTTCTTCGAAATAGAACTTCAAGCCTGAGAAATTTTCTTTGTTCAGAGTATTCTAAATTTTTGTCTTTTTTTAACTCTTGATAAGATCCAGAGACAGATATGCAATGTAATTGGCCCTGATCTGTCATCTTGTCTGCAGTCGCTCTCTCACAGATGCGACGTTGCCTCGCTCTGTCTTTTTTACAAATACTTTCATGGTAATTGCTCCGAGGAGCTGCTATCGCTGGTTCCTAGGCCTCATGAATTTAAACACCCTACGAGGCTGGCATCCAGTTCCCACCCCTTCACCATTGAAACTGTTAGATGTAGCTGTCTCTTCTTCTCCAATAGCTTCATGTCTCACACATCTCGCCTGTGGAACTCCCTTCCTTATTCCTGTTTCCCTGATAAATACAATCTCCAACTATTTAAGTGTAACGTCAATCGACATCTCCAGTTGCCTTGATCTATCCACTTCCCTTCTCCACATCCTTTCACCTTTCATTCCTATCGGCTCTCGCTCCAAATCTTCTGTAACCCCCTTGCCTTGATCGATCCACTATCTTTCTCCACATCCTCTCCTTTACCACTCCTATCTGCTCTTCCTCCAAACCTTCTGTAACCCCTTGCGTGCTAGTGGCCTCCAGCCTTGCTTGGGGTGATAAGCTTAAAAAAACTATAATGAAATTTTAATTTTCTTCTTTTAACAAAATCCCTGCAGATATATTTGTAGTTAAGAAGCTTTTTCTGACCAATCAAAAGCCTTTCCACAGACTTTTGTGTTTGAGCATAAATAACAAGTTTTGACTTTTCTCTATATTCTTCATAAGAAACTACATCAGCCAAGGGAAGATAACTATAGCATAATATCAATTTCATTAGCAAAATTATATGACACCGTTTTACCAGATGTTGATCTATATACAGATCCATTTCATACAAACATACTTATGATTATAACTGAAACAATTCTTGACCGATACAGAATTATCACCGGATTGTTTACTAGTATAGATTTAGAGACATTATTCAACCCAGTATCTATTTATACAATTACAATTATGTTCCCACGAAATGTTTTTTTACTACAGCTTCACTAGTGACTCATCTTGGCAATCCAAACAACAGTGTGTCATGTGTGTATCCTACATCAGAAAAGTAAGAAAGAGTGCATGTGACTCTTGTTTACATACAAGAACATCGTGCAAATTTTTGGTTACAACTCGACCAATCAATGACCTCAATATAAACATGTAGCCCGTGAATTGGCTCTATGAGTCATCATACAGTGTAAAGGAGAATTTTTTTTATGAGACAGGCATTTACTGTATTGAATTTTATCCCCTTAGAATTCTACTTTAGTTTTTTTGTACATTTGTTAAATAATTGTTTTTAGAATAGGTCAATTGCAATTTTTAACATACGTGTATTAACACGTGCAATACCCTGTCTTCATCAGCCGCCGAGCAGGGGTGATATCACGGTTTCGGTGGCTATGGCGGGACCGCCACCCCTAGCGCCACCAGCAAGGGTATGAAGATAAGCTAATTAATTGTTCCTATTTGTAAATTTTTGCTGCAACAAATTAATGGATGTAGGTTGTTTGCAATAGCAGCTATAAATCTCATTATGACCAATAGATCACCGAGTCACAGTCAAAAGTAGTCATTTCCAAAGTCCCCCCCACCACAAGAGGCAATCCCAGAAGTAACATGTAAGCTTGACAAAGAATAAAATTAACAGAGTGAAAATTAAATTTGTGTTAGTCTATGGTATGAAGTCCAAACAGCGGTTTCTCTCTGTGATGGAGTCTGGACATGACCTGCCAACAAAATCAGACAGCAAATGCTACAGGGATCATCGGATTTTAACATTGTCATGGCTTAAGTTGGGTAGGGTTATGGATTCAGATCAGTTGTTTTAAGTTTGATGCAACCCCATTATCAATAAAAGATGTTTGGTGGGGGTGCTAGGAATGTGGCTTGGCACTTAAGGGGGAAGAATCTCATTCACCATTCTTATACATTGCTCTATCATCCATTAGGTAGGTTACTCTGTTTCCCTCTGTTCTTCCTTTCCTCAAAATGTCCTGTGAATGTTAAATTTTCTAAGCATTCTTTCCTCATAATGTATCTCATAAATTTCAACTGTTTCTTTATGAGTTTACATATAAGTATCCTCCTAATTAGCCTTTTATTTAAAATCTCTTCCCATTTTCAGTCCATAGTATTCTCAGCATCCATCCTTAGTGACTTAAATGATGGTCAGCTGGAAGAATGAAAATATCGGCAAAAATTATGATTTGAGAAATTTAAATTTAGCCAAGTCATGATTGACATGGAAATTGAAAATTATAAAAATTATCAAATGCACATGAATTTTCATTCCTGTGAAATATTGCTCTCCGTAAAATCTTGTCATACAATCCAACAAAACATAAATTTATAAGATTAACTGCTTTTAGATATTTTTTCCTTCCTTATACAAAGAGAGAAAACAATTTCAATCATTTTTAAAATTGTTTTGTTTAATACAAGGTCAAATTTAAAACAGGATTTTTCATATAATTTTATAGAAAATGCTATAATAATGAAGTGTAAATACCGGTTTTGTTCTTTTCCATTTTTCCTATTTCATAATCAAATTAAAAATTGTAAACAAAGACTTATTTCCTGTAAACTTTTTTATTCAATAAATGACAAGCAACATGGATTTTGATATTTGTGTAAAAAAGCATAGTGACGACAAAGCTTTTTTAAACTAAAGTTCACCAAATACAAGACTCAAGAGGCACTTGATAGAAAGTTAAAATCTTTATGATGGATGCGGTGTACAATATAAATGAAAGAGGAGGTTGGAAGTGAAGATTATGAGGATGGGAAGGATAGATAATGACTGACCCTTGACTTGAAGAGGTTAAGAGTGTAGTATTCTAGGAAGCATTCATTTGGGATTCTTGCCCACAAAGTAGTTGTAACACCAGAGAAAATGGCTTACCTCCTGGGCAAAAATGGATTTGGACGTGTCATGAATATAAAATACTCCCAAAAAGAAAATGGCGGCTTTACAAGTCATAATTTAAAAAGATCGATCTTGCAGTTGGATATTTTTATAAGAACTTCTTTCCACCTATGCAAATTTGAACTGGCTACTCAATCTGTAAAAAGTGCTTAAAGTGTCACCAAAAGAGTATGACCACAGTAGCAAACAGGAGACGGTGTTGAATTGTTTGACTTACACTACTCTGTTGGTTGGAGGAAACACAGATTAGGGAATCTGATTACAAGCCAGAAGAAACTGACTACAGCAGTTCTTGGATAATTGCTTTCTTCTTACATTTAGAATATGGAGGAAATAGGGATGATTCAACTCTACAGCTAGGACATGCCATCCTACTTTCAAAGGTCTGAACTGGCGGAACTAAACAATGGAGCTCATTTGAACATTTACTGTGAAAATAACAAGAGAATAGCGATAGGTTTTTGACATTGCATTTTTAGTATAAAGACTGCAGAATGGAAAATAAGTAATCACCTACAAAAACATGTAAACTCTATCAATGCTGGAAAGGAAGAATTGAATAACTCCAACCCAGATATGGTAACAGTAGTCCAATTAGCAGTACTAGAATGGCAGCTAGGTTTCAATTTCACTGCTGAAATTGCTAGTTGTAACCAAGTTCTATGTTAATAGTTTTTCTCTCACATTCCTTGTTTGTATAACACTTCGGCTTCCTGCTTTCCTGTTCAATGAAAATCTTCAAAGATTTAAGTGCAATGTCAATCGTCATCTGTCTACTTGAATCCTGTGTTGTCCTGTTTCTTTCCTACTTGGTAATCCTTGGTATTCTAGAAGCTTTTATCACCTTCTCTGCAGAGAAATGGTTAAAAATGATCTGATTTTTGTAAAGGTAAAGTTCATCATGATTCTGAATCCATAAACAATTGTTCCAAAGTGCCAGGTGTTTGTTGTGCAATGCCCATGTGCAAGATTGGAAAGATTTAGTCTTGTACTAATTACACTAGACAAATACACAAAATAGATCTCCTGGAAAGTGCATTATGCAAATTCTGCCAACATTTATACTTGTGCTAGAATATGATACATTTTAATAACACAAATATACTGAAAATACTGATTAAATAGATATTTTTGCTTGCTTTGTCAGATCTGTAATTATCAACTGTTTTATTTTAGCTTAGTTTTGTAAGAATTTACAGAATACAAGAAAAAACAGCAAACTAATTTTGATTTCTTGTTGACATTTTTCACAATATTGAATGTGAAAAAAAAAAATCAACTCCCATTCAATGTTTATAAAAATAACTGTCGAGTAACAAAGCTTGTAATGAGCATTCAACCATTTTAAATAGAAAAAAGAAAATATTTTCCAACTAACTTCTTGGCAGCTTTTTTCTTTAAATCTTCTGAATTAATTTGAGTCAATCCATATTTTTTTAATTATGCACAGAAAAAAAAAAAAAATGCTCTTATAAGCAGCAAAAACTGAAGAATTCTCTTGTGATCATTGAAGCATTAAAAAAAAAAGAAAGAAAAAAAAGATCATTCTCTGATCATTGAAGCATTAAAAAAATATAAGTGCAGCTGAACCAATTTTTCTAATGTCATTACTTTCTATTTATAAAGACCCGCTGTTTTCATTTGCTTAAAATAAATATGCTGTTTGGCATAAGGTAACATTTCTGGAGTATTCAGGAAAAAAAAAAAATGAATGAACAGCTTAGAGACCATTACACTTTCTTCACTATTATGAAGAAGCTAATTTTCTACTCTATTTTTGTAGAAGGCAACTTATTCATAGAACATCCAATAAAAAGTGAACTGTTAAAAGAGCTTCCAATGTGTACAAGAGCATGCTGAGAAGTTCTTGGCCAGACCCAATTCCCAAAATCTGACCAAATATCAGGATTCCTTTTTGAAATGATTCTTGTTCCGATGTCAGTGGATATACATATAGTATACTGGTTATTACTGAAGAAATTGGGAATGGCGCGTGGAGTTATAATTCCAGCCAATGACATTGAATTTGCTTTCATTTGGAAAAGTATGAATCCATCTTTTCTCTCTCCAGCTTGGGATTAACTACTCTCTGGCCTTGGTTGGTGACCAGTCTAAGAGGAGGACAACCCTGAATCCAAACCCAGTTGAATGTGGAGCTCGAAACTCTACCCTGTAAAACCTACTTGATGTAGAAATCCCAACAGCAATGCCAAGTGTGGTGAAGCTGTGGCCTTATACTCCACAATGGAGTTTACAGAACTTGGATAGTTGGTCAGGCTGAGAACTTCAGTACTGCATTATGCAATTAGGTTTTAAAAAAATTGACTTGAATGTTGCCTTGATTAATATTTAATTTCAAAATCTTATGGTATTATTGCAAAATAAACAAAACAGGGGCCACTGAAATCTACTTTTTAAATAGAATATTAAATTATATTTTTTCATGAATTCTTATTAGATAAAATATTGTCAGCTTTATTCGTTTTTTGTCAAATAAGATTTTTATCTGAATTTTACTAGAGCCAAATAATTGTAAGAAAAATAAAGAATGAATTTATGTACATTTGATTTTCAGCAACTATTGCTTGAGGAAATCACGTGATAGAATAGCTGCTGTACCTAGATAAGCTTCCTAGCATTCATGATAACATGGTAGTATTGGTGAGTGAAGTCATATTTTCTTGGAACTGAGAACTTAAACAGAAGACTAAATTTGTCTTCATAGCCTTCAGGACAATGCTAAGGAGCTAAGCTCTATCATTTGTCTAAAATCATTACAGCCATTAACTTTCAAAATAAGTATTAAAACTTTTTGTTTTCAAAATATTAACTTGTAAGAGTTTTATACAAGTCTCATATGCAGAAAAAATATCTGTAGGTCTAATTCCAAAAAATAAAAAAAATTAATTTAATGAGATAATCAGATAAAAAGATGTAGAATCAGGAATCTTTAAAATTTAGCATCTGATTTAGCCCCTACCCTACAAAGTGTCGGATCTCAATCCCTTCCTTCCACTTTTTATGGCACCATGCTTTCCTGAGATAAAAGGAATGCAAGTTCTAGTTTCATTGAGAGCTTATTCTTTTTGGATCTTTGCTCTTACAGATCCCAGAGAATGATGGCCTGAGAAATTTCAATAAAAAGTAAGTTCATTATGTTTTGCTAAACAATTTTACTCACCATGATCTATCTTGCAGCTTTATAAGTCTACCATTTGTCTGTGCATTGAATATTGTTGCCATATCTGGTCTGGTGCTTCTGTTTTATATCTAGAAATTCCTGACAAAATACAAAGTATTTGCAACATTATCAGCTTTGATCTACCATCTGTTTCAGTCATATTCCCACCACTGTAATGTAGCTTCTCTTTATAAATATTTTCATGATGATAGTCTTGATAAGCTTTCCTCTTTGGTATCTCAACTTCACAACTTTAAGTGTAGTACTAGATTGGCAGTTAGGTCTCATAATTTCACTGTTGAAATTACTAGTAACAAAATTCTATGCTGACATGTTTCTTGTCCCTCATGTCTCGCATGTGGAATTCTTCTGACTTCTTGTTTCCTGTCAATTATGAGTCAACTCTGTTATCTATCCTACATATCCTCATAATCTATACCTTTTACTTTTTCTTTATATCTCCTTACAACAACCTCATTTAATAACACTCTACCTTGAATGGCTCTTAGGTCTTGTGTTATTTGAACAATAGTATTAAAACACAAAAATTCAAATGCCATGTTAATGATTATCTTCTAAATTCTTATATTGTTCTCTCTCCTTAATAGTGTTTTGTTTTATATTCTCTAATTCAGTAACCCCTTGCATCTTAGTGGCTTTATTGCCTAGCTTGGGGTAAAATGATTAAAAAACAAAAACATATACAAAACAAATAACAGTTAATGACACCGACTTTGCAGCACATCATTTGGATTTTATTCTATCAAGTTTTCCTGTCCAAGTTACATTTTATTTACTTTCCTCAGCTGGAACGCTTGCGCCAAGCCCATATACTGGCCTATTGTTACTACTTATCCCACAAAACGTTTGATTTTATCCATCATAATCTGTTTTTATCATGATCAAATAAATTCACTGCTGAATTGTTGGCAACATTATGCAGATTCTGATAGGCGCTTACTTTGACTAAAAGTTTTGTTTTGCTTAAATTTTAATGTTTATGGTTTGAAACAGACAATTCTTTGTTTGATCCTGATACTTTGATCAAGAAGAATAAATTTACACTGGATATGCAAATCAGCATAATCATTTTCTCAAAGCATTCTCTGGGGGTAGGGAGGTCATACATGACACCAAATTTGTTCAGAAATATCTAAAGCGTCAGCTGTATACAAATTCTTTCTCAGATCTAAGCAGAGGTAAGATAATAGTTTCAGTAAGTGCAAGAGATTAATAGTTTTTTTTATCATTTCATTCTAAACAAGGTAATAATGCTGCTAAGACAAGTTGTTACTGGGGATGGAAGGGAATGCAAAGATTTTAGTGCAGAGAAAAGAGAAAAGAACAGGAATCAGGAAGACAGAAGATAGTGATTGATGTTGCATTTAAATTTTTTAAGATTATAAGTGGAAGGGAAGCAAAAAATTGGAAAAATGTGAGAAGTGTAGAAAAAGAAACCATTAGAAGCTGCAGCATCATTTCAGGTCATGGACAATCATGACTCCACAGCTTCTTTTTTCTGCTAACTTTTAACCTGTTATCTTTTTGTTCTTGTTTTGCCTTCAATCTACACAAACATTACTAATAGGTCCCTAATAAGGGGCAGAATTTTTCTCAATAAGCAATAAATGGGGGAGGTCCAGAAAACCATTTAAGAGGGTAAAACTGAGATAGTGGGGGGGTGGAATGTTTTCTTAAAAAAACAAACAAACAACTCCATTTCTATTAGGCACCTAATAGGCCCTGTGAGTATTCAATTCTCTAGGCCCTCTTTCCTCATTACATGTCCCAGAAATCTTACCAACTCTTTCTGACTGTAAGTGCAAGTTCCCTTAAGACTGCCTTGTTACTAACATGTTACAATGCTCATTTCACATGTCACTAAATTTCTTCATGAAAATAGTCTCTAGCCAAATTTACCTTTGTCTAATCTTAATATCTAAAAAGGGTTATCTTTGCCATTATATAATAACAATAATTTAATACTTTAAGGTTCCTTCTTATGGAATTGCTCTTGGGTCATTTATTATGGTAACTACAGCCTGACTTAGAATATTCGATTTGCTATGTTCCTGGCCATTTTACATGACGTTATTAGTGAGATCCCTTTGTGAATATGGCCTTGTGCCAAAATTGGCTTTGTTCAGCAAATAAATTTTTGGGCTATCTCCAAACATCAAATACTTATTTTATTGGCAACTTGGCAGCCCAAGAGACCAAGGTTTATTCGATACCTGTTATGACTAAAGAATTATAAAGTCCTTTTTAAATAAAAAAAAAAAATTTAAAAAAATCAAGGCTACATGACTATTCAGACAGTAAATACTACAGTTAAATTCTTTTTATGTACCGTGTCCCTTCAGGACATAGGTGATCATGGCTCTCCACTTCCCCCCATCCCTTGTAGCTCTCAATAGATTTTGTCCCTTTGCTACCTCCCCCATGTCATGTTCTATCATCCACTTGCTTAAGCCTGACTGGCATGTCCTGCGCTGCTTTCCTTTGTCCTTCTTTCCCCCTATTTGACCTGTGAGTAGAAGATTCTCCAGGCCCTCCTTATATGTCCCAGAAACTTCACCAGCCTCTTCTTGATGTTAAGTATAAGCTTCCTTCTTGTTTGCATCCTCTCCAAAACCTCATGATTGTTCACACACTCAGTCCATGTCATCCTTAGCATCCTTCTGTAGAACCATATTACCATTACTTTGAGTCTCTTCTTCATCTTTGAGGAGACTGTCCATCATTTACTGCCATAATGGAGGACAGATGTCATGCAGCAGTTCAGTACTCTTTTTTTTGTTACCAAAGAAATCCTGTCTCGTAATAATCTGCCTAGCTTTAGGAATATGTCTCTGGCCATCCCAATGCATTTTCAAATCTCAGCATTGCACTTACTGTTCTCTGTCAAAACACTTCCCAGATATTTAAATTTCTGCACCAGCTTGATTTTAGTGTCCTCGACCTGTAAATCACATTTCGGGCTTATCTTTTTACTGATGACCATGCATTCTGTCTTCTTGTAGTGCATGCTTAATCCATTCTTCTTGCTCTCCTTCGCTAGCTTGTGTACGAGGTTTTGTCATTTTTCATCGCGAGCAACAGTTGAATTAACTGACCTCAACTCAATTTAAAGAAGAAAGAAAAAGTCACATATTTCTTAAAGTTTATTAAATTATCAATAACTGAAGACAGAATGCATGGAATTCAGCAAGAGAAAAATTCTAAGTTGTGAGTTATCAATTACAGATATCAAATCAAACCAGTACAAAAGTAGGAAGTAAAACTGAAATTCAGAAGTGCATTGGAATAGAAAAATGTCTTACAAAAGCTAAACAAACTATTAAGAAACAGGAAAAATCCATTATAAAAAAGAAAAGAGTACTAAAAATTGCTGCACAATATCGAGCCTCCTATATGGCAGGGAATGCTAGGCAATTTCCTCACAGATGAAGAGAAGACTTGAGGCAAGAGAGATGTTCTACAGAAGGATGATGATAATTAAATGGACAGGGTATGTAAGCAATGAAGAAATTTTAAGAACATTTGAAACAGAAAGGACAGTTTTACTTAAAATTTGAAAGTTGAAATTTCTGGGATACACTGAGAAAAGGAGGCTTGGAAAATTTGACACTCGTGGAACAGAGAAAAATACCAAGTAACTTAACGAGCTTGAGTAAAACGATAGCAGAATAGGGAGTGGGAGGGGTCTTAAAGAAGACAAATATTTCTAAGAGCTATGAAGGATAGAAGTTGCAAAGAGCCATAATCACCCACTTCCTGATGGGACATGGCACATCGAAATAAGTATATTTGACATTTTCAGAGGTCACTTTCAAATATGACCTCTATCCAGCCATCTTGATTGAACCAAATTCACAGATTTGATAACCAATCAGAAGGGTCCTTACTGTGTATGCATGAACAGATACACATCCATGAAATTATTTAATTCCCCTCTCCAAGTTTTCCACTGCCTTAACCGGGTATTGAACTCACTCTTAGTGTCCTGTCACTAGATCTAACCAATGCCTTTATCCACTGTGCCATGTAGATAAAGGTGTTGGAATATACACTATTTACATTATTCGAACTATTGTCCTCATCTTTGTCGCCATATTTATTACAACATTTCGTCCGTTGTACGCTCCAGCCTTCTTCAGGTGGTTGGAATGTCAAACTGAACCCTTTATTTTGCTCACTGGGGTATACTGTTCTAGTTCCACGTGCCATGTTTAATGGATGTCAGTTATCAGTTATCTCCTGTTAATTCCCCTCTCCAAGTTGAGGACACATGGATAAATGCATTAGTTAGATTCAGTGACAGGACTCAAAGAGTGCTAGTTCAATACCCAGTTAAGGCAGTGGAGAACTTGGAGAAGGGAATTAACAGGAGATAACTGACATCCATTAAACATGGCACGTGGAACTAGAACAGTATACCCCAGTGAGCGAAATAAAGGGTTCAGTTTGACATTCCAACCACCTGAAGAAGGCCGGCGCGTACAACAGCCGAAACATTGTGATAAATATGGCAACAAAGATGAGGATAATAGTCTGAATAATATAAATAATATCAAAAGATGCATTCCAAATGATATGCATATATAATTGAAAATCATTCATTTCTATATTAATACATAGACATGGATTATTTTTATAGAGGATTTTTACAAATTTACTAGCAATAGAAAATGTTGATGGATTTTTAAACTTGAATAGATGTACAGTAATTTGTTTTAATTCATAACTAATTAAATAAACTGAAGCATACATCAATTAACAAAAAGTTCAATAAATGCCAAGGTATTGTAATTCAATAAATAGAAAGTTCAATAAAAGGCCAGGATATTTAAATCGATTTTATTCTGATGAAGATTAAAATTCTGTAAATAAAAAACAAGAAGTGTAAAAGATTTACCAACCAGAAATACTGAAATCCCACCCCAGGTTGAGAACCCCTGTATACCTTGGCTTCCTTAGTAATATAATGTTTGTTCCCTTTCCAACCCTCTTCCCCACCATCTATTTGCACAGGATTGTTAGATGGGGACCTACTGCCTTTCTTTGTCCCCTTTGCTTTTAATATGCAATGTGAGTGTCAAATTCCCCAAGCCTACCACCTTCAAAAAATTCAATCTTTCTGATTCTGAGTATGTGTCCTTTTCATTTTCCTTATAACTTTGTTGCTCCTTCCTTGGTATTCTCAGCATCCTTCTGTAGATCCACAATTCTGTTGCCCTTTCTTTATCTGTGAGGAGATTGTCCAGTATTCACTGCCATACAAGTGAATTAATATTACATAACAGTTCAGCACTTTTCTTTGGTTCTGATGATATTTCCCAGTTTCCTAGTGCTTTGCTGAACTTTTGGAATGCAGTTTTTGCTATTCCAATGTATATCCAGATTTTGACATTGCATTCTCTGTTAAAACCTTCATAGATATTTAAACTTATCTAATTGTTTGATATTGATATCTCCAATATGTATTTTGTGCCTTGGACTTTTTCTTTTCCTGACAACCATGCATTCTACCTTCTTATTGTAGATAGTCCCTTTTTTTTCTCTCTCTCTCTTTCCTTTACATCCCTGTCTAGGAAGTTCCATAGATTTCCTTCTGTATCTGCCATCAATTTAGTGTTATCTTCTGTTGTTAAGAATGTGGACAATCCTGGTTGGGCCTTCATTTCCCTTTGGATAGCCTTACTGTAGAGGTCGAATAAATCTAGTGAGAGGACACAGACTTGTCCAACACCCCTTTTTGTGTACCAAATCAATTCATTTTTTATCCAAAAGCAGGCAATTTGCTCCTACTATAAATTCTAGATTATTCTAAAATTTTTCCTAAATAGGTTTAATTTCTTAACCTTTCAAATAGAGCTTTAGGGACCCAAATTTGTGATCCAAATGCATTTCACTGTAGTTAATAATTTTATGACTTGTCTTGTGGTGGACTTCAACCCATTAATTTAACTTTGATAAGAACCAGGACTCACACAAGAAGAATAACCACAAGACATTGTTACACATAAGATATATGTATATTAACAAGATGTACAATATCAAACAACAATGTGAAAAAGAACATGCATTTAAGTAAGAAAGGTTGAATTATTCAAGCGTTACCTCCCTTTGATTGAAATTTAAGAGTTCAGTGAGAGATAATCATTTGGTTTAATGTTCACTGGATAAACGTTCATGAGTGTTTGTATGTGAATGTAAAGAGTTTCTATTTTGGTGAAGGTGTACAAATTATCGTCAGCATGTGGGCGTGCATGTGAGTGAGAAGGTTGGCGCGTGGTTAGAACTGGTATTCCAAGTGCCATGGATTCATTTAGCAGTTGAAGTCTCACTAATTGAGATGAGAAAAATCTTGGCTTAAATAAGCAACTAAAGGCTCAGATTTGTTGTGCAGAAAAAATTATTCTTCACGTGCAAACGATCTGATTGGTTGATGTCAACCAATCAGTGAGCAAGCTTTAGGGAGACTTAAGGAAGCTTCTGTGAGCCATTTCTCCCAAAAGTGCACAAATTTGACTACTTAAAAATAAAGTGATTCCAAAATTGTCATATTACTGTGATTTGTAAATTTCCTGTAGAAAATGTTTTAAATGATTTATTAGCCAATGATTGTTTGGCATTGTACATGCAATTTTGTGTTTGTATGTATATGTTTGTGTGTAATAGGTTCACAGTCTCAATCCCACCTTTTATCTAGTATGAAGAAAAAAAAGCTAGTAATATTTAAATTTATTTAGTTGAACTAATTTCCTCATCTTTGTTGAGATTCTCACCATATTTTGGCTGTAGTGTTTGCTGGCCTTCTTTAGGTGTGTCTCTCCAGGTAACCTGCAGAGAATTTTGAACTGAACACTTCATGTAATCTATAGGAATAGATTATAGATGTCAACAGTTTTTTGGGTTTTTTTTGTTTTTGAAAAAGAAAAAAGTCCACCCAGTTATTGTTAGCTATGTCTCTTACTGATTGACTAACCCAACCCAGTGTTATTTTCTTTAAAATATACAACCCACAAATACTGTTACTCTTAAAATGTGTAGGGATGCAAAGGGCGATTATCTCCCTTTGAGTAAAATAAATTCACAGGGGTCACATGATGGCCAATGATATCAGTTCATGGGGTGATGAATCCCAGTGGCTATTTTGCATGCACAGAGGCAAGACCCGTTTGCCCAGGCCCGTTGCTATGTAGACAGCAATGACTGCCCATAGCAGTTAATAGAGCAGAGGATATCACATAGTCTCACCAGGTACACAGAGGACACCACTGGCCTGCTTGTTTTCCCTTTGGGAAATATAAGCAAAAACCCTCTCATTTTTTAACCCTTTTACACTGCTTGTATTCAGGTTATGATTTTGCTGTAGGGTACAAATTAGTGACAAGAATTTATACAAGAACTTAACATATATTTCTGCTCTGTTTCAAAGGGTGAACTACAAAAATATAGAAATTATAAACAATAATAAATAAATTTTAAGGGTAAAAAGAATTTTTAAGTAGATAGTTAAGCATAGCCAAATCTGGTACAAGGTAAAATATATGGAGCCTTTAATGAAAGCCAAACAAAATACTAATAGCATGCAATTTATACATTTCTGTGGCAGATCCAATATTCTGTAAATAAAAACTGAATAAATGAATTTAAGTGGCTTGCATCTTTTAAGCTATTCAGGAATAAAATAGTTTTTAAGCTATTTAGGAGCAAAATTTAATTGCTATTATTCATGCAGCCATAGTAGACGATGCAAAATCTTGTAACTAATATTACTTGTACATTACTGTAGCAGAGACTTACCTCAGTGACCCAAAGGGGCTAGAGTCACGTGTATGTTTTGAAGTGTAGTGTAGAGATGGTGAATTGACGAGCTTCAGACTGAAAGTGAATAGGGCAGCACTTTGTATGGATAGAAGTGGTGGTGTCACTTGTAGCCATTTTATTGGCTGGTTCTGGGCACTCATTGGCTGAGCGATGGCTGGGTCAGGTGCATAAAAGCATGATATCCTCATTCAAAAGAGAGTCTTGTTTCTAGAGTGGAGTTGTGTACTTGAGATTGAGGAATGGAGATTATTTTGGAACTGATTTACCAATTGGACCTATTGGACTTGTATACAGTTTTTTTTTGTGTTTGCTTCCGGCCAATTCTCTCACAATTACAATATCCAAATATAATACGAATATTCACTCTATAGCCCTCCCTCCTCAAGGCAGAGAGTTAGTATAATAAGCATTAACCGTAGACTTGAAGAGGTCAAGATTAGTGATTGGGAAAACATCCTGCTGAGAGTGTTCGACAAACCAGTTCTTGCGAAGAAGCTGTCCAAATGGACCTTCTCACTATAGGAATACGAAGAGAGTGGAGATGATTCCCCCTTGTGTACATGACAGGGTAGATCCCAGCTATAAAGATGAACAGTTGTGGAACACATGCTGTGGAAATCCTGATAGAGCAGGGGAGAGGCTTGCAGCATTTTGTCTGTGGGAAAGGAGTTGTTAGGTGGAAAATAACCACCCCACAAGGCCACAGATGCTTTTGAACATTATTGATGTAATGGAATAACCTTTCACCCCCACGAGTGACTACTACACTATAGGTAGTAACTACCTATAAGTGTCTGTAAGTCAATGGGCTACAGAGATTAGCTGGGATCTGTTGAGTACAACTCAAACTTACGCGAGGACTACCACCTTTCCAATAGTAGCACTCACTACTAGATTGACTTGCAATGACCTTGTGCATAACTGTTACCTTTTTCTTATTGTACTGTTTTTTTACAATAAACTTTTACTTATTTTATCCACATTGTTTTTTAAGTATATATTCCTATTAGCACGGAATATAACAATTATTATGGTGGGCAAGTGAGGATCGTGCAGCTCCGGCCCAAGTATTGCAGCAATACTTCATTTTTAGTTGTATCTCACTCTTGGAAAGATGGAATATAGCTAGGAGATTCATACTTACTAGAATGAACCGACCATTTTTACAGCATCTTTAGCAATAGATTGGATATACAAGTTCCACTTGAAGCCTGAGGAGAGCTTTAGTCCCAATAGATGTTCAAAGACAAGGACCCTCCTTGAGAGAACATGCATCCATCATGATATGTGAAAGTTCAGGGTCTGCCCAGTAGTGATTGAATGTTACCAGTTTGGTTTTGGCCATATTGAATTTTACAAGCCAGTTGTTTCTCCATAGAGCCACCTGGGCTAGGTCAGAGGAGAGATGAGCTATCAGGTTCTGGTTGTCCAGATTTTCGGAGGTACACCTGTAAACTGTTGTATCATCCACACAGATACTAAGTATTGAAATAAGCAAAGAACATAAAATTTCTCATCTTAATTGCAACCGATACAGCCTAAATAGATTTACATTTATATATTTTTATGTGGTTAAAAACATTATATTCTATACTTAAGGCCAAGTCATAGTGCAAGTCAGACCCAGAACTGGATGCATATTTTAATGTTGTTAAAATTAATATAATAGAATTCAAAATAAAATGGTAAAATTAGCCATTTACATACATTAAAAATCAGATCTTTGGCCACTTGGAAGAAATAAAAGGAATTTATCATTTGAAGTGTCTGCTGACTATATAGTCAAGTAGAAAAATAAATTAATATTGCTTGTTAGTCTGGTGAAGCAAATATAGTGTCATATTTGGTAATGTATTCTGTAAGAGCAGAATCACTGTACATAACCAAAATATTTTGTTAGCTTTTATTTTGTTGATACAAATCATCAAAATCACCAACTTTTGATTCTGATGCAATATTTATAAAATTATACAAAAATGCAGTGTTTACTTTGAAAGGAGTAAACAAATTCATATTAGTATTACTTTGCTCAACAATGAGATATTTCAGGTGGTAATAACAGTTTTATAATAAGTGTTTAAGTAGATATGAATTTTTACCAAATGAAAAGTTTTTATATATTTAAAAGCATTTTGCAACTCTAAGACCTAACCTGAAGAATAATAAAAGAAAAATGGTAAGAAGCAATGATGCAGAAAATAAAATGCCTTCAGCAGTGAATGGCATTGGTCACTGCTACCAGAGTTGGAGGGGAGCACAAAGAAAATGGTGTGTGTAGCTAAGCAGGGAACAAGGTAAACTTTATGACTGGAACTTGCTAAGCATTCTATATAATGTATTTGTTGATGCAGAAAAGTCATTAGAGGCAGCTGTGGCAGGATTCCATGTATAGCTTTGTTTACAATTGGGTGCAGCAGTAGAATTTTCTGTGTTACCAAAAGACAGAAGAAAAACTGTGGATAAACAATGAAAAAAATATTTTAAAAAAAGCAACAACAAGCCCCTCCCAAAAGAAAACAACAAAAAATAAAACATTGAAAAAAAATTAAAAAACGCAACAATAAAAAACGCAACAACAAACACCCACAAAAGAAAAAAAAAGAAAAAAAACAATGTAAACAATAAAAAAAAGTAACTACAAAAAAAAAAAAAAAAAATAGCAACCCCCACAAAAAAAGAAAAAACAAGAAATAAAACAATGGGAAAAAAAGGCAACAATGAAATAAAAAAAAGCAAAAAACAGAGACTTTACACTTTGTGAGAAACTTAATATCAAGTTGGGAAGAAATTTTGAAAAAAGAGAAGATTGAAATGCATGTAGTGATGTATAGTTCCAGTAGAATCTTTTTAATCTCTGCAATTAAGCAAAAAAAGAGAAGAGAGGATATAATAGAAACTAATCTCTGTAGAATAATTCAATTAAGACATGGATGAGCAACAAAAATTAGATAAGAACGTGAATGAGAAAATACAATGAAGATAAGCCTTCGATAAGGGATCATCTTAATTATCAAACCCAGAGGAATTTTCATAGGTTCACTTAATCTTTATTGCTTATACTCACATATCATGCAACTTTTGAAGACCTAATTTTGAAGTTAGTTTGACTACAGTAAATGGATATATAGTTTGGTCAATGACATAGCCAGGGTCAGCAGTACATACGCTAATTTTATATCTCATGTATGATGCTACCTCCTTAAAATTAACTTCAAAATTAGGTCTTCAAAAGTCGCATGATATTTGAGTATATATGGTATATAGTGATTAATGTGCTTAGAAATTTAACAAAAAAAAAATTATGAAAAAGCAAAACACTAAAGTCAAGAGTGATTAATGTTATTTTTCAATCAAACAATCCGATAGGTTTTTTGTTTTTGTTTTAATGCTTACAAAATGTTTACCTGCTTAATTGCCCAGGTTACTTTCAGTAAAGTTATAGATATAGTGTTTTTATTTCAGATTTATTTATTATTTATTTTAACTACTGCATCATAAACATTAGCCCTGTACCAGTTAATGATTTTTTTTTATTAAAATTGGTTCAATGAAGTTATAAATTTCATTTTTGGGACAAGGACCCTCCTTGAGAGAATAACTGAACAATATTTTTTCTTTTAATTCAGCTTTTGCATATACTCCTATTATAATGACCTGGTTTCTGTTTGAGGCTTCTGTGTTATTGTAATATAACAAAAACAGCATATCATAACCAGATTTTTGTTAGGGGCAATACCATTATGATGTAACTTAAAGAATAAAGTAATTTCCAGCCCGATTTACAAAATCTTAAAAAGGAATTTATTACAACATTTGAAGGAAATGTAAAGATTAGTAATTTCTAATATTACCCAGAAAATAACATTCGGTAGAAAAATATTTTTATGCAGAAATTAAAATGAAAAAATGCAAGAAACATAGGTACATTCAAAAATCATTTGACCCAGTACCTATTAATTAATGATTAGTACAAGCTAAACTTGAAATGTAGTTCGATTAATTACAGTGTAGATTCCCTTATTTGGTGGTAAATAATTATCATAAATTCAGTAAATAGAGCTTACAGCCACATCATGTTGAAGCACTGGTTTCCATACGATCACTGAAGTTAAGCAACATTGATCCTGGTCAGTATGGAAATGGGTGACCACTTGGGAATACCAAGTGCTCTAATAAATAATAGCTCTGAATTGTTAATCAGAGAGCAGAGTTCCAATTGGGTTCTTTATATTTACTTACACACAAATAACCTTGGAAAAAGAAAGGAATCCACCTCTTCTCTCCCCAGCTATGGGTTAATTAGTAAATCTGGTATCTCTAAATCATTATCTCCAAAAATGAAAAATAAATTGTGTAAAAATATTTAAATTTTGACATCAATTAAAAGAGGTTGGTATGCTGCTTATTATCATAATCTAAAAATAATTTTTGGCTTTAAATAATCCGCAAACAGTTGATAAGCCAGAGAAAAGAAATCAATTCAGTAAATAGAGAGTGTCTTGATATTAAGTTTAAGGGTCCATTTTTGACAGATATTATGCAAAATAAAAAAAATAAAAATTTAAAATATCAGGTTACTGCAAAATCAATCTATACAAGTATAAATTAAATCAGAAATTATTTTTGTTTTCTAATCCATAACAAATACAGTTCTTGTATAACAATTTCTATAACTAATTTTTTGCTCTACACACACATCTTCAGGGAAAAGTGAATATATGTAATTATTTCCTTTATATTTGAGATTTCTTCTTTAAATACCGTTACTTTTATTTGCATGTCTGAAAATGACAAGTATCTTGTTTATTTTTTAAATTTTATTTTCCACTACAGAAAATAATTCATCTGTTTTATGTCTTCTCTATTTTGATTCAAATTTTCCACTCAACGTTGCCTTGAAATGCAAGTGAATTTTATTCTTTTTAATAAGTACCAGTCACTGATAGATATCTTTGTTCATTTGGAGAAAAGTTGTGTTTGTCTTCTTTGCATTAAGGAAAATAATATAGCACGTTACTGTTCAAAGGTTACCATTATTTCTAGGATTTTAGTGGGCTGCTTGTGCTCAAGTACCCAAGATGGAAATGAAAAACTTCTCAGCTACACACAATTATAGTCATCTACTTAAAATGTAGAAGAATTTTTATAGAGAGAGAATCAATAAGATTGCATGATATATTGATTCTTATATAATAATTATTTAGCAAACAAACAAAGTTTGAAGATTGTTTAATGTTATTAGATCAAGTCATAAGTGTTTTCCATTTTGGAAAGAATCAATTGCAATAAATTTCTTATCCTGTTCTTTTTCAGGTGACGAAATGTACGTTACATATGAGGTCTGTCTGAAAAGTAATGGTACTGATGTCAAAAACAATTTATTTCAATTCTAAACAAACTACATGGTTACCCTTTCAAAATAATCCCCCTCGAGTCTAATGCACTTTTCTACCGTTCTCTGCCATGCTTCTATGCACTGCTGGAAGGATTCTTCTTGGATTCTCCTCAGCTCTGTCGTTACGGCCCTCTTGATAGCCTCCATGCATCCAAAAAGGGTCTCCTTGATGATTCCCTTGAGCTTGACGAATAGAAGAAAGTGACACAAAACAAGATCAGGAGGATAGGGAGATTGTTCCAGTATAGTGATATCCTTCTCAGCTAGGAACTGCCTGATGCTCAGGGCTTTGTGAGTAGGTGCACTGTTATGGCGAAGCAGCCACGATTTGTCCTGCCTTGTACACTGAGCAGATCAAAAAATAGCTGATAGGTTGGGCATTTCTGAATGGATGTGCCATGTATAACAGCTACAAGGTCTGTCTGAAAAGTAACAGGACTTGTGTCAAAAACAATTTATTTCAATTCTAAACAAACTACATGGTTACCCTTTCAAAATAATCCCCCTCAAGTCTAATGCACTTTTCTACCGTTCTCTGCCATGCTTCTATGCACTGCTGGAAGGATTCTTCTTGCATGCTCCTCAGCTCTGTCGTTACGGCCCTCTTGATAGCCTCCATGCCTTCAAAAAGGGTCTCCTTGATCATCCCCTTGAGCTTGGGGTAAAGAAAAGAAATTACACAGTACAAGATCAGATGAATAAGGAGATTGTTCTAGTACAGCAATGTTCTTCTCAGCTATGAACTGCTGGATGCTCAGGGCATTGTGAGTGGGTACATTGTCATGGTGAAGCATCTACAATTCATCCTGCCACAACTCTCGTCTCTTCTTGTGCACTGTAGACTTTATAGATTCGCTGATTGATCATCAGGCTCTGTGGCAAGAACTCACTGTGGACAATGCCTCTCACATTGAAGAACGGATAAGTCCTGTTACCTTTTCAGACAGACCTCATAATACTCAGTGCAAACGAACAAAGATAAATCTCAACTGACCTCAAAAGCTGAACAAAATGTACAAAAGCAGTAAATGCACATATGTCCAGCAGTTGCAAGATGTCTCTAAAAATTTGGTCAAAATTGTCCTGCACTTGTCAATATTCTCAATGACAATGCAGTAAGAATAACAGGAAAAAAGAAATTGGAAGTTGGTTCGTCTGTTTTACACACCAAAGCTATATTTATCTGATTTTGCATCAACTGGTTACCTTTAAGGATTTGTTGTTGTAAAACAATTTGAATGGAAAAAAGTGAGGAAAGCTAGATTCAAGAGTCCATCAGAAAATTTCACATCAAAACCCGCAGAATTTTATTAAAAAAAAAAAAAAGCATCCTGATAAGTGGCAGTAAGTCATTGAAAATGATGGTGAATATAGAGGGTGTTGTAGAAATCCCTCCCAGAAAAGGACAAGACATTAGCTAGATGAAAACATTATTGCCACTAATGTCTTACCATTATGTGGGAGGTAATTTCTGAGAGGTCGAGGATGACAAATGGTGACTATCTCCCTTTGGTATAGATGAAATCACAGGGGTCATGTGATGGTCACTTAGTTTTTGTTTTGTTTTTTTTCTTAGGTTCACCCTGTACAAGGTTCAGGAGTCACTCGAGGTAGAGGGTTACATTAAGGGGGGCCAGTTTATATGGATAGGAGGGGAAGATAATGATTAACTCTAGACTTGAACAGGTTAAGATTGTACTGATTGGGGAAGTATCCTCTTGGGAGTTTATTCCACAGGGCAGTGGTTTGCAGGAAGAAGATGTTGGAGTGGAACTTACTACTTCCCGATGGAATATGGTGATGTGCTACTATGTAAGTGGCATGGTGGATCCTAGCTGTGAAGGTCTAACCTGGTGGAACCAGGAGATGCAGTTCATCAGAGCACTTTGTATGGTAGTAGCAATGAAGCAATGAGAGTCTCGCCACATCCCACCTATGTGAGACAGGTTGGAAGGTGGAAAATAATTCTTCTCCCACAAGGACTTGGAGATGCTTTTGAACTATCGAAACTGGAAAATGTGGTCTGAGTAGTTCCTTTACAAATGTGATAGCAGTACTTATCTGGCTCATAAAAAGGTAGAGGATGGCACGAGGAGTCAGGCCCTTTCTGGAGCAGAACAGGGTGCTGATCATTTTACCTGCATCTTTAGTGATGGATTGTATATAGGAATTCCGCTGGAGGCCAGGTGTAAGTTTGAGGCCCAATATCGTCTCTGGGCATGGAGCCTCCTCGAGAGAACATCCGTTCATCATAACTGGTGGTGATGGAATGTAACCAGTTTGGTTTTTGACACATTGAATGTAACCAGCCAGTTTTTTTCCACACTGTGAAGTTAGTGTTAGACCAGAAGAGAGGTTAGCTACCAATCTTCAATCATCAAGACTTAAATGTGAGTGCATAATTACTAGGTAGATCATTTATGTAAATCAAAAAGTGGATTGGTCCTAGAAGTGACCCCTGGGGGACAGTTGCATTAACCAACAGATCCTCAGAGGACTGCACATTAATAACTACCTTCAGGGATCTACAAGTTAGGAAAAGATTTTATAATAGAGAAAACCCTTCCAGTGATTCTATAGCTGGAGAGCTTGTGTAGCAAAACATTGTGCCACATCTTGTCAAAAGCCTTCGAGATATCTATCACTATTGTCCATGCAGTATGTGTGTTGTCCAGGGCCTTACTAATTCTGTGTGTAATGGTAGTTAGAACATCAGCAGTGGATTGGGCTGATCGAAACCCATACTGCGCATCGCACAAGAGGTTGTTCCTATCCACATGCTTGACAACTTTCTTGTTGATTAAGGCCTCAAAAAGCTTACTGATGATACCAAGGAGACTAATTGGTTTATACTGGGAGGGGGAAGATCAGTTGCTTGTGTTCTTGAAGAACAGGCATATGCTTACCACCTTCCACATGCCTGGGAAAGAGTTCTCCTACAAGCAGCGGTTAAATAGCTTTGCTTGAATCAGGAATAATTCTGGGTTGATATTCTTAAAGATGACCATCCTAATTTTGTCTGGGACAGTGTCTTTCTTTTCAAGGTTTTCAATAAGTTTTGAAACTTCTCTTAGTGATGTCATTTCATAGAGTTACAAAAGTGGCTAGTCACTTTCTAGGAAACAAACCAAACAGTTGCTTTTTTAGCCCAGGCTGATGCTAAATCTGCCTCCATATGTCCTCACTAGTGATATAGATGAATCCAGCCTGCTCAAATCTGGAATCTTAAATATAGTTTACCCAGAAACACTGAAGAATCTCCACCAGCTCCATTCCTGTTGTGAATTATTTAAGTAAACCCTATCTCTGTTTCTTTCACACTGTTATTGCATATATGCATTATATTTTCTCTGCATGGGACGTGTAAATATAATTTAGTGTATTACAAATATGTATATGCAATTTTTGTGAATTTAAAAACAAAGAATGATTGTCATTCCTTTTCTTTCAGCTATTCCATTCCATCAGTGATCTAAACTGTTGTTATATCTGGCTATAATAATGTCCATAATGGGGGAAATAACAATAGGCAAATATACACTTTCTTCCAGAGTTCCCCCATTAGAGGTATATGTGAGAGGTATTTCTACCACACACACTGTATAACTGAATAAAATTTAATTGTAAAAGTTTATTCTTCAAAAAAATAAAAAATAAAATAAAAAAAAAAATTAAAAAAACGTAAATTATTTATGACCCAATCTGATCAATAGCATTAATGTTCAGTTTTAAAGTCCAAGATTGTACAAAAAACAATGACAAACTGGAGAAAAAAATTTGAAATATAATCAATTCTTTTTAATGAAACACAGTAGAAAGATTTTCCAAATCCTGGGATAAGTTATTAATCCATGGATTCTTCCATAAAATTAACATTCCTATTCTTAAGCCTTCTTCAGGTGTTAGAATTCATCTAATCAGAAGGCAGAATTTCCTACTATCATTATTCAAGACCTGGGTTTCAAAAATGTCTATGTTCTGTTTTAATTAACAATGCCTGCAAGAACATGACACCCAAAACCAGAACTTTCAGTAACAAGGATCAACTATCACAAGAATTATACATGAAGAAAACTAAATTTGTTCACATAAACAATGACAAAAGTAGTAAAAATTATACAGCAAGCAATCCACTGACAAACATTAAACAAAATCAGTTTCTTCCAAAGAAAATGTTTGTTAAAAGAAAACATTGATTATATACATTTTATCAACACTGTAGAAACATTTATCTGTTGTGTTAACACTTTCACTATCATATATAATTGGATACCAGACATGATTAATTGGATTAACAGTGGGGCTTCAAGTTAAAGTTAAAACACCTATTATATTTTATGGAAGTTTTCTCAACAGGAGTGAATAACAAACCTATTACGAGACCAAATCCAAGCAATCTTTTTG
>OZ038488.1:116551752-116686752 GCA_964036315.1 Acanthosepion esculentum | reverse complement strand
AAAAAAAAAAAAAAAAGTTTGCATCATCAGGTATCATTTCATTTTGCTAAAAAAAAAAAATAAATAAAAATGAACAACTTTAAGAATAATATATGAACAGATTCAAATTTTGGGTGAGTGACCTGTCTGCATCTGACATTTCCACACTGATTGGTGAAACAAAAATCAAATCAAAAACACCTGGTGATATCATGAAGTATTGCTGGAGTGTAGCATCTATGTTTTATACACACACACACACACACACACATATATATATATATATATATATTATATATATATATATAATTATATGTGTGTGTGTGTTACATATGAGTGTGAATGTCTATATATAGGAGGGTGGAACTGAAAGGTTCTCAGTCAAATATAAAATGGGAGAATGTAATATATGAAAATTGTGTTGTTACAGTGATATTTCAAAAGGAAAGGGTATGGCTGTGCTTCTTAGAAAAATCAGAATCTGAAATCCTGCCATTTGTCTGGGCTTGAATACCAATATGCCAATACTGCAAATTCCAATTTCAGGCATAAACAGGACAGCAGACGTAGATGGCTGATATTTTAGTATGATAGTTGCAAATCTCACAACACTCTGCTTGTAACAAATTATTTATATTGACTTTTCTCCCCAACATGAATATGGGATATGTAACCAACTTTCTGTAAAGAAAATCTCAGCCTGCAATTCTACACTTTTCCATTTTTTTTTCTTACACATAGAAAGTTTGAAAGAATATTTTAGTGAGCTTCTTTGACTCTATTCAAACTTGCAACCTTAAAAGATGTCCCCATATAATCTCAAGACAGTTTGATAAGTGAAGAACAGTGATATTACTAAGCTATTTTGTATTTCACTTGCAAAGTGCCTTTCGGCTAATGTCTTCACTGTAGACTTAATTTTACTCTCAATGGGAAATCAGGCTGAGTTTCAGGAACCAATTCTGTATGCAGGAAATATCTTGACTTATATTATGGCTAGCAAAACAATAGATGCTTATTGTAACACAATAGACGCAAGCAAGTGAAGCAAGATAAATGGTAAGGTTGATTGTGTATTATAAATATAGTTCTTCATTATATAATTCAGACCAATATCCTGATCTTTTTTTATCTATTGCCTTTTAAATAGTTTCTTTAGCTTGTATGCACGAGTTGTGTACTGATAAAGAAAAACCCTTACATAGAGAATAGTTAATGTGCTACTGAAAACATCCATAATAAAAGAATATATCAAGTTGAGGAAGCCACTTCAATGAAAAGGCAGAAAATCATGAATTTATGTCTGTTAATCCTGTAGACTTTTGTGGCGTATAGGGTCATGATCTAACCTTGGTAAGGGAATCATGAATACTGGTCCAGAAAGAATAGAGAAATAAGCTAGAGAACAGCAACAATCATAAGCTGAGAATTGTGTAAATGACTTGGTTTTCATAATAGAAAAATTATATCTACACCAATCAGATTGTTCTGGAGAAAAAAATAATAAAAATTATAATGCTCTTGAATTTCAACACCAAGACGACTCACCACATCAAAATAAGGCTTTGATAGTGTTGTGGAGTAAATAGGATACCTTCCTTGGTGACTATATGAACTCGTCCATTACTATAAAGATAAGACTGGTAGCCATTTTGCCCTATACAGTTTGCTGCCTGTTTCACAACTGACAAGACCTCTGTCTTCAGGCAGAGGATGACTCAGGGCTCTGTCTACAAATAGAACCTCAGCTGAGAAAAACAAAGAAAAGTGCTTGTTTCCTGTGTTTGCAGGGAATGGGTAAATTTTTGACTAGTGGCCCAAATTTAAACACTCGGGTTCCCCACATTAAACCTGACCTTGTGTTGCATCCCTTCTAAGTGGGGAGGCACAGGTAAATACCTCACTGTTTTGAGTCAGTCTTCAAATTATACAGGCATTATAGCAAATAGCCGAAGCATTACGTATAGAGAATTCTTATATGAAGCACATTATATAAGTAAGAGTGTGTTATAACAATAGCCACAGAATAGTGGCATTACAATAATCATTTTTTAAAAATAAAAGAAGAAATTGTAGATATGTTGGTGCCAACGAACACAAAGACCAAGAAATTCTAAAAATAGCAGTACTTTGACTGTGAGCTAAGAAACCTGGAATATTAAAGTTAGAATTGTATACTCCCACCATTTGGTTTAGTAACAAATATACTCATCTGTTTTGTCCCAATGGTAAACATACCCATTCATTCAGTTGGGTCACTCACTATACACATGCTCTTGATAGTCATGGTAGTAATTTTCACCTCTTATTGCCCCCTTAGCACTGGATACCAAAAGAATCAAAGTACATATTGCAGGTAGAGTGTTTTTCATTCATTTGAGCTTTCCACCTACCGCTGACCCCTAGATAAAATTGTCTAGTGTCGATTTGTTGTTTACTTGCTGAAAAGCAACTTGAAGCAATTTTTTGTATTATTTGGTGAGCCATGGTTTTTAGTTTCCTAGAGGCTTACTCGAAAGTTGAACAGATGAGCAGAGAAGCAAAAAAATAAAATGCTGATGTAACAATCAATAATTTAATAGCATAGGCTGTCCAAAAAGGTTACAATCACTCTTCATTGTGTTTTCCTCTAAGATGTTGAGGTATCAAGAAAGAGATAATTGCTATATTAAATCAATGTAGTTGTGAGTTGGTTTTCCTTTCAGCCAGAGAAGAGAAGAAAAAGCTAGAATGACAAAGTTTTCGCTTACAGTGACAAATTATACAAAAGCTTTGGGCAAATTCAGTCTGAAATCCCTGTGCAACTCTAGGCAGACTCACTGTGGCCAAACTGTGTGACCTTGTGGCCAACTCTGCACACATTTCAGGTGGATTCACTATGCAACTATGTGCTTTGCTTTATATACATTTCCATCCAGGAGATGACATTGATGGATATTATTCCTAAATATAGAACTTTGTATTAACACTGCATGTGGCCAATGCTTCCAAAGTACTCAGGACCAAACATTCTGTTAAGTATTCACTGTAATAATAATTTCAGTGAACAAGCATGCATATGTATTAGGCTTATATATTAGTGCATATTCATTTTATGTGTGATATCACAGGCAGGATTTATTAGAAAATCTACCAAAACTTTAATTCACTATAATCACTGCATCGTTACAGGAAATCCTAACAGATGTTTAAAGGGATGAGAGCTGACTGTAATTGTATTTCAGTAAGTTTTTAAAAATTCTGAATGCAATTTGTGCTAAAAATTTTTATATCTCAAAATATTTGCAAGCAAATTACCAAATTTTACTACACTGTGCATCGAAGCCAATTGCTAAAACAACACACTTAGTGATGCTGCTACAACTTCAGTTGCAGGTCTGCAATACTATATAGATTTGGTTTGAAATCAGAACCATCCCCTTCCCAGACAACTAAGGCTAAAGAGGCCAGTCTGCTATGCTATTTTATCATGATGAATCCATGTCTTTCCCAAAGGTATTAGTGGGAAATTAATGCAACAGACTTGACTAGAAATTGAACTCTGAAAATTTATTTTCTATGCTGATAATTTCACACCCAAAATATTAATGCAGGTGTAAAAGATAAAATTGAAAGGAACTATGAGATAGAGAAACAAGATATGCAAGATCAAAACAATAGTATCTCTTGAGGTCTGAATGTAATAAATTCTATATTTAGGCACATTCAGGATTATTTTCCTTGGCAACGAGATTCCTTAAAAAAAAAAAAATTAAAACAAATATCAGTGGAGAAAGCATTGTTGCAAGTAGCTGATTATAGCAGGTTCTTCAAAGGAAACGGGCTTTTGATATAAGAATTGGTGTTTGGGAGTGAAGGAAGGAAAACAATATCAAGAAAAACTAACAATCAAGAGTTTCATTGCAATTCCTGCAGCATTATATAAACAACTTGAGTGCAGGAATTGTTGAGCATAAAAATCATAATATATTTAGCCAGGAAAAGAATTTCCAATATAGCCAATTGATATCAGAATTGTGTGCCAATAGTTTGTCAAAGTTCCATCAATTCAGGATAAAGAAACCAGTTTTGATCCCATCAAATCAAAACAGATTTGACTTCCTGGATCTAGTCATAATTTTTTATTAGCTGTAAATCTTAAACAAATGTATTTTTCTGTATCAAACAGAAAACGACAAGTGTTCAAATGCTGATTGACATTTGTTCCTCAAAGTTCAGGTGAAATTCATTTTTCAAAGCTGCAAATTGTTTGTAAATACTCTAAATTACATACTACGCACTATTTACATATCGTGGGCTGTTGTCCTCATCTTTGTTGCCATATTCATGACGTTTTGACCATTGTACACAAATTTTGAACTGAACCCTTTATTTCATCCACTGGAGTAGATTGTTCTAGTTCCACATGTCACGCCTCTTCTAGATGTCTCAGTTAACTCAACTCTCCGAATTTTTGTTGGCAGGTATTGAACTCACAACTCTTTGGGTCAACTCACTGGATCCAATCAATGCTTTTATCCACTGGGCCGCTGTGTGATATCAGAAATATAGACATACTACACTTAATAATTATTAAAAGATTTCTCAAACATTTATCAGAGGATGTTACTAAAACTTTGATATCAACTTATTATTCATAATATATTCATTGAACATTTTTAGCAAAAAACATTTAAAATTATAAACTTGTTACTATTCTTAATTGTGTCCATCCTTTCATGAAGTAATTATTTAATAACCGTGACATTCTTTTCTATTTACACAATTTCTCTATTCAATAAAGTCTATGAGTAAAAAATATTCCTATTATTTTACAGCAATCCTTCATATTCTCCAGTTAGAATACTTAATAAAATAAAGTAAATTAAATTTAAAAAAATAAAAAGTAATCAAAATTTTTCAAAATTCTTCAGTGATTATAGAATTGCTTAAAACGACAGACAAGAGAAAATCGACCAATAAATAAAGTGTAAATCCAAATTTAAAAGAAAAGAAAATCCATGAAACCATAGTCTGAGCTACTAAAAAAAAAAAAATAACATTTCTATGAGTAGTGTAATGGTTATCAGCAAGGAAAGCAGAATCAATGAGCCGAGTTCAAATTCCAACCTTGGTGCTTTGATTTCTGCACTAATATCCTTGAGAAAGGCATGAATCCATCTCTCCTCCCCCTTCCTATAGATTAAATTAATTGGGTAACCTGTGCTCTCTAGCCTTAAGTGGCAACCAGTCCAGGAGAAAGACTATTCTGAATTTAAAATCATAAAGGCAGCAATGGAAAACCACTTCCCCACCTCCAAAAAAATAACAATTTACAGATTAACCCCCCACCCGAAAAAAACAGAAATCTATGAAGAAGCATAATCGCCCACATGCTGAAAAGACATGGCAAATATATAATAAAAAATAAAAAATTCACTGGATCTAACCAACGCCTTTATCCACTGCCATTCCAACCACCTGAAGAAGGTCGGAGCGTACAACGGCCGAAACGTTGTAATAAATATGGCGACAAGGATGAGGACAATGGTCCAAATAATGTATATAATACCTCATCTCAGAAATATAGACAGACAATGACATTAGTGTGGATTTTACAAGCAAATAAAGCCTACAATTAGTAGCAAGTTGGAATGGGGTTAACTTTGCAGTTTAATGTAAAAGTCCTGGAATACGATTATATAGGTAATTTGCAAGTCAACCAGAAATACCTCGAGATTGTCTGCTTTATACAAAATAAAAAAACTATTTTATTTATTTTGAATTAAGTGTTAGTTAAAAGAAAAGAAAAAAAATAGTTTTGAACATAGAAAAGCCGAATTGAAAATTAAGCTAAAGTTATGTTTAGTTTACGTAAAGTCTAGGAGATGGCTAACAGACAATGAAAAGATAATACTTCACGAATGTGTGTATCTCCCGAAGATTTCAGATGAATCCAAACTGAGGATTTATTGTAAATGTGTAATTAATTAATGAGCGTTTATTGGTAATTAATTTTCGTCCACGTGGTATTTCGTGAAAAATGTTGATAGAAGAATATTATGATGAAGGTTTTAATTAATGCCGATGCTGGAAAATATTTTTGCCGAGAAACTTAATCAGTTGAAGGTGGATTATCTGATTATGTAACAATCATGCCCCCCCCCCCTGATAGTATGAGGGAGAACGTCCCGGAACAATGAAACTGTAGAGGAGCAACGCTAGAAATGGACAGAAAACTGACCAATTCAAATTTAGAACAGTAGTGGAAGTAAGCGATTGGGGTTTATGCATACCATTGTGTCATGGATTTATAGATCATTATTAATTATTTCCAATCCCAACCACTTTGAAGGATCTTCAATATCAGCCATTCGATTCTGGTCCTTGAGCTGTTATTGCCAGCAGACGAACCATCTATCCCCTTCCCCAATCACCCTTGCGAGATTAACTTATGATCGAAAGGGCCGGAGAAGATTTTACAGTCACAGAAATGTAGTGCAAGCCAACAGGTAGGGGTGCACAATACCTTGAGTGGAGGGATACTAGCATCCGAGCGCAAAAAAGCTTCTGGAAATTGTTTTAAAGCCAAGCTGCCAGATTAGAAGAGAAAAAAAACAATACAAAACACAAATATTTGAATCTATCTGTGGTGAAAATAAAGGAACTCTTTAATCTTTCCCTGACTTTCCAGGACTGATTGATTTCCCTTTGTTTTCGTCTTTCTCTCTTCATGAGGTAGTCGGCCATTTTCTTCTTACAGTTCTCTACCGGAGTAGATTTCTAGTGGAAATAAATTGTTATAAAAAGGCTTCACTCAAGCTATATGGACCCAGACTTCTTTTACTTCCTCTCAAACCCTTTTTATAACACTATCAAACGTCAATAAGAATTTTAATTTTAAAGAAGATAGAGATGATAATTTTGTGAATTTTAAAAATAATGCTGATGACATCGTCAGACTCAAGTGAAGACTATACTTTGTGTCGGGGTATTTTTAAATTTAAGCAAATTGCGTAATAAATAAATAAAGTAGCTATAAATGCAGTAAGTGTGGATTATCCTCACATAGTTTTGCCAGTTTCGACGAAAAGTCGTTAGGGGGCCTTCCCGTATATAGGGATATCTTTCCCTTATATTGTAGTGAACTACCGCAGAGGGAAAAGAGGCCCAATATTGCATGCATTTTTTCTTTTTTTTGCAACATTGGAATAAAATAACTTACCTCCAACGCGAACAAAGATTCGAACATCCCGAGCGTGTAAAATGTCCCCAAAAGAAAAAAAATGGCGGCTTCGCGGGTTACATATTTAAAACGGATCCCGAAGTCAGATACTTCTCGTGAGACTATCATTGCGCATATGTAAATTTTGGCTGTAAATGATACATAAAAACGGGGAGAAGGAAGAGGAGGAGGAGGAACAACAGTAGCAGCAGCAACAGCAACAATTTGTTGTTTCTATCGAACTCTCTGCCTCAAGTAATATTTAGCCCCCCCCACCACAAGAGCTACGTGTGGCACAAGGCCGGGTTTAATGTGGGTTTTCCGAGCCCGTAGGCTCAGCCCAAAATATTCCTTATTGGAACCCGTAAAAATGGGTTCAGGGACAGTCTACCTCCCCGAACGAGACTTTGCCCTTCGGCTGAGCCTCGTCAGAGTTCCTCTCTGCCCGAAGGCAGAGAGTTCGACCAAATAACTAGACGCGCGGAGAGGATCCCGGACGAGGCTTTGCTCAGAAGTGTCAGTGTTAGTAAGGAGGTGCGTTAAGAACCGGCATTGTACGATTATTTTGTTCGGATAAGTATCGTCCCCGGCTTGTTCCCGGCTTCTTTGGTAATAATGCAAGTCGAGATTCCCAACCTCCCCAGTTTGTTTTTGGTCACCCCTTTTTTCATCTCGTCTGGGTCACACTTTGATTTTTTTCCCCATTCGACTCAATTAGTGAGAGTGCCGTATTATTCTGTCTCTCGGCAGAATACAGCGACCACTGATTATTCTGAGGGGTGGACCGGTCTTGCTAACATCTGCTTTGTTTTAGTTTGTTTTGTTTCAGTGTTTTGTTAGCTTTGGGGTTCATTCCCTCCCCCTCATTTCATGTTTCATGAAATTTCTTTATATATTTTTGTATTTAAACATTTTCAGATTTTTATATTAAGGTGTTTTTGAAAGTTCCTGCTGTGAATATGTGGTATTGTGGCATATCTAGGATTGAATGGTGATGGATGAGTTCTTTTGGTAAATGAAAAATTGTATTAGGTGATCGTGATTGACTAGGATAATGAAGACCAGCCTTTCCCAATTCCCCTTCGGCCATGTGCCAAAATTCTTGTATTTTGTACAGTAATAAATAAATTGCTGATGTCGGATTGGCTTAGGGGTGTCAGGGTTACCGAGGCGATGCATTAAGAACCGGCATTGTCCGATTACTTTCTCCGGATAAGTGTCATTTCCGGCTCCTTTGGTTATGATGCAAGTCGATATTCCCAACCTGCCCAGTTTGTTTTTGGCCTCCTCTTTTCATCTCGACTGGGTCAGCTTTCTACTCTCCCCATGGCCGTAATTATTTTATCCTTTCCCTCTCCCTTAGCGGGATAGCCTCTTGATTATGGCTAAAGGGAGAATACTCTTTTTGAGGGTTGGACGGGTTCAACTAACATCAGTTATCTTTTTTTGATTGTTTTGATGTTTTAGTTTGATTTGGAGTTCATCCCCTCCTCGCTCGTTGTAAATCATCCATAGATTTTGATGTATATAATTTTTATGATCATGAAATTTTATATCATGGGGGTGCGTTTTGTAGGTCCTCTGGACCACTTTGCATACCATGGTATATGGAGGACTGATTGGTGATGGGGGAGTTCTTCTGGTGAATGTGCTAATTGTAACGATTGAAAGGTCGGATGAGCTAGGTATAGGATATTAAGTGACAGTCTCAACCCCCACCTTTTAGGTCTTGGGCCAAAACTGTATTTTTTATACAATAAATTGATTACTTTGTCCGGATTTACCAGTGTTTTTTTTTTTTAATTGTGTTTTGCACACACATTTTTTTAGACCCGACAGGATCCAATAGCTTTTTGGACTTCCGCCATTCCTACCTTGTCCATGATGGATGAGGTGGACATTGGCATAGCCGTCAAAGCTCTATTTGCGATCCCGGAAAATGGGTCACTGGAACGTGAGCAAAAGGACCAAAATCTACAACCTCACAAACTGGCAAAGACAAGAAAAAAAAGGGAAGGACAAGGAAAATTCGGCTACTGCCTTGCCCTTCCATATGGAAGTCATCACCTCAGTGCGTCATAGACATTGAGGAATTTGTAAAGGAGGCTGGGCAATATGGCCACCTAGTAACATCAGACGGACAATCATAAACTCTCCAGAGTTGAAAGCTGCGGAGAAAAGAACTGTTTTTGTTATTGACAAAAAAATTAAACAAGTCAATTAAATCCAATAAGGATTACGCCATTAAGATATTAGCAGAGTTGGGAGTAAAAATCCAACAAATAGTTAAAGGAAATAATTTTTCTATGTAGGAAATACTATTGCTAACCCCAGAAGAATGTATTGCACTGACCAAGAGGGACCTGCAAAACAAGGATTGCATTTTGAGAGTCGAATACCAAGGACAACGACGCACTCGTGTTACAGCTTATGAAGTGCCCAGCTTTATCTCTGGTCAAAAGGTTGGGGCATTTCTAATGCTAAATGGAGAGGTGATGCCGGAAAGACAGAAAGGAGAATGGCAGTAATTCGTAATGATGAGCCACAAATATTTCAACACAGTCTCCAATTGGATACTTTTAAATGGCATAAAATCACCACTTATCGTCTCAGGACGGAAACCAACTTGAGGGCAATGTGGCGAGAATGGGCATCTCTCCCGCATCCCCCCAAAGGAAAAAATGTGGACAGCATACAAAATCCGATCTTTCCTCCTAATGAGGCAAACAAAACTATGGATCAGGGGAAATGTGTGATTTTACCCGATGCAGCACAAGACGGTAGAAAATTCAGAAGATGAGTGACAGATAGAAGTGATTGCTCTTTTTCGAAACTAACTCCCCAGCACTAAGAAGGAAGTGAAGACCAGCTATGAGGAGACCTTAAAGACGCCAACCATATTATATGCACGCCCTTCAAAAGAAAAACTTTCGATTATTAAGAAGGAACTGGAGACCAAGATCCAGTGGAAAGAGATGCTTCCCCAGCAAAAAGTCCGCCCCAAGTAAATATACATATTCATCATCACCAAAAAAAGGCAAGCTATGTCCCCACATCAAACTCCTTCTCCCACTCCCAAATCCTCACGTTCGAAAAAAATCAATTCTCTCACGCTCTTACCCAGTCCACCATCCATTCCCCTCCCCATTCTACCATCACAAACACCATCAACATCAGCCAAATGACTTAGAAGCTTGTCATTGGGAAGCTCAGAAGAGGAACTCATACCAAAAAAATACAGAATACAAAAATATAGTAGGAGGGTGTGTGCCGGGTGGAACCTAACATCCTCGAGAGAAAGAATCTTCAGCCTCAGCGTCTGAGGGACTTAAAGGTCCTCCAAAACTTAAAAAAAGTAGGAGAAAGGGTGGAGGATCCTACAAACTTCCCTCGTGCACAGAACACGGCAAATAGGAGCAATGATGGAGGAAGCGAAAAATTCCATAAAGAAATGTTTGTGGATGAACAGTTTAAGCTTAAACAATTTTTTACATTATTTACATTGTCCGGAATGTTGATTGGAATTCGAAATGTACTCTTTATTTCGTCTACCGGGGGATTGTTCTAGTTCCACGTGGCATGCCTCTTCAATCACCTGAAGGCGTGGAGAAGCGTCTACGCAAGAGCAAACATGGAGGGGATGGGATTAGTCATTTTAATGTAGAGTTAAAGATTTTGGCCAAGGACCTGGCAAATCGTTTGCCGGTTGTGCTCGATCGTCTCATATCTCCTGAACAGAGACTTGTGCTGTAAAGGGTCGGACGATTCAAGATAACCTTCAACCTTCAACCTTCATTTGGTGCGCACGATCATAGAAAAAGTCGACGGAGAAGTCGCGCTGATAAAATTGGATCAGTCCAAGGTCTTTGGCAGGGTGGACCCTCGTTTCTTGGAGGCTGTCTTGTGTGCGTCTGGTTTCAAGCCGTACTTTCGATTCGCCTCTTGCATGGAAGTGAACGGGATAAGATCGAAGACCTTCATTTTGAACAGATCCATTCGCCAGGGATGGCTCCTCTCACTCTATGTGCTTGCACTGGAGCCTTTTTTATGCAGGTTGAGGACGAATCCGGTCTATAGCAGGATTATGTTACTTGGTGCCACCACCTCGGCCAGCTGCAGCGGTTATGCCGACGACATCTCAACGTTTGTAACGAGCAGTACGGAGATTAGCGAAGTCGGAATAGAAATCCGGAAGTATGAGACGGTCACAGGGGCCAAAATTAATCGATAAGTCGGTAGGCTTGCGATTGGGTTCGTTGAAAGTTTGTCCTCTCCCGGGCCCGTTCATTTGGCCGGACGGGCCTTGCTAGATACTCGGCATCTGGTTCGGTGCCGACATCAAGCTGGAGAAGAATTGGTCGGAAGTTCTGGAGAAGGTTGTAGCTGCAGTTAATCTACGAAGGAAGCTTTCCTTGAAGTGGAGGGCCGAGGTTTGCGTTACGTACATCTACCCCCATATCCCTTACCGTCTTTCAGTTCTGCCACTCCCGTCCACCTACTTAGATGATCTAGTAGAGACTTTGTTTCTTCTTCTCTGGGGCTACAAAACTTATATGGTGCGTCGCGAGCTCTATTACCTCCATCCGTCCGAGGGCGGTCTTTGGATGCCGGACAGAGAGACTCGTCGAGACACTTTGCGATTGCATTTTCTTAATCGGATGTGTACACATGATGACATGAATGTCAACTTCTGGAAGGAAGATGACAAAACAGCTTTCCTGTCTTTGAGAAGAGTGCACTCGGCTGACGCGGGGTTGCACCGAAACGATTGCACCTTCTACAGTAAATGCCATCATGCGCTGAAAGTTCTTTCTGAGAGGTAGCGAAAGTTTTTCCTTTTTGTTTTCACGAAGGAGTCATTTCGTTTCCCACCCCTACTGTATTTTTCGCCCAGTTAACTTGCCTTTCTGTCATGTTTAGACATGGGGAGAGTCCCATACTAGCGTTTTTGTTTACCGTGTTTTCCGCACTATAGTCCGCACCTGTATATAACCCGCACTTCTATAAATTCAACTATCTGAAAATAACTGGCTCGAGGCTGGCGACCGGTTTTTGTGAAGCTATGTTCACCTAACCCCGGTCACTCAAGATGCGAAGACACATTTCATACATAACCCGCACCGTTATATAACCCGCACCCTACATATTTCGAAAGAAAAGTCGCGGTTATAGTCGGGAAAATAAGGTACTTGTATGTATGTTTATTCATGCAAATCATGGGGTTATTTTATGATGTAAATAAAATCATGTTGTTCGTTCCCCTCTCCAGATGTTTGTAAAAATTGGGGAATTAGTTTAGGTATTCATGGAGATAATGCGTTGTTTTGGAGATTGTGGCATATACACGCCTGGTCAAAATCATAAAACCAGATACAAAAGGGGTAAAAAAAAGTATAAAATACTGTTACTTTAATCGAAATATATTTGCGAAACATTTACATTTAATTAGAAAATGTAATTTACAATCAAACAAGTGAAAATTTTAAGTTTTTAATTAATTTAAACATTGAAAAAGTAATTTTTTGGTTGGTCATAAAGATAAGACCATGTAAATAAAAAAAGAAAATACAGAACAAATAAGTCACAATGATAATTTAATTCTCAGTATATCCTTCATATTTGTGAATTACCTCGAAAATTCACTTTGGCATACTCATTATTAACTTCTACGTGAGGGTGCTTGGGGTGCTCGCTCAGGATGCAGAAACTGCAGCACGAAGAGCACCCACAGTTTCAAATTGTGATCCATGTTTATAAACATTCTTTGCCATCCATCCCCAAACATTCTTGAATGGGTTTAGATCTGCAGAGCACGGTGGCTGGCTCAAAAGCTGAATGTTTTCTATAAAAAAATTCCTTCGACCTTTGAACGTTGTGAATTGCCTGCTGGAAAATCCAGTTTTCTCCACATAGACGAGGACCTTCAGTAATTAGCGATTTCATTCTTAATATGTCAATGTAACTAGCAGCTGTTTGACCACCTTTTACCTCCTGTAACTCAAGAGTTCCATTGTACAAAAATGAACCCCAGGCCATAATTGATCCACCCCCGCAGTGTCGAGTTGAGAAAATTTGAAAATTTCTTTTGGGACATCCTTTGCATGCCAGTAACGCTGAAAACCGTCTGGGCCATCAAAGTTGAATTTTTTCTCGTCTGAAAACACTTTCTTCGATTTAACCACATCCCAAGTTTGATAATCGCAAGCAAAATATAAAGAGGAGGTTTTATGGCGAAGATGAAGGCGAGGCCTCTGCACCCGTTTCAAGTTCTTAAACCCTTTCTTATTTAAATGCCGACGAATTGTTTGAGAGCTGCATTCAGCATCTGTATTTACTTTTATCTGATTTCATATTAGGCTTGAACTTCCCGCCTAATGCGTCTGTCTAGAGGTGGTGAGATTTTATTGGGTCGGCGGCTTGATTTTTTAGGAGAATACGCATCCGGATTTGCAATGGCTCGCTGCGAATGACCACGCCTTTGAAGTTCAACAATCCGGCCCTGTTCGAACTTTGTTAAAATTTTACCCTTAGCCATTTTAAAACCTGAAATTTAATGCTGGAAATGACCCACGTAGATGTCTACACGCCTGAAGCTATGAGCACACTGACTAGTTCTAAAATGTTTGTTCAGAAATTTGTTTTTTTCACAGTTGTTTATATATTTATGAGCAACCATAATAAAAAAAATCCTTTTTTCAATGTTTGTTTAAATTAATCAATTAAAAGCTTAAAATTTTCACTTGTTTGTTGATAAACTACATTTTCTAATTAAATGTAAATGTTTCGCAAATATATTTCGATTAAAGTAACAGTATTTTATATTTTTTAACCCTTTTGTATCTGGCCTTAACCCTTTGAGCCCCGATACCGCTTTACCGGTGGTAGAGAAAAATGGCTTAATGTCCAGCCACTGGTTAAACAGTGGTAGAGAAAAATGACTTAAAGCCCATCCATTGCTTGAACGGTTGGTAAACACTTGTAACTCTTTTTATATCTACCGTGAAACATTACATACCAATTATTTGCGAATTTTGACTCAGGAGATCAGGCAGAAGGGTTAAAATTGTTCAGAAACGCAGGGCTCAAAGGGTTAAGAATTTGACCAGGAGTATATGTGTTTATATAGATGTAGTATTATAGTGAAAGCATTATTATAAGTATGATTGGGTGGGTGAATATGACTAGTAAAGTTAAATTTAAGAACAGTGATGACCAGCTTTTTCCCCACTCCACATTTTCGGCCTTGTGTCACATTTTATGAATTTTTACATGAGTAAATATTCAGAACGGTTTACTGCTGTGTCGAACAGGTTACACGTGTCATGAACAGTAGAGTGTTTGAGAAGAAACTGATTGCGGGCATTGCTAGCAAAGAAAGAAAAAAAATTAAAGCATTTTTTGCTACAAGCTATTTCGACATTTCTGAATTTTTCTACAAGATGGCGTTTGATATCAGATTGATCCCTGAATTTACTGGCGTTGCCGCTGATTTACCAATCATGAAGTGGATTGAGAAAGTCGAGTTGGTTTGTGAGCTGTGCGACATGAAGAGGATTGGGCGTGTATCCTGCCGCTACAAGTGAGAGGTGGGTCTATCGCCATATACCCGGTAACTGAGTAAGTAGCAAAGGTCAGACGCAGAGCAGATAAAGCAAGCCCTCATGACTGCGTACGCATCGGGCTCTTTCAATACGTTTGACTAGTTCATGGTGAGGCGACTTCGTACTGGGAAAACTGTCGATGAATTTTTGGCGGAGCTACAGCGCTTAGCTCTGACCGTTGCCTGAGCGATGGATGGTATGCGCATACGTGTCTGGGATCCCACATGGTTTCTTGCAGCATCGTCCAGAATAGAGACTATGACGTTGGAGCAACTTCTAACCCGGGCAAGGGATATTATGACTGATAACCAAAAAACTTAAGAGTCAGTCGCCGCATCCATTTAATGAACCCGAGCTGAGATGCCTCCTCCTGGCATACGCAAGGATGGCATAATTTGTTTCAAGTGCTCTTGTCCCAAACACTTTGCCAAGGACTGTAAACAAGGACGCCTGGAGGGAAAGATAACCGGGTGCGCAGATCACACACCGTGAAGAGCGTTGCTTTCGTTGCCACAAGTTTGGATACATCTCGTCTGAGTGTCAGAAGAAATTGTTCAGGGAAGAAGATGTCAACGCCAGTCTCCTCCACGAGAAAGTAAAGAACGATACACTAACCAGTCATCAAAGGACTCTGGGAAGCTATGGTGTTGACAGCCGATGGAAAAACGCTAAAGTGTCATGGGTATGGCAAAGTCAAATTGGATATCGGTCGTTTCTCGACTAGTGAACATTGAAGACCTAGGTGTGGATGGAACATCGATAGGCTTTGATCTGCTTTGGGGATCGATGCGATCAAGGAGCTTGGGGGAATGTACATCACTAAATCTGTAGAAGTCCACTTCCCGAGGAAGATATACCAGTGTGCCGCCATTTCCATAAACGAACCTGATTTTAGTGTGCAATTCGACCACCAGAAGAAGTTTGGGACTTTCCTCATGGAAATGGGTCAATGGTCAAACACCCGACAGTGCCGGAGTACACTGACTCTGCCCGGGACGAATATGAAAAAGAACTGCAACTGTGGCTAGACAATGAATGGCTGCTGCCATATCCTGAAAGTGAGCTCGGTCCACCCAAGAGCCTGATTCTGTTGATGGCGGTGGTCCAGGAGAACAAACAAGATTTGCCCAGTACTTGATTACAAGGAATTGAACGATTTTGTGGCAGTGTTCACTGCTGACGCGAATATGTGCGCCCAGAAGTTGAGAGAATGGCGGCGGCAGGGAGTGAATGTGTCACTTTTAGATTCGAAAAAAGCTTACCTACAGATACACGTTGACAAGGCATTGTGACCTTTTCAAAGCGTGCTGATCAAGGGCAAGATGTATTGCTTGACGCGATTAGGATTTGGCTTAAATGTTACACCTCTCATTATGAAGGCTATCATCAACTTGGTCATGTCCCAGAATGCGTCAATCAAAGATACCACATCAGCTTATACAGACAACATATTTGTCAACAAAGCTTTGGCTTCTACCACACGGGTAAGAGATAATCTATTCAATTATAGACTTAGTTGCAAAGACCCAGACAGACTGAAAGACGGGATCAAAATATTGGGCCTTCATGTCTAGGAGGAGAATGGTACTCTCGGATAGAAGCGACGATGTAAAGTCCTGAAGTCATTACTCGCCAAAGCGTGTTATCTCTGTGTAGACGACTTGTGGCACACTTCCCCGTGTGTGACTGGCTAAATATTGCAACCGCTTATATTAAGCGACAAGCAAGTGCGGTGTCCAACGGATGGGAGACACAATCGAAAATGCCTCCATCAGCCGTATGCTAACTGAAACAGTAACTGGGGTACACAAAATGGATTCTGTTGGTGGCGACTGATGTTTGAGTGACCACGAAATGAAGGTATTGGCGGACGCCATTTCTTTGGCCTCGGGAGTGGAATTAGAAGTGAACGGAGCCATTGTTGATGATGCTTGTTGGTTGCGACTGGCAGAAGATGCTAAGCATTAATTTCGCAGAATTCGACACGGAATAAAAAGGCGTCATCACTCTGGCCGTCCAATGGCAGATGACGGTCTTGCACCCGGTTACCGACTCTGCGTGCATTTATCGCTGGATATCCGATACCTTGTCTGGGAAGGCAGGTGAAAAAACGAGGGCAGCCAGTGAGATGTTGATAAGACAGCAGATGGAAACACTTCGCACACTGGTTGACGATTATGCATTGACAATGGATGTGAAGCTGGTCAAATCTACACTAAAGCAAGCAGACTGCCTCACCAGAATGCCCCAGAGGTGGTTGCAGCTGCGAGGATGGATCCGAACCTGTACAACGTGGGTGCGCCACTGTAAGAAAGTTGAGTGAGCGTCAGGTAGCTAACATCCACCAACAAAGTGGGCACCCGGGTATGAAGGCCACTGTATTTTGCCAGGTCTATCGACCTTTCAGTATCATCAACAATCACAGTCAGTCGTTAAGGATTGTGAAACTTGCCAATTTATTGACCCGCCGCCAGTACACTGGCCGAAAGGAAAGCTGGGAGTGAAAAGCAACTGGAGCAGGTTAGCGATGGATATCACACACTACGGCAGTGGACATTTCCTAACCCTTATTGATTGGGGTCCATCTCTATTTGCAATATCACGACCGCTTCGTCGACAAGACTCTACCAGTGTCACTAACCAATTAGCATCAATCTTTTTCGATCGGGGCCCACCGACTGAAATCTTAACTGACAATGACACGACTTTCACGTGTGGGCACTTCAGAAAATTCCTCACTGACTTCAATTCCGATGTACTTATGCACTGACCGGGAATGGTATAGACGAAAGGAGTCACAGAAGCATTAAAACCATTGCCGATAGAAAGTCCACCGGCATAACTAAGGACAACTTCTTACCGTCTATAGCGCCGGCAGACGCGCTACATAAGTATCACTTCCGCGTATGTGGCATTAATGCGACGCCTCCGTCTGAACGATGGAATACTCGAGAAGCATACGAGATGGGAGGCATTGTCTGGGTTAAGACTGCACAAGAAAGGTGTACGACTCAGGTGGCTTTGGCTTGTCTTTGTCAAGACATCTGTCTTCGGGCAGAGGGAGACTCAGTCGGAACTCTATCTAGCGACGGAGACTCGGCTGATAAAAACAGACATGATTTATACACGATCCTTCGCTTGTGGGGGCTGGGTAAATTTTGATGATTGACCCGGGTGGACACACTCGGTCTGCCCACAGTAATCTCGACCTTGTGTCACATCTCATCTCAGTGGAGGAGGACTGGGAAAATACTGAGTTCATTAAAGTTTACTGTTACGCAAATGCGTATTGTCTCAAACAATTCCACTACATCTTACCGTAATTGTGTATACACGTATATAACGAAATACAGTACCATACAATAAAGACATAACGAAGAGGAACTTAAAAGTTCTAGGTCCGACCAAGAAGGGAATCCAAAGAAATTTTGTTGTTTAGTCAGATTTGGGAAAGTGGGTCAGACCGATAACGTTTCGAAAGTCTTATATATAAAATATATAAAACGGATATTAATGAATATTTTAAACCAGAGGCTCCTGATATGTATTAAAAACATTTTAAAAAATATCAGTAAACGGGAACAAAAGAAGACTGCAAAGACAGTAAATCGATAGGAAATGTCGGCCATACATTGCCCCACCCTCAGAAATATCTTTAAAACGTACATTGTCTAAACTCACGGCTTCATAACACTTAAAATATAAAAATGTTCAGAAGACAATACTTGAAATGAAACTTTGCATTTCAACAAAATTAATGAAGAAAAAAAAAAAAGAAGAAAAACAATAGTTCTTACCTTTTGATTTCCTCCGACTGAATTTGAAATAATTAACTCTCCTGAGAGTAAAAAGCGAAAATAATGAGGCTCGGTTAATTAGGGTAATTAAAATTTTTACTTCAGCGTTATTTCACTTGGTTAGTAACACGTGAATAACCAGAAGAGACAGAGGAAAGCAACCCAGACAAAGAAAAAAAACATGGCTGAAACAAAATAATACTCTGGAGAAAAAGTATTTTTTTACTCCACGAATTGAACACGCTTTACTGAAGTTATCTATGAAGGTTGAGCTCTATGTTCATCCAGTCCAGTCAAATTGAGCCTGACTTCATGTCAATTCTAATTTCTATTTTCCTGGTAACGTACGTTATGGTAAGCTGTGAACAGAAGATCACATATGTAAATCACCAATTTATCGTAACTAAAGGTTTGGTGGTACTGCTTTAATCCGCGCAAGATTAAGATCGAATTGCACATCTGTGGTATATACGCATACAAAATCACAGAAACAAAACAAAACGAAAAGAAAAAAAAACACGAGAAAACGCTTACACTTTCAACGATGGAAATTTCAAAATGGGTTTCACTGAATCCGTTCCCTACGGACACAAAGAATAGGAATAATAACAGACTAACAAGATTTCTTTAGAAACAAAGAAAAGTGTATTAAACTGTTATGTAACATTAGTCCTCCTATACGGCAGTGAACGCTGGACAATCTCATAGATGAAGAAGAACCTTAAAGCAACAGATATGTGGTTTTACAGAAGGATGCTGAGAATACCATGGACCGAACTTGTGTACCACGCGAAGTTTTAGAGAAAATGGAAAGTAAAAGGATACTTATACTTAACATCAGGAAGAGATTAGCATTTGAAGAAGCCTTGGAAAATTTGATAATCACAGGACAGATTGACAGCAAGGGGGTCAGAGGAAAAGAACGTATAACTGGCGAAATGGATAGCGGTACAATGTTTAGGAGAGATAAAAAGACAAAATTTATTAAGAGCTACAAAAGACAGGAAGTTGTAGGGAGCCATGTTTGCCAGTGTCCTATTGGGACACGGCACATAGAAAATAATGACGGTGACTACGTTACCTTTGATTATCCCGTATGGTTCTTGAAACAAGTCTGCCGAAAGATATATGGTTTATTTTATTACTTTGATAAAAAACGTTTCCATCCTTTTTTTCAACACTCTTATTCAGATCGCTTCATAACATCATTCTATCAGTGAAGTATTTCCCAGTTTTTTGTTGAGCTAAATTCCATCTTATTCTGTTATTAAAGGCTGATTCAGGTTTTGATTCCAAAACTTGGGGAATTTTTCGATAGCTTGCTTTTGTTAAATACACTGACCATACAGATTATTCAAGGGAATGAAAGAAATTATAATCTAAAGAAAATGTAACAGATCAAATAAATAATAAAATGAAAGAACATTCCATTCTAGATCCACAACTCCTTGCTGCCATGCATCTACAAGCCAAGGAATAAGGATGCGTATTTGCCAGATAAGAGGCTCTTTTTTTATTCCATGGTGTCTCAATCAACACCAGTTCACCGATTCATCCATGATTTGTTTTGCAACATCACATCTTTCTTCAAATGTTTCTCCATTTGAATTAACAACTTCTGAACTCTTACCGAACACTTTTTTTATTATCCTTAAGCTTGAAATTTCTATTTTATAAAATTTAATTAAAATTTTATTAATTAAACTTAATTAAAACCATTTCTTAGAACAAGCACTTGCATCCACTGCATTATTACCTTCAGGAATTGATTGTCTAGTTCAGACCCGTCGCCACAGTCTTTAAGTCAGGGGCCAACGAGTGAGAATTTGTACATCAAAATTAATTCATCATTTTCACACGTTGAGTGATGAGGCGCAAGTTTTCTTTTCGGGGCTAGTTTCTCCTGCACTCTTCCTAGACTAATATTGTAATGTCAACAGTGTCTAAAGAGCATTTCATATTCAGTCAGGATTTTCATACACAATGTAAAATTATCAATTTCCTTACACAATTCCTAACGAATACACAAAGAAAGAACCGAGTAAACGCCAAAGTTACTAAGATTTCCCGAAGATTGTTCAAAATATGATGCTGAGAACTTTTCAACATTTGAGGGGTTAGGCTAGAGTTACTTATCTTTAATTCTTATCTATTTAAAAAGGCAAGGGTAGGATTAGATGAATACAAAGCAAGAAACTTAAGACAAGGGAAAGAGTGTCGACATAACTCTCGGTCATGTGACACACTAAACACGAACCTATTTCAGTTCAGGAAAAAAAAATAACTTCGGCATTTTTTAGCTTCACCCTGTACAAGGCCCGGATGCCACTTGAGGTAAAGGGATGTTTTAAGGGGGTAATTTATATGGATAGCAGGGAGAAAATAACGGTTGACTCTAGACTTGAACAGATTAAGTTTATAGTGATCGTGGAAACATCCTCTTGGGAGTCTGTTCCACAGAGCAGTGGAACTAGTTCTGGCCGATGGAATACAGAGGGAATGTGGGCGGTTTGCTACTATGTAAGTGGCATAGCGGGTCTTAGCCGGGAAGGTCAGACCTGGTGGAACCAGGAGATGCAGTTTGTCCGATCACTTTCTATGGAAAGTAGCGATAGGGGAGTGAAAGACTCACCACATCTTGACTGTGAAAAAGAGGTCGGCGGGTGGAAAATAATTCTTCTTCAACAAGGACTTGGAGACGCTTTTGAACTACATCAAGACTGGAAAGTGAGGACTGGGTAGCTCCGGCACAAATAGAAAACAGTACTCAATTTGGGGCCCGATTTAGATAGCAGGTAGCGGATAGCAGGAACAGTCAGGTACTTACTGGAGCCGATCATTTTCCCAAAATCAGAAATATTAGTATTTGTAGATTTTGTTTTATAAAGTGTGTGTGCGTGTGTGTCTCGCCACATGCCTGGCTGAAATTAAGATGGCCTACCAAAGTAAAACATATCCCCACTGGTGATAGGGGGTTACGTTAAAGGGTAGTTTGTGGGGATATGAGGGGGAAGATAACGGTCAACTCCAGACTTGAACAGGTTAAGGTTGTAGTGATCGGGCAAACATCCTCTTGGGAGTCTGTTCCACAGGTCAGTGGTTTGCAGGAAGAAGCTGTTTGAGTGGAACTTCCTTCTCGCCGATGGAATAAGTAGGGAATGCGGGTGATGTGCTACTATGTAAGTGGCATGGTCAGTCCTAGCCGTGCACTTTGGATAGAGCAGTAAGAGACTCGCCACATCCTACCTATGAGAGAGAGGTTGGATTGTGGAAAATAATACTTCTCCCATAAGGACTCGGAGACGATTTTTTAACTCTATCAAGACTGGAAAATGAGGGCTAGGCAGCTCCTTCTCAAATCTGGTAATAGTATTGATCTGGCTCTTATAAAGTTAGAGGATAACAGGAGTAGTCTGGTACTTACTGGAGCGGCACAGGGTGTCGATCATTTTACCTGCACCTTTAGCGTTTGATTGTATATAAGAATTATACTTGAGGTCGGGTGTTAGTTTGAGACCCAATATCCTCTCGAGGCACGGGGACTTCTCGAGGGGACATCCGCCCATCGTGACTGGCGGTAGTTCAGGGTCTGATCGGCGGTGATGGAATGTAATTAGTTTAGTTTTAGAGGCATTGAATGTAACTAGTCAGTTTTTCCACCAGTGTCAGATCGGAAGAGAGGTCAACTGCCAAATTCTGATCGCCAAGAGTTTTAGAGGTGCTACTCTATATCTTTATAGCATCGGCATAGATGTTTACAAATGATCGGAGTATATTCTTAGGCAGATCATTTATGGAAGTGAGGGAGTGGGTTGGTCCGAGAATTGACCCCTGGGGGGGGGGGCTGCATCGCCAGGGCCTTTAAGGACTGGCCGTTAGTAACTACCTTCAGGGATCTACCTGTAAGGAAGGATTTCATAATTGAGAAGAGCCTTCCAGTGATTCCATAGCTGGAGAGCTTGTGTAGCCAACCTTTGTGGCACACCTTATCGAAGGCCTTCAAGATATCTAATGCTATGCTTCTCGAGGTGGGTTTGTAGTCAAGGGCTCCATTGAGTGCGTGTAATGGTAGTTACGACATCAGCAGTGGATCGAACTGATCGAAACTCATACTGCTCGTCGCACATGAGGTTGTTCCTATCTAGGTGCTCAATGACCTCCTTGTTGATTAAAGCTTACTGGTGATACTGAGGAGACTAATGGGTCTCTACTGAGAGGAGGAGGATTACTCGCTCGCATTCTTGAAGACCGGGCATATGCTTGCCTCTTTCCAAAGGCTTGGGAAAGCAGCGGATAACGGGTTTCATATTCTTAACGACGACCATTGGAATTTTGTCTAAGCCAGTGACATTATTTGGGCTAAAGCTTTTGTTAAATCTAGGCTTCTCTTACTGAAATGAGTATATTATGTGGCGGGCCCCTAAACGACGAGGTTTCCATTATTGTAGCGGTGAACGTCGGCGTCACCAAATATGTTGTGGACATGCATGTTGCAGGTCCCGCCACAATTATTTTATTTTGTCTAGGAAAGGTGTGGAAAGAAACATGAAATGATGCTGGAGGTCGCTATCTAATGTGGTAGTCACAATGCAATTTATATTTGACGTAAAATAGCACATGGTATAAAATACAAAACAGAACGTAGGGTTGAAAACATAACAATTGAATTTATTAATGTTTGATGTACATGCATATAAGCTGGAAGGTTTGATAGAATTATGTCTCTTAGATTTGGAGATATTTGTACCTGAGCTCATAAAGATTAGATTAACTATTAAACTGTAGTTTATAAGAATGAGTATGTTGCATGTTAGAGATTGTCTATTGGACAAGTTGGTAAGAGTTCAGAATTGTACTTGCGTGATTGTTGTAAAGTTCTTTTACGTCTGACTGCATTAGTCAAGCCGGGAGTTCTTTAAAGGTCACATTTTGGCAGCAGAGATGAAACGCACGAGTGAGTAAAGAGAGTGAGAATTGCTCGTGTTTGGTTTTTATAGTATGTTGTATCACGTGACAGGATCAACCTTAGAAGGCGCAAAAACAGACTTGTCGCGTGCAGGCGATTTGATTGGTCGGAACCGACCAATCAGCGAGCTAGATTGGAGGAGATTAACCAATGAATGCTCGTTGTATAATTTCTATGTATGATGGTAGTGGTGATGCCACAATTACTTAGATTGTGCTAAGTGAGACGTGGAGAGTTGAGGAGGGGGTTGGCTTTTGTCATATAACGTTGGGTTTCAGGCAAAGATCGATCCGACGAACTTCGCCTTGATACAGAGCCAAGACGAATGTGGTATTATGGATAAATGCCACGTGGAAGCACATATACGGGAGATCAGGGTCCTCGTTTTTTTGTGTGTCACTGCTACAGGGAAACCCTTCCTTGATGTAGGCACCAAATCTGTGTTGATTTAGGTGGTCGTATTTTGTTATAATAGATGAGTAGCCTAGGATTGTGAGCTCCTGGGATTAAGGCATTAATACCCGCGTTTCAAACAGTTGTTGGTGCCGTTGCTGTAGTGGTGGTAGTCATGCAAACAAGAAAATATTAGGAAAATTATAAATGGAACAGAAAAAGAGATTAAAAAGAGAAAAAAAAAGAAAGACACCCTCTCTTCACATAAGGATTTTAACCTAAATAATGTTCAAATAAATTAACAAAAATGTTGTAAGAGTAACATGAAGCAGAAAAAATTCGTTCAAGTGTCCAAACAAATGGAATAGTTGGCAAATATTTTTCTTCTGCAAGAAAAAATATTGACTTGAATTTAAAAAAAAAAGTAATAATTAAATAAAAATATTAATGGAAAATATTTGAGAGAAAAAGTTATCTGAAGCCAAAAAAAAAAAAAAAACGTAAATAAAGTTTAAAGTTTGCATTTATATGCGAGTAGGGAGAAACGATCTTTTAAAACACCATTTAAGTTTCAACAGACAAAGAAACGAACGAGAGAGAGAGAAGTTAAAACGATATTGTTGTGTGTGTGTGTGTTTTCGTGTGTGTTTGTGTAGTGAGGACTTAAATGGTAGGAATTTTAAGCCATACACTTGTGTTTCAGAAATAACTTAAAAAAAAATTAATCTATGGTAGTTATTGACATTTTTACAGCTATACGTTACAAAATTTAAAACTATTTTAAAAAGGTAATTCATTATTTAAAAATTCATTTTTAAATTGTGTTTACTGTTTTAGTGTTTACTACTGTTATTTTCGAAGCTTAGCTTTAGTCTAGATTTGGCATAAGGTCGCAGGTATGAAGAACTTAGTAAGTTATCCTTATGCCATTATCAAATATAATAAAATACTGAAATTTTATTTCAACTTGTTTAATGTTTGTTTTAACATCAAAACAGAGGTTAATCTCGCTAACGCCTTGAATCAATTCGTGAGTATATAAAGCCCATTCGGTTACCAAGGCAACGCAAGAACTCACCACTAAAGCAATAACCCCAAGTTTAAACAAATTATTTACACACAAATATTCACTTTCCGTCTTTGAGATTTTACGACTGACGTTGGAATGGAAAAGGTGAGGGTGTTTATATACGTGATTCATACCTATACGCAGTAAACAATGGAAAAAGTACCGGCCCACCGGGAAACCAGTTGATTGTTATTCAATGGTGTACACGTACACGCACTATTCTGAGTGGCAAATTATTTCTCGGGCCGCGGTTGTCTCAGCAAAATGTCTTAAGGCTTTCATTGTTTCTGTCAGCGTATATAAAACTGTCAGAGGAAATTATAGATATCTTCTCAGTCTGGATTATGCTTGCACCTTATTCGCGTTTCTTACGCGATGAGGTGGCAGTCGTAAGTTTGGAAGAGATAAGAAGAGAGATGTCGGATTATGACTCGACAGAGGCAGATGAAGAAAAAAAAAAAGAAGATAAATCAATGACTAAAGTTGGCACATGCCTGCAAACGCATTCTTGTGTTTCAATTAAAACGCATAAAATACGCGTCACTCACATGTAAGATTATGTATGTACACACTCACAGTCTCAGGTTGAACGCAGAGACCTGATGATTTGAAGAGCTCTTAGAAGTTTTCAATGCATGATTCATGCATTCCAGGTGTGTTTTGGCGATTCTACGTTAGCACTGAAATGTGGAAGAATTCTCCACTGATGGTCAAAATTAAAAATCTCAACCACATGAAAACTTTTGCAAAAACTTGGACCCAAAATGCACGCTCAATCAAAATTCAACGAAAATTTTCAACCAATCTCTTTTCGCTTCAATATGGATTTATCAACCAATGAAAAAGACGAATAAAGACATTTTCATCTAAACCTCGTTTAAAGCATTAACCAATTTCTTAATTATGATTGATACTGGACACTGCGTCCTGGGTATGACGATAAACTGCATCCGCGTCCTGGGTAAGACGATAAACTACGTCCAACAGCAAGGCCTCAGATCAGGAGGTTTTGAGGAGCGTGGAACCACCTCTGAATTGCTGATGTTCTCAGGTCCACCCTGACCCGGGGTGGTAGCACTTGTTAGGGTCCCAGCTATAGGCAAATAGTTGACCCCACAACCTGACTCAAAACACTATGAAAGTGTAAAAATAGATTTTAATAAGAGAAATACTTGAAAAAAAATTTAGTATCAGCAATAAATATTTGAAAAAAGAAAAATATTACCAGAAATAAAAATGTTGTCAACATTAAATAACCCATTGAGGTTAATATGCCACAAAACAAACCAAACTATACATTTTTTTAAAAATATTACCAGCTAAACATTTTTGAAAAAAAAAAGGAATTTTTTCGGCGTTACATAACCCATTGTGGTTGATATGCCATAAAACAAACCAAACCAAACCAAACATACTGGTCAATCCTAAAAGCAACCAAGATTTTTATGGACTGATTTTTATGGACAAAAACAGGAATCCATTAATCATCATAAAAATGTAATTCCAATTCAACAACTGTCATACATCTTCTATAATTTCAATCCGTTTTTACAGTTTATCAAAATAGATTAACCCATTTATGACCTCTGTGTGACACCCTAACACCCAGTCAGCTAAGAGATTGTCTAAAATTTATATATATATATATATATATATATATATAGTGGTCTCTCTCGACGTATGAGGGTCAAGCAGCTCAGTTCCTAGAAACCGACTGCCCAGACACCAGCACATATGATATGATTATAGTGGTGAAGGCTTTGTGCAGAACCAACCACACTTTTTGAAGGGCCGAATACAGAGACCTGGTGCACTACATGCCACAAGGTCCCCAAACAACTCTCCGCAGGTTTTGAATTCAGAGTTGTCTTTCTCCTATACTAGTTGTCATCCACGGCTATAGCACACAGTCTGTCCTGCTATATCTGTAGGAAGAAGAAGAGGATTAATATCTTTCCCAAGGGTATTAGCATGTAAGTGAATGTAATAGATTCAACTGGAATTCCTCAATCCGAGCCGCTATCTACTACTCCACCGTGCCTCCTCATATATATATATATATATATATATATATATATATATATATATATGCCATAATTACAGACGGTCCTTAAAAATCTATTCGGTTATAATTTATTTCATGAATACAAAAATATTCATCTCTTCAGACCGAAGTTTTTTAATAAATTGAGTCAATTTGTCCAAACGAAAGGGAGAGGGAGAGAAAGAAAGAAAAAGATTTTTATATTAAAAAAGGAAGAAAGAAAAATAAAACTTCAATATAAGGTTTTAAAAAATGGGGAGGAGGAGAGAGAGGGAAGAGAGAGTGAGAAATGGAGGGAAAGAAAAGGAAGGAAAGAAGGAAGAAATAGACATGAGTCGATAGGGTAAACTAGAAACTAGTTTTTTCTTTGCGGGCTGAACAAGTTAAAACATATAAAGATTTAAAATACATTTTGAAAATTCAAAATCTTTCTTGAAGCTTTTATTTTAGTTTTAATTTCGAGCTAATAGATTGAATTTAATATTTCCGATAAGTATATTTCTGAGATTAGGTATTATATACATTATTTACATTATTCCGGCACAGTGGATAAAGGCGTTAGTTAGATCCAGTGACAGGACCCAAAGAGTGTGAATTCAATACCCGGTTAAGGCAGTGGAGAACTTTCAGAGGGAAAATTAACAGGAGATAACTGATAACTGACATCCATTAAAACATGGCACGTGGAACTAGAACAGTCTACCCCAGTGAGCGAAATAAAGGGTTCAGTTCGACATTCCAACCACCTGAAGAAGACCGGAGCGTACAACGGCTGAAACGTTGTAATAAATATGGCGACAAAGATGAGGACAATAGTCCGAATAATGTAAATAATGTAATTTCCAATTAGCTTTGCACTTTGCTGTATTTCAAAACTAATTTAAATTTATTGAAATTATTTTTTAACATCGGACACATTGACAAATTTGTCAACACAATTCTCTTTATTAAACTAAATAAATAATATTCTTTTTTGAAACTGTAATATTAACTGACTTAAATTTAATTAATCTAAATTAAAACAAATTACTTTTAGTTTAAAAATACCGCAGAAAATCATTTTTTTCTAACACGGATGTGGATGTTTTATGAGGCGTTCACTGATTTATCGATAGCTTAATGTTTGGCAAATTTATGTAAAGGTTACATAACTGTAAAAATTTCTTGAATACAACATGAATACCTTTTTTATATATAGTTTTTCTTAAAAGTTTAGGAAAATATTCTAAGTAATCTCATTTTATTGAATTATATGTACTTTGATTTTTGTCTTAAGACGTTTGTTGAGAAAATGTTAGACAATTACCAATAAAGTTTAAATTTACCATACTTACCGCGTTTATTTTCTGATAATGTCTTGTATGGACATCCATATGCACAAAAAACGACACGTACATACATATACAAAAAATTTTAAATTCTTTTTAAAATACTGAATTGTAGTAAGATTTTCCATTTATGATTAGTAAATGTAATTTTTACTTAATTACAATATCACCTAACGGAAAAAAAATTTCATAACACAATAGTGTCCATGACATATCTTATTCAAAAAAGCAATTAAAACTTTTCTAATTAAATAATTTTTTCGTTTTATTGCATTTTTTTTAATGATTCAGAGCACATTTTCTGTAAGTGGGTGTTTTGTTTGACAAAAGAAAATTTGTAATTTAAATTCTCGAAGGAATTTATAACTAATATAAACATTAAGCACTCCAAAAAAAATTTCTCCAAATTTCATAAAATTTCGTAAGTGGCAGGTAACAAATATAAAATAAAATAAAAGGAACGTTTCTAAAATAATTTAATTCATTTGTCCTGAAAGTTCCATTAAAATCCGACAATTATCTGATTTTTGCAGGAATTTCCAAATCAATTTGTTTTTCACCACAAAAAGACGCTCAAATTTCCCATACTAATTTTGCGCTGTGAAGTAGAAAAATTCTATGTATAAAATCTTTCAGTTGCTATATGAATAAGACAAATGTTAGATCGATTATTTTATTGAGAAACGGAAATAAAATATATTACTGATGTTGACCTTAATCGGTGTCCACTCTACGCCTTTTGGTTTGCCGCTTATAGGCAAGCCAAATGACGCATCTCTTGTCGATGCCTAACAGTAATTTCCAAGCATTGATGGACTCCATTTGAATTGATAACGTTTTTCCATTGATGTGATATCTTGGTGAAATCATTCGCAATGATCATCACTTACTGCTTCGTGACTGAGTGAAAGGGAATAGCGATGCTAGACCAAAAGATGAATTTTCAATAGCCAAAGACACCTCATTTATTTGTCATTGTTAACCTTATTGTTTCAAAGAGAATTTGTTAACACGAAGTTGAAGGCTTTCTATACCTTCTTGCCACATAAGGAATTTGAGCTTGCACTATTAGAAAAAAGTTAACGAATCTGAAGATCAATGAAAATACATTCCTTTAACTTAGACTCATTTATAAAGGATTTTTTATTTGGTAAAAAATCTACGAAAAAATAGTTCAGACAAATGTTTGAGGTAACATTGAATTTGTAAGGGCGCACAGCAAAGGCAGACGACACGAGCCGAGTTTAAAAAACAAACGATAAACTTATTGTTAACGCACAAAAATGAAAGAAATTACACAAATTAAGTGCTTTGTGTGCAAAATGATGGTCAATAATAACATGTATGTAAAATTTAACCAATGCAAATGAAATATGCCTCTTTTACAATAAAATTTTACAATGCTGCATAAGGTCCTCAGAAAAGGTAAACAACATAAAAACTAAATGAAGAAAGGGGAAACTGAATAGTTTTCAAAGAATTGGTACTAAGTTTGTGGTAGCAACGAAGAACAAAACAATTACACCAGCCGAAGAATTTTCCTTGATATGGGAACGACTTTAATGTGCCTTTCAATTCTCGTCTAGTGATTAAATTTCTTATGTGTTGCTTTTTCCTTGACCGGACCGACCTGGGTTCATGCGGTAGCTGTTTGTCGAATCCACGAATTCAATTCCTGGTCCTTTTATTCACCAAGATTGGCTCCTGTTTTCCTTTCTCGGAATTTGGAGGGAAACCTTTCCGAATGAAAAAGAAACACAGCTATTTTCCCCACAAATTGAAATGTGGCAAAAATATTTTTGAAATTCAAAAGTTTAAGCAAGAGCGCAACACAGCGTTTGTTTTCTCTCAGAAAAGCAGACGATACATTCTCAAGCAGCTTAAATTTTTTATGCTTAATCCGGAAAGTTTTGTATTGAGGTACTTGAATGTTTTTGTTTTGTCAAAGTTATTCATCAGGCACAGGAATTATATGTGAGGGTGGTAACAAAACCTTGCTGGATTCAACGAGTGGTGGGTACTGAATGCTTTCCCCAGATTCCAATGCCGCCCAGAGTGGGAATCTCTTGAGAATTCTTCTGGTTTGACGAGAACTGGTAGCCCTTCTCCATTGACTACTGTTCGAATAACAGATAGAATATTTGAATAATGGACAGCGTGTTCTTCGTTCTTTGACAAATTTCTCCCATATGGAAGAGTTCTGCATAATTAACAGTTACTGCTATGATATGTTTATTCTTTCCAAGACATTGGCACAGCAAAAAGTCATACATTTCCTTTTCAACTATTTGCGAAGATTATTTGCACGAGTATTGCAGGGGAAGGCTCCGCATATCGTCCTGGCCACCGATGTTTCATCCGGAATCTATGTGTCAGGGGGTTCCTATTCGTAGCAGTTATATTACACTTTGATACAAAAAGTTGCTTCACCGAAGATATAGCACGAGTTATCGGCCGTGTTAAAACATTTACGAAGTACCAGAAATGGATAACTGCGAGCTGTTCTTTTTATCCGAGCGCTTTCGGCTATACATTTAGCCATTTTCAAGGATTATATTTTAACTGTTAGAATTAGAAATAGTTTGTTATATGTATGTTTTATAAAATGTTTCATTTGGATAAAAAGAACATTCGGACAGTTTTTATATAATTTATCATCCGAAAAGAAAAAACATTATTAGATCGCATGAGAAATTGTATAAAAAAACTAAATAAAAGCACCTTGTCAGTCGTTTTTAATGAAATATATATATATATGTATGTATGTATATATATATGTATGTATGTAAAAGACAATAGGAAAACTGTAATATTATCCAACGTGTTTCAACTAATGTGAACTTTTTCAAAGCAAAAACGAAATGAATTTATTAAAACCTAAGTAACTAATAATAACAAAACAGTAATTGACGTAATTTTCAGTTAACAATATGAATATAGTAGCGTTTTCTAAATTCTTCCAGTTGCTAAGGACATTTTGCTTTGTTATCATTTGTTACTTTGTTTTAATAAATTCATTTCGTTTTTGTCTTGAAAAAGTCCACACTGGACGAAACGCGTCAGATAATACAGTTTTCCTGTCTTTTAATATATATAATAAATATTGTCTTTTTCTACAGGTTAACTGAGAAATTTTTCATTATATATATATATATATACAAAACATACAAGCACCATGCAGATATTTACTAAGCTTAATATGATAATTATTTAACATTCAGTAGCAAACAGCCAATATATACAATTTTAATATATTTTTCATTATACGTGTAACGATATAAATTATTTTAAGAATATATTTAAATTAATATTATTTTGGTTTATCTTTCTTTTAAGGAATTATTTCAAGGTGCTGTTCTTTATGTGTAGTATTACATACAGTAGTAGACTATTATCGCAATTGCACTTTGTAGTAAACTAAATGAAACTATGAAAATCAATGATTCAGTCGAAATGCATTTGAAGGCGATTATCTCCGTTTGGTCTAGATGAAGTTACATGGGTCATGTGACGGTCGCTTAGTGACTTCACTTCATCGAGTGACGAAAGTGGTCAGTCACTCAGTCAATTTCTAGGAGTTAAACGTAGCATTTGCCTAACCTCGTGGTGAAGCTTACAAGCCCATAGTGCCGTTTTCCTTTGGGAATATATCTTCAAATATAGGAATAATCCCCGGTTCGCAACACTCGAGTTGCAAAAAAAAAAAAACCATTACTCGCTGATCCCTTGTTTGAGGGGAATATGTTTTCGCTAGTGACATAGCAGATGAATCCGACCCTCTCAAATTTTAAATATGGCTTCACCAGAAACGCAGAAGAATCTCTGAAAAACCAACATCCCGTTAGGAATTATTACTTTATCTCTTCGTTTCCTTTTCACAATGCTTGTTGTGTGAACATGTTTTTAGTTTTCTCTACGTGGGGCAAATTTAAATATGTTTATATACTTTTGGGCACGACATAGCAGCATAGACTCTGCGAACGAAGAATGTTTGAAATTCCTTTTTTTTTTCAATGTAAGAGATAGGTTTTTAGCGTAAAAATTGATATTTTTTAAACAAGTCAATAATCAATAAATTGGACTATTTTCCTCAGATTTCGTTCAAATTCGGTATGTAGGTTACTTACATCATGACGACCTCAACGATACCTCATTTTTATTTCGAGGCCACTGCGTTTAGCAAAAAACTGCGAAAAACCAAAAAATCGATTTCGACACAAATTTTAAACTAAAAACGCCCTTAATTTTCAAGCAATCTAATACAGACTCAATTGAGCCAACAATAAGTTGATTGTTTAACAGTCATTTAACCTGATAATTGAGTCCACCCATATAGTGAAAACCCGCGTAAATAGCGAAAAATGATGATTTTTACTGGTTTCTTTCTTATTTTTCTTTGATCTTTCCACCAATTTTCATCAAACTTAACAATTGCTTTATAAATATATCCCCTTTTACATCCCTGGCAGTAAACTGACAAATTGAATTTCAAAAACTTCAAAATAATTGTGATCTGAAGTGGGTCTTCATGCTGCCTGTTTTACCCCTTCATGTCCTCGGCTAACATCGATTGAATAAATACAGACTACTTCTGTTATATCAGTAACCGCATTAATTCAAAATGTTTTTTTAATGAAAGTACATTAAAGTAATTGAAGAAGATAGACTCGGGTACATCTAAACATGATGCTGTTTTTGCTCCATTCTAATTGAACACTTTTTCTGATCGACCAAATGGGTTTGGCTGCTAGTAAATAAATAAAACTCAAAGACAAATTAATAAAATGTAAAAGAAATGAATACAAATATTTGTCTAAGTGTCGGATCGAAACATTTGAGAACCAGAGAATTAATGTATTTCATCCGCAATGCATCAATATTTTCGAATTAAAGAAAATTACACATGTGAGGAATGCTGAAAAATTCTTGGCCCGACTGTGAAACAATTTTTAAAATTTCCAAATTGGCAATTTGGCCAAGCCGATAATTTTTCAGCAATCCTTTGTACATACTATTTACGTGAAAGCACGTAAATGGCAATGGTAAATGGTTAGGGCAACGAGAAGGAACTATGTGTCCGGAAAAAAAGAAAAGCCTTACTTGTATGTTTCTGGGATTGTCCTTCCCAGAAACATTTACAAGTAAGGCCATCTTTATATTCGTCCTTTCGCATACTTCATATTTTTATGTCATTTAAATTTCTGTGTGTGGGGCAAATGGTGATAAATATGTGCAAGGTTATGTATAACATTTTTTTAAATCATCTCACCCCATGCAAGGCAGTAGAGCCACTATGACACAAAGGGTTACAGAGTGTTGAAGAATGTGAAAAAGAGAAACATTAAGACTAACTTCTTGTTATGGTCCAAGTTCCTTGTACCACGGTGATGGTCCAAGGTAGAACCAATGAAGAATAACTCGAACACAGGTATGGAATAACACAGATATATTACAAACAGAAATATATACAAAGAAGTAGAAGTATTAGTAATGACTATCAGATTTGGTTAGAGTGAACTATGTTGTCTCGACATGTATCACTATTCCAATGTCTTACAGTAATCGTCAGACCTCGACTCTATCTGTCTCTCTGCTGCTTCCTCTTGAGGCGCAGTATTTATGATGTCCGGAATAGTCCATTATTATTATGGGTAAGTTCCCATAACAAGTAGCGAGAATAATAGAAGAGTAATCAAGGGGATAGTAGATAAAGATTGATATTGCATTTAAATTTTTGAAGATCAAAGTTGGATGGAAAGCATGGAGCCAGAAGAGAGTTCGACAAGCGTGAAGAGAACCTGTTAGCATAGAACTTACGGTTACATCTAGCCAATTCAACTGGGAATTTATGAGTTCTAGCCGCCAATCTAGTACTGCGCTTAAATTCATAAAATCTCGGTACTATAGAGAAGAGCTCATCCGAACAATTACCATGAAAGTATTTATAGAAAAGACACAGGAAAGCTACATTACAACGGTGAAAAGGTGACTGAAGCCGAGATGCCAGGTCAGGACCAATAATATTGTCGATTCTTTGGATTTTATCAAGAATCTTTAAATATATAGCAAGAGCACCGGACCTTATGTGGCAGCAACATTCAAGGTATGGGCGAATGGTAGGCTTATAAATATATAAGATAGATTCAGGAGATAAAAATGGTTTAGAATGATACTGTGAACCAACTTCCTTAACAGCAAACATAATGAATTCAATATAATCTTTCCACTTTATGTCAGCCGAGAATGTAAGCCCGAAAAGGGGAAATGAGCCACTCGTGAATGTTAGTATCAGCCTTGCGAATGGCTGACAGGAAAGGGTCTTTCAGATGATTGACAGAAAGGAGCCTCGTTTTGGAAGCGTTAAAATTAACAAGCTATTCCTTGCCCTAGTTAACTTAACCGTAGGTCATTCAAAGATCAGCTGCCAATTTGACCTTATCGAACTGATCAGACTTATTATTGAGACAGGAGTAAATGGTTGTCTCTTCAGCATAGATATCAAGTTCAGAACTGATGACATCAGGAAGGTCTTTTATGTAAATTAAAAACAAATTAGGTTTAAGTACACCTACATGAGTACAAAATGATCTAAAAGAGTGGCTGCTCAAAACAATTTCCACTTCGTGATTTGATAAGATTGAATTAATTTGTCCGGAAATATAGCCTTTCAATCTATGAAGACCGGTATACCAAACCATGTTAACCACTTTCTAGATGTTCAAAGTAACAGCCAGAGCTTCAGTCTTATCTAAACCTTTCAGCAATAATCATTAGTACATCAGTTGACCTAGACAAGCGAAAGTCATATTGCATGTCTGAATGAAGAAGGCCCTGTGGTGTGAGATGCTTAATCAGTTCAGAGTTGATTAATGTTCTAAAACGAGATAGAAGGCTAATAGGTGAACCGTCTAACCTTTCGAACTAAATTCTTAAAGACTGGAATAACATAGGAGATCAAAATTTCATCATTTCTAAAAATAAATAATTCGACCAACCAATGAGAATAATTTCACATTCAGGATATAGGCCGCAAACCAAAGAGAAGAAGAGCGTACCTTTTCAAAGCAGATCAATAGAGGTGTATATAAACATATGGATAATCAACCAATACTAGAGTCGATAAATTAATTTTGTCCATTCACCGATGCTACGGTCATGATAACATATCCAGAGACGAAATACATTTACACGACTAGCTGACGACTAATCCATCCTTGCTACATTGAAAACAAACATACTTTCTTTCACCACGTGGTCAAGCGATGACTACTATATTTGGATGCATGCATACATATAACTTCTTGTAACTGATAATATAACGCTATAGTGTATGAAGTGGGGAGTTGATACCAAGGGTGAAGAAGAAAAGTCGATAGTTTCTTGCCGTGATTCGTTTTTATTTATTTATATTTTCCTCTCTCGTTTTTTTAATTTTAGTTCTGTTGGATTTGAGGAAAGGCAACAAATAGTGTGAACGTTTTTTTGTTTATGTTAGCCACAATACCTACAGACTAATTAACAATATCTAAATATCGTATCTATGATGAAGAGAGAAGTTTTTACGAAGTAATTTAAATGCTTCTATATTATTCTGTAATTCATTTTACTCGTGTAGAAGAAATGTGGACCATTCACGGTCCGTAAATAAAAACCAAGAGGAAATCTGAGGAAGGTTTTATTCTGCTACATGTATTTATATTGCTTTTCCCATTGCAAAGAAATCCCCATAAGAAAACTTTTAAGCTGAAATCAAGCATAAAAAATATCTAAACAGGATGGGAATATCTTACGAAGTAATTTGTACTTAATGATTTTTTTCGAGGATTTTGTTCTTTTTCTGGCGTTAATTTGAAGTAATTCAGCTCGATTCCCTATTTTCAGACATTATGTAATCTATAAAAATGATTTCGTCTATTTGCAGTCATAAGGAGGCAACCGCTTTTAGCTTATTGATATTAATTGAGAAGACTTACACATCGATATCCAGGTACGAGAGTCGTTAATCCTTCTTGGGTGGTGGTTGTCGACTTTTATCGGTTACAACGTTGTTCGTATTTAAAGCAGCAGCAAAAATACATCGAGACAAAAATTACAGACGTTTGTATAGAAAACCTATATGCCTCATCTTGATCATTACATTTGCTTAGAAAAAATATGTAACTATGAAAGGCTTAATTTTTTGTGACATCTATGGAGCGAAGACGAAATAAGACACCAAGACAGTCAAACACCAAATGATAAAAAATGGGTCGAAGGATTCACGCATACTTCCGGTTAATAAATTAATGCTTTGAAAATTAATATTTAACATTTTTCAACCAATGACTCAGGTTCAAACAAAATTACTTCCCGATCCCCTTGAAGGGTATATAAGCAAAGTTTGTAGACTAGACAAGTCAGTAAGGAGATACAGACTGCAACAATCCACAACGCGTCCGGCTTAAAAGAAATTCGCTTACTCATTTACCAGTCTTCCTCACCAAGCTACGTGACACTTACACTTTCCTACCTGTCCCTTCTTTCTGACACATACACGTGAAGAAATCACATTTCCTTCATCTTAATAAACAACTACACACAAGGACTGTAAGAAGTTTAACTGTCATACATGCTAAGAAAAATTTAGTTGTAAAAAAAAATAACACGAAAATAAAAACATCTTCCCTTTTTATATTTAAACAACTTTTACGCATTTTTTCTTTGTTGTGGGTTGATTCAAATCCGCGACATATCAATTTTTCGAATAGGTTTTTATATATTTCTGAGTAGCTGATCATCTATGCTGCTTTTCCTGCCAATTTCTTTCTTGGTAAACACTGTCATATTGCCTTTTTTTTTGGTGACAGGATTGTACCTCGATTCTCTAAATTTGCCAAACACTTAAAGGACTTATCTAATCTTTTCCCTTTCAGGGTTTACGTCTAATAAGTTCAGGGTCATGATTTAACTTCGAATTGGTGTATGGTGGTTGTAGGTTTTTTTTATTTTTTATAAAAACGTTCTTTCCCAACATCTATGTGGCCTTCAATTAGGGTTGGAAGAATATCCAGAGTTTATAAACAAAATACATTTTTTTTATATAATATAATTTTAATTATATATATATATAAAGTGAACATTGAAGTTAACACTCAGAGGCGACAGGCTGTTTTATGCTAAACGCCACTGACGATTGCTTGCGTCTAGCATGAAACAACCTGCCGCCTCTGAGTGTTGACTTCAATGTTCACTATATATATATATATATATATATATATATATATATATATATATATATGTGTGTGTGTGTGTGTGTGTGTGTATTTTAAATATACTATTTAACTCATATTAAATCCCTAAATTATTTGTAAAAGAGTAAAATATTTAAATTGCTAGCAAACATCAAATTAATTTCTTCGGTGATTTTTTTTAAACATTTAAATTACTATCAAACATTAAAATCTGTTTTTTTACATAAATTGCTAAAATTACCACCCCTCCTCTCCCTTCGTAAAACCTAATTACAGCTTAAAAAATCATAACTTTATTTGTATTTGCAATAGAAATAATCTATAAAAAATGTTATAAAGTTTAATGTACCTAGTTTTAAGTATAGCTAAAATAACTAATGTGATTTCAGGCATTACAGTAAATCAGTTGGCAAATGTTTTCCATGAACTGCAAAATCGTATTACCCTTTGTATTGCTAATGATGGAGGACATGTGGAAACTTAAATAAAATTTCAATAAAACCTTACAAAATATAGATTTACTTCTTTCTAATCCTTTTTACAAATTATTTCTATCGCAAATACAAATAAAGTTATAAATTTTTTAAAGTGCACGCAAACTTTATGGACACCCTGTATAGCACACCTTAAAACTATATATATATATATATATATATATATATATATATATATATATTAGATAAGTTACAAGTTCAATACAACTGTCCTGTTGCATACAAAGAGTTCTGAAGAATTATATATAAACACACACAAGTATGTACGTATTCAGACGTAGTAGTCACCTGTTTATATGATTTAAGGAAGTATGTGTTTGTCTATGCGGGACTGTGTCGCGCATAAGTTGTTAGTAAATGCTGAAATATTGCTTTTATTATAAAATGATTATGTCGCTATTCTCTTGACCATTTCTTTTGGTGGTAAATATTTTAATATTGCTTTTCTATTTCCTTTGTGATCCTGCTTTCGTCTGAATTATGCTACCAGCTTAATCTGCCCTTAAAAATATCTCATTTGTGTTTGACTTTCATGTGAATTGATTCATGCCGACTGTCTTTTTTCTGTTATTAAATATTCTTGTTACTTTTATACGTGCCTAATTTTTTTGTTTCTTTGATCAAGTTAATATGGCGGAGAAGAAAAATCAGAGAAAAATTCTTTGTACTAAAAATGTTAAAAGGTAACTTTCCTTTTATTGCTTCGACTCAGACCGAAGCTTAAAGGAAAACTTTCTTGTAACCAAACATCTTGTGTTTAATATAATCTTACGAAAAAGCTAATTCTCTGATGTTACTAATATTAAATAAGTTTCCGCGGCTGTAAGAAACTCGTCAAGGGTCTTTCCAGTCTGTTACCTCCGTGTTCCAAATGATGACTTGGAAAGTTTTTATTTAGAGCTTTCAAATACATACTTTCCAGTTTTTGATGTGACACAGTCAAAACAGGTACACTCTTCAATATGTTTATATGAGGAACTATTCACTAAAACCAATTTTTGCAAGAGCATGTTTTCTTTACATTGTTCAATCAACGAAATTACAGTCCCAGTATTTCCATTATTATTTTTACTATTGGAAGGGAATCAGGATTTATATCACAACTTGCTGGCCAAAATCTTTCCATTTCTGCATAAAACTTGCAAAGTTGAATAAATTATGACAAATCAAATACTTGGCTCGAGTAATTAAGCTTTATTCAACTTCACAGAATGTAAGAATAATCCGATATTTTGGCCCGCACTGTCGTATTACACAAAGATTTTTAAAACAAGAGACATTATCATTGACAAATAACAACATTATCACTAGACCTACTAATACCATAAAAATAAAAATAACGGTTCTGTGGAGGTTGTGTTAATGGATTAAATTATAATGATGAAAAATTGTCGAGTAAATTAGGCTGTGTGATGAAATTAACAATTTCCTCTCACATTAAATTTTAGTATTCAACAAACACAGAATAAGGACAACAAGAGAAACAACAGTTTTTGCACAACAATGAATAAAATATTTATATAAACAAGAGATACAAACAACTGGAGTAAAGATGTGGTTTTAAAAAAGTTCAAACGTCCTTTTATGTTTCGATTGAAATGTTGTCAAAGTTCTGGTTTGATAGATTATAAGTTGTTGAATGGTCTGTACAATAATGAGAAAGTATGTTTGGGTATTATTGTAATTTAAGAAAAAATAAACAGTTCAAGTTTGTTACTTAAAGTAGAGAAATATTGTTTACGACTTACTTTAAGGTTTATGGAATTGTCGCTCTTTGATTTGTTTTCACTTGTTCGAAGAGAATATTCTAGTTGGAGTAAGTGGTTCTTAACAAGCTGTGATTATGTTAATTGCAATAATTAACGTTGAGCTTGAAAGCGTATGAAAAAGATTCGTGTATCAAGTTGAATTTAGAAAACTTGAGTTGATTGTTCGTGATAAAATATTGCTGTGTGAGTGAGTGTTCTTTCAGGCTGGAATCATGTTAAGGAACTTTAACGTAAAGCCTGGAACTGTGTGACGAGTTCAAAGGATTCCGATCGGTTCACTGTCGAAGATGAAAGACGTTTCATATTTTATTGCTAACTTTGGTCACGTGTTAGGCTCACAGAGGCTTGACGGATTTTGGCGGAATTATTTTTTTGGTCAGGTCAAGAAGTAGGTCGATGTTATTAAATGTTAAGTGACCAATTAGAAATTGAGATTTTCTGAAAATATATATTAAGCTGAATAAGCTCTGTGATCTACTTTTTGTACGAAAATTGATATTGATATTCGGGCATGATTTAAATATTAAGTGACCAATCGGAAGTTGAGGTTTTCTGAAAATATATATTAAGCTGAATAATTCCTGTGATCCACTTTTTGTACGAAAATTGATATTGATAAAAAAGGTGGTAGCGTGATGCTAAAGTTCCCAATATCCCGTCTAAAATAAATAAGTGAAAAACAGATTAAAACAACTCGTGTAATTTTCTGTTTTTTAGTCAAACTTGTTGAAAAGCAAAAAAAATGTCTACATAACACATTTTTGTTAAAAATGGAAATCTATTTTTATTTAATAAGCTTTTGGCCACAAGTATGGGGTAACCAGTGTGGTTCGAACTCGCTAATAATAGCAAACCAGAAAAGCTTGCCAACCATTACTCCACGCAAAGGTGCACTAAGGCGGGGAGATATTTATAAAACTGATTAGATAAGTTATTTATAATTTGTATAAATACTTCCTAAAAGATAGGCATCAAAGTTTGAGGTAAAAAAAAATTAAAATTCCTTTTTAGTAAAATGTTTGTTTTTATTTGAACGGTATTAGCCAAAAGCTAATTCATATGAAAAGAAAAAATATATAAAGATTTTATGCATTTTTAAAATATTCTCATGTTCACCCATCACTCCTTGAACCGTCAATTATAGACAAAAAATGTAAACAAATTTAAGAAATGTTAAAATCTAGTGTGTCCTAGTTTCAAAGTAAATTAGTACATTTAAAGATTAATTAACTGGATTTTGTAAAAGTAATGCTTACTTTTGCTTAACATTTTGTAGCAATTCTCTACAAATCTGTTTTCCCGCTCAACGCTTCGGAGCCGGTTTGAATCATAGGAAATAAATAAATAAGATCGTTTGATTCGATTCGAACAGTCAGTAACATAATCTTCATGAGATGCTAAACAACTCCACGCGTGTCATTACACTGACCCAACGAACTTTTCGCGCGTCAACTTGCTGACTCAATAATCACCATTTCTCTCTCAAGAACTATCTACAATTTACTAAAAAGAGTGATAATATTTACTACCAAGTAGAAATTGTATTCATCATCCAACTATTATTAATACAGTTATAAGGTGCATCACTCCTTGAGACTTTAAACAAACAATTACTACTAAAACACGCATACACATTAACTTTTGAACTTACATATGTGACAATTTTCACCCTACAGAACTTGACTTGTTTAATTTCATCAACAAACCTGAACTGTAACCTCTTAGACGTCAAATCATTACATGGTCATTCCATACATTTTCTCCAATCACGTTACACTCAAGCATCAATCATAAATTCACTATATGTATGTTATTCGTATATAAATGCCTGTTATTGTTGAAACCTCGAATTCCATTGTTTCTCCTTGAATTTTCTTTGCAGTTGATTGCCTTTAAATGCTCATTGTTTATTTGTTGTGGATGAAAAATTATCGAACACACCACACATCTAACAATTTACTTATAGTTAATAATGTCCTAAGTCAACAACACTAGTTTTCTGCTGCCATCAGCGAAAATTTTAACAAAAAAATGCTACAAAATAAACATTAGAAGTAAGGGAAAGAAACTAATTAAAAACTAGTTAAATCATTTAAAAGAAAACGTGGTGTGGAGAGGAATTTATAAACATACTAAGATATTAATCTCCCGAAAGGAGCGTGATTCAATTTTTTTCCTATTTGATCTTACGTGTAAAAAAGGTAATCTAATAATTGTGAAAATGATAAAATACAATTCCTTTTAAAATATTTCTGATGCGAAAATGGTCCAAACATTGCATTGTTCATTTCTTCAAACACGTCTTTCTTTAATAAAAAGATCCCTTTTATGTCATTAGCAAACAAAAATTTCAAAATCGCTCTGAAAAAATTACCAGTAAATTTTTCAAATATAATAAATATTCATGGTAGTTCTTTCCTCTCAAATCTGAAAGAAAAATAAACGTATTTTATTAATTTATGCAAAGACCAACTCAACAAAAATGATTCTTTTCAGTTTTGTTGAATTATGTTCTTAATGATGATTCGGAAGAATTTCAAATTTGATGATTCGACATTGATTTTTACTGAAATAATATCTTCACAGATTTCCTTTTAGAAAAGTAAAAAAAATACCTCATAATTTTAAAACTATTCACGATGTATCGAAATGTGTGTGCAGGTAGAGAGAAACTGACTCTATAGCGGTTCTTATGTTTTTCACACCCACATACACTCCAAGTCATTTTATTCGCCTGCGATTGGCTAATAAATTACTACTACCTTTGTATAGGACGATTTAGCCATCGCAGTCGTTCCTTTGAATCTTTTGGTTCTGAGCATACTTACCTATTCTGTTTAGTACGTGTGTAGTGATTGGTTAATTTTTAACCAATTACATATTTTTAATGTAAGATCAAGTTTTCCCGTGGTTCCGTGGGAGCCTACCTCTTTTCCATAAATAGGGTGACTTTTCGCAAGTCGTGAGTAAGATCCCAGCCGTCAACACAAATCAACGATCTTGCTCATCACACTAACGCACACACACAGACACAGAATTTCGTAACTACAAACTTACATTTTCTCTCTGTAACTTTCGCCAAGCACAATCAACCAGAACTTTGTTGATTCAAACGAGTTTATTCACAACACATTTCAAGCAATTGTATTCTTGGCGTTATTCATTCTTCACATTCAAACTTTGTTCTAACAATTATATCGGAACATTTATCTCACAAGAGAACTTTCTTCAAACGGTTGATTAGAATCAATCTACAGTCAAAAGGGAGAGAACTTTCATCTCTTTAATCTACATTGTGAATACGATTTTATTTCAGGCTTCTTCTTGTGTTTTATTCAATATATATTTGTTGGTTAACAAATTGGAGTTGTTGTTATTTCTTGAATCCTGTACGTGGAAGAAACGTTAATATAAATAGTAGTAGTACCTATATATTTGGTGTTCCCGCTACGTTTAGTGAATCGACCCGACGCTATATTTGGTACGTACGCTACAGCCCCAATATTTCTATGTAGTTTTCTAATAAAACAACCTTCATTATACTACATTCATTAATGACTAAGTCATTTAAATCGAATAATTCTTTGATTTAGAGGTAAGTTTTTTTTTTAAAAAAACGCTTTTGCTTTCAGTTCAAGAGAAAAAAAACATGTGCTTTGTGGGTACCTACGAAAAGAAAAAAGTTCCTTCTTTTATTGCCGTGTCCCTTCAGGACGTAGGCGATCATGGCCCTCTACATCTTCCTGTCCCATGTTTTTAAGTTGTGTCTTTGTTATTTCTCACGGACTTGTTAGGTAATTCCACTAATTCGCGATGCCTAAGATTTTAAATGAATTTTTATAAATGAAAAAGCATTCTTGAAGTTTTTTTTTTAGCTTTATTTTTTAAATGATTAAATTTACTATTTCCAATAAGCAAAATACTCTGTTTTTTTTTTAAACGGAAATTATATTGACTGTAATCGATTTTTTCTCTAAAATATTTGATTAGCGCCCATTTATAGTCGTCTTTCATTGCAATGTACTCTGTTTTTTTTAAACGGAAATTATATTGATTGGAATCGATTTTTTTCAAAAATATCTGATCAGCGCCCCTTTTTTGGTCGTCTTTCATCGCAATGTAATCCTCCATATTAAAAAACCTATATTTGCGGAATATTATGTTTTAAAGTATAATTAATCTGATTTGAGACAGATATTATTTACTTTTAAGTTTAAAATAAGACAGCTACTGTTAGTTTTAGAAACACATGTCAGTTTTTTTAATGGACGAGGCGATGACAAAGTCTCCGTAGAACAACAATCTATCAGTAAAACATAATTTAAGAAAATGACGTGAGCGCCTTTTTCATATAATTTTAAAGTATAATCTTAATCATTTTTGGAAATATTCTCTGTAATCTAATTTAAAAATGTTGACTTTAAATTTACTATAGTCATCGCTCTTATTTTCTGATAATGTCGCGTATGGTCGACCATACTTTCAGAAACCGGCACGTTACGTAATATTTTATGTACAAAAAATAATTACTTTAAAAATCTTGGTGCAAAATGATTTGTATTATTTTTTTCAATTTTTGATTTTTTTTTTACTTAATAAAAATATAACTTATCGAAACTGAACTAATGCAGAATTTTAAGTTTTAAAAAATTATAATAAATCATTATAATTAAAATAAAAATAAAAACAATTCTTGTAAAAATTCATTATTCATCGAAAAATATTTTTCCTAAGACGGTAGTATCTTTAATAAGTCTTATTTATAAAATCAATTAAAAGCTTTTTTTTTAATTAAATAATGTCTGTTTTAGTGTATCTTTATTATTCGGAGCAGATTTTCGGGAAATGAGTAGCAGTTTGAAAAAAGGATGATTTACATTCTCCAAAGTGTCCTGTTTTTAACTAACAACATAAATTTTGAGATGAAAATTTAATTTCTCGAAATTTCATGAAATTAAATAAGTAGGTGGTAACATATGTAAAAAAATATTTTTTTCCAATATTTTCTAAAATAAACAATTTTGAAATAATTTTAATTAATCTGTGAATAAATCCTGAAAGTTTCATTAAAAACAGACAATATTACGTCAACCGCTAACGCAAAAAAAACAAGATTTTTAAGCAAAATTTAGAATTTGCAAGAAATGTATTTTAAAAAAAATACTTTGGTTTTTCCTTTTAATAATAACAACAATGTTAACAATAAGACTGTTATCAAGTCTGGGGCCATTCTTCGTCATGTTATGCTGTTTTTTCAGCGAAAAAGTGGAGGTACCTACTGTTCTACCATCCATTTACTCAAGCTCATCAGATGTGTTACGAACTGCTTTCAGCTTTCCGGCAATCTGTCCTGTAAGTATCAGATTTTCCAAGACCTCTTTCCTTATTACGTGCCCCAGAAATTTCAGCTGCCACTTTCTGATGTTAAATATAAATTTCATTTTTGTTTCCATCTTCTAAAAAACCTCGTTGTTACTCACATGGTTCAGTCCATTGTATCCTCAGCATCTTTCTCTAGAACCACATTTCTGTTGATTCAAGTCTCTTCATCTTTGAAGAGATTGTCCGGCATTCGCTGCTTTACAGGAGGACTGAGATCACTTAACAGTTTAATATTATTTTCTTTGTTTCTAACGAAATTTTCCTGTCTCTTAATACTCTGCTTAGCTTTGGGATTTTCCTATCTGTGTCGTAAATGAGATAATATATCCGTGTAATGTGATTGACGAGGTGATCGTGGAGATGGAGAGATATGTTGGAAGGGTCAGGGAGAATAGAATGTGTGCGCCTTCCTTTCGCTTGTTTCAGTCACTTCTTTCGCCATAGAAAAGATATAAGGGGGAAGGTTGAATTTCATTAAGAAATTCTATGGAATTGGAAGACCCAGTGAGAGAAAGTGACACGTATCCGATATTGAGTTTGGAGGTCGTTAGGTGTTATACTCGTTGTGTGGAGATTGGCTTGGTTTTTTGAAACAGTTGAGATCGAGGCAGGGGATGAAGAATAACTCAAGAAAGAAAGAAAAAAATGCCATTAATGTAGCCGAATTGGTCACCGTGATGAAAGGACATAATTTGACATTCTGATCGGATGATTCTGGGGAATATTGAAATAAAAACAGATTCTGTCACTGTATTAGACGCATAGGTGAAGTGTATAATCATCGGCAGAAAAAAAAACGGCGCGAATAAAATGAGCCATTGATCTGATCTCCAAGCTTTGTTTGAGGATTATGGGAGTTAATTCGAGCTGAAAATGCGGGTAACTTTTATTCCTTCATAAAAAGATGTTCTCGTTCTTCTTTATGTGCCGTGCCTGATCAGGGCGTAGACGATCATAGACCTCCACATCTTCCTGTCTCTTGTAGCTCTTAATAAGTTTTACTTTTGTCTGTTTCCTATATCTAACAATCCCTATTCTATCAACCATTTACTCAAACCCCTTAAGTACGTTACGCGCTGTTTCACCTGTCACACCGTCCTGTGAGTATCATATTTTCCAAGCCCTCCTTTCTCATTACGTGCCCTAGAAATTTCAACTGCCTCTTCCTGAGGTTATGATTCAGTTTCCTTTTCATTTTCTCTAAAACCTTGTCGTTGCTCGCATGTTCGGTCCATGGTATCCTCAGCATCTTTCTGTAGAACCACATTTTTCTTGCTTCAAGTCTCTTCATCTTTGAGGAAATTGTCCAGCATTCACTGCCATATAGGAGGACAGATATCACGTAACAGTTCAGTATCCGTTTCTTTGTTTCTAACGAAACTTCTGTTTCTTAATACTCTGCTTAGCTTTTGGAAGGCATCTTTGGGCAGCCTCACACATCTGCGGATCTCAGTGTCTCACTTTCAGTCCCCTCTGTTAGAACACACTTCCCGGATATTTAAAATTTCGTACTTGTTTGACTTTAGTATCCCCGATTTATAAGTTGGGCTCATTCTGTTGCTGATAACCATGCATTCTGTCTTGTGTTTTATATATAATCCTTTCTTGTCGCATTCCTTCGCTACCTTCTGTAGGATCTTTTGCCGTTTCCTTTCCGTGTCTGCTATCAACACTGTGTAATATCTTACGTTGTTAAGATTGTGACCGCCAACAACAAATCTTGACAGGACATTTACTTCTCTCAGAACTGCCTTACTGTTTTGGTTGAACGTTTCCGGTGAGAAGACATACTTGTCTTACACCCCTTTCTATTTTTGTGTATCGGCTGAACTGATTTTCTGTTCGTATGCAGACGGTTTGCTGCCAGTATAAGTTCTTGATTATTCTAATACCCTTCCTGGATATGTCACCGTTGCTGAGCAGATCTAACAGATCTTTGTGACGTATTTTATCAAACGCCTTTGCGTAGTCTATAAAACATAGGCGCACGTCCTTCTGTATTTGAATTGCTCTTTCTGATAACATTCTGAGCATAAATATTGCGTCCCTTATTCCGGTATCTTTGACAAACTCTCACTCTTCTTGTCCTATCTCCGGACTGATTCTGCTGTGCGCTCTATTCATCAGAATTCGGATGATGAGTTTTGTTATAAGGCTCATTAGGTTCAGTGTTCGATGGAGTTCACACTCGTTTGCGCCTAGTTTCTGAGGCAGTGTCATGAAAATAAGATCTGCTTAGGTCTTACGATATATCACCATTTTTGTAGATTTCATTTATTATTTCTATGATCTTAACTAAAATCGAAATCATCTTAGGCTGCCAGCATCTCTATTAGAATTCCGTCTGGCCCTGACGCTTTATTTCTGTTCAATTTGGTCAGTGCAGCTGCCACTTCGGTTTTTAATATCTTTGGCCCGTCGGTATTTCTGTGTATTACCGATTTTTCTCTTTCGTCGTAGAAGAATTCTTCGATATATTTGTTCTATCTCTAGAGTATTTTTTTCCACTAATATCATTGTCCTGTCGATGGATTTTATATGTCCTGTTGATGAGCATGTCTTTTGTCCTGTTACTTCTTTCTTTTGTTGTAATAATTCACCACTGATCCTCTAATTATACACAAAAATATTTTAAAAGTGTTAGCTATGTAAGAAACGTATTTTTTCTTTTAATTACAGAGCAGTGGTTCTTAACCTTGTTAGAGATAGTTAACCCTGCAAGTTTCATCCATAGATTCAGCGAACCCTTCTTAATTAGAAAAATAAAATATGATTTCTTCAAAACATAAGTACATATTTTATAAGTGAACAAATTAATCATGCATCACTAACACTAAATTACTATATTCAAAGAACAAAACCAACAAAACATGACTTTCATGTAAAATCAAAAATATTAACTCAATAAATATTTCCTGCAAATCAATGTGACTTTTGCTGTTGCCTTACGGAAGTTCAGAAATGCACAGCTTCAGTGCCACTCTCATATCATTTTCGCAACAAAGACTTTCCTTTTCTTCGTTTTCATGTCTACCATACCCGAAAAGGATCGCTCGTTGTAACAAACGATATGATTATCTCAAGGGCTTTCTTAGCAATAAGAGGGTACGCTACGATTTGATGACACCAAAACTTTGAGAGCGTTGTTCTGGAGAGTTGCTGTTTAACCTGACTCTGTTGAAGTTCAATGATTTTGTCGAGGTATTCATCATTGACATCTGCTGTCGCAACGATAAACGTGAACGGCTGTCTCACCCACGTTGAATATAACTCTCGACGGATACTTGCCCACCAAACTCATCTAAGTGCATGGCAATTGCTTGCTTCAGTTCCCCGGGTACAGAAATCTCTCCGATTCCAGACACGTCTTCGATCTTATTTACACAGTCGTCCAACAGAGGAAAGTTTGCAAAGTTATCATTCTCTGTTTGTCCTTTCCATAACGGTTTGTCCTTTTCCATAACGGTTTGTCTTTAAAGCCTTCACGTTTTCTTCCGCATCGGTTCACTCTACCGCCCTGCATGTGTCGATTGAGAACATCGAAGATATTGGCCATGGATGCCAAAAGAAGAATGAACTCAGAATTTTCGAATCAATCTGCATGACAATTTTGGTGCTCTCGTAAAAACAGGGCAATCGTGTTTTTTGCCACACACACAGCAAAACACCCCCCCCCAACACGTTTCAGCGCTATTCCCCGGGATAAGCACCAAACGTTAGAATGCTATAGAAGTATATCGAATTCAGGGCCCATTACATTACGCACCTCTTTGTAGATGCGGTACTTCATAGCCGCACTTCGCACGTAGTTCACACACTCTACTACAAAGTTTAGTACTTCTGCCAGTTTTATAGGCAATGTTTTTTCTTTCCAACGCATACCTGTGCAGAAACACAGTGCGTAACAATGATGTTTGGTGTATCAGCTTTCATCAGACCAGACTTTCGTCCCAGCATGACTGCAGCTCCGTCCGATCAAACTGTAGAAACCATATTCCACGAAAGACCGTTGTCTCTCTGAAGACGTCATCCAAAAGTTTCTTCACATCGGCTGCCTTGGTGGTTGTTGTAAGAGGCTTACAAAATAAATCTTCCTTTATCACGTCGTCTTTCACATATCTCACAAATACAAAAAGCTGACTTAGATTGGAAACGTCGGCTGTCTCGTCGGATTGGAGGCTGAATTAACCTGGGCTTGAAATCAGATCTGCAACTACTTGAGCCAAGATATCACTCGTGTCTATTCTGCTGTTGATGGTGTCATTTGAAAGAGGAATTTGTGTTATCTTCAGCAGCTTTTCCCAGTATAATATTCGCCACATTACGAGTGTTTCACTAATGGTGTTTGGTTTGCCCCGTTTTGCGATCAGCTACGCAACTTCGTACGATGCTGTGATGATCGGGTTGTCGATGGCCACAAAGCCGGGAACAGGCAGAGTAGCCTCTTTTCATCGAATCTGACTCTTCACCTTGAATTCATTCACGTCATCCACAAGTTTCTTCACGTCGGTTGCCTTGGTTGTTGCAAGTGGCTTAAAAATAAATCTTCCTTTACCACGTCGTCTTTCACATAGCTCGCGAATACAGCAAGCTGACAGATTGGAATTTTGCTGGACTTGAAATCAGTTTTCCAACTACTTGAGCCAAGATATCATCCCTCGTGTCTATTCTGCTGCTGATGGTGTCATTTGAAAGAGGAATTTGGGTTAACTTATCTTCAGCAGCTTTTCCCAGTATAATATTCGTCATCTTCAACGCAGCTGGTTTTACGTGTGTTTCACCAATAGTGTGTGGTTAGCCCCACTTTGCGATCAGCTACACAACTTCGTACGATGCTGTGAGGATCCGGTTACCGATGGGTATCAAGCTGAGAACAGGCACAGTTGTGACAGAGAGAGAGAGAGAGAGAGAGAGAGTTTGGGAAACACACACACACGTATATTTTTGGTGAAATTGGTGTAGATTTGAATAGCGAAATTAAATCAGAGCATTTTGTTTACTCCCTTAAGTTCGGTTAGGACCGAGTAGACACCTCAACCCAGAGAGTAAGACGCCGGAGGTTGAGGGGCTGGGGCGAAAGTGCTAGACAGTATCTTTTTCATCGAATCTGGCTCTCTTCACCTTAAATTCCGCGAGCGTTGTGTTCTTGGATTTCCCATGTTCATGCATCTTTAGGAAATGTTCTCTTAGTTTTTTCGGTGCTAGACTAGAATTGCTCAACTTGGCATTGCAAATCATTCATTAAGGACGCTCTCCCGTCGCGTTCTGTTATACACGTGAATCCATATTGTACGTATTCGTCCGACCACCTTTTTTTTTCTTTTTTTTTTGGCACGACATACTATATAAGGGATTGAAAGATTCATCAGGAAATCACAAATGACGTACAATCACGACAGTCTCAAGTCGACAACTGAGTTCACCAAGCGCAGATATCAAGGCCAAGCGACGTGGCGTGAACAGCTGCAGCCAATGATGGACAAGCGAAGCGTGACGTCACGAATTATACGAGTGGATGAACGGAACGGACACACACACAGAGTGTGTGTGTGTGTGTGTGTGTGTGTCTGTCTGTCTTAACCTCCGCCGAACCTCTGGGAATGACTCACCGAAAATGTTCAACACACAGCCTTTCTGGAAATATCCAGGTTAAGCATAAAATCACCACCAGCTAATCATTCTCTTCAAATCTGTCGTCATGACGACCTTATTTAAGGAGTTTTTAAAAAAAGAAACCTCACGAGAGGAAGTTGAAGGTTATTGCCTTCATTGTGTACTATCACTCCCGGACTAAATTCATACTAGTGATTCCAGATACAACAAATTCGATCAAACCCAGGTTAAGAACCACTTCTATAGAATCTGTCTATATTTCTGAGATGAGGTATTATGTACATTATTTATATTATTCGGATTATTGTCCTCATCTTTGTCGCCATATTAATTACAACGTTTCGGCTGTTGTACGCTCCGGACTTCTTCAGGTGGTTGGAATGTCGAACTGAACCCTTTATTTCGGTCACTGGGATAGACTGTTCTAGTTCCACGTGGCATGTTTTAATGGATATCAGTTATCTGTTAATTTTCCTCTGAAAGTTCTCCACTGCCTTAACCGGGTATTGAACTCACACTCTTTGGAGAACTTTCAGAGGGAAATTCACATGAGATAACTGTAGTTGAGGAAGAAAACAAATGAACTGCTGACAAAGTATTCGATCACTAAGACATATCGACGCAAGGACTGAACGGAGTCTTTCCCGCCAAAAAGGGGGAAATAAATCGTCCGGTACAGACCCTGTTCCGGTCCTTTGAACAGGAGTATAGGTTTATCCTTTGTTTTCTGTTTAGGATTGGGTTTCCGGTTCCTTTTATAGTATTATTCTGTTTCACTTCCCATAACCTCTTGCTGATACTACTAACAATCAAAGGGGTTACTGAGAGTGAAAGATGATAAGACTTTAGGAGAAAGAACCGTAAACCCAATCTCAAATAGGAAACAAGGGATAAAACTATTCCTGTTCAAATGACGGAGAAGGAGTGTGAACCGGGCGACAGGCAAACCTATCTACTCCTGTTTATTAGATCTTTTCTGGTGTCTGATGAGTTAAGAAGGCGTATACAGGACAAACATTATTTGATATTTGGTCATAATGTTTTCACTACACAGTGTATAACTGTTTTTACATACGTGTTTCAAATGTTTATAGCAGTCCAAGTTATTTTCGTGTACCTCGAAAGCAGTGATCAAAAGAGGATAGGTAAATAGACAACTGCTCCATTTTTTGTGCCTGTATCTTATTTACAATGTAGATATTAATCGATACACACGAAATAACAGTAAACACGCCAGAGCAATTGTCCACAGGCACAAGTAAATATTTTCTCTTTCAATAATCGATCTCTAGCGAAACGCACTACATTAGCAATAGCACTTTGAATATATTTAATCTGTTCGCTATGCTACCGTAAGTAACAGGGTTTTTCTCCTCTGCAGTATTTACGCTGACCACCTACCACATGTAAACTAACCTTACAGTTCAGGTAGACAGCCGATGTTATGCATATGACATAGAAGTAGAATTTTATATATGCACATTATGTCGGAATCATAAAATGAATGGAAAAAACAAGTGCAAAATGTGTTACTAGAGAGGTTATTATTACTTCTTCTGTTCGTCGATAAAGAAAGACAAGCGGATAGAGAAAGAAGAAAAAAAACCTATGAAATTCAAGATGAAAATGGTTATCTTCAACGGTCTTTTTGTTTAACGATTGATCTGTCACATCCTCTGTCTTGCCCTTTTCCTCCCGAAGTCTCCTAAACTAACCTGTGCTTGCTTCTTGTACCAGCAGCACAAACTCCTGAGCTGAAATTAAATTTTTAAGAAAATAATATATTCAAACGAATCACGTAAGTTCCATTTGACCTAAACGATTATCGCAGGCTCTCGGGTCAGTAAAGAGCCGCAAAGTGGAGTTCGTACCTAAGAAAATAATTCCCCATTTCTTCACCTAGAGGAAAAGCAAAGCAGACATGGATATATGGAGTTAATACCAACTTGCCCCAGGAATATTATTAAAGAGGCGGGCTGAAATGACATTTCGTATTACACAAGACTACAGATTAAATACATATTAAATCGCTGACCATATCAAGGTGATGCAAACAAATGCCACTCTTGAAATATCCAATTAAATGTCCATGCGTGAAGATGGTTAAAGTCAAGTTGAGAATCGTGTCATCCTGTGCTTTAAAAAAAAAAAATTATGTAGGAAAGGAGAAGTTGTTTTTAAAAAGCTTCCTTTCATCTTGTAGACGTTACGCAAAAAGAGCGTTACCAGATTATACCAGGAAAAAAAAAAGAATATTTTATTTATTAGGAGGCTTTCGCAGATTGTATAAAACAATTTCACTTTTTTATTTATTTATTAGTCACATAAATCTATCTACACTTAGTAAAGAGATATCCATTATGGTAATAAGAAGCATTACGTACATTATTTACATTATTCGGACTATTGTCCTCATCTTTGTAGCCATATTTATTACAACGTTTCGGTCGTTGTACGCTCCGGCCTTCTTCAGGTGGTTGGAATGTCGAACTGAACCCTTTATTTCGCTCACTGGTGTAGACTGTTCTAGTTCTATGTGCCATGTTTAATGGATGTCAGTTATCAGTTATCTCCTGTTAATTTCCCTCTGAAAGTTCTCCACTGCCTTAACCGGGTATTGAACTCACACTCTTTGGTTCCTGTCACTGGATCTAACTAACGCCTTTATCTACTGTGCCATGTGTCCTTGTGGAAGTCAATAAAAAAAGGAAATATGAGAATTTTTTTTTTTTTACATAAGTAAATGCTTTCTTCAATGCGAAAATAGAGTTCATAGCATTGTTGAAATTCCTGGATTCTTCCTGCGGAAAATGTAACGAATGCAACTGCAAAATTAAGATACAGTCACTTTTGACAGTAAATTTAAACTAGTACCATTTTTTTTATTTCCTAGATTTAAAGTTTCGTTTGTCTTTAGTAACAAATATTTGCCTTGATCTGTTTAACGTGACCTGGTTTTAGAAATTGGCCTACTTCAGCGTCAATATGTATAAGAAATCCCAGGAAAGGATGAAATGTTTTAGAGATTCTACCGAAAAAAAGAGTGATATGTTGAATATCTTATGTGAAACATTGCTAACCATTAATTACTTATTAGTATTTCTTACATCTTGATTTTTATCGCATCTCCAAATACCATGATTCCTCAATAGTAAGCGACGTGGATCGAGTACAAGCTCCCAGCAATACTGATTCGCGTTTCATATTCGAATATATCTTAACACGACATCTGCCTTAACGATTAGGACACTAAGACTACTGACATTTAAATTTAACCACGTAGCTATTCTTTTTTGTTCGAAAGTATGATGCGTTTCATGTGAATTAAGATAATATTACTTATTTATTATCTATGCAAATAAACAAGACAACGTATAAGGTGCTCAAGGAGAAATAAAAAAAATAGATGCTTATATTTAAATGACTGCGACAGGTTTTCGTGACTGAATCGGTAAGGCAGCTCTCGCGTAAAGCTAGAACCTTGTTATAGGATTTTTAATCTTCAATCGACGTTTAGTAATGTGTGTGTGTGTGTGTGTGAAAAGCAAATGGAAGTAATAGGAATATGTACTAGTCAAGAATTAATAATGAAAAATTTAATGATATTTTTCATTGAAGTCGGGACGAGCCACTCAGATCTGGCTAACCGAACAAATGCGTTTGTTTATAACTTAATCTCATGCTAAGTGAACGCAGAAAAGTATACACTAGTCAATCAGTACAAGCATCATAGTGGTTTACATATAGCAGCGATTCATTTTCTGATTCTTCATCGACAAGTGATCTAATTTCGGTACCATGACAACAAACTTAGAAATTCTCAGGAGTCTTTGCAGGCCATTCTTGGCTTTTTAACAGCTCGCTATGAATAAAGAGATTAAATTAGTTCCGAGTATGATTTGGATGTCCACAGCACTGTTAAAAGACCGAATGCCTGTACTATTAACGGCAATACATACAGTGGGACCAATCAACGCTCAGAATGGTCAAAAGTAGACACCCATCTTTTATAAATTCGCGCAAGGCTAAATTTTGTCTGTGCCCCCAATGTACATCACTAGAACAAAATATTCCCCGTACAGCGAAATATATACTCTGTAAATATGTCTTACAATTGATGGTTAGGCCTTTCTTCATTTTTACCTTTACGTCCTTCTGTAGAATTATCTGTAGTTTACTTCCGTGTCTGCTATCAGCAGTGTGTCATCAACATATCCTATATTGTTAAGATCATGGCCATCAGCAATCGATCCTGGGAGGAATTCTAATTTTCTTAGAATTACCTCACTCTAAAGATTAAGCAGCAGAATTGTATGTGGGGGATAAAAGAACTAGTCTTCTACGCAAATTAATGACTTGTAGACAAACTACGACTGTAATCAAGCTACAAGTTTTATAGGACCTAGTTTACATAGCCCAACGCAAATCTCGTTCGGACTTTACATATCCTTCGAGACTCACGTTAACAACGAGAATTTATGCAGGCCATGCGCGTCATTTTTATTTTGGACAGGCCAGCATATGGGACATTGTTTATTCAGGTCAGCATTTCTTGTTGTCGTATTCTTTTACTGGCTGGTTTTTACAAGTTTACCTCGGAGAACTCCGTCCAACAGCAAGGCTTCTGACCAGGACGCTTTGAGGAGCATAGAATCACCTCTTAATTGCTGGTGTTCCCAGGTCCACCCTGGCCCGGGGTGGTAGCACCTGTTAAGGTCCCTGCTATGGGCAAATAGTTAACCTTTAACCTCCAGGGTGGGGTCAAAACATTATGAAAGTGAAAAAAAAGATTTTAATACTGGAAATACTTTTAAAAAAATTATTACCAGCAGTACATTTTTGGAAAAAATATTACCAATAATAAAAATTTTGTCGGCATTAAATAAACTATTAAGGTTGATATGCTGTAAAACAAACCAAACCTTGGAAAACGGTGCACATGACACGGGTCCGTTTTCGAGAACGTTCATTTATACATCACAACAGTCAGGTAAGAAGATACATGCAGGTCTTACGCTCCCTCTTATTTTTGTGTATTTCCTGAGGCGTTTTCTATCCGTAAGCAGGCGGCTTGCTTCCAGTATAAATTCTGGATGGTTCTAATATCGTTCCCAAATAAATCAAGCTTACCTAGCAGTTTAAACAGTTCTTGTGGCGTACCTTATCAAGCATTTTTGAATAATCTATAAAGCACAGGTGTTCTTCCTTTTGCATCTGTATTTCTCGTTCTGATAATTCCTAGCATAAATGTCGCGTTCCTTGTTCCAGTGTCTTTAACGCGCCGTTCGTTTCCTATTTCCGGTCTAATTCTGCTACGTGTTTTAGTCATGCCTATGGACACTGACAAACCGATGAGGTGAAACTAAAAACCAAATCGACTACATAACCATCAATAAGTGATTTAGGAATAAAATTTTACACTGTAAAACATACCGACTGCTGAAGTGATCTCCTTCCCATGATATGTAACCTTAGAGTAAAACTACTCAAGTTAAAGCAGGCCAAGGCAGCACCTAAACTGCAATACGATAGACTCCTGAATGACCCGAGCTTGGAGGAGCTGCATACGGACTGCATACGGACAGTGTTAAAAGCATGTACAATGGACTAAATAAGTATAGAAATTCGAAGTATGTCACAGTAGGAGAATGGTCAATAACATCAGCAAATGAGATCACTCGTAATAAAACTAGACGAGAAAAGAAGGAATAGATGACAGATTAAATTTTGGATATGATGAAAAGGATACAGCGAACAATACCAATGTAGGGCAGATAATATAATACAATGATAATATAATAATATGGCTAAACGAAAAGAGTGTTGAAATAGGAAGAATAAGCATAGGATAAAGGCAGATATGCATAAAAGAATTAGAGAAATAACAACGCATGCTCGTCAACAAGATGTATAAAATTAAAAGACGGAAGGTTGATAATAGAAAAAGAAAAATACTTCAAACATGGAACGAATATATCGGTAACATCTTCGACGACGAAAGAAGAAAACTTGAAATACGTAAAACATGACTATTGACTATTAAAGTCCAGAGTGAAATCATCACTGGCCAAGTTGAACAGGGACATGGCAGAAAGACGAAATAGAATTGTAATGGAGAAGCTTTAGGTGATTTCGACATTGTAAATGTCATATACGACAGTGGTGATATATGGGAAGATCTAAGTAGATCCAATTTCATAACGCTGTCCAAGACTGAGACGAGCTAAGATAAGACGGTGTTAACCGACCTTCCGCTTCCCTGATGTTTAGGCCTTGTGCCAGATTTTTTTATGCCATATTAAAGAGCTAAACTACTCCCACCGATGATTTTGATTAGTGTGGTAAAATGTTGTGCAGAATCAGCCACGCGTTTCGTTTTGGAAGAACAGATAACTCAGAAATAGTCCAGTGTAATTTTAAATCTCCGAGCAACCATCCTGATGAAACTCTTTGGAATAATATCAAAATACGTGCTTTGAATTCAGAATGTCCCTTCCCATCGACCAAATGCCACACAAAGCAAGATGGTTCAGTCTGTCTTGCAAGTTAACCTACAAGAAGAGAAAGGTGGATTAATGTCGTTTTCAAGGGCATTGGTGCAATCTTATTGAAAGAAAATCGACCTGAATTTGAACTCTGCTCGTGTCGATAACATTACTCACAGGCATAATGTTTCATGTTTAAACGCAATTATCAGGCCTGACGATTGCGTATAAGCATGAAAGACTGGTGTCTGTGTGTCAACAGTATGAGACGTAGTTATTAAATAAAGCTGTAATGAATTGTTAAGGCACATTATGTTGAGAAGAAAATGCCTTTTTCATATACCGAAAGGATATGTGCGTGGTGTAGCGGTTATCTGCGCAGAGTGCAATCGGCGTACTATATTCAAATACTCCCATATACTCTTGGGTGTTGTGGCCTTGTTAGGGACCAGAAATAAAGGCACAAGAGAGGAATTGAGTTAAACAAATATATTAAAAGAAACAGTAATACAAACATATACAAACGAGAATGTTATAGCAAGAATGTGCGGTACGACTGTCAGAGCTGACTGCTGGAAATTTCACCCTCCAAAAGGCAGTACCTGCTCCTATTTATAGCTGGGAGAGTCCATGCTTGCGTGGGTAAATTACCATAACATTGGGAAATGTATAAAGCTTTCTTATCCCACGCTCAACTATGGCTCAAGTAGAAGAGTGGTATATAGAACCTTGGTTGGCAACCAGTCTAGAGGAACACTTCAATTCAAAACCGGTTAGACGTGGGGCTGGCAACTCTTACTCCGTAAAAACTTCGACTACAGAAACCACAGTAGTAACAGTTAACATGTTATGGGGTTGTAGCCCTATTTTCTACAGAGGAAGATGAGGCTATGAAGTTACTGATTTATATAACATTGTACATGCGCAATTCATGTATGCTAATCTTGTATTTGTTAGTAAATGCTTAACCATATGTGTAAAAATAGATCTCGGCGCATTAGCGGCTAAATATTTGTCTCCATATATGGTTTTACTGTGGGTGATTTTCAGAGACAACCTATTAGGAGATAGATTCTTACGCCAATGTAAGCATTAGGCCATTTGCTGTACTAAGCCAGGTCATATTCGTCCGTTTGTAACATTTCATTTGCATTTTGACGATACAAATTCAAGTAAAGTGCATGGAATTGAATTCTGATAATTACAAACGTTTATATATGTATATACAAGACCGAACGATTCTCAAAAAGTCAAACAACCAATGATTGTCTCGTAACGCCACATTTAAAAAAATGGATGTAAGTATCATGCAAAAATTTAGTAGAAATTATTTTTAAGTAAAAAGTCGACATTTTTCGATAAACGCCAGCTTTAAATAAATCTTTGTTTTGTATCGATAACCCCCGACATAATTAGCACGCGAGAAATAGAATTATGATAAAACACTGTACGCTTTCTGGAAATAAGCTGTCAAAATAAATTTAAGCGAAAGAAAGAACTGAAATAAAAAGTACAAAGAGTATGGATTACGTGTCGAAAAAAAAATTGCACGACAATATTCCATTCATGACAACGTTCTATTTCACCAGTCCCCTCCCTGATCGATATAGAAATTATTTCTTTCGTTTACAGAAAAAAGAACGTTTGATATGTTATCAAGCAGGACAATTTTTTCAAGACCATTCGTTTTCGTTGTTAGGCAGCGTTACTGTCGCCAAAATTATATCAAACATCATTGTTAGTGCCACATTCAAAGCCTGCAAGAGATTAGAAAGAATTATTCCATTTAGTCTTAAAATGCGACGCATTTAATGCCTACAAAATAACAACTTTGTTCCTTAATTGTTTTCAGTTAAATCCTAAAATTATTTGTAAAAATGCGGACAGAAAATGCAATTATATATAAAACTTAAATTCCGCCATGTCATAAGTTAATAACTATGGCTACAATTGACTGTATTTTCTGTGAAATTATACTTGTATTTAGTAGGACGGAGATTTAACCTGTCAAGATTCAGATAAGACGTTAAATTTTTGCCGTAGTGTCTCCCTCTCCAAGTGACATGCGATGGATTATACTACGTTCCATGGTACTAGCAGCAAAGAGAAATTCCTGACGTGACCAGTTTCAAACACTACATTATTCAAATACAAATGTGAAGGTGCAAATACAAATGTGAAGGTGCAAAAAAAAAAACCCCAACAAACTTTATCACGTTGAAAATTAACGAGAACAGATATCGTGAGTTTTTGCCACAATAGCAGTAGGAGAGAGAAAAACGATTGGCTCTAGAGGATACACGTAATAGCAACAGCTGATTGTCGTTTTTTAAAGGAAACTGTTTTCCTTCGCTTTTGCGCAGGGTCATAGATCCTAGCAGAAAAGCGTTCCTCTCCAGCCTGTCAATAAGTAGGACCTTTCTTTGTTTGAAAAGAAAAGCAAAGAAAACGTAGACATTTTGACTGCTATTAATATAAGACGTATCAGACATGTTAACATATTCCTTCAAATTTCAACCTTTCGTTTTGAATTATTTTGATGAAAAATAAATCTACATTATGAAAAGGTTATTTTTGTTTAGCAGCATTATGGGTTATGGGTTATTTGATCGAAATATTTTGTAAACATTTTTTAAAGTGGGGATAATGGTTTAGTGACACAGATGTTACTAATTAACCTATAGCTGGGGAGATAAAAAGGTATTAATGCGCAAGGGAATATAAACGAACACAACTGGAATTGAAACTCTGCTCTCCGATTATAAATTCCGAGCCATTATCCATTGCACCACCCGCAAATACAACTTTACAGCACCTGGTACACCCAAGCGGTTACCTATCTACGTACTGACCATTCTTGACATTGCTTAACTTCGGTGATCGTACGGGGACCGGTGTTTCAGCGTGATGTGGCCGTAAGACGACAGTACAGATACTTCATCGGTTGATATTACACGCCACTCTCAAATATTATATTAACGATTTGCATGGCGGAAACAAGAGAAATTTATGAACTGCCAGATTTTAAACTAAACACTGCATAACAAAATAAACTTTGTGAATGTTCATGACACGAAGGAGGTTTACTTTCGGTAAAATCTATTAATGTACATCATGAACACAGTGAAGTCATTCTTGCATTGCCATCGGCCATGTGAACTACTTCTCTACACATAAATACAGTGAAATAACTTCGTTAAACAAAACAAATTTTACGTCTTATTTTCTAATCTTATGGTAAATAGTGAAAATAGGTCCAAGGAAGAAGAAAAACACTTACCAGTTTGTTCAAAGAAAACACATTGAAATAAGTAAAAATATTATTTTATTTTTAAGACGAAGCTTTGCCAACTATATGTTTTGACGACTATTTCTTTCGTTTTAATTTTATTTGCTTTTCTTCGCTGTCACTCTAAGTCCATTAGTAACCAATACTATTCAGAAATGAAGAATCCGTTGTTAGCGACACTCGAACTTGCATCCGAGCTGTTTACCGATGGCCGAAGACTGCTGGAAGAGGTAGATGCAATAAACAAAAGTAAATACTATAGAAAATTAAATCAAGGTTAAAAGCAGAAAATCTCTTGATAAGTTTAATTCTAAAACAGTAAAAAGGTTGAGCTGAAAGAGACCAACTCTATTTTCAGCTTATCGCCGTCGAATAACTGTTCGAAAGCTAAGACTACAAACCATTACCGCCGAACAACGATCGAAAATTTAATTTTGTAATTTTTTTTTTCATGTGAAAATCAGAATTAAAAAGAAAAGCTTTAATGACCGAGTATCTTGTGGAAGCTCCGTTCTATTGAAAGTTTCTGTCTTGTTTCGGAAGGTAAATTGTTCGAAGCTTTGATCGAAGATCTTGTGTCTCCAGAATTTTGCATTAGTGAAGTGGCGTTTAATGAGATTCGCTGTTGGAGCATCCAAACAACCGATTACGAGACAACAGGAAACAGAAGCCTCCGTATCCACAAGCATACGGAAGCAAAGGTGAGACGTATTCACTACAGTCAAAATAACTTCCGGTTCCAGACAGCTTTTTGGAAAAAATAAAATAAAACATGCCAAACAAAGTTACGTCGCCTTTATTATATTTTAAACCAACCAAATTAAAGTGTAAACTTTATGAAACAACCATTATATATATCTTAAAACATGAGAAAAAATAAGTTTAAAAATCTTCCCACAATCAGGCTCAGAACGGGTTCCGTAAGGGACATGGTCGCCCACACTACTACTACATTTTTCATGAATAGCAAATATTTTCTCTATATCATTCGTTGATAAAGCTTTAATAAAAGTGAAACATGTTAGATTGATAAACGTTTCCTGTTTGTTCTTTATGCTGTTGTCGGATTCCGATCCATATTTGATCCCAATTCATGGTATTTGTTTTACAAACAATATGCATTCGAAATAATGTTGTGATCTCATCTTTATTTCGGGTAACATTTATTTCGTCGTAAATGAAAAACATTTCAAACGGTATACCACACAATTTTTTTATATAGATAAGTTGCTAGTATTAAAATCATACGCATTAATAACAGTTTCTATCAAATTCTTTCATATTCAAGTAGTCAGGAAAATCGAAAAGAAAAACCATGGAAATCGTCTGCTTATTGTTCCTGCATACGAAACTATAGTTAGGAAATTAAGATGTCACTTTTGATTGAATTATTAGTATTAATAAAGCGTAACATTTTTATTTTTAGAATTTTTATTCAATGAAACAAGACATGGTTAAATTCGCTACACAACCATAAATTCCCCCTTTGTAAAGGAAATATTAAAATGACACAAGCGCAACCTGTGAAGTGTGGCATTACAATAATCTTAGACTTCTTTTAATGTGCGCTTTTACCGATAAGGACGTCACTCATGAGTGGCTTAAACAAAAAGCCGTTTACAACATCAAAACGAATGAAGTCTCCCTGAACGATAATCAAAGACGATAGGTGCCAAACGAATATTCTTACATTTTATTGTATGCTAAAAGATCTTTGCTTCCAATATTATTTGAATGGTTCAGGGTTCAGTTTGACAGTAGCTCTGGGGTCTTTGAAACAGAATCATTAGCCTATTGATCACAATTTGTGGGAGGGGACGAGATTCTTGATAAACACGAACTGAAGACTTCAATCTCCAAGAATACCTTTGATGATTTACACGGCCACAAATTGGATTTATTCAATAGTCAACAAACAGACACGTTTATTGTACTGAATTAGGATCGGCATTTTAAACCTGCTTTGAAAAATAGAACAGTGTTCTTCAATGGGCGTTTCTCCGCTGATGGACCTAACAGGGAGAGATTTCCAGCAATCATTTATACTAGGGTTTTGAAAGAATTTTAAAGTATGTTCCTTAAAATTTGCAGCACAAATAGATGATCACATTCACATACGGGTTTCAAGCAAAAGGAAGTGGTGGCGAGCCATGATCACCCATGTCAGGAAAAGATATGGCATTTAGTAGATAGCGCCGAAGAAAGTTAGAGCACACCTCCAAAATATTCCAAAATTTAATAATGTTTTCTTTAAATTTTTACATTTTTCAAAAACTTGCAATCCTAGCTTTGCAAAAATAAAATATCATATGAAGCTTATTAAATCCAGAGTATGGCTCCAAACATTTGAAACCACCAGAGGTCATCACATTTACTAAAATAACGCAACTGGAATTTTTAAAATCGTGGTGGAAATTTCAACAATGAAGAAAATTTGATATTCTGTAGCGAACGCGCCTTGGCACAGACTTCAAAGATGTCCCGGATCGCGTGTGGATATGTTTGTCAACACCAGTTACATCCAGGTTTTCTCCTTTAGCAGAGGGACCGCTTAGCATGTCTAGATACGGGCCTCTCTGCCTCCGGTCAAGATCCAAGTCTTTGTAATATGTCTCATGCTAATAAAAACAACGAAAAAACCAGCAATCAGCTAGACATGGTGACTTGTGAAGTCGGTCCCGCGGGTATTTTGTTCTTAACGGTTTTGTGATGGTTTCCGAGGCAGTGTTATTTTTGTTACCTCCCGTCTCTTTCCCCTCTCAGTTTATAATCCCCATAGTTTCTACGAGAGCAATCGATCAGGTGTTTCCTCCAAACTTGACACACTCTTGCAACATATTCCTAACACTTTTGGAGCTGATAAAGTATTTTAAAAATTGGTTGGTTTCACTTAGGAAAATTTCGTAATTGGAAAGTTAGTGTGTAGAGGACTGTGTGTTTAAGTGTTGTTAAATTAGGAACACGTGCTGTTTATTCCTGCTAGAAGAAGGTCCAACTACAAGAACATGGCGGACTCAAGTTGAATCCAACCAAAGATGTAAAGAAAAGAAACAAGACCGATATATATATATATGTCAACAAATACATGTATTAAACAACACATTTACAAGTGACAAAGACATCAACATTTGTGTTTGTGTGAACGTAAAGAGTTTGTATTTTGGTGAATGTTCGTACGTACGTGTATGTGTGTTTAATGGCGTTTTCCTACAAGTGGGCAAAAACGCTGATCTCCGTGAGAGATTACATTTTTAAATGTGTCCTCTGAAATGCAAAGCAGAAAAAAAGAACGAGGCCAGAAGTCGCCCAGTATTTATAGTGTAGGGGGAGCGTCCCCTAGTGACAATTAAGAAATTAAGGAGGAGATAACTCCGACAAGTGCATTGTGTTAAATTAAATATACATATAAAAGCCCTATTCTGTCAGTTATGGTTAACCAATGACAACTACATTTTTAGTGATTGTCAATACATTTCTATAAGATTAGGATCAATAAATTTGCCTTATATATAAGTCCTATTCTATCCACTATTGACAATACTTTTTATTTTCAATACACTTCTATTATAAAATTATTAACGACTTATTTACATTATATTCTGTTAGTATGTTCGTCCTCATTCCTGACAACTACTAATGCCTTTGTAGGGAGACAACAGGTGTTTTCCCTTGGGTTGAACGCATGGGAGTTCAGCCCCTTCAGAGAGGAAAATTCTTTCCTTTTTTGGCTTCTGTTTGAAGAACGATATATACCTTAACCACCAGGGCGTCCACAAACGTGGAAAATGGACAACAGCGTAACGTAGGCTGGTATGTTTATTTCTTTGTTCGTTTCTTCCGTCAAACATTCTTGTCATTTGAACTGTGTGAAGAATCATGTTTTGGCATGTGGAAATCTTTTTAACATGTGTATGTAAGTTTTATTTGCCTTATTAAATGTTTTGTTTATTACGGGCGTGTATCTCGTCTTTCCATATTCACATTTAGTGCTAGTGTATCAGTGGCTACACTAATGCTAATATTAATACTTGGTGTACAAGAAAACATTATTCTTCCTAGCACTAAGTAGCAAGTAAATTATGTCTGGCTTACAAATAATACTAATGCCTTATTTAGGTTGTCTTTACACGATGCTTCCAAATGTTATTACTTTTAAGATATTCAATTTATTAGTACAAGTGAAATGAACAAAGTAGGGCGGGCATAGATGTTTAACAGTAGATAGTATAAGAGTCGAAATTTTGCATACCAGGTTCAAACGTAACCGCGCTAGAATACAACCGCCAGTATCGTTTCCATTTTTATACGCCAAAAATAGCAAAATACGCAGGAATACCCTTGAGAAAGGTATGAATCTTCTCCCCCCCCAGCTATGGGTAAATAGCAGGACAGGTCGGGTTCTATAGCCTTGGATGGAAACTGGTCTGCCGCAAAAAGAAATTGCAACCTACTGCGTGAAAAATATGCCTTGTCAGTCATGTTTCGAAAGATACATGATCGCCTAAGCGTGTATCACGCATGGCACATAACTGAAGCCACATTTACCGCCAATTTCAATAGCAACAATTCAAACATTGATGACGTAGTCATACATCCATCACATGACTAAAAAAAGTTTTTATATAACAAATAAAAGTTAAACTTTACCATAATGTTTTCTGATCCTTTCTACCTACACTAAAAAAAAAAAAAAAAAACACGCAAAAAATAATCAAGACCGAATTCTAATCTAGATACGCCGAAAGAATCCACATTACTCACATCAACCCCCCCCCCAAAAAAAAAAAACTAAACCGTTCCGGCAGATCAGGGTTACCGAAGACAAATCAAGTCTAGCAGCAATAACTACTAACACCACAAAAACTGTTTATATCTCGTGCTCTTGGTAGTTAATAAATTATTGAAACCGCTACTAGGGGACGCTCTCCGGCACTATAAATACTCCGCGATAATTATTCGTAGCCTCTTCTTACTTTTTACGTCAACATGTAAGTCTCTCGCGAAAGAACGCGTTGTCTTTTTGGAACACGTATGAACAATACAAACACACACACACTCACACACATACGTACGCACTTTTCACTTATTTTTTCTCGGACTTTCTCCTACACCAGACTACATATACGCAAACAATTCACCAGTTCAAATGTTTTCTTCATTCATGTTCATTGTTGAGTAACACACAACAATATTCTATTCATTTTATATGTAAGCCTTTATCCTTAATACATTATCATTTGTTTGTACACACATATATATTTATCATTATTGTTTCTTTACATTTTTTTACGTGGATTCATATTCCGAGTCTGATATGTTGATTATAGACATTTAAGGAGACACACGTGTTGATCTCTCAACGCGTACACCGGCCCGCAACAACACGTAACTATCTTCTGGCGTCATAGACTCTTTATAAATAACAAGGACATTTAATATAGCCGACTTTAAAAAAGAAATACTGCATTCCATTTTTTACTAAGTTGTGACGAATTCTTTCTCTGCTCGATGTATATTCAATTCTCACACAAGCATACCAAATTATATTGTACATAAATTTTGATTCTACAATTTACATGTTATTTTTTTTTTTCGGAATTTGCTTGTTTTCTATCAAATGTGGTATTTTGACGATTTGCTTTCCTTCACCTTGCAACAAAAAATCGTTTGATCTTAAAAAGGGTACAGTATTGTTACCAAATAACGTCAAGGCCGAACCTGACCAACAACGCAGTTCTAAACAATACGTACCATTACAAAGATTTACTCTCTGTCGCTATATATATATATATATACACATATGTGTGTGTGTGTGTGTGTGTGTGTGTGTGTGTGTGTGTGTGTGTGTGTGAGAAAGAGGGAGGGAGAGAGTGAGTGAGTGAAAGCGAGAGAGTAAAATAATTTTTGTTTGTCAACCTTTTTTTTTTAAATAAAAAAAACCGATAGATTCTCTTCGATTCTATGTTCGTTATTATTTGCGGTGACTTGCTGCCTCATATCAAGAAAGCTCTTTGTTAAAGTTGACATGCTGTTGTGCAATAAGGGTTAGGAATTGACAAATTCGAACGAGAAAAATAACACACGTGAGTAAAATCTTTTATTAAACTTAACTTTCGGTACAGGAGATCTAAGGAAGGGGAGATAATAGAGTTAACTTTTCTCAATACCCCAATAGGCTCTCATGTTGCTGTTATATATATATATATATACATATATGTGAAAGCACCATATGAAGGGGTTTAAAGTTCTAATAAGTCACTTGAATTTCTCTAATTTTACTCTAGTCGGCGGTTTGATCATTACGTCCGTGCCCATATCGGGAGTCGGATAATAAATAATGTCTATACTCTCATTGTGTAGAGCGTCTCTATTAAAAAGGTATTTAATATCAATATGTTTACACCTCTGTCAATATACAGGATCTCTAGAAAGTGCTATTGCACCCTGGCTATCTCTGAACATTTTTACAGGGATATATTGTTGTAGAGAGTCCATTCTAGTCAATAATTGAATGAGGTATAAACCTCCTTGTGTGTTCTTTGCTAAAGCCACATGTATTCAGCCTCACATGTGGATAGCGAGACATGTGGGTGGCTTCTCCGATTTCTAGGAAATGGAGGGACCGTCCTCGTTTAAACCGAAGCAATATCCGGACGTATTGCGCTAGTCGCTTTGGTCTGATGCCCAATCGGCATCACTGTGCACTATTTGTCAGTCTCTTATTGTTCTTCCTGTAGCATAGATCGTACTTCGCCGTCCTTTTTACGTATCACAGTACATGTTTAGCCGTTGCCAAATATTATTCATGTGGCTCGAATAAATATTGTGATAGCTTACTGACAATATAACTTAAATCCAGCCTAGTGCAAATCATGAGATAAATCAAGCTGCCGATGGCTTTACTGTATTTTCTGGGGTCAATCAGGTCATCAGTGTTGATGAAGTCCATATTTTATTCACATGATGTCGTTGTCGGTCTGCAGTCTGACATATCGAATCTTTCTAGTATTTTTATTATGTACTTTCCTTGATTCGTTTGTACTAACCCTTGCGTTATGTTAAAGTCTAATCCAGAAAATGACAAAGTTTTCCGAGTTCCTTCGTCTTAAATTTTGATGTTGGCATTCGTTTAATGTCATTTCGTGAGTTTATGTTGTCAGATGCGAGGATCAATTCATCGACCCATGATAACAGTCCTTTCTTTGTTATTGTTGCCAAATATAGACATGCGTGGTTTGCTTGATTCTGTATCTAGTCGATTCTGTTGAGGCAATCATGTAGGGTTATATTCCAGTTTCTGCCCGACTGTTTTAGACCATATAGCGATTTGCTCAGCTTACAGACTGGTCTCTTGTTTGTATCTGATATTTCTTCAAATCCAGGAAAATTTCATAATCAATTGGGGTGTGTAGTTATGCTGTTTTTACGTCCATTTGATCTACTATAAGATCGTGTTGTACAACCATTTGCATCAATATATGTATGGCTGTCATATCCGATGTTTGTCCTTATAGTTTAGTTGTTTTTTTTTTATTACATCCCCTGGCAACAAATCTTTCTTTGTATTTTTTGCGTTCTGTCTGAGTTTTCTTTGATTTGGTAGACCCCTCGCCTTTAGGTAGGTTTGTCAGTTTGAAAACGCCATTCTCCTTTAGAGATTCGATCTCTTCCTGCATTGCTTCGATCCAATAGTGTGCTTTGGGGGAGTACACAGCTTCTTTATAGGTGTGTGGTACACCACATTTAGCTCTGTAGCAGTAATCGACATTGATTATTTCCTGGTCGTTTTTGTCTTCAGCGTTTGTTATGTAGTCATTTAGGTAACGAGGAATTCTCCCCTTTTCGGGTATCGGCAATCATGGTTATCCTTATCAGTATGTAGATGGTTTCCAACATTAGGTTGGGTGTCTTGTGACTCTTAATTTCTAGTTTTGTTTATATTTCTTTGGGGGAGAATTACCATCATCATTCAGCAGGTCAGTTTGGGTTTGTTGTTCAATGACGTTAATGATGAACTTAATGTTTAAGGACCTTCCTATTTTCAGTGTAATACGGAGTGCTGTTCCTGTCATACCCGACTAATATTCCCTTTTCGCATCTTAGGTCTATCTTTTTCTTCTAGTGTTTGTAGGCATAATACACTGAACTAAAAATGTTCATGCTTGAAATGTTTTGTTTCTTTCCTATTATTATCGTACAGACCCCGTTATTACGCATATTCACCCCGGCAAAACTGTCTTTGGCGGTTGTTGAAGCATCTGTTGCGGATTACTGCGGATGTCATAACAGCATAGGTCCATAAAGTTTTTGGTAGGCCACGTTCTGTAATCCTGCACCTGACCATTTCAAACAGTATTCGCCAATTCCTTTCTACCGTCCAGTTTTGCCGGGGTGAATATGGTGCTGAGATCCCATGTTTTATATTATTTTTACGGGGTAATGTTGGAAAATCGTTCGATTTAAGTTCTGAGCCGTTGTCCGATCTCAGTGTTTTTAACTTACCCTAGGGAGAAGAATCTGCAATAAATTTTTCGGTGCCTGACACAGTGTCATTCTTAATTTTGAGGAAATACACGAATACAGCGATGGAGAAATCGTCGGTAAATGATAGAGCGTATTTGTGCCCATCTATGTCCGTTGGTTCTATGGGTCCAGCTAGGTCTGTGTGTACTAACTCAAAGATGGATGTTGCCCGTGTCTCATTGTCTGTTTCTACTCTGGGAAAACTTTCCGAGTGCAGATTTCACAGTCCTTGTAAGCATTATCTTTTCTTTTTATTCTCATCCCTTCACTTACGTCGGGTAATTTAGCAATATAATCGTAGTTGCAGTGTCCGAGTATTTTTGTCCCGTGTGTAGAGATGATAACACCCTTAGAAACAGTCTTGTGTTGTTCTCTATGGTCATCAAATAATGTAGCCTTTTGTAGACGTGAATTTTATACCGATCTTGACATCAATTCATCTTTATTTGACGCAACATTGACAGAGGTAGGTAGGGATGTATAGCGCCTTCTTGAGTTAAATCTCACGTAGTTTCTCTCTACATCTAGGGAGCATACCTGAAGTTCCTTTAGATCAGCTTTGGCGTATAACCCCCACTCATGCAAAGAAAACATATCAGTGGATGACCAACATCTTTTGCAAACAGTTTTACAAATCTTGCCTTCTCACCAGTCATGCTGGTGCTGCCATCTGTTGTGGCAGATACTTCTTTTGAAATGTGAATTTGTTGAGTAGATAACTCGTTCACAACTGCTTTATTTCAGCCTAGGTAGTCCGCTTGGGTAGTGTTACAAGGGTAACTATCTCTTCACATACTTCATCACCTCTACAAAATCGAGAAAATATGGCTAGCCTAGCTGATGATGTAATGTGAGTGCTTTCATCAATACAAATAGAAAAAAACTTAGATACAGACAAATCTTTTGCCAGTTGTTCAGCTATATTCCTTTCCAATTTAAGTATCCTATCCTCAACTGTTTTCTTACTCACAGACAAATCTTTAAGGTGCTGAATCTTCTTTTCTGAAAACTTGTCAAAAGGAAAGGCGCACATTTTAGCCAAGCTTCTTTAATATGCTCCCCATCACCAAGTGGCTTTCCATGTTGGGCAATAACTTTTGAAATCTCAGAACTAGCAGCAACTAAGTTGGAACTAAGCCTATCGGAAATAAAGTTCATAAGAGCATCAGCATGTTCTTTTGTCTTGCTCAGTCCAGGAGAAATTAATTCTCTTTGCTTCTCCTCAGTTTTATTGCTTATGTTCTTACGAACACTTTAAAATGTCTCTTTACAGAAGAAGTCCTACAAATGATTGTTTCGGAACAGAAAATACGTAAGGCTTTATTGCCTTTCTTAATCATGCCTAATTTTTCAATCCAGTATTCTTTAAATTCTCTAAAACGCTCTTCATTTGGATGACATCGTGACATTCTGCACAATCTGTAAAGGGCAGAAAATAAAAATTCATACGATAATAATACAGATGAAAGAGGAGGAAGAATAAAAGTGAAAATGTGATCTAATGAATCAGTTTCGCATGCCAGAAAGAAGTCATCGGCGTGCCATGTTTCGTAGCCGTGCCAAGGGTTGCCCACCCTTGGTCTAGACATATCTGTAGTTCTGCTCGGGTATTGCTCACCCACTTTCCATTCAGTTAAAGTATATCCTTCCTGTCTGCGCCAGTAGAAAAAAAAGAGTGATATTGTATGCAGTCAAGCAGGACAGTAGCAACACTCACCAGCAGAGAAGTTAGGTTTAAGGCTCCAAGTTATCCACTCAGATTTGTCTCCCAGGACAATAATCTAGTGAATTAAAGTGTTGTTTCATGAATTTGATGATGCAGTAATTGTGAGTTCAATCCCTGGGTCGGATCGACAAACATCTGATGAAGGCCAGAGAGAACTACAGCAGAAACTTTGTGATAACCTTAAAGTTGTGGACAATAATCCGCCTGTAAATAACTCCTCATCGGAGTAATATATACAGGAATTATAGTCTGAAAACTTTATCAGAAGTAATTCCAAATTTGTTAGGAAAATATTTATTTACGTAATAAAACTTCTTTGTTTTAGGACCTTGTTGTACATAATGTTAGAGAGGAACGTCAAGGGAGGTAACTAAGTTATTGTAATATCTAAATATTTTTTAAAAGGAAACCTATTTAAAACTATTAGTTAAAACCTAGATATTTTAAACTATATACTGTCAACATTTTAAAACATTTGCCTAGTATTCATAAGTAATTTTTTTTATTAAGGGTTGGTTTTATTTTTTTAATATAGAAAGCTTCAAGAATTTTTAGTTTGTTTATTATTTTTATAAAAAAGTTTTCAAGAAGAATTTTCCTAAATTGCGAATGTGGACAGGCATGCTGTTTTAAATGCTGAGACCTATTAGATACATCACTTAAAATGAAATCTCGACGTTCGAGATAGCGTAGTAGTGGTATGGTCAACATATATCTTTTTTTAAAATTATACAATTTCCCAAGGGACATTGAAAACACGACCCCGATGACGACATTAGCAAAATGTCGAAAGTATTCGGAATAAAAATGAATATGCATCAACATGGTAATTTTTTTTCTTCATTTTACAAAGATACTAAGAAACTTGTCCGTAATTACGAGAGTTTTGTCTACTTATTTTTAATAGAATCCACAACTTTATGGTGACCCACTGACGTGTATAAAAATCATCTTATTCACGACACCAATATGGAAAAAAAACGTTCCGAATGGAAAGCGGAAACCAATAGAATTCACACTTTTGTTGAAAACGACGTAAAAAACAAAAAAAACAAAGACTTTGAAATTCCCGACGTTAAAAAAAATGAATAAATTGACAAGCGAAGGAGAAAAAAACCCAAACAAATAAGCCTCTCTCCTTTCAACATTTTTTTATTACTTATATACACTCAACATGGAACGAGACAACAGTTTTCGTCAAATGGCTGGTTCGCAAAATTTGAAATGTTTGCCAATTATATCACCCCCAAACAACAACAAAAAACAAACAAACAACTATAATGAATAATATAAGAAAAAAAAAGTAAAGAAAGAAAAAAACGACCTGGAAAAACACTCTACAAATTAAAATGAAAACTGTACCTATCGTTGTCATTGGGATCCAACTACAATCTCCAATACAGCGAATAGAACCTAACAGTTCTATCGCTACCAAAAATAAAAAATATCATTAAGCAATTTTTTGAAGGGTGACTAAGCGGGTAATATCACTCCTTTATGAAGGACCGTTACACTCAGCTAAGAAATCTTCCGTACTCTGGACACTATACCAGACATGAAAATACCTAACAACAAAAAATTCAAAAAACACTTCAGTCGTTACTGAGATAAAAAAAAGTCAGTGACACCACAAATGATAGGCAGAAACAAACAAACAAAATTACTCTTGAACAAGCCAAAAAAAAAAAAGAAAAAAAAAGAAAGATAACTCTTCAAGACAACCACCTCAACAAAAAAAAATCCAGGACTATTTTTTACCATTTAGTACCATTGCGATAATCAGGGCATCGTCCACTATTTGTCCGGCATTTCTCAGGGCTGTTAACATGGCTTCCGTCCTTATGTATTCGGTGACGCTTTCGTTACAGTCCTTTTTAAGTGACGTTAACGCGTTGTATAGTGAGATAACCCTGGTTTTTCTTTTTTCCTGCACAGTGGAAAATCTGTAATATCGCGTCTCTGGTGGGGTTCAGGCCTAAGATAACGTCTTTTAGGAAGAGTGTACGCAAATGACCAAATAACTTTGTTTCCCAAATTTCATATTTTTCTTCGTCCCTGTTCAATTGGAGTCTGTTCCAACGACTTCTGTTATCTCTCCTGGGGCCATAACCTGTTAGTTGACATGCTGCTATGGAATAAGGGTTAGGAATTTACAAAGTCGAACGGAGGAAAATAACACGTGTGTACAGAAAAGGAGTAAAATGTTATTAAACCTTCGATACAGAAGAGCTAAGGAAGGGGAGATAGAGTTATCGGACTTGGTTAAGTTTTCTCAACACTCCAATATGCTCTCATATTGCTATATATACATTATATATACACACACACACACACACACACACACACACACACACGAGAGCACCATATGAATCGGTTTAAAGTTCGAATAAAAGTCACTTGAATTTAAATTTTCTCAATGCCCTTCGATATTTTGAGTAAAATTCCACAGGTTTTAATGTGAAAGGTTTTCGATAAGCTGTTTAATCTGGTTTTCATTAGAGAAATTTTTCCCCATCAAAGCATTTGCAGCAATCGAGAGAAGAAAGTAGGGGGGTAATAATTGTCAGTTGGTAAAAGGTTAGTTGGATCTGGCAGGGTGGGGATGGATAGAACAAACAGGTTCAAACATTTTCTTCATGTCATTCTAGTTGCATGCAGCTTTGTGTTGTAAAGTGATGCAAACAGTTACATAGGTTGTTAATTACATTTCTGCTCGGGCTTTACATAACAGACCATTTCAAATTTTACTGAATGAGGCAGAATCTGTATAAAAAGGACTAAAAATGTGCAACAATGTTCGTTGGTGTAGCCGAGGTTTGGTTCTGAAACGATTTATTGAATACTTAGATGAAATAAAGCTTTTTTTGAATGACAAACAAGTGTCTTACCAAGAATTGTCTGACATCATGTGCATTTGTAAACTGGTGTTTTTTGCAGATTTTTGTGAACATTTAAGTGAGTTGAATATTAAATTACAGAGTTCTGGTAAATCACTTGATGTTATGTTTAGTTACATAAAGGCTTTTCGAATGAAACTAAAAGAATTTAAGAGCGGTGTAGATAAGGAGAGATTTAGATACTTCCCAAACCTGAAGAAGTAAATCAATGATTTCCCAAAAGATGGCAGACCGCCAATGTCTTCAAAAGCTGTTTGTAAACCACATCGAATCAACTGTTGAGCAGTTCTTTACAAGATTTGATAAATTCAGAGAATTGGAAGAGATAGCAAAATTCATTAAGTTTCCAAACAGTATCAAACTGGATGAACTAAACTTATAAATGTTTTTATGGATAGACATGGATGGATTTTGAAATGCAGTTGATTGAATTTCTGAGTAGACCTTAGAGTTGACTTGAAAAATATTGAAAAGTTGCGATTGAAGATGGGGGTATGAGAGAAAAATGCGGAAAACGGAGAATTAAGGACTTGGAATACCATTCCAGAAATCGTGCCTGTTTAAAAAAAAAACAAACAAAAAAAAAACTTGCAACAGCATTACTATCCATGTTATTATCTACATAGGCTTGTGAATCTTTGTTCACAGTGATAAACTATGGTAAGTCTCGTAACAAGAGTAGCCTGATGGATGAAACTAATATATCTCTTACATATCTCTCAAGGTTACTAAATATAAACTGGATATAAAATCACTTATCAGAATTCACACTGATAATAAATAAAAAGAGTCAAGTTTTCTGTCTCTAGTTTCATTTGATGTTTTCTTTTGAAAGTGACAAAGGTCTAGCGCTGTTTAAATTTAGTTTTGAAGATAAATAAATATATATTTTTTATACATCATTTATAAAGGGATTTAAAATCGGCAAAAGGATTATTTTAATAAGCTTTGACTGTGTTTTAAATCATAAAAATGTATAACTTGGAAAAATGATGATTGATTAATCGAAAAAATAACAGTTAACTTTTTGTGTTGATGCTAATAATAGTTAATCGTGTCTTTAAATTGTATGAGTATGTATGACAGTTACGTTTATACTTACAAGCTAATAAAAATATCACAAAAACATTTTCATAAAAACCTGTCACAATTTTTTTCATTTAGTCAGTTTTACATGATTTATATGATTTCTTACAATACCTTGTATTTACTGCTCTACGGAGTCGGGATTTAAAAAGTTTATCTAAGAGATATCAAATGTCTCAAAATATTTTTGTGGGCACGTGGAAAAACTGTCAGTGATTTGGCCGGTTTTTGTGTTACACTCTCAAAATGGTGGCCCACCTCTGCTCTCGACAGTCAACGGAACGGGAACAGTCTATCACTGTCCATTAAACAAAGGACTTAGTTCGAAATTTCCTGAAGGTTACACGGATCAACAGACACCTGAGGAAGGCCGGATGGTATAATAGTCGAAACGCTGTAATAAAGATGAGAACAATAGTTTGCATATAAATAATGTAGTTTCTGGTTATGTTTATCTTTCATGAATACGTGTAAGGCTAAATTCTGTCTTTTGCTTCCACCTTGCATCAGTAACAGAACAGAGTATCCCTCCAAATTGTTCAGACCTCACGATCAGTCATTCTAGTGTCGATATAATGCAATTAGTGAGCTGCTGCTGCCGCAAGGTTAGAAACATGCTATTTAAGAAGCCATGTTTTATTACAAAAAAATGCAATCTTTATAGCGTTATTAATCATAAGTTGCAACAGTTGATCTGTTTCAAAGGAAAAAAATGATTTTGCCAGTTATAGATGGTGCTCAGATACAGACAATGTTTACAAACATGACAAAATATTCCACAGTACAACACACAGCGTTTAAATCAAAGTGTCTATTAGAAAATAGATCATGTTAAATTTTTGACTAACCAGTTAAAAAAAAAAACAAAAAAAAAACGATTTTTCTCGAGCTTCTTTCGGGAAAATATCTTATAAAACCATACAGATTTCAAAGTGCAGAGATGCGACTGCTTTCAAGCCGTTCAAACACAAGAGAAAACGTGGATACATAGCATCTACCACCACCCCCACACTCCGCTCCAACAAAAAGTGTGTCGGCGACTTAAATGAATCGTCTCCAGCAGCAACATCACGGACGGTCAGTGAATCTTCGCTAACGATCAAAGTCTATTTTCAACCACAATTTTTTTACGGTGGACCAACTATCCAAACATTTTAAGTCAAATAAAGACTATTTGTACTCATTTTTGACTCTTGAATTCATGTACATGTTTTTAAAATACAAATGATTTAACAAACATACCCATGTTTATTTTATTATTATTTGGAATTTGGACGTTACGAATTTTAATATAAAAAAAATTACGCGACCGAATTTCCTGCACATGTAATCATTTTTCATGAATGAAGGTAACAAAAGCCATCAAAATTTACTCCTCCACACACGATTCCTCAATCTGAAGCTTGTACAATGCGTCATTTAGATTTATTTTTTACATTACCCTCAATATCTTCAGACAAATCGGTCATACACTCGGCTATGGTATTATCAGATAACAGAATTTTATTATTTCATATTCTTTGCCAGACATTGTACATTTGGTTTGCAAGCACAGATTCAAAGATTGTCTGTAGCTTTATTTCTTTTGCAATAAATTAAGCGATTCCTGCTTGTATTTTATCTGAAACTTTGGACGTTTTAATGAAAAATAGTAATTGTTTACTTTTTAGATTTTTAGCTTCCAAAATAATCAGTTTTCACTGTATAATCGATGTTTCCTTGCTTTTTCTCATGGTTTATACAAGATACGTCTACACTTTCTGTTCCTGAATCGGACGAATTTGAATATTCACATTTATTCAAATTTCTTAAATATGTTTTTTCATCTGGTAAAAAAATTATCCGTTTGAGTGTCTTAAGAATGACTTTGTGCGTATTTTCTCGTGGATGAATGAACCGAGACGGTCGGGCCTTGTAGGCGCCACTCTCGTATAGGGTCAACTGCAAATGACGCGACTAAAATCAATATTTTCAAAAATAAAAAAAAAAAACAAATAAAAAAAATAGATCCCCGAGTTGAATTAAAGAAGGCTTCATAGCGGAAATGGGAAACGACATAAACAAAATGTGTCGAATAGCAAGAAAACCAAGATCATTTTTTCTGAGTAATTTTCTTCAAGCGATTTATATACTTGATATAAGTGTTTATGAAATGTACTGCGTTGCATGCGCGTGTGTGTATCCCAAGTAACAGAAAAAGCAGAACGAATGCAGAATTTGTAAGATAATCCAACAGAGTCGTAATATTTCTGTGATTATGAAGGCAACGAAAGTGGTAAGATTGCGGGGAAAGGTGGAAGGCGAAAAATTACAAAGAAAAACATGACTGATTCCGTTTGCCTTCCCCAAAATCCACAAAAAACTCCTATTCAATTGTCGGCTCTGTCAGTGACTTTGAGCTCGCTAAGTCGACTCATTTTAACACCGAATTCGTAAAAGATTTTGAGCCTTCTTCAACCTCTCATTTTTATTTAAAATTGGTCAAATAACGAAGACTAACTTAAAATGCACCGAGAAAAAAAAAACTTATGCTAAGTGCATTTTATCACTCAAACTTTTTTTTCTGGAAGACCAGCTTTTTCCTTTTTTCCGTCAATTTAACATCTAGCGACTCTACGCCTAAAAAGCACTGCAGTACGCATTGTGCATTGTTTACACTAAAATTGAGAAAATGTACCAAGTGCTAAGCTAGCAACACTCCCGGCGATGAAAAAAAAATGGCTGAACGTGGAGAGTGAAAGGAAAAAGGCGTGAAAATAATTAGTGCTGTACGAAAATTACAGATCGAATACGAAGAGGAAGGGAATCCATTTGATTAGCCAAATAAGTTCAACAACGGAAAATAAACACAAAAAAAAAAAAGACATTTGAGACTTCTCCATGGATGTATACATGCAAGTATCTTGTAATTTCTTCGTGCAAACAAGGTGGGGCGTTCCAGCTGAATGGTGTGATTGTCATGGCAACGCTAAGGATTATTTGCAACAAGTTTTAATTTGGTTACAAGTGTTGCCGACTCGGCGTCAGAATACTTAGACAGTAACTGTTGACTAAGTGAATATATTAATGTACACTGACACGTGAGATGTTTTTTTTTTTGTTTTGTTTTTTTAGTTAGTCGTAGTCACATCTATTTCATTGATTACTATTTAACAGCGTTGGACATCGGCATCAATCTGAACGAACTCTTGTTCCGACTGGAAGATTATGAATATCGAAGCCGGTTCATGCTTTTTCTAAAGACGATTCCCGCTGATAAGTCATGACAACCTAACAGGGTTGCAGAATTTGGCAACATTTGTAAAAGTCAGAGATACTAAAATCTCTCCTCTTCGACAATATCTTTTTGGGAGTTGGGGATCTGGCTCAAAACGGTCTATGAGTTTTCCTTCGTCTCCTCCGCTATAAAGCTTCTCTTGTAATACTTTTGATCTTGAATTTCAATCACAAAACTTTTACCTATTCTTATCCACCGAGGCTTTTTGCAAAACGGTGGCAGTTGCTTGTAGAACTCGTGAAGGGGCCAACACGGTCAAACGTCTTATCATTTTCAAAATGGAATTTTAATATGTATATACAGAAAATAGTTCAGAAAAGGGAGGAAAACAGACACATTATATGGGAGAGACGCCCAAAGAATCAATTGTGGAAACTAGATCGGATCACGTGGGGAAAGAAGTCTCGTTGTGGAAACGAGTCACGTCTTGTGTGAGACTCCTTTCCTTTTATAACAGCTTTAATATAACGTCATCTAGCGTAAGTCTCCTGTCTGTCAAGGTGTATGTAGGACCACAGTTGTAAATTTACCAAACATCTGTTCCAGTCATGATGTTCTTTTCTTTAAAGCAACTCCGAGGGGAACCGAGGACCAAAAATGGAACTCGCTCATTCTATCTGTTCAACTGGTTCTACGAAGTCTTGCTTTGTTTTCCTCAACTTTATCTCTTAAACTTCAATAAAATCCGATAGATTCTGTTGTTGTCCGACTGGTTTTACTTACAAATCTATCTTCAGTTTAATCTAATGATTCTTTAGTTTTCCAACGCCATCTCTGGATTTCGTTTCTCCTATTCTCCTCATGTCACTCTCTCAGAGCTTTATGAAGTCACAGTGAAACTTCCATTGACGTATTTTGTATCCTAAAATGAGTACTGATGCCATCTTCAACCAATGCCATCAATCACAAAACAAACTACTTCACATTTCTTATTGTCATCAATAATTTGGGAGGTTCAGGTTCATGTTTGTAGTGGATTAGAAGATACAAAAACAAAGAGTCGAACCGGTCCTGTCAATGCACTTGATTATCTGTCGTTTCACTATTGAAAAAAATCAGGAAGAATTTCTCCACATTTCGTCAATCCCCACGCCGGATGTTCTTTGAAAAGTATGATAACGCTCAAAATCAGTGAGTTGCTTAACCGTCCGAAAATGGCAGAACGAAAGAAGAAAGTTGTTTGGAAATAACGTTTAAATGACGTCACAAGATGGAGTAGCAATTAATCAGTCATAGAAGAACCAATCAGCGTTAAGCACTTACGCGAGATGAATAATTATTGAAGGTCATGAATATTCAAGAAATGTATTCACGGTTATTCAAGGTCAATTATTTCTGAAAGATAAAACAGAGATAATAAATGTGTCGCGTTTTTAATAGGCACCCTGTATTTATGTCTGTAAGAATTACACAAATCAATAACATGACGGTTATAGTGGGCTCTTAAGTTAACCTCCTCGACAGACGTTGTTGCGGTTATCCTGGATGGGCGGATTACGTCAAAGATGGGCACAGGGAACCTAGCACAATCCGTCAGAGTCCTTTCCCCGCAGATTTCAGTTTGCGTCTAAAGGGATAAACTTTCACAATGTCTGTCAAGCTATCCAGCTTAAATTCGAGAGGCCTAATAGATAGTAGTAAGACAGCTCTCCTGTTTCGTGATCTTCTGTCATTCGGTGTAAATGTGGCTTGATGGTTAAACGTACCATGAGTGCGAGGGTGACCATGTCGGCGCGGGTGAGCAACAGTTCGTCTCGGATTGTTGCGGTTTATGCGCCCAGAAATCAGACATAGCGTGTCGGCTTTTTCCCGTCATTTGGGGCCGTTCCAAGTGCATTCGTCGCGCTTAGCCTTAATGGGGACTGGAATGTCATCCTAAACTCCAAATTAGACAAAGGGTGCGGAGCTAGCGGAGGGTCGGGTGATCGGAACTTGGTTGATCTGCTCGGCGAATTTGGACGATGATAGATACCAGGGTCGATCACCCAGAAGTGAGGGGGGAGATGTGGACGTGGGCACTTAAGTGGCCGTCTAACCGGGTAGCCAGCTACCTGGACAGAATGTTAATAAGAAGGGTCAATCTCGATTTTCTAGATCGTTCCACCAGTTAGACTATTCCGACCATAGACTCGTCTGTGCCCGGATGGTGTTAGGTACTAGGTATAGAGTGGCTGGACACTGGAAGTTCAATTTGCCTTTAATGGGCAGGAGGCACTTCTGGCAACAGCTAAGTGGATTAGTGTTGCGGGAACTAGTGGGGGCGTTTATTGATGGGAGAGGTATAAGGATAGCATTAGGACTTTCACCAGCGAATACAGCAAACGACTCGCTCTAGATAAAGCTAACAAGGTGAACACTCAAGGATAGTCTACCCCTGGTTGTAGCTTGGGAGGATTCCTTAGAGATATGTTTAGTCAGGCAGGCTCTATAGCGTGATCCTAGCAAGTGAATACGGGCGCAGAATTACACAAGGATGAGAACAGTCGAGGTTCCGATCGATACATTCGGTGGGACGTACTCTGAAGTCGACCAAAGGCACGGACAAGATGTTTTGGCGGCATTTTAAGAGCCATTTTACCAAGGAGCTCTGTGGCAATGAGTTTCGCAGCTATTTCGCTGACTTTATAAAATACGGAAAGATGGGGGGATCTCGTCTGTATTGAGCAAATCAGGTTTTGCCACCGGTGACTTTACGCTGCAAGTGACCCTGACATGCAAATAATTCCTAAAATTCCCAGACGTATTGACCTGTCGAGGTCAATCGATCTATATTATTGCGGAGGGTTGACTACCCCACTGCTGCTCCTATGGCGCTACGGGACACTTGGCGAAGTCGTACTCTAGCAAGAATCAGGCGCCGCCACTAAAACCCCACTGCTTCTTTTGGTAGTGTTATACTACCAAAAGAAGCAGTGGGGTCAGCGATGTCCAACCACGTCACCAGTGAGTGTATAGGCGTAGTCAAAAGGAGAGCTAAGGCCGCAAACCCTCCCCCGCAGTCGGATGTCCAACCCAAACAGGTTGAAACCCCGACGAAGCTGCAACAGAAGCAGCAGCAACAAGAAAAGTGCAAACAGCGGCAAGAGCAGCATCAGCTAAAGCAGCGACAGCAGAGCAACTCCAACAACAGCAATAGCGGCAGCTGGAGGAGTTGCCACAACTCGATTTGTTCATAGAGGTGGAGGAGATTCCTCTGCCTAGATCCTCCTCATTGAAATGAGGGGTGAAGAAGAGGAGAACATTACGAAAAAAGTCAAATCGGAGCAGGGCGGTGAGGGCTGTGGACAAAACCAAGAATTAAACCGCCCCTGTTTCGCCAGCAAGAATGGAATTACCAGACCTAAAAAGGAAGGCGTTGAGTTGTTGTGGTGAATGAGCAGATTGTAATGGATGGATGTGTCGGCAATTTGATTAGTTAAGTCTAGGATAGTTAACGTTGACTAGCTTACCCCACTTCCCTATCGGCCTTGTGCCAACATTGTTGACAATAAATCATTCCTATTGTGGATTGAAATTAATAATATTAAGCTTACACCCTTAGGCCTTTCGATTTACGATACGAATGTAGTTGTAGGAATTTCTACATAATAGACAAGTATTTTACAATAAGTTGCGAAAGTTCCTATGTCAAAAGGAAAAAAAATCTATAAAAACAAAACTAACGTTTGTCAACGCTGAAAGGGAAATAAAATATACCAAGATAGTGGTTTACACACGCAAAAAGAAAAGTTTTCCTTGAATCGACAGATCATTCAAGTCATAAAAATTCGAAATAAATTTTATTTTATACTGTTAATGAATATGCCAACAGTTTTTTTATTAAATATCTAATAAAACCACGGAGAAAATGAGGGATTGAAATATAAAAATTTAAATTCTATTTCTACTGAACACAATTACGCAGATTAAAACAAACAAAAAAAAAATTAAATGCGCCATGAAGGCTTTTACTGTAAGAAAATCTATTCCATTGTGGTCCCATTTTCGGGACAATGGCCATTAATGATTCATGGTTTAGTTTGTTTTGTTTTACGGTATATCAACCATAATGGGTTATTTAATGCCGACAAGATTTTTATTGCTAGTAATATTTTTTTCAAAAATGTATTGCTGCTAATATTTTTTTCCCAAAAATGTATTGCCGGTAATATTTTTTGCCAAAAATGTATTGCTGGTAATAAAACATTTTTACACGTTTGGACCCCAGTTTGGGTGTTAACTATTTACCATAGCTGAAACTCTAACAGCTGCTACCAACCCCAGGTCAAGGTCGACCTGGGAACACCAGCATTTAAGAGGTGGTTCCACGCTCCTCAAAACCTCCTGATCAGAGGCCTTGCTGTTGGATGTAGTTTATCCTCTTACCCAGGACGGAATGAGACAAGTCTTAGAACTTTTGTGATTTTACCAATCAAGTACTATTGAGGATACATAAAAATTCAAAGCTTTTTCTCCCTTTTTTTTTAAAAAAACAAAAACAAAACAAAACAAAAAAACAAAAACAAAAACAAAAAACAAAAAAAACAAAAAACTGTTTTATGTGCCGTGTCAGTTCAGGATGTTAGTGATCATGGCTCTCCATAATTTCCTGTCGTTTGCAGCTTTTAATAAATTGTTATTTTGTTATCTCACCTAAGCTTTACTTAGCCATACATTTACTCAAGCTCTCCATGTAGGTTATGCGTGGTTTTCCTCTCACTTTTAAATTCAATCTATGACTATTTTCCAAGCCCTCTTTGCGCATCCTATGTTTCCATTCTCTTTAAAAGTTCGATATTGTTCACATGTTCAGTCCATGGTATTCTCAACATCCTTCTGTACAACCATATTACTGCTTCTTAAAGATTTAATAATAATTAAAACGTTTGCTATAACTTTAGCAAATGACGAGAATGCTATTAGACGAAACTTAAGTTTAGACATTTAAATTTTTAATTAAAGTTTATCTTTATATATTTGATATCAAGAAAGTTATAATTTCAAGCTTTTATTTGTAAAAGCTTCTGTGCGAAAGTTTGGTCCGGAGATTAGAGTATATTCTTACACTGCAATATACTCCTCAGCGAAATAGATAATCTTCACGAACAACTTCTAGAATAAGTTAGTACCTATCGACAGGTGAAAAAAACCCTGAATCAGATTTATTCTGTTACTTTAAGCTTCTATTACAAAAGTCTTCCTATTATACATCGGATGAAGCAATCTTGCAAGCCAACGCAAGAGGAAAGGAAAACATGTTTGTCTAGGAATCGAAGAATTACTGTAATAAATAAGCCGCTGTAGTTGAAGATTTACACCATGTCTTTATTGATCAGGCGAAAGAATACCAAGAAACTGCGAGATCAAGAAAAGGCGATTCTTTCTTGTCACTGCCAGGAAGCCAAATGAGAGTATTAAAATTCACCTTCCCTTCAGCATTCCCGAAAGCATCCTTAGACAAATCACAGCGTTGCGCTGCCATCTATATTGGAAAACCAGTTACGTGCATAAAAACAGGCCTATTTTGTTGTTAGAGTCTTCAGCTTCTATTGATGTCACGTAAATGCTTTGCTTATTGCGAGAGAATGCCCAGTGTGTTTATTTCATAATATACATATTGTGCGTAGCAGCTCGCAACTAACCAAAACATCTAACGATTAAATTTACTTTAACATACAGAAAGGAGTTTTGAAAGAGGGCGATTCTCAATAGTATTCGAATAGCATAAAGCTAAATACATTTACAGTTTCCTCGAAATAGCAGCTGAGACTCATGAGAATAGTCAAGAACAAGCAGAGTATGGTATGAAAAAGCAAGGGACAAGGTTGATCTTTAGTTTTTACTCGCAATTGATTGATTTAGAGTAGGAAGACTGTTTTTCCAAAATAGAAAACTGCTGTCAGAAAAAAAAAAAATGAAAAATCACTTGAACTTGGCTCTAAAAATTCTCTACGATATCGGAGGTCATATTTGTTGTTTCTCTGCTTCTGGTCACAAGTACGCAAGAGTTAAACGTTCACAAGTTCAAAAATGGGCAATCTTGAACCTTCGTGACACGAAAAAAAAAATGTCAATAGGACGATTTTTTCCTTGACACCGCTAGTATTTTAACTACCTCCACTCCGCAGCAAATGTTTGTTTTTAAAAGCGGTGATTAGAATTTTAAGAAAACCTAAATATATGAAATTTATACATTTTTTTTTTTTTGTTCCTGCGAAGTGATAAAATTAAACACTATTGTTGATTGGAATGGTTGGCAAAATATCGGCTAATTGCCAATCGATTTGAACTTTATAAAATCGTAAATAAGTTTGTTTTAGTTTGTTTTACGGCATATCAACCTCAATGGGTTATTTAATGCCGACAAGATTTTTATTGCTGGTAATAATTTTTTTACAAAAATGTATTTACATTTTCATGGCGCTTTGACCCCAGTTTGGGTGTTAACTATTTACCCGTAGCTGCCCCCCCCTAACAGGTGCTACCACCCCGAATCACGGTGAACTTGGGAACATCAGCAATTAAGAGGTGGTTCCACTCTCCTCTGAACCTCTTGATCGGAGGCCTTGCTGTTGGATGTAGTCTGTCGTCTTACTCAGGACGTCGTAAATAAGGATCTCCTTATAGTTGGCTCACAACATTTAATAATTGAGTAAAATGTTTATAAATTTATGAATAAATATTTGAATAGTTATTTTTTTAGAAATTGGTAAATGATAAATATTGCATTAGTTTTAATAGAATTGTATTTGTTTTAGAAATGTAAATATAAAATTCTTATAAATAAAGAATCTAAAATAAATTAATGTTTTCTAGAGTAATTCTCAAGGACAAAGAAATGTATAAATTCACTTTCATATGTTTAGATTTCTTTCCAATTCTAATCATCGCTTTTTTTTTTAAAAAAAAAACACTAAACATTGCCGGGGAGTGAAGGTAAAACGATAGTGGTGTCAAGAGAATAACCATCCTTTTGACAAGTTTTTATTTCGCCGGCACGAAAGTTCAAGATTTCCCAAAAGTGATATGAACGACCAGATTTCCGGTTATGGTCGTTCTTTTCTAGGGAACGATCTGAAGTAACCTGAACTGAAATCTCACTGATCTCTGCTTCCCCCGCCAGTCATCTTCCGTGTATTAAAAATCGTTACGTTTCTCGCAACGGTTCCAGAGTTAACAGATCGACTCCAGTTGAGAATCTGGATTTTGATGTCTAATTTTGTAAATGACAGGCCTTCTACACTTTGGAGACGCCCGAATTACAATTTGACTGTTTTCTACATCTTTTACTATGCACTATACTGAGGACGTTTGTACATTATGTAATAATATCAAGAAGTGTTAATTAAAATAGCTATTTGGCCGAAAGATTTCAGAATCTTGAATGTTAAACAGTCATTTGAAATTATCTACCTTTTAAAACATGTTCCAGGTAAATTAAAAGAGTTTCCATTTGCGGATGTAGTCAAAAACTGTTTACGAATTTTCGACCAATCACTGTTAGTTTGAATGAATTTAAAAGCCTAGTTTAAATCGCTTAAAAACATAAATGACATTACGCAATATATTCTAGTGGGACAATTAAAAACATGCCAACTTGTCTAAACAAATCTACTCTAAGTAACTACCTTTAACCAAAACGATAAGATAACGAAGAGAGATCAAGAGACCGATCGACAACCGAAACTATATGTCCACTTCACCAAGACAATACGCTTATAGGTCGTTTTTCGTGTGTAGGTTGCGAGGAATGACATTTACCAAACTATATGAACATCTATCAGACATTTTTTAGTGGATGTATTTTTTCGTAGTAGTCTTATTTGAGATTTCAAATTATTTCAAATAAGACTACTACGAAAAAATACATCCACTAAAAAATAATAACTTGCACATCTTTAATATGCTGTGAAATTTCAAATGTTTTCAATTCTATTCCAATTAACGGAAGTAGATTTACTATACTGCGACACTGACAAGTTTGAAAATCCTCCATGAATGAACATTAAGGATATACATAAGATTCAGTCGCAGACGACCTATCAATTTTTTGAAAATGTAACTATTACTTTTTTTCGTTCTTGTTGAGACCAGACAACATCCTACTTTTCAGACCCCGGCTCAAATTGATGACTATCTTACTGCATCACCCAAATACTGACTCAATTAAAAAAATAAAATGCAATTTAAAAGCCAGTTCAACTCCAGGGCAAAAGCAACAAGACAAAATTGTTTTTAGTGTATTTTTCGCCAATTTCTTTACACTTGTTTTTTTTTTTCTCTCGTGTTTGGAAACAATAGACAAAATTGCATTTTAATGAATTTTTGCTCACACTTAAGCGACTTACCTGAAGGCACATCATCTCAATAATGTTCAGTGTCAGTCTAGTGAGGGTATCGGCATCTTTCAAATGAAAATCGTCGATTCAAATATTTCAATTTCGACTGTTTCTCCAATTTAAACACTTGGAAAGTAGATTTTATTTAACAGAATTTGTGTTATATATATGTATGTGTGCGTGTGTGTGTGTGTGTGTGTGCGCGCGCAAATATATAGAAAAATAGGAAAGAACACGTTAGGTTAATAATCCGAAGTTCTTTTTATTTAAAAAGTAAACAGTGCTCAATACATAAGTAGAGCCTAAATTATAATTATTTTTTTAAAATATGATTCCATCGCTACACAAGAATTCTCATGTTTCAAAACAGGAGTTAAAAACTTCAATAAATTATAAAAATTACATTTAATTAAAGTATCAAGCTCTGTTTCAGCTTCAAGCGAAATATTTCGCTTGTAGATGAAACTTTTTTTAACGAACACCTTTTGATCGGTCTATTCTCTGGCATTACCCAGGTATACAATCTGTATAAAAAGAAGGGGTATCTTTTTGCAAATGGTTTGCAGCAATTTTCTATTTACCACCATTTTTCTGCTAATGATAACGAAATTATACTTATTCTAAATCACCTAAGGAAGAACGAAGTAGTGATCGATTGACATGTGCTGAAAGTCAAAATGAATGGCGATCAGTAATCAATACAATTCAACGAAGGAGGACTACTTACAAAATTACATAATCTTTAACTTCGCTTAGTTCGACACAAGTCAAATTTAGTGAAGTTGAAAGGCCGTTACAACAATATTTCAGGGGGAAAGAACCCGTCAAAATGTGAAATCATCGCTTTGACCGAGATTTAAACTCGTGTGAAAACACTCAGCTACATAAGACCGTAGTTAAAGACTGTACAACAAAAATAATTACATACATACATACATACATACACACGCGTGTGTGTGTGTGTGTGCGTGTAATAATCCGTTGGTATATAATGCAAGTGGATTACTCTTTTACATATATATATTTTTAAAATTTATTTTAAATTTTCTTGAAATATTTTATGTTTTTTAATTTTTTTTCAATTATTACTTAAACTATCTAATTGAGATTTATTATTAATTTTATATATTATTTGGTAGAATATTTTTTGTAATTTTTAAAGAAAAAAATCTTTTGGTTTTGTTTTATAACTAATAATTTATTATTATTATATTGGTTTAAATTTTTTTTTTTTAATTTTTCCTGCCATAATTTGATTTCCCTTCGGCTTTTTTCATAACCGCAACTTGGGGTGGTGGAATTAAAATCTGGGATAGTGCCTTTCGTTTTACACTTATTCATGCTAGCAGGGACTATTGTGGAGAAAATCAGGTAAGGAAAATACATATTTCATTTGTGCTTTCTTGCGTGCGATACTAGCGCAGCCTTGTTGTGGGCGACAAAACCACACTGACAGATGAAATTTGTTGAAGCAGGATTTTGATGGTGTGTCTGCTTCAGAGCTTGACAAAGCTGATCACGGGATTCAGTCTGTCTTCAAAACTCTTTAAGTTAATGAAATGTCTCACGCCACTCCTTTCGATTGTGTGTGTTTATATATATATATATATATATATATATATGTGTGTGTGTGTGTGTATACACGAGAGAAGAAAATATTAGAAACAGCTTGTCTTAGTGGATAACATATGAACGTGTAACAGAAGATTATGTTGTGTGGCGGGGAAAGAGGCTTTCATTTAATTTTTTATCCGGTTGGGCTCAAATTACAGAGCCCGAAAGAGTAACGCGCAACTATTTACAAAACCGTGATTTTTTGATTTTTTTAAAGTCACTAACAACTACTACAGTGGGTATTTGAACATTACTCCAGGCTTTGTAAACTGAACACCCTCTACACAAAAGCAGTTTCAGTTTAATTGTAAACCAATTTATAAAGTTAAAGAAATAAGAAAAATAAAGTTTTATTAATATTATTCGCTGATGAATACAAACATTGTTAAATACATTATCGTCAAATCTGTTACGCCACACATTTTCGTGGGGATTCTCATTTGAAGAGCCATGCTTACAACCACACATCATCTCTTTGATTCTGGACAGGTGCTCAATGCATTCACTCCAGTCGATAGCGTCACAAAATTCAATAGATGATTTTTTTTTCTATGCTCGATAACTTGAATATTTTGAGGAATAATTTTAACTTGCACTGTGATGGAGTCACTTAAACAGTCCATCTCCTAAACAAAGTTTTTCCTTAAAAACAAAACAAAAAAACATCCATAACAATTTAAGACTTACAAATTGTGTTAAAACAAGAAGATTACTTTCTGTTGCCGCCAAATAATGACTCGAATATTTCGAAATTAAAATTCCACCATGACAACAACTGGTCTAAAAAGATGCATTATCTGCCCATCATTTCCAGCCAGAAATGTTTAAAAAAAAGTCCAATCAGCTTCTGTCAACGAAGAGACGCCAGATACGTACAAATAAAATTACGTGGTTGTGAATTGATTTCTTACATTCAGTACATTGTTAGTCCTTTCAACAGGCCGTAGCACGACAGAAATTATAGAAATGTGTTGAGAATCTCCCTCACTTAAAAGTTTAAACAAAGTTTATCGCAATAAAGAGGATTGCGTAGAGGTGGTGGGGTTTGGTTAGCGAGATAGTTTGAATAACTATTATCAATGAATCGCGGGTTCGATTCCCACTTAGTACACAAAAGCATTTGTGCCAGACTTGACAAAACTTATTAAATAATATTGAAACATTAATAGTTTAATATATTTTAAAATTTCGCAGGAGATACTGATATTCTCAAAGTAGGGTCCTGACTTCTAAGATCAAATCAAGTATTTATCCAGAAAATATCCTATATTCAATAGGATTGATTTTGTCAATACAATATGTGAATAATGTAGCTACATGTTCGTCATTTGTTAAGCAAAGGTAAAAACCAAGATGGCAGATTTTTTTCTTCAGTGATGACGAAATGGATTTTAAGCAAATGCACTTCCGACACTTAAATTATTCGTATTATTTTATTTAAATAAAACGGAGTTAATCGTTGTAAAAAGAAAAACTATAAGCACAAATACATATATAGAAATTTGCAAGTTCAGACAGAAAACTGAGGTCTTTTCATAAAAAATATCACTTAAGTGAGAAAACATGAAATAATGGATAATCTTAATTGCCAACATCCGTGAAATTTCCACATTCAGCAAATTTATAAATCATTAAAGCTGCATTTAACAGATGTGGTTGTCATAAAGTCAGTTTGTTGCTTTTACGTACCTTCCTCGCCAATTTGGCAGGTTTGATACAAGGTCAAAGTGAACATGGAACCCCGGATGGTACCAAGAATTGTCCAGTTTCCCTTTCGAGACACCAAGAATCGACCATAACCTTTTCTTTTAAAGGCAATGAGGTGTGCGCAATCTGGAATTGGTCTTTGGTTAATTTCCGTGAAGTTTTACAATTTACCAGAGTAGAAAATTGTGTTTAGTACAGTTAGTGTCTGGCCAATTGTTAATAGGTAACATTTAAATAAAATTTTAAAAACATTGTGTTATCTGTTCAGGAATAATTAGCTTAACAAAATTCACAATTGTTTGACAAAGAAGTTCTCACTAAAGGAATGACGTTATCAACAATGGTGCTGTAATTCAAAAATATAAACGGTGTAGTTAATTTGAAAAGTTAACATGCATTCAAATTAATGACGCCTTTGTTTTTGGACTTCGTTTTCATGTATAGAAACAACAAAAAATTAAAACATTCTATCGTGATATTCTTTCCAAATTTTATATTTGGAAAAATTTAGTTTATACAATAAGACATATAATTTATTAATAAATAACCGTTGTATGTATTTTTTTAATTTGAGAAAGTCTAAGAAATCAAGAGGCGTAATTGAGTGGCTGATTTTAAAAGGAATTCACCGTGGAAGTCACGGAACAATCTACACAGTACTGATGACATTAATTTCAGCTGTAACATTTTTCTTGCAAACGAAAAAAGTACTATTGTTTACTAGTTTGAAGTAATACTTCAGCGTTTGTATCCCACCCAAACCGTCACACCAAAATAGTTTCTAAACTGAAAAGAAACAAAAAGTAACTGTTGCACCCAAGAATTTTTCTCCTGTCAAATTTTATTTCATTCTTGAAATTTTTCATTTGCATTCAATTTTCGAGATAGATATTTCTAATAATTTATGCATAGACGTGTTTCTTCATAACATTTTATCCCAAGCTGTAAAAAAAGGTATGCAAGAAAAAGTAAATTACAATAAAAGTATCCGCCTCTTTTAAATAAGAATGAGTAAATGAGACTTTACTCTTTTTTGTTTTACGAAACAAATAAACACATATCTTATATCAATATAAGCTTACGAAAAGTTAATAAATCTAAAATTAACCGAACTAAACTTACCTCTCGGTATATCCGGCTGATAAATTATTTCTATGAGATATGAGATATGATTATCTGCCCTTGGCAGCTTAAGGTTAGCCAATCGGCTTACAATTGCTGATTAGTTCGCTTTTCTACCTCTTTTTGAAGAACACTCACTCTTGGTCAGGCCTATGAAATGAACCCTTGCAGAACCAGCCAGCTCTACACTCCGTTGCCCCTACTAGCATGAATTATGTTTGGTTTAGAATTTGTTGAATTTTTGTTTGTTGGTGGGTTCATCTCCCTCCTCTTTCATCTTTTCATTATTGGAATTTTAATGTATTGTAATCATCATCCAATTTTTATGATGTGGGGCGCGTTTTTGTAGGTCCCCCTTGTAAGGTTGTGGTATTATGGTGTATGGAGGATTGAATGGTGACGGACGAGTTCTTGTGGTGAATGTGTCAATTGTAATGTATGAATGGGTCGCGAATCTGATTAGCTAGGTATAGGATAGTTAGTTACGACCAGCCTTTACCCCTCCCCCTCTTTCGGCCTTGGGCCACAATTTCTGTATTTTCAGGAATAAATCAACAACTCTACACTCCGTATGTTGCGAAAACATTGACAGTTCTTCAGCAGATAGATTTGGTCGCAGACACCAAGTTTTCAAGGACTTATTTGTAATATTGCTTCGTACAACCTTTATAAATCAGAGGTCAGTCGCATTCTATTCTTTATTCATTACAATGTCTGCATCCACCACGGGGGAATCTTACATGGGACCCACTTCAATTCCCCATATTTTTCCTTCTTTTTATGTGCCATGTCCTTTCAGGCCGTAGGCGACCATGGCTCTCCACCTGCCTCTATTCCTTGCAGCTCTCAACAAGTTCCCTCCCTCTGCTTCCTCCCCCAGACTACGTTCTGTCATCCACTTGCTTAAGCCCGCCAGGTATGTCACGCGTTGTTTTTCCTTATGTCTCTTTCCCTCTATTCGACCCGTGAGTATCAGATTCTCCAGGCCCTCCTTTCTCATGTGTTCTGATGTTAAGTATAAGCCTCCAACTTGTTTGCAATCTCTCTAACACCTCCTCGTTGCTCACACGCTCGGTCCATGATATCCTTAGCATCCTCCTGTAGAACTACATCTACATCTCCTCGAGTCTTTTCTTCATCTTTGTGGAAATCGTCCAACATTCGCTGCCGTAAAGAAGGGCAGATTACCCCTTCTAAAAATGGTTAAACAAACTTAGTAATGAATCACTCTTTAGTAAAAGAGGAAGGAAACGTTCACTTTGCTACAGTTGCTGTTGAGTGCCGGTGATAGTGTTTAAGCAGAATAAAAACATGGTGAGGAAGCCTACGCTACGCCTATCATCTGCCTTGGAAAATCTACATTCAAAATCCTTTTGACTCGTCTCGAAAAACGACCAGTAGCACCAGTGAGAAACATGTAACTAGTTCAACCACGATATAGACATATTCGTTTATTATCTATTTCGCCTGAAATTGTCAAAAATAATTGATCTTGATTCGGTACCAGGGTGGGGGTAATTTCGGGATAAGGCCAAAGTTATGGAACACAACGTGAGGGAGTACAACTTAGCGCATTATTCATATTTTAAATGTATACAAAATTTAGTCTAACACAATGGAAAAATTAGTTTGAAAGATTTTGTTGCGTCAATCTTTCAAGTGTGGAGAGTTATCCTATAGCAACACACAAAAAAGTGTAACTTTTATTTGCTCTCGGTAGGTATATTTTCTTTTAATTTAACTATGTAACACGAGAAGAAATGGCTTACCTCCTGGTAGAAAACGTGTTTTGAGTGTAAAGTACACCAAAAAGAAAATGGCGACTTTACTTTAAGAAACGATATCTTTCGGAGTCGGATGCTTTCACGAGGCCTTTTATTTTTCTTCACCTATGCAAATTTGACCTGTCACTCAATTTATAAAAAGTGTTTAATGGTGAGACTGTTAGCTGAGAGAGAGGGAGACACTTACACAGTGACTGATTATTGACTTTTATCTAAAGGCAGAATACAACGACCTCTCTTAGTTCTTTTCAGGGTTTGACTGGTCCAACTAACATCAGTTATCTCTATTTTGTTTGTTTTGATATTTTAGTTTGTTTTTCGGTTCATCCCCTCCCCGCTCACTGTATATCTTCTACAGATGCTTATATATAAGATTTTTTGCTCATTAAATTTTTATGTTATGGGGTTGTTTTTATAGGTTCCCTAAGAGAATGCGGTATTGTGGTATATGGAGGATTGATTGATGATGGATCAGTTCTTGTGGTGAATGTGCAAATTGTAACAAATGAATGGGTTGTGAATTGGATTAGCTAGGTAGAGTAAGTGACGACCAGCCTCAACCCTTCCACCCCCTCATTTCGGCCTTGTACCAAAATTGTATTTGATACAATAAATCTTGCGAACAGAAGACAAGTTTGGTAATATTGTGCGAAAATAAGAAACATTTTTCGACGTTCGTCATTGTTGTGTTTATCAATATTCTGTCTTCATCACGTAAATTCTTTATTGCCTGCGGTGACTTGGGAACGTCGCCATTATGGCGGAATTTCAACAACAACAAGACCAGACACCCTCAGCAGCAAGCACATCGGAGTAGACAGCGGATAGGCCCCAAAAGAAAGGGCCAGATTACTATAACGGCCTTAAAGAGCAGTGCGAAAAATTTAATTCTGGCAACGAAATTTTAACTGTGCCATTGCTTTTTGAGGCAATTAATACGAGGACCCTCTCTCTGTTGACCACGGACATATTGACGCTGATCAATAGGTAGATAATGGAGGAAGCCTTAAAATGTATTGGCCCGAAGAATTTACGCCATGTGGGGCATCCTGCTGGCAACTGATGACTCAGCAAACCTTCTGGCCGGGAACATCCACACAACAAAGTCTGTGAGGCTGAAGACTGAGTACATGAGCACCAGAAAGATAAAGATTATTTACCTGGAGTGCCATTGTATATCACGTGGGATTTTCGTTTGCCAAGTTTAGAGATGTTGCGGATGTCTCGTCTGTCAAAAAAAAAATTTTAAATTTAAAAAAATAGGCAGCCACCGGAGATTTCAAGATAATGGTCACATTGACCAAAGATTTATGGACATGCCTAATGTACTGACCTGTGACGGCCGACCCATCGATGTTGTTGAAGGCCGCTCTCTGCTGGTCCTGTGGTACCGTAGAACATCTTTCGAAATCTTGACCTGGAAGGTGGCCGGCACCACAACACCAACCATCTACAAGCAAGTGACAGAAACAATAAAAAGAGCATCAGGTGCTAGGACTAGAATGGCTGGACACTAGAAGTTCAATCTGTCTTTACTGGACAGACGGGATTTCCGGAAGCAGCCTCAGAAAGTAGTGGAGGCGATTATTGAGAATAGGTAGTGGGAGAGGCTTATGAATATCATTAGGTCATTCACCACTGAATATAGAAAACGTCTCGCACGCGATAAGGCTAAAAAGTTGAATGAGAGTCTGTCACAGACAGAGGGTGGGGCATTCCCTACATATGTTTAGCTAGGCAGGGTCAGGAGCGCGCGACTAGCGAGCGCAACATGGGTCAGGTAGGCATATGTTAAACAAGATGTCTAACAAAGCTGTGAACAGGTGTGCAGAATTGTGCAAGGAAGATATCCGTTGGGGTTCCGATCGATACATTCATGAAGTCAATACCGCGAAGGGGCGTACTTTGAAGTCGACTGATAACATATGTGAGGCATTTCGGCGGCATTTCGAGTTCCGTTTTACCAAGGACCCTGGTCTCTGTGACGAAGAGTTACGTAGCTATTTGGCTGATTTTCCTCAACTTTCGCCGACTGAAGCGGCTAGCTGTGAGGGTAACATCACAGAGGGCGAAGGCTACTTTGCATTGGAGAGGGTCGGCAGTGGTAAGTCTCCGGGACTTGATGGTCTGCCCTATGAATTTTACTTGAGGCTGTCGCACAACTGTGTCGATTTTGACTGTCGTGTTCAACAACTTGTTCCGACAGAAGTCCATCCGCAACTGGATCTACAGTGGTGTGATCTCGCTGTTGAAAAAGGACAATGATGGTGGGTGAGAATTCGATGATTCCAGGTCAATAACTCTGCTAAACACACAGGGGGTCTTTGACCAGTTCGCATTCTTGGAGTGTGGTTCGGGCCCGGGCGCCAGCTGGAGAAGAATTAGTCGGAGGTACAAATCGGCGTGGTGGTCCAAACTTGGCTCCAAAGGGTGAAAGGTAGGGCTGAGCCGTGAGAAGACGATTGATCATTAGGTTTCCTCCATCTTCTGTGGTGGTCGCAAGCATGAGGTCAGCAGAGATGTCTGTGCCCAGCGTCTGAGTTATGAGGATGGGCTGGGAATGCCACATATGGTGAGTCATCGACACGCCTCGAGGTTGACAGAGGATTCGATTTTGGAGGGAAATATTAGAGCGCCTTCAGTAGTCTTACCGTCACTCATCCCGTTTCTAGGGATGAGCGCCCTTGTAATCCCCGGAATCAGTCGATTTTTCTCAGAATGTCGAGCGGCCATGAGGGTTGTTCATCGGTCCAGTGACTCTTCACTGTTTTGTATCGTGAATTAATGATGTGAGTCGCGATGAATCCGCTCTGTGGGCAGCTCGGCTTTTCGGCGACGAAGTTGCACTCTTTCTGGTCCTGGGGGCCAGCGGCGAATTACCTCAGCAACCCTGATTTTTCGCTTCACCTGGCGATTGATTCGGAACCTGCTGTCTCTCAATGACGAATCCTTCAAGTGAGGCGGGGCGGATTTTCCCGACTGTCTACGGTGTGACGTTAAGCAAGAGGAAATGGCTTCGCACGCCTTCTACCATTGTTCTCTGGTGGGCCCGTTCTGGGATTATGTCGGCGAGTTGACGGCTAGTATCGATCCCGAAAATCTCGTCCTCATCAATCTCGTATACACGTGCAATAATGTGTCGTCCTCGTATCCTGAGGTGAAACGGATGGTGTTTCTAACGCTGCTAGCCGTGGCATGAATGGTGATTTGGACGACATGAACGAGGGGAATATTGCGATACTATTCTCGTTAGGTTCTGGTCGGATTCTTTCGGCATCAGCTCAAGGTAAAGATCAGCACTGATAGAAAGCGTTTGCTAGCGACAGGTTTCAGTGAAGGATGAATGAAATCAGCGAGATTGGCCCGTGTGAACGGGGCTGAACCTCTTGGTTACAACGGGGCGGTTTCTTGTGAACCCTCCTCTGGTTAAGTTAGACTGTTTCTTATTTTTCTAGTTCATTTGAATAATTGTTGTTCCCGGCCTGTTTCTGGCTTTTTCCTTTTGTTAATATTCAAGTCGAGATTCCAAACCTCCCCAGTTTGTTTTTGGCCCCCTTTTTCATCTCGACTGGGTAAGTCTTTGATTTTCCCACTTCGATATTTATTTTATTTCCCTCTCAGTTGTTGAGTGAGCTTCTTGATTCTGTCTGAAGACAGAATACAGTGGCCACTCTTATTTTTGTCGGGTGGTCTGGTCGTACTAACATTATTTTTAGTGTGAATGTTTTGCTATATTTTAGTTTGTTTTTTGGGTTCATCCCCTCCTCATCATTTCATACTATCATTATATTTTTGGTATATTTGTACATAAAGAAATTTTATGTCATGGGGTGTTTTCTGTAGGTTTCCTGTGATTATGAGGCATTGTGGTATATCTAGTGGGGAAAGGTGTCTTCTTGTGATGAATAAGTTAATAGTAATGAATGGATGGGTTGTGGATCTAATTGGATAGTTATAAGATATTTAATATTGACCAGCCCCGCCCCACTTCCCTCTTTTTTGCTGCAATTATTGTATTAGGTTGGTGCAAAAATAATATGTTATTTACATAAGTAACATATGTGAGAAAACGACATTATTTTTGCACCAACCTAATAAATTTTAAATAATAAATCAACAGAAGACACAGATGTTGGATTGAGTAACTTACGCTACGCTGTTTGGTGAAAGAAACGAATTCTGGAATTTTATTCCAAGCAAGAAGAAACTGACTACAAACTCGAACCTAGAACTATGGGTGACTTTGAGATGAAGTGGGGGGAACATTGAGTCAATGGTAATATTAGGTTGGTGCAAAAATAATGTCGTTGTCTAACATGAAGTTGAACGTCAAAAAACGACATTATTTTTGCACCAACCTAATAATAGCTGTTTTCTTGTAGTTGCGCTTTCCAGAATTGATGGGAGCTTCTTCCTAAACTTTTATTTGTGGTAATGTGGAAGGTCAACATCTTGATTATGTTGCTATTTTCTCTTTGAGTTAGATGTGATATTGATCTTAGTTGCAGTTGTGACTGAAAGTCCTCAAGTGTTGTAGTTTCTGTTATTTTGTGCAGTTCTTTGTTTGTGATTATGTAGCATTAGCCCATAATGTTAGAAGCGTGTTCTTCGCCCAAATCCACAGGCTTCACTGACTCAAAGCAATTTTAATCATTGATCTGAGAAAGCGATTGGATACACCAGGAAGTTTCGATGTTTCTGAACGTTTTGGGCGCCATCAATGACATCTATACGAATATCTCTATATAAATAAGCTATTTAAGAACATGACTCGAATTTTCAGGTCAATGTTTTGGTTTTGTAGCAATTTGCAGTGTTCGGCAAAACTACCTATGGCGTAACATATTCTTTGTTCAAGTTCTTTATCTCGTATACGGATTCAAACGCCTAGGTATTTGAAGTGTTTGGCATTTAATCTACATCCTGAATTATTATGGGAGAGAAAGCAGAATCATTTTCTTCTATTGGTAGATTCGTTTAGGATGGTTTATTGAATGTTTGAATAGTTAGTGCTCATCTTTTTATATCTGTGTTTGGAAATGTGCAGGGTATAGTCTAGGAAAAGACTAAACAATCTTACCAGACATATAAGTCTTTGTGGGCCGATAAAATAAAACTCCTCTCTTAAAGAGGCGCCCACAATATGTTTGACATATATGTCACCATTACATCCCTTACCAGGACGAAAACTAAATTGGGCCGTGAGGAGTTCATATAATGTTCATTAATACTTTTACCATAATGGATCCAGTTGAGATAGTTTTCTATATGTGAGGGCCTTGAGGGCTATTATTTTGTTTCCATTGTACATTAATGTATGATAAACCCCACTTTCTGGTGATGTATTACTGGATCCAATCTTGTTTTTCATAAAATAGAGAAACTTATTATTTAAAATGACTTGTATCAGAAATAAAAAGAAAAATAGCATCTGGAATGTAATATAACTTATTTCAACTAATATTATATGAAATTGCTTCATACGCGTCAACAAATAAAATAAAATACGAGAGAAAAAATAATGGACATATTTATTCACCATTATTTTTCTAAATGCTTTTTATGCCACATTTCCAAATTCTAGAATAGGCGAAAATTGTTTCGGACGTTAAAATCAACAATAACAACTTATACTTAATAGTTATTAATGAGCTGACAGATTCCTAAGTTCCATAACAAAATATATATATATATATTTGATGTCAATCCCAAACCAGAAACCCCACCTCATTGTTAATTTTATATTAATTTTTCTTACTATTTCGTGTCCCTGTTTTCTTATTTACAAGAACTCTATACCTGAACTCTGTAATTCTATTTAATATTTATTCATTTTCCACCAACAGAAGTAGTTAAGTTCTTCTGTCGTCCAGTTCACACTCCTCCCTGGCCTTTTGAACAGGAGTAGAGGTATATTCCTTATTTCCTGTTGAAAATAGGGTTTCCGGCTCCTTGTAAAGTCTACTTCAACTATACTTCTATCGTCTCCACCTGAATTTTTTTCTCCTCAATAGTAGATAGGTTCGCCTAATGTTCGGTTCACACTCCTCCCCGATCTTTTTGAAAAGGATTAGAGGTTTATGCTATGTTCTTTGTTTAAAATTAGGTTTTCGGTTCCTTCTAAAGTCTTTTCATTCTCTTTCACTCTAAGTAGCCCCACGCGTCTTAGTGGCATTATTGCCTTGCTTGGGGAATTAATTAAAAACAAAACAAAAAGATTGACATTCATTTGTCTATGTAGGCACATGTAGTTTGCGTGTCTTTGACTAAAACTGTTTCTATATATGTTTAATCAGGTCGGAACAAATCTTTGAGATTTGTCACGAAACGAAAGGCGAGAATAGATAGCACTAATCGTTAAAGACAAGACCGGAAAGGTTTCTCACGAACAATTACCAAGAAATAATATTGGCTTTTTTTCAGCTGAAGAACCGAGAAAGAGATGTGAAATTTACTAAGTCTAGCTTAGTTTGGGCTCAAGGTCACAAGTATAGAGTACGCAGTGTGAGTCGCACTCACAACTGATGGCAGCTTTCGCTATTTACCAGTCTCCCTACGGTATTAGGATGTGACATAAGATCGGTTAAATGTGCAGTGCCCATACGCGTACATATTGGCTAAGGACCAAAATTGTCTAGTCCTGGCGACCATTGTCATGCTGGAGTCGATATCCACCACTGGAATCGGTATCCACCAACTCTCCCTCCCTCTGCAATGGTAGAAGTTCTACCTCAGGGTTGGAATCTCCCAAACCAGGCATCTCTCAGTTGTTTTTTTTTCCATGAACTACCCGAAGGCAGAAACACGACATAGAAGAGAACAGATATTACACTCTGGTGCGCACATGGTCAAGCTAAAGGTCCATTCCTTGTCGAAGGAAAAGTGCTGGGCCATCGCGAAACTTGTTGATGGGTTAATGCTTAATTAAATGAGTTTGATTATTTTGAGCAACAGGAAACGTGAAAGTTTGAGAAAAAGAGAGAGGGAAAGTGTGAAATAGAAAGAGAGAGGGTGCAGTCAAGCAGGTAAGGATATTTTTCAGCGCCCCCACCTCGCTATCGAATGTGACACAAGGTTGAATTTTAAAGTGGGTTTAACGACAATACCGTGGGAAAAATTACCCAAGCCCTCATGGCACTTCCTCTTTTGGGGGTGCCTTAGGCGCCGTACAATAAACACGGCCTGCTCCAGAAGGAAGGGTACTGCCAGCGGGAAAACCCCTTTAGGATTAAGCTTAAACTTCCACAAATAGGCCCTCTCCGATAGCAATTAGTTAAGATTTTGCATGAATTTCAGTCGTATTTTTTTTAAAAGAATTGTCACAGTTAGCTCCTCCTCATTTCCTTAATCTTTCAACAGGGGTCTCTATCCCCTGACTATAAATACTGGCTGACCCTTCTCTCTACCTCTCTTTTTTGACCCAGGCCTTGGGCCGCTACCTCGTGCGTGAGGCGAGGTAAAAAAAACTTTCTCTTTTTCACTTACACCAATATGTGACCTCGCACAGAGACAGCGTTTCCCAAATTCTGGGAACACGCTAAAAACAATATACGCGTTCGTACGGACACTCAACACACACAACTTCTCCATACAAACACTCTGTAACTTTTCATGTCTTCATGTCATTGTAATTTGTTATTAATATATATTTGTTTGCATACATGTATATCGGTCTTGTTTGTTTCTTTATCTTCTTTGGACTCCATTAAAGTTCAACATTCCTATGTAGCTGGACCGGCCAGCAGGAAATCTTAGCCCAGAGATATCATCCTCATCTTCACACACACCACGGTCCTCTACAGAATCATCAATTCTCGAAATGCAAGATATTTTGCGGGATGATTGCCAACTCTAAACTGTCAGTTGCATACAACCGCCTCCCAAGATCAATGGTGAAAAAGGCTTTGAGTGAGTATAGCCTGAGGGTCTTGGCAAAGAACATACTTCTTGGAACATTGTGGACTGGCGCTACAGAATCGCAAACAAAGAACCATACCTAATAATAGAAACCGTATCACTTGAAGATTACCAATAGCAGCAACAACTAAAATGGATAGCACATGTAACTCAAATTACAACCAAGATGCTGGCATTCCCCACTACTTCAAATACAAGGTTAAGAAGGACCCCCCATCAATACTGATACAGCTACTGGACATGGGAATCCCGTTTTACTTTTAAAAATTCATAAATTTCAACCGAAAACAGTACTAGCTACTCGGTCAATGAATGTTAAATATTTCCTTATAGGGAAACGGCTAATATTATTATTACTGTTTACCGCTGTTACAAAATATAAGTATTCGCATTTCTCCTTTTCTTCGATATTTTCGCCATTTTCGTTTGTTTCACTTGCGTAGTTGACCATAAACGCGTCTTCTTCCTTGAAATTTCAGTTTATTTATCAATCTTCTCTCAGACCTCTTTCTAAAATGATTTTCTTTTCTTTGTGTTAGTTTTCTTTCACTCTCTGAACCTCCACGCCAATATCAAAGGAAATCTATTCCTCCTCTCGTTATGAAAAAAAAATCCTCATTTTCTGTTGTATATGGTGCTTATTTGTCACCTCATGTACTCATTCCACAGGAATATGTTTATCAAATCTATTCTTCCTTCCGCTATGAAAAAAATGTATCATTTTCCGTTGTGTGTGTCGTCTGTCATCTCCAGTCTACCCCCCACGCCAATCTAAGTAGCCAAATTTATCTCTTCTCACCTAATAAAAAATAAATAAAAACTTTCCATTTCCTCATGTCTGAGTTAGTTTTTATCGCATCTCCGCCGCCCCTACACCTCCAATAAGTCCTTAAAACAAGTCGTAAAAATTTATCTGATAGAACATCAGAGAAATTATATACGACTGTATTTTTTTTGTTTTATTTTAATGCATATGAAAGTTCGATGCTTATTTCTGCTTTCCCTAATGAGTTGTCAAATTTATTTCTTATAAAATTAAAAAAAAAAGTTCCAGCCATTGTTGCAAAGTACATTTGTACTCTCTTCTAAGGTACAGGTGGTGGTGAGAGGTCGAGTTTTCTTCCCTTCATTGGAGAGGAACGAGAATAGACATGGCTGGATTTAAAATAGACTGTCTGTTTGCACCTGGTGGGTAGGTCACGCCCAAATTCTGCTACCGAGAAAGTATGCTATAGAACGAGGGACGAATTTATTTAACTTATAAATAGAGGAAAATATTGGTAACGAAAATGATTTCCCGTGGGCCGCAGAAAAATAGTCCTCGGCCGCGTATTTGTGATTTCCTGGTTTGGATGAATAAAAAAATTTAAAGCAACTAAATTTCGGGTGAAAGTAATACTAGTATAAAAAACGTAATGTTTGATGATGCTTCATCTAATAAAGAAAGATAACTAAATCTGTGATAAGAATTAAAATCAAGATAATCTCACTAGTACACCTGGGGATTTCTTAATCCGGTTTTTAACATTTCTACTACAAGTTATTCTATCATCGGTGTGGATTGGATTTGTTTCCTTTCAATGGTAGTCATGTCGGAGTTATCTCCTCCTAAATTCTGATACCACCACTTGGGGGCGCTATCCAATTACTATATATACTTGACGAGATCCTGGCGTCGTTCTCTCTCTCTCTTTTTCAGCAAACTACGACCATGTAAGCTCTTACAAAAGATAAGCGTTCCCTTACGAACATTCATTGAAACACGAAATTTTCACACACACACGTTAATGTTGTAGAGGACCGTGTGGGTTTGAGTGTTGTTGAATTAGGAACACGTGCGTTTATTTCCTGCTAGAAGGGCCAACTACAAGAACAAGAACATGGCGGACTGAAGTTGAGCCCAACCGAAGATGTAAAGAAAACAAACTAGACCGATATATATGTATGTGATTTTTTGCACCGAAAGTCTGTAAAAGAAGTAAATAGGCCAAAATTTCTGCTTTCGCCGATATATGTACCACGCATTAAATTACTGTACATTATGGCAGTAATGGTGGACGAATGACCAACAAGAAGTCCGATTTTTTCTTGTCGATAACTCCAAAACGGTAGGTTTCTTCATAATTTAATTCTTAATTCTAGTTCAGCATGTACATTTACACGGAATTATGACGATTTGGGAAAATTTTAAGAGATATTTAGAGCGGGCGTTAAAAAGCAAATTTACCAAAAAAATGAGTTCATTATGAACGGGTGAATATTTATACAAATGTGGGAAAATACACTTATATACTTTAATTTATATTTAAGTCCCTATTGGTCAATTCGGCGCGGTGTAATTGTTAGCAAGCTTTTCTTTCTAATTACGACTGAATAGTGAGTTCGATCCTCACTGGGTGCACCATACTTTCAGCCTTTTACCACATCTAAACTACGCTTAGAAAATCATCATTTAAGTCCCTGTATTATTCAACAACGAAAACAACCAATTAATCTGCTTTGTGCGGCTTAGATAGTTCTACGTTCTTTTTTTTTTTTTTTTTTTTTTTGTATCCATTTTTATATGATTGTATTTCTCGGACAGCATGGATGATTTACCATATTTCTCGTGAAAACGTTTGCTGCCGAACTTTCTACTCCACTTATTCATTCTTCGTCTCATTCCAACAAAAAATATTTCCCTCTAAATTCAGCATCTCAATAGAGAAAAATAGTTTAAACATATTTTATTTAATGAAAAATGTCTTACAGACAAACAATTTTATAACCAAGCAGCATTCATATGAACCTTGTATCTCGGCCCTAACAAGCGGAATAAAAGGTAGAATAACAGAGCCAAATCATTTTTGTCACTTATTAGCCTGCATAAATCCAGTTCACTAAGATACAATTTGACGTAACGTTAGAGAGACATGGGAGACTGAAGATGGACCGGCTCTCTGTGTCACGGCCCTTTACCGCACTCTAGAATTCGCTATTTACCTACTATCATTTTTTTTCTTTGCTTGTTTTAATACACCAGGCATGATTTGAGGCACGTTTCAGTAATAGATAGCTGCATGGAGGGCCGAGTTTGAATTCCAGTCGAGTTCATTACATTCACGTACGTGCAAATACCCTTGGGGAATGTTTGAATCCATCTCTTCCCCCAGCTATTTGACCATAGCAGAACAGATTAGGTCCTATAGCCTTGGTTGCCAACCAGTCTATGAGAAGGAAAACTAACCTGGAGAGGAGGGAATAGATGTGATATCTTTACAATCCTCAGTAGGTACGAGGTTCGTGATCGTGACGTTGTCCTGCAGAATTGTCTTAACAAGTTCATCTGATAGGTTGATGTTCCAGTATCACTTCCGCTTCCCGACGGTAAGAAGGTGGTCATCATGGGACACGATTTTGTGGTTGATATTCTAGTTGTCTAGCGTTCAATGTATGAGATGCCAGCGACTTTTAAGCAGTGTCTAATTTCTATACATGTTCCGCCATTTTGACGAACCACGCTGAATTTCATGAGATAAATGCAAGGAATACTAATGAACTATCGTCTACTGTCATCATTACAAGGAATTCCAATGAACTTACTGTAACATTACTCGTTTGCTCATTATCATATCGATTGGGGCTTGATACAATCTACCCACCATGAAATATAGATATTTGTAAATATGCTTGAATTCTTACTGACATTAATAAAGCAACAGCATAAAGGTTTAGCAACAAATCCGAATTTGATTTTTTCTCTTTTATACCAACGGTGTGACATCAGCCATTACCACTGTGATATTTTTCAGACGCGTTTTACTTTTTAAAAATACAGCATCTTTCATAAAGGCACTGTGAATAAATCTCGCTAGGCAGGTGACGATAATTACCGAGAGAAGACAGAATTTAAAGATATGCATTTATGGACGATTAGAGAATAAAAAGGCCACAACACAGCAACGATGTGGATATGTGGTCTGCCTCATGCGAGACAGACGTTGATGCTCGAAATGTGTGAAATTCTAATGTCGGTTGACGGAGCAGGTAGACACACACGATTTTAAAGCTTGGCACGTCACAATCTTCTTTACGCTTTATCCCACCGTTTGACCATGTGCTCTATTAACTTAAGCTATAGATTGCTCGCAATCCTATTCGTTATTCTATTAATAGTGCAGTATGCGCCTACCGTTCTATGTTAGATGTGTTTTGGGATCAAAAAGTAAAATATTAAATAAAGCTTATTTTTCGACGCAGCTAACAATATCAGTGTAAAACAAAAATTTTGAATGAAAAAAAAAATCAAGACTGGATGCATAACAGTAAATACGTTTTATAACAAAAATAAAATATCACACACACACACACACATATAAATTAACTGATTTAAAATATAGTTTTTTTCGCTACACAGTAATAACCATGTTTCAAAATTGGAAGCTAAAAGCTTCGAATTTAATTTTGAAATTAAATTAAAAACATTAGTTCCATTTCATCCTCAAGCGAATTTTGGAGTAACTTATTTTTAAATTTACTGAGTTTTAAAGGCACGACAAAGATTCATAATTCACTGTTTCCAAGGATACAGAGAAATCCACTCATCCAGACCAGGGGTGGTAGCGTGTTCATTTTAGCTTCCATTTTTGAAACATGGTTATTAGTGTGTAGCGAAAAAACATTTTAAATCAGTTAATTTATAATATTAATGCTCTGTAAATTTACATTGAGCACTATTTTGTAAAAATAAAAATATCTATAAGAACACCTGATTATATATCTTACTGTTCTTTCTTTTTATATATATATATATATATATATATATATATATATATATATATATATATATTCATAGTAAATATCTATAGACACAAACTTAAAGTGGAATTATATGTATAGCTTATGAACTTACGCGGACATCCTTAAGGTGACATACAAAAATAGACAAATCAATACACAGCAGCCCTCAGACAGAAAGCATAACCCCACCAAACATCCCAGACCACCCAGATTAGCCCCTAGTAGACAATCAACAGCAAACACATTCAACCTTCAAAAAAACGGGGTAAGCTCCCAACCAGGACACTTGAAACGGGGTATAGCATCCCAAATAGGAGACATGATACAAGCTTTCGAGCTTTTACGAAAGAACTTCGTCACGCTTGCAAATTCAGGCATGGCCCGTACGGACGAGTTATAAATCTAGGTAACAGTAAATCCTCGCTCGACACATTCAAATTACTAAATAAAAGACTAAGCATTTGCCCTAATCCCCCAGGGTTTGATAAGGACACCTTGGCAAAGGACCTGAAATCCTTCTTCAGAAGAATACGGCTAAAATCCCGCTACGGGGACAATAACACTACAACATCCATACACGAAACATTAAAAGAGAAGGACTCTAGATTCACCCCACAAAACATGGACATCACTATACAGACATTTGAAATGGCAGTAACAAATAACATAAGGATAACAACAGTACGGAAGCTGCGACATAACAATATCACTGAAGGGGAACGAGTGGCCCTTGACACGCTGATACATAGAGATGACCTAATGATTAGACAGGCTGACAAATGTGGTGCCACAGTGATCTGGGGAGTCAAAGAATACCTTAAAGGGACTAACAATCAGCTAGCCGACAAAAAAACCTACAAAAGCCTACCCACTGACTCTCTCCCTGAAAAAAAAATTAACAAGCTCGCTAAACCTGATGCTCCAAAACAAACTAATTGACAAGGGAACGTGCACAACACTTACACCCACAAACATCACACCAGCTTCTATTTCCTTTCCAAAATACACACGAAAAAACCAACCCAGGAAGGCTGGTCATTTCACCATTTAACTGCCACACGACGAAAATATCCAAATACGTAGACTATTACATACAGCCCCTAGCTAAGGAAGTAAAATCCTACATCAAAGACACAACAGACCTACTAAAGAGACTTAATCATATACGAACAGTGCCAGAAAGTGCTACTCAAGTAACCATGGACATAAGATCACTTCATTCAAACATCAAACACATCGAAGGACTAACCGCCCTTAAAGAAACACTAAAAAAAAATAACAAAACAAGATCACCCCCAAAAGTAATCATAAAACTTATGGAATATATTCCATAAGTTTTATGGAATATGTTCCATAACATATTTGCATTGAATACTTTCGATTTCAATGGAAAACACTACCTGCAAATAAGAGGATGTGCTATGGGCACCATTGTAGCTCCATCATATGCCACGATCTTCATGGGCAAATTTGAGGAGACCCATATTTATCCCTTCATTGGTAACGACTGCATATTCTATGCAAGATATGTCGATGATATCTTCTTATACACACGGGCAGTGAGGAGAAAGTCACTGAATTCCTTATGACCCTAAACACGGTATACAACTCCTTTAAGTTCGACCATGAAAAATCAACGCATTTACATCGATAAAAACAGAAAACTACAAATGACATTAAAATCACCGACACCCACAACTATCTACACTTTAAGTCTCCCACACAAAACACCTCAAGGAGAACCTTCCCTATTCACAAGCACTTAGAAGGATATGTTCCAACAATGAAGAACTAAATAAACACACTAAAAATCTCGAGCATCAATTCACAACACGTGGCTATAAACAACACCTAATCAGGGGAACAAATAAATAAAGTAATTTCTACACCAAGAGAAGACACCCTAACGTATAAAACTAAAAATAAATCCAGACGCATCTCTAGTAACTACTTTCAACGCCACTCTTTCTCCACTATCTCTGATAATCAAAAGTCGCTGAGAAATACTACATCTCAAACCAGACCTAAAAAGTTTGTTTGAGGAACCCGGCCTTCTAGCATATCGTAGACCTAAGAATCTTAAGAAAAACTTTAGGTAGTAACCAAATTTCAGATAAGGTAACACGTAACAGAGTAAAATTAAAAACAACAGGATTTTCCCAACCATGTAACAACAAAAGGAGCTTATTAGACATACCAATTCCTTCAGCTCAGTCACTAAATCTACTTTCAAAATCTACCAAACTTTAACTATAGAAGTCATAACATAATTTACCTATTAGAAAGCACACTAATCCTGAAATAATATGTGAGAAAATCTGAATGACCCTTTCAGTACAGAATTAATAATTATCGGAATTAATTACTTAAATATTTGTATCTATAAAAAGAATGTATAAACATAAAAATGTCTTAAAATAATTGTCCATTTCATAATGTGTGACGTCATGTTGACCTCAATGTCCACTTATATATTTACATACGCTCTATCCCTGATATCGAGAACTTTAACCCATAAATATACCATATCTTAATATTATGTTTTTTTAAATTAAATTCTTTCACATCACCTGAAGAGTCATATTTATGGTGTTGAAAAACAATTTTAATTGTGTAGCGATTTTTAATATCCTAAAATAAATGTTATATATATATATATATATATATATATATATGTATAAAGTGCGATGGATAAATTGTCGTCTAAATTACGCAAACATGAAAATAACATTGACATTTCATTTTAACAGATATATTTACCAAACTTATACAAAAATATCTTGAAATAAGAATGAGTAAATGTAATCAATAAAATCGCCATTAGTTACAACCACAGCCTTCAGACGACTTTGAAATCTCCTGCAAATCTTCTGGACGGTCTCCTTGTTTAAGTTGGTGAATGCTGCCATAATTCTTGCCTTCAGTTCATCTTTGGTGTTACAAGGAGTTTTGCTGGTCTCTCAATCAACTGCGCGCAACGCATAATAATCAAGGGGGTTGCAGTCTGGGGAGTTAGGTGGCCAGATGTAAGTGGTGATGTGGTCGCAGAAATTTTCTGAAAGCCATAATTGGATTCTCCTGCTTGTGAGTTGTCTTGTTGCTAGATATATGGTCTTCTAGCAGCCTCCCTCTTGACCCAGGGATGCACTACCACCTCAAGTCACTTGATGTCGGTCTCTGTGTTGAGTCTGACAAATTCGAGAGATTTTTCTCATCGGAACGATCAAAGTGAGTTTTCCGAGCTGCCATGCCTTCGTAATCACCCAACTCTTCCAGAATTATTTGCACTGTTCTCAGATTTAATACACAAACACCGTGAAATGTTCGTATTGGAGCTTCCGGAGCGAATGCTAAGCAGTATAGCATGCCATTTCGAGATTTCTGTCAGAGTGAACTACCTCATGGTGTTCCTTTTCTCACAGACGGTGCCCAAGTTAACCTTCTATACTGTGCAGTCAAGAAAATAAAAAATAACGCGCATGCGCAAAATAAAAATATAAAATGCGGACAATTCACCCATCACACCCTGTATGTGTGTCTATATATACAGGGTGTCCATAAAGTTCGTGTGCACTTTAAAGTTATAAATTTTTTAAAGTGCACACGAACTTTATGGACAACCTGCATATATATATATATATATATATATATATATATATATATATATATGAAGAAATATAGTCTTAAAGTGTGCTATATTTATGGGATAAAGTGCTCAATATCAGAGATAGAGCGTGTGTAAATATAAAAAGGAACATAGAAGTCAACACTTAGAGGCGACAGTCTGTTTCATGCTAGATACAATCGTCAGGCAACTAGTGCTGTTATTTTTTTCTTCTTAATATCTTAAAATAACAGCACTAGTTGCCTGACGATTGCATCTAGCATGAAACAGACTGTCGCCTCTAAGTGTTGACTTCTATGTTCATTTTTATATATATATATATGTGTGTGTATGTAACACTTTCCATAGAGCGCACGGATACTACACTCATCTTAACCGTAAATGACGATCTATAACCTTGTAATTTTTATGGCTACTATGCTAGTTAAAATAAACTAAGGAATGTAGCAAGCATGAATGAACTGTTATTGAATATTTGCTAAGTTCAGTTGAGTAGATAATAATCTTCCACGAATGTGTAATTTAATTACACGATTGGTGTAATACTTACCTTTCTCGATGAAGCGAACGTATCTGATTTCAAGATACGCGCTAGAATCATTTTAAACTGAACTCGAATATCAACCGTACTTGGCATTTGTCGGAAAAACGTAACTTCCTCATTCACGAAGCGTTCTACTAATTGTGATTATAATAGATTTAAAGCGAATTTTTCCATACAGGCATAGATCGATAAGAAATCCATAAAGTGATGGAATAGAAAGTTTGAATCGCTTAAGAGTATTAGTTCATTCGATAACTGGATCATTTGAAGCCTTTTAAAAGATCAACTCATGCTTTTAAGTGAAACATGAACGAACTTACTTTTGTTTTGGGGCGATGAAATTGTCACCGTACTATCTACCAAAAGAAAGCCATGAGTGATTGTGCTGACCACAGTGTAAAACAAGGTTGTATAAACTAAAGCTAGATAGTATTAATTATGTAAGTAGTCCTTATTTTAAAATTAGTGTAATTCTTTTCCTTACATCCGCTCAACAAATAGGACGCCATGTTGGCAGATTGAGCAAAAGTTTTGTCGCGTCTATATACTGAGTCTGATTACTGAGGAACGCTAAGCGACATAAGTAGCTTGTGCCAGACTACATTAAGCTTAGTAGATAAAAATGAGAGAAAAAGGATCAAGGTGATCAGCAAAGTCATACTGCAAGTATAGTTTTTTGTCTGATCACTGAAGTTAAGCAACATCTAAGCTAGTCAATACTTAGAAGAGTAACCATTTTAAGAATACCAGATACTGTAAGAATCTTGTGGTCTTGGATCAGACTAATCCAAGTTTAGTATAAAAATGAGATACAATATCGCACCTAATCAGTATTTAAACAGGTGACCGCTCGTTAGCAGCTTGTAGCCTTGTGTCGGACAAAGTAAAGTTTTGTAATTACAAAGAAGATATAATATCGAACCTAATCAGTATTTAAATGGAGGATTGCTTGTTATCAGCTTGTGACCTTGTACTAGACAAAGTAAAGTTGCATAAATAACAAGTTAAATGAAAGCTATCATTTAAAAAACTGTTGCTACCCAATGATTCGACAATTTAGCCTCTAGTTTCCCTTTAACAAACAGGTTTATCTACTTGTAAAATCTAATGATGATTGTTTCGCTGTTGCCCGTCATATTGTCGCTAATGCTTTGTGGTGACACTTTCTGTGGCAGATTGTCTCGTCACGTTGTTAGCCGTTGTCTTTCCAGCACTGTTGTATTTTGTACTGTAATACGCAGATGACACAGTACTGATAGCAGACACGGACAAGAAATTACAAAACCTCCTACAGAAGGTAACGAAGGAGAGCGAGAAGAAGGGACTAAGCATAAACTACAAGAAGATAGAAAGTATGGTCATCAGTAAAAGGATGAGCCCGAAATGCGATTTGCAGGTCGGGGACACTAAAATCAAGCAGGTGTGGAAGTTTAAATATCTGGGAAGCGTCTTGACAAAGGACGATAAGATGAAGAAGAGACTCGAGGCTACGGTTCTACAGAAGGATCCTAAGGATATCATGGACCGAGCGTGTGAGCAACGATGAGGTCTTAGAGAGGTTGCAAACAAGGAGGAAGCTTATACTTAACACCAGGAAGAGGCAGCTGAAGTTTCTGGGACACGTAACGAGAAAGGATAATCTGATACTCACAGGTCGAATAGATGGAAAGAGGGACAAGGGAAAGCAACGCATGACACACCCAGCGGCCTTAAGCAAGTAGATGACAGAACTGGGGGAGGTGGCAGATGGACGAAACTTATTAAAAGTTACAAGGGATAAGAGGAAGTGGAGAGCCATGATCGCGTATGTCCTGAAAGAACACGGCACATAAAATGAAATAATTCTTTCCCATCTTTAATAATTGAAGGAAATCTGACTGAATATCTCGGTTAAGAAAGACTCTTATATTTAATATCTTTCATTATTCTCTTTAATATTTTGAAAAATTCAATCATGTGATGAGTTTTAATGTTACAGTGTATAATCGATTTATGGAATGTTTGTTTCTGAATTGTCTACTAATTTAAAGTGTCTCGGGATGAGTACAATTCTGGTTTGTGGAAACGATGCTGTGTGTTGAAAATCTACTTAGATTCTGTAGCAATATTCTGGGAAACGTAAATTTTCTATTGATGTGCAATGGATAGCAGCTTCGAATAAGAAATCGGAAAGCCGAGTTCGAATTCCAGTCGTTACATTCACTTGGACTCAAATACCCTCCAGCTATGGGTTAAAATGTAAAAGATGTATCAGGAAAAATAATGGCTATTCGCAAAAATTGTTAATGCAATATTCACTCGCAAAATGGAATTAAAATATGTTTTGATTTTTAATAACCCACAAAGGGTTGATAAAACGTAAAAAATCAGTGTCTTGGATAATGTGAATTCTTGAGGATTTCGATTAAATTGATGAACTGGAATTTCTATCATTCTTTTTATTTTCCAAAACAGGCCCTAGCGAACATTTTCTGAAGTGAACGAGTCTATGTTCTCAGTAGTTTAATGATGAGATCAGCATTTTTTCCTGATTGGGTGGAAGCCGTTCACAAAAGATTTTGAATTTATTTTCAGACGGGAATAATACAGAGATTCTATAAGCCTAATCTTGAGTAGTCATAGATAAAAAGGGATTTCTCTTCATTTGTAATTTGAGTGTGTTCCCTTTCGGTTGTCATAACTACTTGGTACGACGAAAGACATGACTTACCTCAGAATTCGAAACGAGCGCGAACGTGTCTTGCCTGCAAAGTGATGATAAAAAAAGATTATTTATTTCTGTATTTTAACAGAAAATGTGGCACAAGGCCGAACTGGGGAATGGGGAAAAGGTCGGTCTTCTGTCTTAACTTCTAAACTTAGCTAGCCACAAACGCTGACCCAATTATACTAACAATATTTCTTGCACCAAGGCAACACATTCTTACTTACCTTTCTTACCACACCCACCATAATACCTCAATGACTATGAAAATACTAACTAGACCCCATATGTACAATTTATCGTTTGTGTGGAGAGGGGAATAAAATAACAATTTAAAATTTTAAAAAGTAACCCCAATGACTAATTACAATATGAGACAAATAATTATTTACAAGAAACTAAACAAAATCGTGTTAGTAAAAAAAACCACAATCACTAAATGTGGCAGAAACATCAGTTAACCGGACGAAATTAATGCGGGACTATAAAAAATTAAATACTTTCATTTATCACAAGCACTCACACAGACATGCACTCATTCAGACACAACAACAGATACGAAAAATCACACCCGAAACGAAAAAACGCCCCGCATCCACCAGAAAGTGATGATATATGATAAATATGGCTGCTATTGAAGATGCAATTTATGCGCGCCTATCTCGTCCAAAACGAGATGATATTTGCACACATGCGTGCTATAGAGTTGGACGTACGGATTGACAGACGAACAAAGAGGAAGCACCGCACCGCACATTTTGACCCCCCTATCATCACCATTTTTTTTGTTGCTACACTTGGTTTGTTAAATTTAAAAGCGTGTAGGAAAATTAATTTTGAACTTATTGAATGTTTCAAATGTCTTTTTATCTGATATTTGTTTTAATCTAGGTCAAAAGAAAATTCCTGATCTGGTGTTATCTTCTGGGACAATCGATTCGTGAATTTGTCGTTCGATTTTAATATTAATTCAGTCACACTGTTACTTTTTTCAATGGCTGCGGCTCGGTGTACTTAATTTATACTTGTGCTTAACTTATAACAGTTGTTTGTTGCGTGGTCTCGTGCTGACCTCGCACAGTCTCGCAGTTGACCTCGTATTTAGATTAATAGTCTTGATACATTATCGTACCTCATACTTTTGATACATTAATCTGCGTTACATTTTACCCTAAACCAGCTCTTCTTCCGATTCACGCTACACTAATTTCCACGACTAGTCGGATGTGAATTCTCCAAATGCCCAACACTCAACTAAAAGTCCGTCTGCTGCGCAAGTCTCCATACATATCTTCCGTTTACTCACACTCAAAAGAGCAATACAATCCAGAATTTCCACCCAAAAGCACCCAGTCCCGTCTAAAGAAACAAAATGAAAACTGGAGCCGATTTGAGCCTCTAAAAGGACATAAAAGTCCATTCTGCCGTTGGACAGCATCTTGACCCGAGCTCACATGCTCGTCAAAAAGCAACCTTATCTAAAGACATCAGACTCAACCAGCTCATCAACGCCGTTACCCCAGTAAGTCACAACTTATCCACCCTCTCCTTCCGTATGCCTCACCGGATGCCTTTACAACTTCACTTATCTCCTTTTTTATACGAGAGACCTCTACCCTGATTTTCCATTTATTGTATTTTATGATAATACAATTGTTTCTTGCTTTAAATTTTTGTTGTTTCTTCTTCGTTTTGTCACCATATATTTAGTAACGCGAAAACACACGTTCATATTGTTGGAGTTATCTCCTCTTTAATTCCCTAATTGTTCACTAGGGGTCGCTCTCCCTACACCATAAATACTGGGCAACTCCTTGTCTCGCACCTCTCCCCTCTGGAACTCCCTTCCGTTTCCCTTGCGTCCCTGATAACTAAAATATTCAAAAATTTAAATGCAACGATATATGGGAGGTTGCTTTTTGACGAGCATGTGAGCTCCAAAGGAAAAAGTTCAAATTTTATTATTTTAAGCTTGCATTTCGCAAATTGGAGTACACAAAACGATTTTTTGTAGTGTGGCCGTTTTAAGGGTTGGCACAAATTATAACAATTTAAATTTTTACAAAATCTGAAATAAGAGTCATTTAAACAAGATTGAAAATATTTTCATTTATTTTAATAACTTTGAACCTTTTTCCTATCCAGTAATGTGTTGAATATGTTTCTGTCTCTTAGCAATTGTTTTTATTAAATTTTCGAAATCTGCTCTTTCTTCCTGAATAACCTTGTTTCTATTACTTTTGTGTTTCGCGGATCCAGAGGACAGGCTTTGTGTTTTGGACGCTACCATAAAAGGTAAGACTCTTCGCTTCATCAGATTTTATACGTGCAACGACAATACTCCGGGTGGACGTTTTCAGCGAATCGATTTGTTTTTGACGACGTCTCGGCAGGTAGTTTTAGCGGGTGATTAGCACGCCGATCTTGATCCCGATTTTGATCAGTTCATAACACACCTGGATGTGAAACCATTTCGAGATTTTATTGACCGATCTGATCTGATCAATAAGTTTAGAAATTAATACCGCCGAAGAGTAGCATGAACTTGGACAAATAGTGGTGGCCCAAACACGGTAGCTCATTCGAACTACGTCGACTGGCGCAGGGCTCTTAGGGTGTTCAATTTTTCAAGCGATAGTTTACTCGGACCATAAGCTCGTGCGGGTAAACTTAGATAAGCTTAAGCCTAGATTGACTGGTTACTGGAAATTCGATACGTCGTTGTTCAAGGTGGATCTTTTCATGATCAGTTATTATTATCTCAACAGAGAAAATTGACGAGGAGTGTAGTTGGGAATAAGTGGTGGAGGCCACCTTAAGTCTCTGATTATGTTGTCTGCTGCTGATTATAGCTGTCGACTCGATCTAGAAAGATTAGTAGCGCAAACGGCAGCCGAATGTAGATTAAATCGGGAGATAGTGGGGAAATAGCCGCAGCTAAGGCTTAGCTGGATTCCTTTCTTATAAAAAAGGATCAAGCTCTGGTAATTAGGGCTCGCTTAAAAAGAATGTCTTCCAAGGCAACGAATATAGTCGCTCAACTGCGTCAAGAGGAATACCCTAAGCGCCATAATATCCGGCGGATAATAGGTGACTACGAAGGAATGCATCTGGGGTGCTTTTTGCTCTTATTTTCAGGAGCTACTCTGTTCGACACTTATTTGTGACGATGTGCTTGTGTTCGTAAAGAACACCGCTGGAATAGATGAAGTCAGCAAAGAAATTTGCAGGTATGAGACGATGGCCAGAATCAAACTTGTCTGTTGACTTGCTGTTGGGTGAATGGAAGGGAGTTTCTCTTTTTCTTTTTTCGTGTCTTGCATTGTTTCGTCCAGGTAACTGAGATTTTCTGCGACATGTAGTTTTGTGGCAGTGGTAGCGGACCGTGCGGAGTGAAGATGTGAAGAGATATCAGAAGGTTAAACTTTCCTGCTGGCGGGTCTAGCTACATGAGAATATCGGACTTTAATTAAGTCCAAAGAAGACAAAGTAAACAAACAAGACCGATATACATGGGTAAACAAATATATATTAATAACAAAACAAATTAAACAAAGACATAGACTGCTACATAGAGTTTGTATGGAGAAATTGTGTGTGTGTGTTGTGAGTGTTCGTACGTACGTGTATTGTTCTTAGCGCGTTCCCAGAATTTGGGAAACGCTGTATCTGTGAGAGGTCACATATTGGTGTAAGTGAAAAAGAGAGATTTTACCTCGTCTCCGCGCGAGGTAGCGGCCCAAGGCCTAAGTCGAAAAAGAGAGAGAGAGAGAGAAGGGTCAGCCAGTATTTATAGCCAGGGGTGAGAGACCCCTGTTGATTAAAGAACAGAGGAGGAGCTAACTGCGACAGGGAGATCAAATACGAATACTGTTTTGTTAATTTGTTCTACGTATTTTCTTTCATCGTATAAAAATCATTAAAGATTAGTATCCCCACCCCCGCAAAAAAATTGTACATATAAGTTTTAAAGTAAAGAATTTCATTGAGCAAATCAGGTATTTTGGTGACGGGAGCGCGATTGGTAAGATTAAATATGATGTTATGGTGAATTAAAATTATTTGTACGGATGGGTCAATGAGTATGACGAGTTAAGAAGACTATGGAAGGCCAGTCTTCTCCAGCCTCATTTTGGTCTCACTTGTACTTTTTATCATAAATTCTCATTCCTAACAGAATTGGAATCAACATCATCTTTATAAATAAACAATTGTTTTTTTAAAGGCCTTTATAATGAAATTGTTTAGTTATTCAAATGAAGCAAACGTCCTTCCTTGCAAGTGGTAACGACATTAACATTTAAATTACAACTTGGAATTAAAATACGTAAAATATATAAAGAAAAGAAAGCAATGATAACATTTTTCTAATCTAACAAATTTAAATTTAATTTCTGAAATATTTTAAAAGTTTTATTCATAAAAATATGTTCGATTAATTTTAACAACTGATTTTTTTCACGTTTATTTAAAGAGAAAACACACATTTTATCATTAAAAACAAATTGTAAAACAGAAGAAAAAACAAACTGTAAAATAGAATCTTCTGCGAGCTAAATAAATTAAAATAACCTCATATATAAAGCTCAAAGTTAGTCTGTGTTCATGCGTGTCTGTACCAATCGAAACACATAAAATGAAATTAGTGGGAATAAATGTTAAATTTTGACAACGTTGGGATTCGAACTTCCGAAAAGAATAAGACCTAAGCCTTAGACAGGTTTGTTTTTAAAGTTGAAGGAAGCGTAAATTTCTCAAAAAAATAAAATAAATAAAATAATAATAATAATAAATAAATAAAATAACTGCGTCGCGCAGCAGAGCAACGAATAAAGATACCCCCTCCCGCAACACTGAATATTATTGTGTTAATAACGATTGTAAAGAAGTGCCAAAGTGTACAGCAAATACGAATGGCGGTTTTCGTAATTCGAACTACCTACCAAAACATATCGAACCATCGTCTATCGACGAGAAAGCTTATTATTACACGCGGGCCAAAATTCCCACTGCCTCATAGACTCAGTTCGAGTTCAATGTAATGAAGTTATTTGCATGAGCGGCATGAAACTGCTCCAGTCGGTTTCTGCCGCCTATTTCCGACAACCGCCATAATACATGCATGCTAAGCTTGGTATTTTTTTCTTTGCTACACATTGCTAACAGAATAAATCAACCAGAAGGCAGAGAGAAAGTACAAAAACAAATCCTGACCTATTGAAAAATGAAACAGGAATCTGCCTTATCAAAATGCAGCAGCGCCCAATGCCGAAAGCAGAGAGGAATTCGACATGCGGAAACTAAACCAAAACAAATCTGCAATAACAACTAGAAATGTGTCCACAGACGCTGACCTATAACCGTAACTCTGAGTTACACGTCAACATCGTTACCCTTAAACAATTATGACCCTTTCACTCTTTTTTTTTTCTGTCAGAGTTATTAGTCTACATTGGGGTCGTCATTAAGGATCATGATCGCGTTTTTGGCGTGAAATTCAGAGTTAGGTTTGCAGAATCAGATTCCGACATTTATTGTTTTAAATCTCAAATTTGTGCAAGTTAAACACATTGATAGATGCTCCCAACCAAGTATAACAACTGATGCATTCTGATTGGTTGAAAAATATTAATTAAGTGTCGTCAACTACGTCTGAAGGTACCGACCCAAATTTCGACTTCGAGTTGACGCCACAAAATGTAAACATGTTCACGATCCCCCACGTGACCAAGAGAACTAATAAAAACGAAACTTCGACGCGACTTGGTCAGTGGACCCTTAAAATATTCAACTCATTCATTGACTTCATTGGAAATCGACACAACAACAAAGGGGACGAACCAAATTCTTCAACGCGACAACGAACCTTGTTACCAATTCCAGGTTTAATGTTAATTACTTAAATTAACATAAACCCAGTTTGCGAAAGAACGCTCACTCCAACAAAATATTTTATTCCACAACAAACATCTCTGGTAAAAGAGCGACAACTCTGTAGAAATCACAGTGAGTCAAGAACAACACTTTTTAAAAAAAATTAATACAAAAACAACTGTTTAATTTTCCTACAACAACAAATATACTTACGCACACCTTCTCATTTTCATACATACAGTTCAGCAACTTAAGTTCTTTTAATATAACACCCAATCAAAAACTCTAAAGTGTTTTAACAACTTTAGCATTATATATTTTGTATTTGTTGTGTTTATAAAGAAATATTTCTTGTTGAACAAATTCTTCTACTTGATTATTTCTCTTGTTGTTGTTGTCTTTGTGACATTTGATTTAGTAAAAATAATAGAGGGTCAGTTTTATTTGTATTTATAACCAATACAGATTGGCTAAACCACTATAGGTTATAGGTCAGCATATTTAGAAGTAATTCTGGTTGTTATATATATATATGGGGATGTATATATACGGTTGATTTGTCAAGAAGGAGACTTCCTGATGTTATCGGTCTGGAGGTGGGACAATCCCAGCGTGTGGTATCTTTGGAAAGTGCCTGAAAAAACATACCACTGGTTGACCCAAGCCTCGTGAGTGAAATTGGGAAGACGGAACACTTGTGGGCTGTCAATAGCTGTGCTAGCACGAAGCCACAAGTCATTGTGACCGAGGGTTTGAGTGTGCTGGCCTTGTTCAGATTGTTGATCATGCTAGATAATACGCTCTCTCCTAGAAACAGTAACTAAGGTCTGCTCAGCATAGTTGCAGTATAAACCACAGGTGGGCTCTGTGGGTGTTAAACAAACACAAATGCGCGTGAGCGAACGTCTGCAATAGGGATTGGCTAGCCGCCCTAATAGACGGGTATCCTCGAACACGAGTGGCCAGCTATTTATATATAGACAAAAATATAAATATAATATACGCCACCCACTGCAAGAAAAGACTCAAAATTCTAGAAGCTACAAAAGACAAAAGAAATAATCCACATTAAATGAAATATCTTTCACCAAAGAAGCGCTATTTTAAACTGTATAAAAATGGAATCGACCGTAGTCAGGATCATCGATTCCATATGAAAGATCTTTTCTTAGAATAGTATGTGTTCTCTAGAGCTACATATAGTTTTGAATTTCCTAGACCGGTTGTATATATAAAAGTGAACATTGAAGTCAACACTTAGAGGCGACAGTCTGTTTCATGCTAGACCAGTGGTGTTATTTTTCTCGGCTATTTATACATAATGGTGCATTGTGGGTAGTCTATTTTGGCGGTTATTTTACCGGAAATCGTTTATTTTTACTTGGGTTAAATTATTTTACTTGTCATTATTTATTTTTTATTTTTTATTTTCATATCTTATATATTTATTTATTTTAATCGATGTTATTGACACCAGCTATGTGCGATACACACACACACACACACACACACACACACACACACACACACATATGTATATATATATATTTAAGAACGTATAAACATAAAAAATGTTTTAAAATAATTGTCGGACTTTGTCCATTTCATAATGTGTGACGTCATTTGTTTACATTTGGATACGCATCGAGCAGATATGAATGTACGTGAGAAAATCATGGAGAATTGTAGTTTAAAAACAGTAAAATGGACCTTGCTAACCGAAACGCTCCTCTGTGGCTCAATCGGTAAAATCAGGTCAGGCTATATGACGATTCCGTATAGGATACAGGTTCGATTTCTGTCGGTGGACGCATATTTTCTATGAAAATTTCTCGGACATTAAGGCCGGTAAATGTTGTTAATAATGTTTATTATAAACAGAACATTTACTTAAATATTTGTATCTATAAAAAGAATGCATAAACATAAAAAATGTCTTAATATATATATATATATATATATATATATATATATATATATATATATATATATTGTTTAATTTGTACGTACTTTCTTTCATGTATAAAAATCATTACGGAGATATATATATATATATATATATATATATATATATATATATATATATATATATATATACATATATAATAAAATAGGCAGCATATAATTTTATATTACAAAGAGTTAATCATACCTTGAATCAATTAGCAATATTAATAGTAAACATAATTATAAGCATTATACTACTAATAATCCACTGAATGATGAGATCCTTATGTATAAAATGGATATGGTATATTTCTTTTAATTCATCTAGTACTTTCAAATGCTTCCCGCATTCATCTTCGGGCTGTATTTTTCCTTTAGAATCAAAACTGGAAGACGAAATAAATGTGTTTTTCCGATCGAAAGATGTTTTTAAGAATTAGCTATTTATTAACGGCTATGTAGTGTTGGAGCGTGCAAATAATTCGTCAATAATTGCATTAATATTGCTAATTGATTCAAGGTATGATTAACTCTTTGTAATATATATATAAAACAAGTAAAAGGTTGTCACTTAGCTGTTTGATACCTCCAGCATCCCGACTACAAAATTTCGTTGACGGACCCGTCCGTCCATTATTCGGGGAGACGAGTATCAGCAATACACACGCTTCATTGAAAATGTCAACAAAGCATAGAGATTGAGCCTTTTATTAAATGTTTCTTACATTCGTACGTATTTCCTTTTCTAGAGTGTGTTGTCCAAATGATCTCTGAATCCGAGCGCTTTTGAGTTTTGACTAATCTATTACTCAGAATTTTTTTGTTTTTTGTTTGCTGAACGGAATATTTTTATCACATTATTTTTAGTAAATACCAAATTTGAGTAGACTCTCTACCGACCTGAATATTCGAAACATCTAATTAAAAGGGAATGCGTCCTCCGGCAGGATTCGAACTTGCATCCCCTTTTACAGGGGTAAACGTTATTACCGCCTAGCTTTAACTTACTCAGCCACGAAGAGCGTCGTGGTAACCACGACGCTTTTCGTAGCTGAGTAACTATGTTTACTGCCTTCAAGCATATCTTTAACGTTTTTAACCACAACGCGCTTCGTAGGTGGGCCGGTTAAATCACGCTCTAACGGCGGTTTCTCCCGTAAAGGGAGGGCGCAGATTCGAATCCTGACGCAGAGCACTTTTTTCTTTAATAAGATTTTTCAAATATTTAGGTCACTAGATTAAATAAAATACTGTTTAAAATAAACGGAGCATTTACTCAAATATGGTTATTCACTAAAAAAGAAAATAACGTTTAAAATGATGAAAATATGTCGGACTAAATAAATCTATTATTTCTTTAGAATTTAACTCGCTCTCTCTCCCTATGTGTGTTTATGTGTGTGTGTGCGCGCGCGCATGCGTGTTTTAATTTCCGAACACGGTCAGCACTTTAATAAAGAGCTCAAACGGAGTACCTTGTTAATCGTCTTCAATGTAGAAATAAAGATGGATTGCTTCCCAAATACACAATAAAATAGATATACGTGTGCGTGCGTGTGATTGTTTTGCATACGATGCAAGCCTATCAACTTGAGTCTCCACTACAAAATAATTACCTTCAATTTTTTAAAATGTTTTGTAGCAAGCTGAGAGTCAATCTATATAGAGGTGCACGGGATCGATCTCATAAACTGCCATCCTAGATATCTGTTAAATGATACCAGGCAATCTGTTAATTAAACTAGAACCCGTCGAGAGTCATGACTGGAGCGGGTGTTTCAGTGTGACGATCTGTCAGTAAGTGAATGCCATTTGTATTCGATATGCTAGCGCCTCAAAAAATAAAATGGGTAGAGTTCATTTTAATCCGTGTTTTTAAAGTTCTTTCAATTTAGACGAAGTATTAGAATAAGTTTTAACCCTTAAAAATAAGTACAAATGGGAAAGACATGTTATATTTGCGTTAATATTACAAACACTGGTATCCACTTGATAGTTTTCTAAGCGGTCAGTATTAATTTCATCTGAAGAAATAATTGTTCGAAGTTTCTTCCAGTCTTTTGAATTTCTATTTTGTCGCCATGATACGCCATTTTTCTTGTGGAACAACGAACAGCAAAAACGAAAACACATCTTTTGAGATTTAATATAACAACCATTGACAGGACACTTTTTCATTATTTGCCAGTGTCCAATTATAGTGTACAGTAAAAATCTTTTTCTTTATTTTTGAGTTTTAGGAAAAAATCATGTGATACAGTTTACTGTAATTCATGTTGTACAAAAGTTGACGCAAATTATCACTGAAAAAGTAATGCCATTTGGCAATGTCATTGTAATTCAATTCAGGTACGATACTATCTTTTGTAGAATTTGCAGTAACATTCCTTTTCTTGAATGGATATGCGAGTAGTGCAATGGATAGCCGATTGAAATGATAAATCGAGTTCGAATCCCAGTCGAGTGCGTTATATTTCCATACGCGGTAATATCCTTGACAAACGTATGAATCCAGCTCCTCTTCCAGCCTACAGTAGAACGTATATCTGGATAAATCATTGCTATTCACAAAAAGCGCTGTTAAGGCACGAGTTACTCGCAAGAAAAAGGAAAAGAATTACTTTTGCAATCCAAGATATATTTCGGTTTGGTTATGGGTTATTTAATGCCGACAAATTTTTTTATTGTTGGTAATATTTTTTTTTCATCAAAAATCGATTGCTGGTAAAAGTTTTTTTCTTCAAAAATATATTGCTGCTAATTTTTTTTTTTTTATTCATGAAATTATTGCTGCTAATATTTTTTTCAAAAAGTGTATAGCTGGTAATAGTTTTAAGAAAAATGTATTGCTGGTAATAATGCATTTCTGATAATAATTTTTTACAAAAATGTATTTCTGCTATTAAGACCTATTTTTACACTTTCATAGTGTTTTGACCCCAGTTTAGGGGTTACCTATTTGCCCATAGAGTCAGGGTGGATCTGGGAACATTAAGAGGTGGTTCCACGCTCCTCAAAACCGCCTGATCAGATGCCTTGCTGTCGGACGTAGTTTATCTTCTTACCCAGGACGCGGATGTTGTCTATCGTCATACCCAGGACGCGGACGTAGTTTATCGTCATACCCAGGACGGAATATATTTCGGCTTCAACTAACAAACAACGGGTTGATTAATCATAAAAATCACATCAATTAATCAATCCATTTTCTTATCCTCTTTTTCGACTGTGGGCTTTTCACAAATATTTGAATTTAGTCTAGAATGTATTTCAGACAGAAAATCTCTTTTTTGCTATTTCCTTCCTTAGCTTATTTTGTCTTTTGTTTATGGTACTGAACACCATAAGGTCGTTTCTTATCGGCCATAGCTTACTTGAAAAAAATAATTGTTCACGGAATTTTGACAAGAAACCCCAAATCAGTCTCCCATTAGTGTATTCTGTTTCTCCATCTTGCAAATCTTTTCTGTCAAGTAAACTAACGATGAAAAAATTATCAGAAATATATTGACTTTTTCTTCCTATCTAGAAACCAAAATGATATTTTTCCCGACATTTTTTCTACTACACATCCTGACATATTTTTACGGTCACTTTAAAAACGGACACGTTCTCTGAAATTGGACATATCTGAAAACTAGTGGCTAAAAGACAGCTAAGTACTATGTACATTTTTGTACCAATTACATGTGCAACTGGAATAGTCATAGCAGTAGAAATGTTTGTACTTTTTTAAGAATAAACGAGGAAATTTTTTTAATCCTGGGACAAAATAATCGTGCTGTACTGAAAAATATTAAGCATGCCTTACAAAATAAGCAGCGTTCCGGGATGGAAAACTGAAGGAAATCATGTAATTGTACCGGCACTAGTATTTAGTACACAAGAGTATATGCAAAGATTTTTTTTCAAATTATCGTTGACTAATCAATATGATTTTATTAAATATTGTATCCAAAAATTTGCAATCATTTACCAATGAAAAAAATAAAAATTAAAGAATGAAAAACAAAATTATCGAGAAATGCCCACCATTAAAAATTATGGCCTAAATAAGAATAATTTTGCAATGAACTGGATTTGGAGCGAAATGCTAGATTCTGAATTTTTGAGTAGAATTTTCCAGTTTGATCTAGTCCAAAAGAGATAAACTGGTATTACTAGTGCTGGGTACCAATGATAGTTCATTTAGCTTCAAGCAGACAATAACACACTGCGGCTGAGATTGATAATTTCGAAAAAAAAAACAAACAAAAAACAGAACATAGATTTTGTTTTTAAAATTAAACATTTAAAATATCCGACGTGAGAAATAATTTTTATGAAATGACATTAAAATGGTTGAGAGGCAGAATTGACAGATAGACGGTAAAGGATAAAAGTTAGAAACCAGTTTGAAACCACTGACAAATAATGTTTTTTAAAAATAGTGAATCTTAAACCATTTTATTTGCCGTTTGTAAAAATTAAAATACATTATAAAGATTCTTAAAAAATGTATATTAAAAGTTGCATTAAAATAATGTCATATGATTGTTTTTCATTTTAAATTAGTCATTTTTGCTATTAAAAGAAAACAAAGCTGAAATCTACGCTGTTGAAATGTGCGTGGTCGGAACGTCCACAGCCAAATTGTTCGTCCAAACAGTCAGTGATTGAAATGCTCGTTTACCATATCCAAACCTATCATATATTTTCCAATTCTATATATTTATAGTTAATAGAAAATCTGTTTATATTTGTGAGATGAGGTATTATGTACATTATTTACATTATTCGGACTATTGTCCTCATCTTTGTCGCCATATTTATTACAACGTTTCGGCCTTTCAGTATCTGTCTATATTTCTCAGATGAGGTATTATGTACACTATTTACATTATTCGGACTATTGTCCTCATCTTTGTCGCCATATTTATTACAACGTTTCGGCCGTTGTACGCTCCGGCCTTCTTCAGATGGTTGGAATGTCGAACTGAACCCTTTATTTCGTTCACTGGAGTAGATTGTTCTAGTTCCACGTGCCATGTTTAATGGATGTCTGTTATCAGTTATCTCCTGTTAATTTCCCTCTGAAAGTTCTTCACTGCCTTAACCGGGTATTGAACTCACAATCTTTGGCGTTAGTTAGATCCAGTGGCAGGACCCAAAGAGTGTGAATTCAATACCGGATAATTTTGTGAAATTCTGAAATTTTAAGGCCACCATCTAACGCCCCCACCCCCGATTACTTTTTTATTGTGGATAAGGAGGGTGTATGGCTGGTCACTCGTATTCGAGGATACTCGTCTACTCGGGCGGCTAACCAATCCCTGTTGCGGACGCTTTCTCAGGCGCATTTGTGTTTATTCAACACCGACAGAGCCCACATGTGGTTTATACTGCAACTATGCTGAGCAGACCTTAGTTACAGTTTCTGGGAAACAGAGTGTTATCTAGCGTGATCAACAACATGAACAAGGCCAGCGCGCTCAAGCCCTCGGTCACGATGACTTGTGACTTCGTGCTATCGACGGCCCCAAGTGTTCCGTCTACCCAATTTTACTCACAAGGCTTGGGTCAACCCGTGATATGGTTTTCAGGCAATTTCCAAAAGTACCGCGCACTGGGATCAACACCCTCCAGTCCGATAACATCAGGAAGTCTCCTTCCTGACAGATTGACCATGGTGAGATTCGAACCCGGATCTCATGGTTAGAATGCGAACGTTCTCACCACTAGGTCACATGCCCATTAAGGAAATGAGGTTGTATGCAGACTGCAGACAACTCAACAATTGAAAGATGACATCTGTACAAAAATAATGAAAAGATGTTGAAATTGATAGTTTTAAATCCCGAAATGACTTCCGGGACACAATGTATTAAAAAGGGTTTTTTTACGCGCAAATATCCTTGGGAAATGTGTGAATTCAATTCTCTTCTCACAGCTATAGGACTGGACAGATTAATTCCTATAGTCTTGGTTGGCAACCAGTCTACTATAGTATGTAACGGCAGCCTAGTAGGGGAATTCTTCAGCCAAACGTGAATAGAAAACGAGACATGATCGGCTATGTGTGCATTACGCCTGGCATATAAGGAAAGAAGTATATTTTTCAAACAAAATCTTACTCAATTTGACTGTATCTTAAATATTTCACCGAATTTCGACTCAGGAGATAATTAAGTTTGTTTAATAATCCTAAGAATAATTTCCCGGTCCCGGTTTTTGCTGCCATGTTAAACAGACGTGTAAACCAGATTATTTTCCTTTTGCTACCATTGCTCTGAGGAAGCTGTGCTTTCTGATATGTTAATTTAATACGATATCCATCTCACCTAAGGATAATTCATGATCTTGCTTGGATTCATTTAAAACTCTCAGAACAAGTAAGGTTTTGTGCGCAATCTATTCGCTATACATTATTCGGATGGTTTCACCCAATGTCCATGTAAGATAACTTTCTATTTGGTTTTCTGAATAGGAGAAAAGGATACTTTGTTCACCTCAGGAAATCGGCCAATGTTATTTCAATATCAATACTTTTTTCTACTGTTAAACCGAATGTTTGAACCAGATTATTCTACTATGAATTCCTTCATTCTTATTTAATTTTTTTTTTGATAAACACTGATGTTTATCGGACATAAAACAAAAAATAATATAGAAGAATCAAGGAAAAGAGACCGTTCATTGAAGTTATATTTTCAGTGTGATGTCTTTACTGACGAGTGTTGCCTCCTGGGTATGACGATAAATTACATCCGGTAGCAAGGCCTCTGCTCGAAAGGTTTGAGGAGCGTAGAACCACGTCTTAATTGTTGCTGTTCCCAGGTCCACCATGACCCGGGGTGGTAGCACTTGTTAGGGTCTCAGCTACGGGTAAATATCTAACCCCAAACTGCGGTCAAAACACCATGAAAGTATAAAAATGGACTTTTGTGGTGAAGGCGATAGTAATACATTTTTGAAAAAAATATTACCAACAATAAATCTTTGAAAAAAAGAAAAAATGAATACATATTCTATTCATATGAACCTATTCTAAAAAAGATTCTATATTTAATAACCCACTGAGGTTGATATGCCGTAAAACAAAATAAACCAAACTGATGTTTGTGGCTTTTGGGTGTTGATGTGTATTTTATGACGCCTTTTATATTTCAATGGGATTGTAACAATCCTTCTTTTTTTCAATTTTTTATTTAATCAAATGCAAGGTAGAGAATTTTAAAATTTTTATAGGATCTTAAATTCCTAGGTCCTCAAATATTCATCCGTAATTAAAAAAAAAACATGTCATTAAAACTGATCTACTACTGTAGCATCATTTCTGCAGTAAAATCTGACAAGAACATACACAGAGAGAAAACACCGTTTATAAATTAGAATAATTACAAAGACATCGTGATATTTCTATAAATTAAATATCTTGACAGACAACACATTAAGAAACTGCACCAGCGAAGATTTAATAGGCAAGATTCTTACTTTAAGCTTTTCTGTTATCATTTCTTTCTTACAATGTGAAAAATAAATTGGCAGAGGCTTCTCTAGTCGTTGAAATTGTTGCACATTTATTTTTCTACAATGTCAATTGTCAGTGGTTGAACCCGAGCAAAAGTTAAAATTTCGAATGCTGATTTTCAAGGCAAGTTACTGCTCCCTGCTTGGAATATTCTTGCAGAACCTTATTTCTTTTGTCATTTCGTCTTGTAGCTTACTAAACGTACATACTAAACTAAGTTAATTAAATATCAGATTTCATCAAAGGGAGATAATTTAATGCTAATAAGTTTTCTCTCAAGAATTATTCATCAACTTCAGTCTTTTTTTTTTCACGATCACTATAACCTCCGGTAAAATTAAGATCAAGTGGGTTTAACTTGGCGGGAAATTGTTATGAGAGAAACAGTACTCTTGATACAAAATTCAGGCTAGTGACTTAAAAACTCTCAACAGATTAACAATGTGCTTCCGACATTAACTCGTGGTGCCCGATTATCGACAAGTACAGGTGAGATTGTAGCATCCCGCTACCACTTCCTTATCAATGTATAATTTTGTGCAAAAAAGTGGATCAGAGAGCCTGCTCAGCTTAGTAAATATTTGCAGGAAATATCAGCTTATAATTGGTCAATAAACAAACAAGTACAAATATTTTTCCAGCGCGTGACCAAGTCAAGTTTCCCGCCATTTGCTGTGATCCTGTCACGTGATTACATTATCTATAAATAGCAGACACGAGTTCGCTCATTCTCTTTTACTCTTCCAAATTCCTGCGAAGATGTGATCTTGAAGATTCTCGTCTAGACCATGGGCGGTCAGACGTTAAAAGCATATTCACGCATGCACGTACGTACGGACTTTTCCAACCTACATTACAAACATACAGAACATTTCCAAACATGCAACAAGAACTTTTCTCCTTGAAATGTTCTTCTAAAACTACAGTTTATTCAGCATTTCTCAGCTTTATAATTAATTCAACTTTTGTGAGTTCAGATAAAAATATTCAGTCTAAGTAACATTACACCAACAGAACTTTAACTTCTACGCATGTACATCAATATACACAAATAAATACAAATGTTATGATTTAAAACCATTTTGTTCCTTTCTTGTATTTCATGTTATGTGGCATTTTACGTTTAATATAAATTGTGTGGTTATGTTATTCACGCAGCCATAAACAGATATCTACAATGATCCATTCTTATTACCAAGTCACTACATTATGGTGACCTCCGATATCTGAAACGGGGCGAGAGAAACAACTAGACCACTACAAGAGTATGTACTCAGGTTTAGAGTTCGCAAAATTGTTTAAACCACAAAATGTTTAGCGTACAGCAAAATAAGTGAGATACCCAAGCTAAAATTATGTATAATTTTCACAAAATGCACGAAGTGTTCAATAATAAAGTTTCAGGACATAATACCCGTGATCATTCAATGCAAGTTGTCGCATTCACGTTAACACATTATCAGGGCCGGTATAAGAATCTGGTGACCCCTGAATCTATAATATGCCCCCTCCTCACACACTCTACTACATTTCAATTTTCATAAGGTAATATTCCTATAAAATACAAATTTTATTATAATCTGATGTAATGGAATAACCTGTCACCCCCATGAGTGACTACACTATAGGTAGTAACGACCGTCAACGGACAACAGAGACTAGCTGAGATCTGTTACTCAGCTCTTAGCTGTTGTCAAACTCTCTGCTTTCAGACAGAGAGGAACCCGGACGAGGCTATGCCGAAGGGCAGAGTCTCGTTCGGGGAGGTAGACAGACCCGATCCCGTTTATGCGGGGTCTACGGAGATTTTTGGCCGAGCCTACGGACTTGGGAACCCCCACATTAAATTCGGCCTTGTGCTACATGTGACTGCGTGGGGAAGTTGTTAGATACTCTAGCTGAAATCTTTTTCAGCTGAGCTGGTCGGACTCTCTGCCTCCGAGCAGAGAGGATCCCCAGACGAAGGGCAGAGTCTCGTCTCGTGAAACAGCTACCCCCCCCGTTTTATACGGGGTTTACGGGAATATTTGGCTAAGATTACAGGCTCGGATGTCCCACATTAAACCCAGCCTTGTGCCACATCTGATCGCGTGGGGAGTTTAGTAAATACACTAGCTGGGATCTGTTACTCAGCTCTTAGCCGTTGTCGAACTCTCTGCCTTCGGGCAGAGAGGAACACAGACGAGTCTATGCCGAATGGCAGAGTCTCGATCGGGGAGGTAGACAGACCCGAACACCTTTATGCGGGGTTTACGGAGAATTTTTGGCCGAGCCTACGGGACCGGATTGCCCCACATTAAATTCGGACCGTGGGGAAGGTTGGTAAATATTACTAGTTGGGATCTGTTGAGTTACGCGAGAACTACCGACCTTCCAATAGTAGCACTCATTACTGGATTGACTTGCGACGACCTTGTGCATAAGTGTTACCTTTATTCTTATTTTACTGGTTTCATACAATAAACCTTTACTTATTTAATGCACCTTGTTTTTCAAGTATATATTCCTATTAGCACAGAATATAACATAACCTAATTATTTACATTAATAGATCATATGCAATATAGGTGCACAATTCAAGTAGAAAAATTGAAAATAAATGCAATGTATCAGAATATAAATGTGAGACATATCCTGATACATCATTCCATCTTAAATTAACGTTTTGTGGAAATTTTGACATCAGCATGAATTTTTTCTGTTCTAATGAGAAGTTTGCTCGCTGACCGAGAGTAGCATATTTCTCGCTGCAGCCAGTCGTCAGAGTTTGCGCCTGGATAAGAAGAGACATAATTTTCCTCACTCTTTTTTCATCGCTCTATTGTCTGTATTTTACTGTTATTTAAATTTATTTACGCCCCGTATTTTTCCTTCTGATTTTTTTCTGTTTTCTCATTACAACCATGTATTCCACACTTAGCTTTCATTCTTTTGCATTATGCCTTTTCAATAAATAAATACAATTAATATTGGGAGTTCTTTCATGGCTCTCTGTACAGTTTTTCCACTTTTTGTTACTCGTATAATAATCAAAGCTCTTTCCATTCATCAGTCTTCAACTTACGACCATGACAGTTACGACCAACAGGTTGTAAATAGGTCTGGTCGTAAATCGGCCTGTAATTAATTTTGCAGTCTATCTTTAGGCATTGTTTTATTTTTTAAATAATTTTTATGCTTTCTTTACGTTTGATACTATCTCTCTACATATTGTTTTGTTCCAAATTTTTACGTTCTTCAGGTTTAAGTCAAACATTGCATACTAAAGTACAGATGGTTTAATATTTGTTTACAAAAACACAAAATACACACAAAAAAATACAGGTGCAAAAAACAGAACATTTTATTTGCAAAACATACCAAAATACATACAAATACAAAACAACTTATTTGTTATAATTATCGATCGCATAAGCACAGAACATTTCATAGCCTTAAAAATGTTTTCTTTGTCTTTCGAAATCGTCAACACTGTAGAGTATGATAATGTAGCGACAGACAAAAAGTAATCTCCCCTTGAACCAAACAAAAATAAAAATAAAAATGAATTATAAATATCCAGGAGAATAGAAAATAGTCATGTGACCTGACGAGACCCGCGCGAGACTTCGTTCGGCGGGAAAGTCAATCTCTCTCTTTCTCTCCGTGAAGTTATGGAAATAGGACGCATGCATTTCAGGCTCGTGATAAACCAAACAGATATCTACAAAAATTGATATTGTTTTTGGTACATAGTCTTTTGAAAGTAGACACATCCTAACTTTGTATGAAGAATATTGAATATAAAAACTCGGTTCTAGAACGGCTCACATGTCGAACCATTCGAGATGAAAATGCCTCGGTTATCGAACAAAATGTCGGTTCTCGAACAAGATTGCCGAACCGAGTTAACACGAACGGAATTATTTCTGAGTCGACCGCCGTGTTGTATACATTCGTGTGTTGTGACGTGTTTTTCTTTTCCAATTTTATTGTAGTGACATTTTTCTCTACATTGATTCCTATTGGGAAAATTGTTTCGGTTTACGAACATTTCGAGTTACGAACGGCCTTCAGGAATGAATTAAATTTGTAAACCGAGGTTCCACTATATATATATATATATATATATATATATATCCTTCATACTGTTTCATCACCATTATCATTTTTGTGTCGTCGACATCAATAGCCTTTCTTTCCTTCATTGCAGGTTGAATAGTAGACCAATACAACTCCTTCTTGGTGATCATCTTGAGAGCGTGGGGAGTTAAAGAAAAAAAGTTACAAACGGACGCGCAGAAAAGTGTGTTTTACCGAAGCTGCCATAACACTGGGCTTGAGGCATACGAGGGATTTTTTTTGTTGGGGGTGGGGATTATCGTACAACAAGTTAGGAAACACTCACGCTGCCAGGCGCGGGGCAGCCGTGGACAGAAGGCCAGACATACCAATTTGTGGTAATGGTGGTGAAGTCGAACAGTCTTAAGTCGCATGGGTCATAAATCCACAACGACTTGTTGCAAGTACCTGAAAAGGTCAGTCACTATCGCACTCATTACTTTTTAACCAAATGTCATGTATAGATATTAACAATATTTCATTGGAATAATTTCGAGCTAACACTTTTTAAGATTCTACAGCTGATCATCAGTAAAGATTTCCCTTTTCGTTTCTTCTCTTATCGCAAATCGTTCCTCCTTTTATGCGTCTCCCGCCACTTACGCTCGTCTTTTCGCCTTCGCAATACCACTGTCAGGAATCGGTACCACCCACTTTGGAAAACCGTTGATATTTTAGAACAGCCTTCATCCCGTTATAACCCCCATCATTATGAAAATCAATAGTTCACTTTAAACAAAGGAAGCGAAACAAAGGAAGACCATTGAGAAGTCAGCGTCCTTTCATGCCAAACATCTAACGAGGTATTGTTTTCAGGAATTCTAACAAATGTAAAAGACACAGAGAAAAACCAATATGCATTGAATGCTTCCACCCATTCGCCTGCTTACCAGTTTAATGCATAAAACTAAACTTAGGAAGGTTGTATCGATTCTTTCATGACATGCAATTCGGCTATTCTTCGTTTGCATTGTTTGTATTCTTTAAACAATTACTTTTTTTTTCGAGTGGACATGAATTTGTCGCTTCCATTTGTAATTATATACTTGAGCACTGTGAATTTTGCAAATTATCTAAAAGACCATTCGCAATTCGAATGATACGTGAATGACTTAATCAAAGTCTATCCAGAGGGTCTCGTTTGAATCAATCGTGTCTTTGTTAAGAAGATGGGGTTATCAAATAAAAAAAAACAGTATCAACGCCAAATCTAAGTTTCCTCGAGAAGTGATACGATAGAACTTATTTAAGTTTCTTTCTGGCATTCGTCATTTCAGTGTTGCTAATAAAAAGCAGAGAAAAATAGAATATATTAATAGTCTGCGTATTTCGTAAACATTCTCTTCTGCCCTTGCATTTTATGTGCAACCAAATGTTCTATTTTTGTATTTATAGCGTTGTGGTTATCGATGCAGAAAGGGAAATCAGAAAGCCGTGTTCAAATTCCAGTCGAGATGGTTGCGTTCCTTTTCGCAATCATGACCTTGTGAAAGACATAAATTCATCTCTTGTACCACCAGCTATGGGTTAAATAGCAAGGTAGATTGAACTCTCAAGCTTTGGATTGCATCCACTATAAGAGAAGGACTACCCTGAATCTAAAACCGTGGCGAAAGGAACCAATAAGTCATGGCAATTCATAGAAGAGCTGGATTACCCAAGTCTTGAAGAATTATGGCACTAAAAACATGGGAAAAATATCTACATTATTTACATTATTCGGTCTATTGTCCTCATCTTTGTCGACATATTTATTAAAACGTTTCGACCGTTGTACGCTCCGGCCTTCTTCAGGTGGTTGGAATATCGAACTGAACCGTTTGTTTCGGTCACTGGGGTAGACTGTTCTAGTTCCACGTGCCACGTTTAATGGATGTCAGTTATCAGTTATCTCCTGTTAATTTACCTCTGAAATTTCTCCACTGCCTTAGGTCCAGTGACAGGACCCAAAGAATGTGAGTTCAATACTCGGCTAAAGCAGTGGAGAACTTTCAGAGGGAAATTAACAGGAGATAACTGATAACTGACATCCATTAAACATGGCACGTGGAACTAGAACAGTCTACCCCAGCAAACGAAATAAAGGGTTCAGTTCGACATTCCAACCCCCTGAAGAAGGCCGGAGAGTACAACTTTTGAAAAAATGTACACAATGTATTTAAGACATCTCACAAAAATAAATAATATTTTTTTATTGTTCAAAATACACAATTACGGCACAAGGCCAAAAAGTGGGGGGGTTACGCTGGTCGTCACTAACTATCTTATAACTAGCTAATCCGATTCACGACCCATTTACTTATTACAATTTGCCCATTCACCACAAAAACTCGTCCGTCACCAATGAATCCTCCATACACCATAATACCGCATCCTCACAAGGGGTCCTACAAAACGCGCCCCATTCCATAAAAATTTAATGATAATGAATAATTATATATAAATATTTACGATGAAAAATGAAAGGGGAGAGAATGAACCCCAAAACAAACTAAACATAAACACAAAATCAACTAAACATAAGTGATGTTAGTAGGGCCCGTCTAACTCCCCCAAAACTCAGAGGCCGCTGTATTCTGTCCATGGGACAAAATCAAGAAGCTCTCTCACTAAGGGATTGGGAAAGGTGAAAATATAGACGGTCATGGGGAATAAAATGCTGACCCATTCGAGATAAAAAGAGGACCAAAAACAAACTGGGGAGGTTGGGAATAAAAATATATGTGTGTGTTGTGTGTGTGTGTGTGTGTTTGTGTGTGTGTGTATATATATATATATATGTATATATATATATATATATATATATATATATATATATATATATATATATATATATATATAATTAAAGCTCAGTCACTAAATCTACTTTCAAAATCCACCACGACTCTAACTGTAGAAGTCATAACATAATTTACCTCCTAGAATGCACACTATGCCGGAAACAATATGTATGAAAATCTGAATGGCCCTTTCACTACAGAATTAATAATTATCAAAATCGAATTAAGTCGACTCCCCATGAAAAATTATTACCTGTAGAACAACATTTCCGCATAGAAAAACACGACTTCAAAACCCATGCCAAATTCACTATAATTGAGAGAATAGAAAAGCCCAAAGCAGATAACATTAGAAAAATTTTAGAGTTCCATGAAAATAAATGGATACGACGTTTACATACGCTGTTTCCAGCCGGGTTAAACCATAAATTTAACAATATAGATAGTAGTAACACATAACCCTACAAATCAAAACCTACCCACATTTCACACCCATACAAAACAGACATGCTTACGGAGGTG
>OZ038488.1:116499252-116546752 GCA_964036315.1 Acanthosepion esculentum | reverse complement strand
ACATTATTCTTTCAAAAACGCATAGCCGGCTACACTATTCTTTAAAAAAAAAAACGTATAGCTGGTAATATTTCTTCAAAAACGTACAGCTGGCAACATTATTCTTTCAAAAACGCATTATCAGAGGCTTTGCTGTTGGACGCAGTCCAACGTCATACTCAGGATGCGGATGTAGTTTATCGTCATACCCAAGATGCGGATGTAGTTTATCGTAATACCCAGGACGAGATCTGGGTTTGGGGATGCTGTTGGACGTAGTTTATCGGTCTACCCAGGACGCGGATGTAGTTTGTCGTTATACCCAGGACGTAAGAATTAGGAATAGACTCACTAATAATGAGTGGAAAAAGAAAAGAGTAATCAGGAGGACAGTAGATAGCGTTTGACATTGCATTTACATTTTTTCAAATTAATATTGGTTGGAAATCATGGAGCTGGAAGGGAGTTTCACAAGCGAGAAAAGAAACTGTTAGCATAGAACTTACGGCTACATCTAGTCAGCTAAACTGTAAATTGATGAGATCTCAACGCCAGTCTAGTACTGCGCATAAATGTAAAAAAGTGCCAGGTACCATAACGAAGAGATCATCCGAACAATTACCATGAAAGTATTTATAGAAAATCACAGAGGCAACCTTACGGCGGTGGGTAAATGACTGAAGCCGAACAGCCGAATCGGCATCAATAATATTGCTGAAACTTCTTTGGAACTTATCAAGAAACTCAAGGTAAACAGCAGGGGCGCCGGATCATATGTGACGGCAATATTCTAAACATGGACGAATAGTAGACGTATAGATATGTAAGATAGATTCTGAAGGGAAAAATTGTCTCGCACGACACAGTGAACCGACTTTCTTTGCGGCTAACCTAGGAATGAATTCAATAGCCTTTCAACTTCATGTCAGCTGAGAACGTTAGCTTGAGAAGGCGAAATGAGTCACTTTCCTGGAGGTTAGCATCAGCCATGCTGAGAGGGATTTCTCAGATGATTAATGGAGTTGAGTTTAATTTTGCCACAGTTACCGACAGACTTGAGGCCGTTTTGGACATCGACTGCCATTTTGACCTTGTCAGTCTCATCATCCTTATTATCGAAACAGGAATAAATGGTTGCGCCATCAGCGTAGCTGCCAAGTTGAGAGCTGATATCATCGGGAAGGTCATTAATGAAAATTGAGTAGGGCCAAGGATGGAGCCCTGGTGGACACTCACGTTAGTACAAAAGGATGTAGACGAGTGGCCGTTCAAGATAATTTTCATTTCGCAATTTGATAGGAAAAACTGTAACTTTTCAGCTTGTGGAGAAGACCTGTATGCCAAACCCTGTCAAGATGTCCAAAGCTACAGCCCGGGCTTCACCGTTTTTATCTAGAGGATCATAGACTCTTTCCGCAATTATCGTCAGTACGTCAGCAGTTGACCTGGAGAAACTATAGTGGTCTATTGTTATTCTCGCCCCATGTCAAACGTCGGGGGCACCATATGTAGGGGGGTATGGTAATAAGAATGGACAATTGTAGATATCTGTTTATGGCTGCGTGAATAACATGACCACACAATTTATATTAAACGTAAAATGCCACATAACATGAAATACAAGAAAGGAACAAAATGGTTTTAAAACATAACATTTGTATTTATTTGTGTATATTGATGTACATGCGTAGAAGTTAAAGTTCTGTTGGTGTTATGTTCCTTAGACTGTGAATATTTTTATCTGAACTCTCAAAAGTTGAATTAATTATAAAGCTGAGAAATGCTGAATAAACTGTAGTTTTAGAAGAATATTTCAAGGAGAAAATATGCGTGAATATGCTTTTAACGTCTGACCGCCCATGGTCGAGACGAGAATCCTTTTACAACTACATCTTGCAGCGAGAAGAGAGAAGAAGAGAAAGAACGAACTCATGTCTGCTATTTATAATTGATGTAATCACGTGACAGGCTCACAGCAAATTGGCGGGAAAACTTGGTCACGCGCTGGAAAAATATTTGTACGTGGGTGGATTGCAACGACCACTTGTGTGTTTATTGACCAATTAGAAGCTGATATTTCCTGAAAATATTCACTAAGCTGAGTAGGCCACCTTTTTGCTCAAAGATGTACAAAATTCAACATTGATAAGGAAGTGGTAGCGGGATGCTACAAAACCAAAGCCATATTGCTTGTCTGAGAAAAGGCCCTGCGATGAGAGATGCTGAACCAATTCAGTATTAGTTAGGTCCTCTAAGAGTTTCCCAAAAAGAGGTAGAAGGCTGATAGACCGATAGTTGGAAGGTTCGAACGGTTCACCAGAGTTCTTAACTGGGACAACAGACGATGATTCCAGCAGACGAGAAAGCAGGAGGCAGCGAGGCATTTTTTATACAGTTTAGACAGGGACAAGTTCGAGAGTCTATATCTTAATGACTATTACAATGATACCATCGGGTCCACATGCTTTGTAGGGGTCTAGGTTAGAGATGATAGCAGAAACCATGGAAAGGGTTATATGCAACAACATAGAACAACAGAGATTCAGTTCTAAGTGGGAAGTTAGGCAGGGATAATGCATGAGTTGAAGGAGAATTTACGGACGAAGCATTCAGCTTCCTCAGCAGAGGATGATAACTCTAAATTGATTGAAGAGTGGCGGTATAAAGACCTTTCACTTATTTAGTACCCTATTACAGAGCCGATAGTAATCACGGGAGACAAAGTTGTTAGAGGCTATGCGGTGCCTCATTCTCTCGGCAAACAAGGACTTACCTCTTTCGAGGAATCGCTTACATTTACTACGAGCAGTAACAAATAAGCGCCTGTTGTAATGAGAGCTGTCACACTGGTATACCCGGAAATAGTGGGTTTTGTGTGCTATAGTGGCCGAGTATGCTGGTGCGAACCATGGAGAGGATTGAGGTTTCACCTGGTATTTTTTCGAAGGCATGAAAGCGTCCATGCCGGCTTTGACTCAGGAAAAAACCTCAGTGGTGCAATTTTCAATTGGGAGATCAAAGATATTAGTTCAAGGGGCGTCACGAAGAAAATCACGGAGTGAGTCCCAATCAACATGCTGTTAACGGAAAAACGTCTTATGAATAGGGGGTTCTTGTTTAATAGATGATTGGAATGAAATATCAATATCTAACACAGAGTGGTCCGAATTGCCAAGAGGACAATGTTGTGAAGCTCATCAAGTGTGAGTAGAGGAGGTAAGAAATAAATCGAGTAGAGAAGTATGTTGCTCAGTTTTGCAAGGGAAATGAGTAAGGAAGTCTGCAATTTGAATAAGGGAATGGGCAATGGAAAAATATAATGTCTGTATACCAGCGACATCAGTACCTTTAGAAAGTTTCAGACACGTGTTTTGGTGAGCATTGAAGTCAACGGAGACAAAGATGTTCGCAGATCGATGGAGAGAAAGTGCCTTTTCTATATTGTCGGCTATTGAGTCTATTATACTGAAGTCCTGGGAGGAGATAGAGCGATAAAAGAAAAAGAGATAACTAACAGAGTTTAGTAACGAAAGACGGGAAAACATGAAAGACTAGTCATGGGCCTCGAAAGACAATTACTTGGCCATTGGAAAATTATCCCGAGTGTAGACACCAAGACCAGACATTTTCGAAAAAGGAGAAGCTAGCCTAGAACTAGTAGAAAAGGAAAAATTTATTTATAAGTACAAGTGTCCTTTTTGCTTTGATTTTTTCTTAAAGCTTTCTCATTTCTCACATGTTCCATCTAAGGTATTCTTAGCATGTTTCGATATGACCCCATCTCTGTTGCTTCAAGTCTTCACTTAATCTGTGAAGTAATTGTTCAACAGCCACTGCTATATCAGAAGAGTAAAATTGCATAGCTGTTCAGTACTCATTTCTTTGGTTATAACGAAATTTTCCTTAATACCTTCTTTAGCTTCTGGAATGCTTATTCCAGTGTTCCAATACACTTGCGTATTTCCTTAGCATATTTTCCGTCATTATTAATTAATTTTCCAGATAGTGAAATTTCTACACTAGCTTATGTTGACATCTCCATTTTGTAGCTTGCATCTTGGGTTGTCCCACTTGCTAACGACCATACATTCTGTATTCTTATAACTAGATATTTCTTTCCTTTACTATCTTGTCTAAGAATTCCTGAAGTTCTCGTTTGCATATTTTATGCTGCTAAAACTGTTCCCAAACGATTGAAAAATAACACCACATCGCATAAGATGAACGAATAATACTGACAACATATAATACCTCCTCCTTTATGGTCACTTGCTAAAATGAAAATAAAATGCATTGTAAGGTTATATAAAACAATTCTTTAAAATATTTTCCTTGAAATGATCACGAGACCCGTAATCCAAGTTTGCTCCCAATAGAATGTAAAGCTAATATCGATAACGAAATTTGATCAAAGTGTCAATATATTTAATTTATTGGTACTTGTCCGCGGATACTGTGAAGCATGAAGTAATCTCCGAATACCAGTAAATTCTAACGTTTTTTTTTTTCTGGCAAGCGTGTGTATTTAAATGGGTGGAAGGCGACTGGCACTCAACATTCAACAGAGATTTTCAGAAAGTGGAACTTACCTGGGAGAACATGCAACATGCTGAAAGGAAGCATCAAAATTGAAACAAACCACTACGCAATATTTTAAGACTTTTAAAGAATTTAAGTGCTGTAATAGATTGACAGTTAAGTCTCATCATTTTACACTTAAAATTGTTAGATGGAACCGTAAGTTCTAGACTAGGTTTATTCTCTCGCACTTCTCTCTTGGGGAACTCTCTTCCCGTTTCTTTCTTTCCGGTCATCATCAATTTGCAAAAGTTTTAAGGCAACACCAATCGTTACCTTCTATCTCAATTCCAGTTCTTTTCCTGTTCTCTCTCCTTAATAATGTTTTCTTTTGCTCATATTCTCACACTCAGTAACCTCTTGCGTTTTAGTGACTTCATTGCCTTTCTTTGGGGTGAAACGATTGAAAAATAACACCACGTCGCATAAGACGATCGAATAATATTGACAACATATAATACCTCCGCCTTTGTAGTCCCTTTCTAAAACGAAAATAAAATGCATTGTAAGGTTATATAAAACAATTCTTTAAAATGTTTTCCTTGAAATGATCACGATCGCGAGACCCATAATCCATTAGGGACGTAGGGGCACTACACGTAGTGAAGCCGCATTAGCAGTGGTGTTTTCTGAGCAGGATCACCTGATGGAGCCCAATCTTCTTCAGGCTGGTTTTCAATTCAAAATGTTCCTTCTTCTAGACTAGTCACCAAACAAGGCTATAGGACCCAATCTATCCTACTATTTACCCATAGCTGGGGAGAGAAGAGATAAATTCATGCCTGGATGTAATGAATTCGACTGGAATGCAAATTCGGCTCTCCGATTCTTCAATCAGAGCTGCTTTCCCAGAACTCACCCTGCCTCCACAAATGACGCAAAAAGAAAAGAATTTCCAGAACCCTTAACTGAACGGTGTCTCAAACAAGCGATAGAAAACTAAAATACTGCCTGATAAAAAAATAACTTTTATGGATATTTATTGGATAAAAATATAATTATGGCAAAAGGCTGAAAAGGGGGAGGGGCTGAGGCTGGTCTTCACTAACTATCTTATACCTAGCTAATCCGATTCACGACCCATTCACTCATTACAATTTGCCCATTCACCATAAAAACTCGTCCGTCACCAATCAATCCTCCATACGCCATAATACCACATCCTCTCAAGGGGAACCTACGAAACGCGCCTCATGCCATAAAAATTTAATGATGATAAACTATATATACAATTCTAAAGATGAACAATGGGAGGGAAGGGATATGAGCCCAATAACAAACTAAACATGAACACAAAGTGAACTAAACATAACTGATATTAGTAGGGCCCGTCCAACCCTCAAAAAAGAGAGGCCGCTGTATTCTGGCCATTGGAGAAAATTAAGAAGCTCTCTTACTAAGGCAGTGGGAAAAGGAGAAAATATATACGGACATGGGGAATAAAAAGCTGACCCAGCCGAGATAAAAAGAGGGCCAAAAACAAACTGGGGAGGTTAGGAATCTCGACTTGGATCATAACCAAAGAGGCAGCCGGGAACAGGCCAGGAACAACACTTACTCACATTAACTAGGCTTGTCTAACCTAACCATGGGGGAGGGCTCTACAGGAAACCACCCCGATTTGATGTAGGTTGACCTAAAATAGAAAATCAAGGCTAGCCCCGTTCAAACGAACCAACCTCGCCTCAGTCACCCACCTTTTGCTGAAGACTGTCGAATGCAAGCGTTTTCTATCAATTCTAATCTTCATCTTGAGCTGATGCTCAAAGAATCGGATTAGATCCTGATGAGAAAGACGGATGCCTCGCAAGACTTCTTCCATTCGCGTCGTCCAAATCACCATTCGGGCCGTGGCCAGTAGCGTGAGAAACACCATCCGTTTCACCCCAGAATACGGGGGTGACACATTGTCACACGCGTATGCGCGATAAATGAGCACGAGCTTTTCGGGAGCGAGACGGGCCGTCAACTCACTGACATGGTCCCATAAGGGGCGGACCCGGGGGACAATGGTAGAAAGCGTGCGAAGCCGTTTCCTCTAAACCAAGGTCACACTGTTCGCAAATCCGCCAAGCCCCATATGAAGAACTTTTATGAACTGAGAAACTTAATAATGCAACAAAAAACGATGTTGTTTCAGCGTAGATTGCATTCTATTACGCATGATTCATGACGTCATTGATTTTATGACGTGTGTTTCACTAATGGCGAGATTGAGTTCAATATTTTTATGTACTTGACTTTTATAGAAAGACAAGCTTTCGTGTTTTTTTGTTTTTGTCAGGTATTGAATTCATATTGAACAATGCTGACATAATTCCAAGACATTTTTGCGTTTATGTATTTCTTCAGAAAAATATCGTGAAAACTGCATCCATTCTTTGATGTTTAAACAACACGTGTTTACCATTTCGGTCACTTTTTAATAATTACATAAACAAAAAAGTAATATATATGATAATCTGACAAAAGTTTGCCAACTGAAACTAAATCTCGATTTTATAATACATTTTTATTATTCTGCCATACTGCCAACATTGAATTTCAGTATATGCGCAGTATTTCAATGTAACAAGAATTGTGATTGATTCGATGCACTTAAAGTCCAAATATTTAAATTTGTTTGAAGACTTGGAGCTTTTGTTGTGATTAACACAGAGCACAAGAACAAGGATAATATGCAATAATTTCTATTGTCCAATAATCTAACAACGATTTGTTCGAACTTTAACGGGGATTATTGTATTTGTAACAAATATTGGTAAAGAAAACAAAATTGTTTTCACTACGCTTGTTCATCACAATCTCAATTTCTGAAGGTTTGAGTTTTGCCTTTCAATTTCTAGTTTTACAGAATTCTAACGTCAACAGAACACTCATGCTAAATTAAATAAGACTTTGAATGTATATACACATGTTCTGCTTAAGAATAAAGATAATGGTTACTGTTTAAAGTTTAAAAATACCAATATTATAATGGTATTGTACTTGGCAAATGTACATAATCGATTCTGAATATTTTGAAGAGTTCGATTTTCGTGGCGATCTGTTCAATAAAATATCGTAATTAACCAAATGCCTAAATGAAAAAACATAAACAGAAAGAAATTGACTTCTAAAAAAACGGTAGACAAAATATTTTGGGAGGGTCAGTGACAAAATTGTCGTTTTCATTTGCGCCCAAGACAACTAAAATGAAAAGAATGGCTAGATTTTTTGTTAGTTACAAATGGTTAGTGCAGATTATTCTATGATGTTGCTTGATTTTGTTGCATCTTCTGCAATTACCACAATTTCATTGATTATTCACGATAGACTTTCGTTAATTCGGGTGCATTTAGAAACTGTAAAGTTCATTTAATATGCGTAACTCTCTTCACGCCATCACAATTATCAATGTTTCGTGTTTTTTAACCAAAATTTTCTTTTCTTTTATGGAATATTTTGGTCTTTATTCATATTAAAGTAACAGTTTAATGTAATTTCAGAAATGGCGGGATTAAACTTTTTATAGTTATTTATTTTATGTAGTTTTATATTACTTTTAACTGTATACTAAAAGTATTTGCTGATATAATTGACTAACCAATCATAAAATTACGACTATATATTAGCAACGGTAGCGAATTTTTTTTTTTTTTTGAAGTTTCGTAACTCATAAATTATTTTACAACTCACATCTTATATTTGATGGACATTTGCGAAGTACATACATTTGAACTTTGAGCAGATAAGCATTATAAACATTCTATCAGAAAGATATTTTCAAAAGCCACCATGCATCAACATGTTCAATTTACCGAATCTACTTTAGCAGAATCTTGTGAACACCCCCAACCAAACCAGATCAAAAACCGACGACTGACACCCTTTATCCATGTTATTGAAAAAGATGATGATGAAGGAGACATTGAACCTATGGTGTTGTTGAAGGTAAAGCAACCCTTCAATTATCCACAGACTCCAAGAGAAAGTCTGAAGGACCCAGAGACCGAAAGTACCATTGTTGAGAACTTAAATGAACCCAACGAGGAACCAATGACCGTTATTACTGTCGGTCGCAAACGGAACCGACTCAATTTCTTGACTTGGAAAATGAAACTATTCACGGTTATATATTTCGCCATCTTCATTATCCTAATATGCGTAACGCTGTTCACCCCATCCCTGGCATCAAACACGCAATATTTTCTTGGTGTACTTCTGGCGATTTACTGCTTTTCCTACTTCATTGTTTTCATCATGATTTGTAACCAGTATCAACAGACAGGCTTGTGGACATTGACTGTGAACACAGACCAGCTTCCACCATGCCTCTCATCAGCACGGTCAAGCTTTGCTACCGAGGTTCAGGGATGATTTCTCAATCATATCCGGTATTTATTCCATTGACGGATTGCACTGCGAACGAAAGACATTCTAGCATTAATTTCTGCTCATTTTTCAAAATTAAAAAATATATATATAAACATCTTTTTACCTATGTAATTTTATCGAATTTCAAACTGCGTTTAATGTTATTCGGAAGAACAAAGATATTTCGCAATAAACGTCTGTCCGTTCCTAAAACAAAACTTCTTGATAGATAACGCGTTAAAGATGAGTTTGCTCATAGTATGATGAACTTTCGACATGGTGAGATTAAAATCTTTCATTATCAACCTTGCCACATATTCAGAGTTAACAGCAACAATTTTGAGTTTGATTTGAACGATTTATAATTCATATTGCATGCATGTGGCAACATACCATTATTATCATAACCAGGCCACGAAGCTCTAGCAGAGAGCTGCTACCACTTTCTAACAGAAAGGGATTGCCGTCTTTCAAAATAAATGAATTCAACACACGCGTGGTTTTCTACATATATTTATACAGAGAGAACAACATAGCTCACAAAAAAAGAAGAGCAGGAGAAAATTCTATTTACGTGTATGTATACCGATAGCTAGAACTCATAAAAATAAAAAATAAAACTTTTAAGGGATTAGCGGTATTGTGTGTTTGTGTGTGCGCACGCGCGTGGTATGGTGAAATTAAGTGGTTGGCTTGCCTGAGGAATGAGATCTTCTACTACATCTTGGAACAAAAAAGAAAGAAAGTTAGACGTTTCCTGTCATCGTTCTGAATAGAACGCCACCCAGCGGTCGTACTGACAGACAAGATGGTGTAATCCCACAAAGGAAAATACGAACAAACCTGGACTGGTGGCTATTTAAGAGAAATATCGGTAAATACAGGCTATACAGCTAAAGACAGGAAAATACAACATAATGACGGGAAGATAGCAGGAGTAGAGCTCAAATTATATAATAATGTACAATGAAGGAATGAGGTGAGTAGTTCACATAGAAAACTGAAGCGGTTTTTGCCAGGCATATTTCAGATTCTGCGATTGTCTTCTATTAAATATCTCCGTTATACATCGACCTCCTCGTCAACATACCAAACATCTTCTTAGAACTCTGAAATTTTCAACTGGTTTCGCACCTTGTATATCATTCATTTACCAGCCTCTTGCCACGAGTTTTGCAGCAAGTGACTCCACTCGATTTATTACACGATATTCACATACTGAGATGACTCACTAGTATTCGGCCATTCTTCAAGACACCCACACATCTTTTTTTTATTCTCTCACCCCAGGCAACGCGATAAATAAAGGCGTTACCGAGAGTAAAGGAATTTGAGAAAACTTTACTGAGGAGAAAAGGACAATAAAAGAACAGGATTCAAGGAGACATATGACGATTGACGTTGCATTTAAATTTTTGAAGATCATAGTTTACAGGAAAACAAGAAACTGGAAGAAAGTTCCACAAGCGAGAAGTGCGAGAGAAGGAACTATTGGAATAGAAGTTACGGTTACACTTAGCAATTTCAGCAGTTAAATGCTGAGACCAAGCTACCAATCTAGTAATGCGTTTAAATTCAGGAGGTCGTGGAAGCAAAGAGGAAAGAACATCATAAAAACTGCAATGAAAATATTTATAGAAAACACAGCAAGTTATCTTACGCCTGTGAGAAAGTGATTGAAGCTGAGATGCAAGGTCAGGACCGATAACACTGCAGATTCTACTTTGGATTCGTCAAGTATCTCTAGCAGAAGCACCAAACGAAATATAGCAACGATATTCAATGTACGGATCGTATAATCATTTGTAAAAATGCGGTTTTTTTTTTATTTCTGTTGAGCATGCTTTTAAATAAAACAGCATATCCCTTAAAGATGTTGGCAATCATGGCTCTCCACAGCTTTTATTCTTTCATATCTCCCAATTATGATGACTTGTGGTGAAATATAGAGTGGTTTATCGTTACCTTCTCCATGGTTTAGAATTTAGAATAGTCTTTCTCTACACAAGCCATACCACGTTGAAATGTCTGTTCTCGTCTGATCATCGCAACGTTGATCCTGGTCAGTACCTCGGTAACCGCTTAAGAATAGCAAGTGCTTTAAGCTTGCAACTTTGAGGGATGCATATCGTGCTCGAAATATGAAATCCAATCCAGTTCCTTACATTCGCTTAGGCGTAAATACTCTTGGGAAAAGTATGGATTCGTCTCTTCTCACTTTCCCAGCTAGTTATGGGGGAAATAGCAGAACAAACTGATACATCCGCTTCTACCAACACTCATTGGGGCCAGCGTGATAGGGTAATAGCCCATTCCCACCATCGTACAATATCCCGATCCAGTACCGGCGGTTCCTGTTAGGTCACCAGATTTATAACCAAGGTCCAAGCGTATCACCTACTTTGATGATCAAGCCCAAAGATGGTGAAATCTGAGGAAGGCCTACGTCCAACAAAGGACCTTCACAGGTGGAAAGTAAATAAATGAAATGATAGCCTTTACGTTACGTATACATCACTTAAGAACTCGAAACGAGAGGAAATTTAAATTACAGTTCAAACCACCGTCCCACTTGGAAATCCATTTTATAGCTTTGAGTGACAGTCCCTATGATATAAGGAATATTCTGAGTTCCAAACACTGGATTGATTAATTTGTTTTTTTTTGGGGGGGGGAGGGTATGGGTTATCAACTTTTGTAGATAATTTGAAGTTAGAAAATATCTTTGTACTGTAAGATTTATTTTGAAGTAATCATTATTTATGTAGTCTTACTAATTAACCCATAGCTGGGGGAGAACTGGCGGATTCGTACCTTTCCCAAAGGTATTTGCGCGTAAGTGAATATAACGAACCCAACAAGAATTGGAACTAACCTCTCTGATTTCCACTTCCGAGCCATTATACATTACACCACCCGAACATCCAAGCTTACAGAACCTGGTATTCCCAAGCGGTCACCCATCTAGATACTGACCAAGCACAACGTCGGTTAACTTCGGTGATCACACGAAAAACGGTGTTTCAACGTGAATGTAAGTCTCCAAACCAGGGAGAAGCTAACGGAAAAGCACGCTATATTTCACTGACGTCACAGTATTTCCCAGATATTAAAGAAAAGATGCCGTGGAAAGCAGGGATCACCTAAGTTCTGAAGGAACATTACTTTTTTAAGCTTGCTCAAGAGAATTCTTTTTAATAATTTCACCCCAAGCAAGGTAATAAATCCACTAAAATGCTAGAAGTTAGTAAGTATGAAGGAAACTGGGGAAACTTTACTGGGAAGAAAAGGCAATAAAAAGAGCAGGTTTCAGGAAGGCTCAGAATGACGATAGACGTTGCATTTAGATTTTTGAAGATCGTAGTTAACAGCGAAGCAAGAAGCGTAGAAGAGAATTCAACAAGCGAGAAGTGTAGGAGAAGAAATTATTAGAATAGAGCTTACGGTTACACTTAGCAATTTCAACAGTAAAATGATGAAACCTAACTGCCAATCAAGTACCGCGCTTAAATTCATAAAGTCGAGGAAGCAAAGAGCAAAGCTCATCAGAACAGTCACCGTGAAAATATTTATATGAAAGGCACAGGGAAGTAACTTTAAACACGAGGGAGCTTCACAAGTACATGTATTTTCGTAAGTCACAAGTTATTTCTTATATTTATGAAATGACAAAATTGGAGAAATTCATTCTGATGTATGTGTACGTTAAAAAGAGAGAGAGAGAAAGGGAATAATGGTGGCGAGAATTCGACAGATTCTTCAATAAGTAAGACAATAGGGAAAAATCTGTCTATATTTCTGAGATGAGGTATTATGTACATTATTTACATTATTCGGACTATTGTCCTCATCTTTGTCGCTATATTGGAAAATTCGTAAACTTAAGGAATCAGCACATATGCTAGGCCACAAAAAATCTCCTGAGCCGACCAAGCATAGAAATGAATACAATATGGGAACCAGTAATAAGGAGTGCCAGAGAAAAGCGATAATAATAACAAAAATTGCAATATGAGCTCTGGTAAAAACATAAATGATAACAGCGAAAAATGCAATATTAGCACTGGTAAAAATGTTTGTGGAAGACATTAGGTTTATAATACCCAGAAATTCATATACAGATGTCCTCAAGGACATATGGCACAGTGGATAAAGGCGTTAGTTAGATCCAGTGACAGGACCCAAAGTTTAATACCCGGCTAAGGCAGTGGGGAACTTTCAGAGGGAAATTGACAGGATATAACTGATAACTAACATTCATTGAACATGGCACGTGGAACTAGAACAGTCTAACTTAGTGAGCGAAATAAAGGGTTCAGTTCGAAATTCCAACCACCTGAAGCAGGCCGGAGCGTACAACGGCCGAAACATTGTAATAAATACGGCGACAAAGATGAGGACAATAGTCTGAATAATGTAAATAATAGGGAAAAACTTTCATATTATGTTTCACTGATTATCCAGCATCGCCAGTAAAAAAAATGTTATTTAACAAGAACAAAATCTATGTGAGCGAAACAAAACGTAGCTCATGTTATGTATTTTTTCGCCTGATTTCTGTTTTAAATCTACCGCTATCGAAATTAAATGTTATCCCATTTCTACGCAGTATTTCATGGTTTATGAGCACCATGTACCATTTCGACTGTATGGATGGCCTGAGTGAGGTAAGATTTAATGCAAGCGTTATTGATTAAATAAAAGCTTATATGAATACTAGCCAAATTACCCGCGCCTTGCTGTGTGTGACACGTTTTTGTATGAAAATGATGACTGATTTTAAATCATCGTTATAATTTGCGAAGAAAAATGACGCATTTCAATATTACTCAATAATCTTGCCACTGTGACCTCCATCTTCTGGATTTCTCCTCCTATCCAAAATATATTTTGGATAGAAGTCATTCCTTTGTTCACATTTAAATTTCATTTAAATCAAAGGGAAAAATATTCAGTGAGGGGTTTGTGCCCCCCGAACCCCCTCTGATCAAAATGAAATATATTCATCCAAGTACCCCTAGGGGTCATTTTCTTGTTCAAATTTAAATTTAATTTATATCAAAGGGAAACATTTTTCAGTGGGAGGTTTGTGTATCCCTTTAATCAAAATGAAATATACTTATCCAAGTACTCTTGGCATTATAGTTTCAGAATATACATGGTAATGGGAATTTATCTCCCAAACCCTGGAAGTAGTTAAATAACAAAGTGACAGACAGAGGCTCCAACTTTATATATAGAGATTAAATTGTTAGGAAAATAATTTTATTAATGTATTGAAACAATGTTTAAACCAGTCAAAATAGAAACCCTGAACATCTGTACATTTCAACCAGAAGTAATTTATGCCTTTACGATAAAATTCTAAATGTTTGGACGTCAAGAAATCTTTGAATACAGCTTCTGCGTCTTCTTTGCAACGAAATATCTTTTAGCTTAAAAAATTCTAAAGATGCTTGGAAAAGTGAGAGTCAATGGGCGGAAGGTCACGGAAATATGGTGGACGTGGCAAAGTCTCATATCCCAAGTCGGTGAGCTTCTGTAGTATCTTTAGCAACATAGCGCCGATGAAGCAGAATTGAACCTCGTCGATTAACTATTACCGGTTGCAAAATAACAGAATTAATAATAATTTTACTATAGATATGTATTGTTGGTAATTTTTTTATATAAGAATGTATTGCTGGTATTTTTATTATAAAAATCTGTTTTTATACCTTCATAGTAATTTGTTTTTCTTTGGGGGTTCACTATTTAGCAGTAGTTGGTACCATCCGGGGTCAGAGTGGACCTGAGAACAACGGCAATTAATAAGTGGTCCCACTCTCCTCACAACCTACAACCAGAGGCCTTGATGCCGGATACAGTTTATTACCATACCCAAAATTGACAGAACGACAAAAACGTGTCTACTTGATTCGCCGAATTTCCATGTTGGTATGCTGGTTTTCAGTTTGGAACTGCCTAGGAAATAGTGCTCTGGAAATCGGCTCTTTGTAATCTAACCAAAAACTCTGACTTTTTATATGCCTGTTTTGGGGGGATAAGCTGTTCTTGGTGCAGATTGTGTAAGTCGTTCAAAGATCATCGGTAGCAGATGCAACCACTTTCTAACGGACGAGGTGGTTTTGTTTTTTGAAAATAAATGAGTTCAATACACGCATGGATCTTCTACAAATATTCACAGAGAACATTAGCTCATAAAAGAAGTGAAAGAGACAATTATATTTGCGTTTATACAGATATCTAGCGCTCATAAAATAGGAAAAGATCTAGGACTAACTGTGTGTGTGTGTGTGTGTGTGTGTGTGTGTGTGTGTGTGTGTGTGTGTGTGTGTGTGTGCTCGCGCGTGCACCACGTGGTTTGGTGAAATTAAGTAATCTACTTTTGCCATCTGCTACATCATATTATGCAGTAAAACATAATCCTTATCCAAATAGCGCGTTTAAGTCAATAATGAAGGAGTTCACGTTATAGGGTCAGGCTGGACTCTTTTCCCTCCTCTTATTGTTATTTTGATTAATTTTAAAGAAAATATTGGGGACATATGAATTATCAATGAAAGGATTGAGTGGATATGGAGCAGTATGTGTATATGCATGTATGTATATACATGATTAAACGTGTGTTTATATGTGTCAGTACAAGTATCTTATTTGTATATGCATATGTGGATACTTGTGTATATGTGAGAGTGTTTCTTCATGTATACCTGTATATATAAGTGTGCATGTGTGCATTTATTTGTGGGGATAACGCATGTTGCTCCATATGAAACATTTGAAACGGTTGAATGTGAGTGGATCCCCTATTTCTGTTTGTTCATTGCCTATGGCATGACAAATCGAATTGCATTGTCAATGTATCCTTGAGTTCAGCGTGTTGCAAGGTCTGAGGGAAAAACGAAGTGATTGGAATTGAAAATGGGAAAGTTAGTCACTAAACGCAATGAAATCGAAACAGGTGCATCATTATGACGTATGCAACATACAATATGCATTGAGATATAATTGCTTGATAAGCTTAGATTAGACATACTTGCGGGGCATGCACTGAATTAAGTGCACTGACATAGAAGGAAACTAGCACATATATACATACACAAATGCAAGAGTTGAAAAATATGCAAGTTTGAATGGATTTACCCTACCAATATGCGCAGGGTGGTGTACCATGTGCAATTTCCACTCACACATACACACACACACGAACAGATGCACATATATTTATGGGGAAAGAGTGTCTGATATCGGAGATAGAGCGTTTGTATATATATATATATATATATATATATATATATATATATATGTGTGTGTGTGTGTGTGTGTGTATAAATGGATAGTGAAGTCAATACCCAGCGGCGATAGTTTGTTTCATGCTTATACGCAATCGTCAGGTCATATAATATATATTGCGTATAAGCATGAAGCAGGCTGCCGCCGCTGGGTGTTGTCTTCAATGTCCACTTTTATATTTACATACACTCTATCCCTGATATTGAACAGTTTCACCCACAAATATACCATACCATAAAACTAAATTTTATCATATATATTAAGAAAATCTATGGCAATGAAGAGAAAATCATTCATTCTTCATTAATCTGATGATGTCAATCATTCGTGTGTCACCTTTCGTTCTTCATTAATCTGACGATGACAATCATTCGTGTGTCGCCTTTCGTCTTTAATTAATCTGATGATGCCAATCATTCGCGTGTCGACTTTCGTCCTTTGGGATTTCATTGTTCTAATGCTGTCCTAACAAGCGTAGCACAAAAGATTTTTTCCATTGTCATAAATTTCCATAAAATTGATCTTAATATATAGAAAAATTATATATCGTTTTCCCATATACACACACACACGCACACACATGTATATATTTCAATATACACATATATATACAAGGTGTGATGGATACATTATCGTTTAAATTACGCAAAAATGAAAATAATGCAGGACATTTCATTTTAACAGATATATTTACCAAAATTACACAAAAATATCATCAAATGCTAATGAGTAAATTTATTCGATAAAATCACCACTGCCTCCAAACAACCTCGGAATCTCCCGAAATTCTTCTGGGTGGTCTCCTTGTTTAAGTTGGTGAATGCTGCCATAATCCTTGCCTTCAGTTCATCTTTGGTGTTACAAGGAGTTGTTTTTGGTCTCAACTGCGCCACATGCCTAATAATCAACGCGGTTGCAGTCTGAACAGTTAGGTGGCCAAGTGTAAGAGGTGATGTGGTCGCAGGAATTGTCTGACAGCCATGACTGGTTCTCCTGCATGGCACAGTCCTGTTGCCAGACATAACGTCTTCAAGCATCCACCCTCTTAACCCAGGGCAGCACTACCTCCTCAAAACACTTGATGTAGACCTCCGTATTGAGCCTGAGGCCCTCACCAACAAATTCGGGAGTTCTTTTCTTATCAGAAAGATCAGAATGAGTTTTCCATGTTGTCGTACCTTCGTAATCACCATTAGACTCATCCAACTCTTTCCGAATCCTCTACACTGTCTTCAGATTGACACCCAAACACTCTGAAATGTTCGTATTGGAGCTTCCGGTGTGATTGCCAAGCTCTACAGCATGCTGTTTCCAAATTTTGGGCGGAGTGAATTGCGTCATGGTACTCTTTTTCTCACAGAGGGTGCCCAGCTGACCCTAGTATACAGTGCAGTCAATAAAATCAAAACAAACGATGCGCGTGCGCAAAATTAAAAATATGAAATGGCGACAATTTACCCATCGCACCCTATATATGTATGCATATTTACATCTATATATGTATGTATATTTACATCTATATATATATATATATAGACAAATTATAATAATGATATAGGCCGGCCAAACAATTTAAAATATCTAATTTGAGATTATTACAAATTTTACTCAAATTATATTGAGCACTGTAATTATTTCGAGTTATTTTCTCATCTTGACTACTATATGTGTCATTGTTGACACAACGTTACGGTCAGCTAGCCTCTAGCCATCATCGTTGTTTTGCTTATATAGGATATAAGTTGATTACTGGATAATTTTCTCCCCGTGACGAGTTATTATTCGTTCCTGTAAAACTAGTACGAACTCATCATGATAAATTCTTCTTCTTTTATATGTCATGGACATTCAGAACGTAGACGATCATAGCCCTTCACATCTTCCTGCCCTTGTAGCGCTTAATAAATTTTGCCTTTTTGCTATTTCTCCCAAACCCTGTTCTACCATCCATTTACTCAAGCTCATCAAGTATGTAACGTGCTGCTTTCCTCTGTCTCTCTTTCCCTCTATCAGTCCTGTGAGTATCAGATTTTCCAAACCTCATTATGTTCCCCAGAAATTTCAAGTGCCTCGTCCTGATGTTAAGAATAAGTTTCCTGTTTGTTTCCATTTCCTCCAAAACATCGTTTTTGCTCACATGTTCGGCCCATGGTATCCTCAGCATCCTTCTGTAGAATCATATTTCTGTTGTTTTAAATCTCTTCTTTATCTTTGAGAAGATTGTCCAGCATTCGCTGATATACAGTGGGACAGATATCACATAACAGTTTCTTACTCTTTTCTTTGTTTCTAACGATTTTTTTCTGTATCTTAATACTCTGCTTAGCTTTTAGACTACATCTTTGTCTATCACAATACGTCTTTGGATCTCAGTGTTGCATTTTCCGTTCCCTGTTAGAACACTTTAATGAGGCCATTTGACATTAAACGTAAAAAACTTCAAAAATATATTGATGTCCATCGGGACGGCAACATAGTGGATATATGAGTTGGATTAGCATGTATGACAGTAATCTGTTAGGGATGAAGTCAATTCCTGAATCAAATAGTGAAAAACTGCTTCAGCAGGAACGAGCAATTTTCTCCAGTTTGGTTCAGACAACTCATCTTAACTCCATGTTCATCAGTTTAGGGCAAATGATAATTCCTACCCCTATTTTCATCAATCTGGAGTAAATGACCTTCTCACACCCAGTTGAAATGACTCTTCTCAGCCTTATATTCTCAAGTTTGACGCAAATAACTATTCTCGCCGCCATTTTCTCCAGTTCAGTTCAAATAAGTTTTCTCCAGTTCAGTTCAAATAAGTTTTCTCCAGTTCAGTTCAAATAAGTTTTCTCCAGTTCAGTTCAAATAAGTTTTCTCCCGCTCATTTTCTCCATTTTCTCACGCGTATTTAACCAGCTTGACACAAATGACATTTCTCACACTTGTTTCCTCCAGTCTGGAGCAAATGACTCTTCTCTTGCCTATTTTCTATGTTCCAGTAAAAATGACGCTTCACTAGATTAACGAAAATGAATCTTCAAGTCACCAATGACTTTTCTCACTCCGATTTTCAACATTTTATCGAAAATGACTCTTTGTGAGCCAAATTTCTCTAGTCGGTCGCAATATATATATATATATATATATATATATATATATATATATTTGTGTGCTTTAAAGTTCACCCCAAACCAAAACCAGTATTTTAATGACCAATCCTTATGATACTGATATATGAAATAAACTGAAAACTTTTCAGCATATATATGTTTACCAATCTTTTCTTAATTTCTCATTTTATATCAGTTTTAAACATTGCAAAAAGCATTAATATAAATATTACAGTAGATCCGTATTCTCTGACCACAGTCCTCAATCTCTCCCTCACCCCACTTTTACATTCCTTGCTTTTGGGTTTTTTTTCTGTCTGCAAAAAGCACACACACGCACGCACGCACGCACACACACACACACAAGCTTAAGTATACATATAACATATTTTTCAATCATTATCATTTGCTGCACGCATGGTTTATTTTGCCACTGAAAGTGACTGATCCCTGAACAATAGTGTGTTTGTATTTCAGAGATGTGTTGTTATATCCTGCTATGACAACAGAAAACATCTTTGAGTGAAATTAACAATAAGTATACTGCAATTGAGAGGCTTTGAAAAAGATTGCAGTGGAAAGAGAAGAAATATTAATAATGCCGAGTGCTAAAGGTTAAACTAAATTCATAATTTTTGAAAACATTATGAAATATCCATAATTTTAAAGCATTTTTGTGGTTTTATTTACCAATATAAAAATAAGAATGGGGAATACAGTGTGTGTGCACACACATACACACACACATATATATATAGTATATTAAATTTAAAAGTAAAAATATTTTAAAATTGGTTTTAAAAAATTTCTTAATTTGATTCAGAATAGGGACAACAAAAATTTCTTAGTTCGAGACAGTATAGTGGCAATAAAATATATTAGTTTGACTAAGAACAGTGGTGACCAACCTTTGTTAGGTTGACTAATAAGGGTGGAAAAAATTTTCGTTTGAAAAGGGACAGTAGCAAACAATATATGTTTGTTTGAAAAAGAAAAGTGACAACCCAAATTTGTTGATTTGATTGAAAAAAGTAGCAACCAAAATTTATTAGTTTGACTGACAACAGTGGCAACCACAAATTTATTATTTGACCCAGGAAATTTTGTTAGTTTGACTCAGAAAAGTGATAAGCAAATTTTATTAGTTTGGCTGAGAATGGTGGCAACAAAAATTCATTAGTTTAATTCAGAACAGTGCTAACTAAAATTTGTTGGCTTCACTAAGAACAGTGCAAGCAAAACTTGTTACTTTCACTAAGAAAAGTGGCAGCAAAAATTTGTTAGTTTGATGAACAACAGAATTAATCAAATTTTGTTAAACTGAGAACAGTGGCAACGAAAATTTATTAATTTGACTGATAACAGACAACCCAAATTTATTAGTTTGACAGGGAAAAGTGGCATCCATAATTCATTAGTTTAAATTAGAATAGTGGCAACCAAAATTTATTGGTTTGACTGAGAACAGAGGCACAAAAAAATTTGCTAGTTTGACAAAGACTATTTGCAACCAAATCCGTTGGTGGCAAACAAAATTTGTTAGTATGGCTAAGAACATCAACCAAAATGTATTTGTTTGCTTAAGAACTGTTGCAACTAAAATTTATTAGATTTACTACAAACAGTGACAACCAAAATATATTAGTTTGACTCAGAACAGTAGAAAACAAAATTTATTTGTTTTACTAGAAACAGTCGCATACAAAATTTATTAGTTTGACTATGAACAGTGGTAACAAAAAATTAATAGTTTGAGACAGAGCACTGACAACCAAACTTAATTAGTTTGACTATGAGGGGTGGCAACCAAAATTCTTTAGTTTGAGTGAAAACTGTGACAACCAATCTTTATTAGTTTGACTAAGAACAGTAGCAAACAAAATTTGATAGTTTGACTCAGAACAGCAGCAAGAAATTTTTTTAGTTTGATTAAGAACTGTGTCAATCAAATTTTGTTAGTTTGACTGAAAAAAGTGGTAACCAAAATTAACTGAAGAATAATGTCAACAAAACTTTACTAGTTTAAATCAGAACAGTAGCAACCCAAATTTATTAGTTTGACCCAGAACAGTGGCAAAAACTTTTAGTTTGACTGAGAACACTGACAACCAAATTTTATTATTCTCATTGAAGAGTAGCAAAAAGTATTTATTAGATTCTCTGAGAACTGTGGCAAGCAAAATTTATTGGTTTGACTCAGAGACTCAAATAGTATCAAAAAAATTTGATACTTTGACTATGAACAATGTCCACCAAAATTTATTAAATTGACTAAGAACAGTGAAAAACCAAAATTCATTGGTCTAATTCAGAACAGTGGCAAACAAAGTTTATTTGTTTCACTCCAACAAGTGGCAAAAAAATTTGTTAGTTTGACTATAAACAGTGGCAACCAAAATTTATTAGTTTGGATCAGAACATTAACTACCAAGATTTATTAAATTGACTTACAACAGTGGTAAACAAAATTTATTAAGTTCAGGGTGAACATTGACAGACATTTTTTTTAGTTTGACTAAGAAGAGTGACAACCAAAATTTATTAGTTTGACCCAGGATAATGACAAGGAAAATTTGTTAGTTTGATGAAGAACAGTGGCAACAAAATTATTTAACTGAGAACAGTTCGAACTAAAATGTATTAGTTTGACACAGAACAGAGGGAACCATAATCTGTTAGTTTGACTAATAATAGTGGCAACTAAAATATGTTAATCTAAGAACTGTCACAACCAAAAACTTGTTAGTTTGAATATGAATTGTTGCAACTAAAATTTCTTAGTATGACTGAGAACAGTGGCAATGGAAATTTACTTGTTTGACTCAGAACAGTAGCAACAAACTTTATTAGTTTCACTGATAACTGCGCCAACCAAAATTTATTAGTTTGACAAAGAAAAATATCATACAAAATTTATTAATTTGATTCAGAACAGGGCAAAAGATTTTTATTAGTTTGACCCAGAAGAGTGGCAACCAAGAATTATTAGTTTGACTCAGAATAGTGCCAGCCAAAATTTTGTAAATTTGACATTGAGAATATTGGCAAGTCAAATTAGTTTGTCTGAGAAACGTGACAATTAAAATTTGTTTGTTTGACTCAGAACAATGGCAAATAAAATCTGGTGGTTTGACTAAGTACACTGACACTGTATATATTGGCTAAGCACAGTGTCAACCAATACTTATTAGTTTGAGTGAGAACAGTGGCAACCACAATTTAGTAGTTTTACACAGAACATTGACAAAGAAAATTGGTTAGTTTCACTCAAAACAGTGACAAATAAAACGTTTATTAGTTTGACTAAGAAAATGACATCCAAAATTTATTAGTTTCATCCAGGTTAATGGCAAGGAAGATTCATTTCAGTAAGAATAGTAGCAATTTTGTTGGTTTCACTGAGAACAGGTGAAACAAAAGTTTATTAGTTTGACGAAGAACAGTGACAACCCAAATCTATTTCTAAGAACAGTTGCCTACAAAAATTTGAGAGTTTGACTAAGAACAGCAGAAGACTATATTTTTTTAGTTTAAGAGCAGTGGCAACCCAAATTTGTTAGATTCACTTAGTGTCAAATAAAATTTATTAGTTTGACTAAGAATAGTGTCAAATAAAATTTCTTAGTTTGAGCCAGAACAGTGGCAAGCTAAATTTGTTACTTTGACTAACAATAGTGGCAACCAAAATCTATTAGTTTGATTAAGAAGAGTGGCTACCAAAATTTATTTGTTTGACTCTAACAGTAGCAAACGAAATTTGTTAGTTTGACTGAGAACAGTGGTAACAAAAATTTATTACACATTATTAAATGGACAAAGATTGAAGTTTATAAGCAGTAAATTCCACCTTGCCAACCGAACGATCCTCAGTGACCGAATCGGTTAAGGCACGTCAGGCTATATGACGGTTTCGTATAGGATACAGGTTCGAATCCTGTCGGAGGACGAATATTTTCTATGAAAATTTCTCGGACATTCAGGCCGGTAAATGTTATTTAATAATGTTTATTATAAACAGAGCATTTACTTAAATACTTGTATCTATAAAAAGAATGTTAAACATAAAAATGTCTTTAAAAATTTATTAGTTTAATTCTGAAAAATGGCAATAAAAATTTATTAGTTTGACTCGGAAACGTATTAATTTCACAGAGAACATTGACAAAACAAAATATGTTACTTTATCTAACAACAGTGCTAACAAAAATTTGCCAGTTTGCCTAAGAAGAGTGGCAATCAAAATTTGTTAGTTTGACAAAGACAGTGGCAACAAAACTTATTAGCTTGACTAAAAACAGTGGCAAACTAAATTTGTATCTTTGACTAGGAATAGTTGCAACCAAAGTTTATTAATTTTATTAAGCTATTAGTGAAAAGTAAAGAAAACATCTAGTTCTTGCACCATTCTGATTGTGGTCTGTGACAATACAAGACATATTTAAGATTCTTTACTATATGGCCATTTTGACGAAAAATCGAGAATAGATAGATTTGGCGACAATCCGGGAAGTAGGCGAAGTCAGTTCACACCTTTATGCAATGTAACGGAAAGGAAGAAAGATGTGAAGAAGGAAAATGGATGTGTGGTCATGATGATTTTTCTTGAATACCGATTGTTTGATGAACTCGCCACGTTGTCGCATGTTTAGATCGAAGCATTTCCAAAGGCAGACACTAATTTTACTTTCTTTAATAACTCGAAATACTGAACGTTTCAAGGCAAATCATCCGGGATATCAACGCTTTTACTTACTTAAATACGACGACTGTTAGATTTGAAGTCTGATTCTCTTGATTTGGATCGGAGACATGAACTAAGGCGACATGATGCTTGATTTGTTATCTTTCGATGTAATTAGGATCTTTCGACCAACGACATTTCGAAAGATGCCTTTTCTTTCTCAAGTATTTTTGGTTGTTTTCGTTCTTTTTTCAAATCATTTACTTCGCTATTTTCTTTCTTTTCTATTTTATTTTATTTACAAAAATAACTTCTTTTTAGATAATCGTTTTGTTTCTTTATTTGCTTTAACGTTCTAAAAGGAGGAAAACGATTTGAGATGCGTCTATGCAAAGTATTAAAAGACAGGAAATATTTCGTTGGAAACAAAATAAAAAGTACTGAACTGTTGTGTGATATCTGTATAGCAGCGAATGCTGGACGATGTCCTCAAAGATGAAGAGGAGACTTGTAGCAACAGGAATTCTGAGGATACTATGGGTGAGCAACGACGACGGTTTGAAGAGGATGGAAACAAAGGGGAAATTTATACTTAACATCAGGAAGAGGCAGTTGAAATTTCTGGGACACGTAATGAGGAAGGAGGGCTTGGAAAATCTGATACTCACAGGACAGAGGGAAAGGGGAACAGAGGAAAGCAGCGCGTGAAATACTTGATGGGCTTGAACAAATGGATGGCAGAACAGGGTTTTGAACAAAGGTAAAACTTATTAAGAGCTACAAGAGACAGGAAGATGTGGAGACTATGATCGCCTACGTCCTAAAGGGACTCGGCACATAAAAGAAGATGTTCTTTTTACGTTCCCCCAAATAAGAAGGAGCAACAAAGTTCGCTGTAGTGCTTCAAAGAGTCATAGAAATACTGTGCTTGAGTCAACGATACTCTTACCAAGCCGGCATCACTATACATGTTCTTAGGCGAATGCATGTTAATTGATGACTGACCAAATTGTCCAAGAGATCGATGCGCATCTCGCTTATATCAAAGATGCAAACGAAATAAATATATTTTTTGACAGCTCTTCGGCTTGATACTTTGCCTTTTGGGGAAAATGTTTTTGTTCAATTTGTTTTATACCTCATCATACAATACGGGTGGACTGCATCACTTGAGATAAATTAATCGTTTATATTTTCCCCTAAGAAATGTTCAAAATATCTAATTCCATTCTTCGGTTGAAGTTATAAACCGCAAACTCATGATGCGGGCACAGCAAATTTATGTCCAGCTTTCCAAGCGATCGGGCGCCAAACTTTGTTTTTCCTATTGTCGCTGGTTATCTGTACCCTTCAAAAAGTCCTTGAGCTTAACTTCAGCCAATGTTATGAAAACTAACACAACTCTTAACCATAATAATTATATGATTATACCAATGATTCCCAACGTGGGGTGCATGCCACACCGTTGAGGCATGGTAATATTTTGATGGGGCATGTGTAGGATGTGCACCCTTCGGCTTACTATACCAACAGAATAAGGGGCAATTCGAGAATGAGTTATTAACAGTGAATTGTTTTATAGTCAGCTCAAATTTCATTTTGCATTATTATTTCATGATTAAAATGATCAAAGTATATTACAGAATAAGCTTTCATTCAAATATTTTATATATCTGCCTTTCAGTTCTCTATTATATGTTTTGAAACTACAGTTGCGGCCAAAATGTTCAGAGCGGCATTGTTTTCGTCAGAAAAGTAGGTATAAGTTTTTATCAAAGTTGTTTCATATTCTATAATTTTCACAGACAATAAATACGATATTAATTGTTATTGTCTGAGATTTTGGTGTAATTTGAGAGGATAATACAAAAGTTATGGATGATTTAGTGATTTACTGCAAAACCCATGGCGGCCAAAATGATCAGAACGGTCGAAAAAATAACAAAAATTTTGACTATGTAAAAATTAAATATTACAGGGGAGGCACCAGAATTTTAGAAATACCAAAGTGGGGCGTGGCTCAAAATCGGTTGGGAACCATTGGATTGTACACTTCTCTACAACGATTAACAGTTTTGCGTAATATAACGGCGGCTTTAACTTGAATAAGAAAAGAGTGTGGACGTAACGAAACAGTAAGCGAAGATAAGATGTGGTTGAGATAAGAAAAACAGTTTTTATTCTCCGTGACTTACAATGTTCGATCGTTTGCTCGTTCCAAAGCATCGTTTCAGGGTATCGTATGTCAGTCGTGGGAGATTGAGTGTTAGTTCGGGGGATGACACAAGGTAGTAGTCGAGATAGGCACGTGGATAAAATCAACACGCATATGAAGTCATCGAAAGTTAGTTTCTGCTGCTGCTGATGATGATGATTTCATCGATGGTCGAAAGCATTGCTATTGATGGAAGCGCCCCGGTGTCACTGCTGATGGCCTGGCTAAGTTTGCCTGCCGTGGAGTCCGTCGCTAATGCCAATCTGGTCGGAACTGCCTTCGTTGGTGGAAAGGGTGTTGACTTTATATTGACTCACTGACTCAGAATGGCTGCTGTGAAAACCGCGTGCGCCTTTCTCTGATTGGTCACAAATAATGTTTTATGACTCTGGCATTTTTTTTACGGTATTCTGTAAGTGAGTGCCAAGAGCAAGAAGAAATTGAGGTTTGTTTTGAGCTATGGTTGTCGAAGTGAGGACTTCCGTTTGAGCTAAAGAATTGACGTTCCGACAGGGTACGGCAATAATAAACCATATGGCCCTCTGCAAAATATATCGATTTAACCAGGAAGTTACTTGATCTTATACTAATAAATCAAGAGTTAGTTCCTGTTTCGAATCTCTTGCTCGCCATGTGTCGATTATTTTTAGCATGGAGCCCATTGTAGGAACCAAAGCAACAATAAAAATGAAAAAATAATATAAACAAGGACAAATAAATAAATGTAGCAAAAAAGCGATTACCTTTCTTAGATTAGAAAAAGTAAAGCAGAGCATTTCAAAAGACTGTTTTCCCCTTTTCCTATTCTATGAAAACAGCCGCTGCCAAACATGTAATTCTACCACAACTGTCAACCACTTACGCACACAGATCCACATTTACTCGCAGTTTTTAGACAAATGTAATTTTTGTGTAAATACATTATTTTAAACAAACAATGTTTGTTTATTTGTTCGTCATTTACATGCGAAGATTTTAGTTACCACCGCTTTTAGTCGAGCTAGAAATAGCGAAAAGAACAACGTGGATTTTATTTTACTTCAAAACGAACAAGCTAAGCTTTGTAAATAACTAAGACGTCTAGAATAATAATTAGGGAGTTAGTCTATTAAACAGACTTAGCGGAATGGAAACGGGGGTTATGAGTGAGACAATTTCACACAAGATGTCCTTACTAATCAAATGTACGCAAGTTTTAAAAAGTAAAACACTCCTCACATCATTTTGAGAGATTTTAAACCAAAGTTAACAATTCCCTGTTCCAAGCTGTCAGAGTAAGTATTATATCTAATTGTATAAACAACTTTGTTTGCATCCAATTAAAAAGATACCTAGCTTCGCGCGTCTATTTTCTTTCTTTTTTGCTCACCTCTTATCCGTTAGTTTTGCTTCTTAATCATATCATCGCTTCCTCATAAGTATTTAAGTTATCTTTTTCAGCATCCTAGACAGAAGCTCACACTGGGATCATCTTCATTCAAACTGTGTCAATTGCCTATCAATTGAAGCCACAACAATGGATGCAATAAACACCGTTAGCCTTACTAAAATGAGTTGAAAATTAGATTTTACCTCATTCCACTGTTCGGCCTGTTTTTCTTTCTCAGAAACATCATTAACTTTACACTTGCTCTTTTTCACCTGCCTTAATTACTTCTTCCAAAAATACAAGAGTGAAACAAGATTATGTTCGTGTGTTTGCAACAGAGACCCACCAAAATATTTACGATAGAATTTTGACGAAATATTACGGAAAAGTTGCGATAAAAAAAAGAGAGGACTCGCTCGTTAACTCAGAAACAAGAGCCAAAAACTTTTCTTCTGGCGAGAAAGTCTTTTAATACAAAACAGAATTATATTCTCGGTTGTGTTGTTATTTTGCATTCTTCCAACGCTTACTGAAAGAGAAATTTATGGACGTTAGAAATTCAAAACTCAGTTTATTTTTTAATAACTAAAACAATAATAATAATGATGATGCAGAAAAGCATAGACCAAAAGTATCAGCTTCTGTTCGAAAAAGTTTTAGGGGAAATTATATAAATCAGTAAATAAAATAATAATAATAATGAATTAAAACAAAATAAATACATTTCCCGTGATGCTAGTAGTAAAAGAACCAGAAATGTTATAATTCTACTTGGCCCCGCCAGACGTACTAAAAGTGGCGCTGCTTAAGTCTATAAAAAGACAAGCATTCCTGCCTCTTCCTATTTCTTCCCTTTACTCCAAGATGTAGTAGAACGTAGATGAGGACGTCTCAGCTGGAACACGCTCGTTTTCCCGGTCTACTCTTTTCACTTTCCAACGCAGAGTTCGCACGTGTCTCCCAAAACCCCCACATGGAGCAAATCAACCTTTACTTTGGTCGACCCAACTCAGGGCAAAGCTGACCTGAACTCGACACTTATAACGATGCTTAAACCTGCAGCGATGAAGTAAGCACAAACTTTGCATTGGTCGTTCCAACTCAGCGCAAGGTTGACTGTAGAAACCCAAGGTTTTGTTGCTTCTACATTAATTATATGTAAACACGCACATACCAACACGCAACCTTTAAATCTATAAATCAATACTCAGAGATTGTAAGAAGAGACAAACCAAAGTGATAATGGATTGGGTGGATTATAGAAAACCATCCAATACAGTGCCTCATACGTGGATTTTTGAATGCATGGAATTGTTTGGAGATGCAAATACCGTCATTGAATTCATCAAACATAGCATAAAAAGATAGGAAATGCAGCTGATACCCTTGGAGAAGTGGAAATTAAGAGGGGAACTTTCCAAAGTGATAGTCTATCATCACTGCTGTTTGTTTTATGAATAATACGACTGTCTTTTCTCTTGAGGAAGACATGTATTGGTTAGGATTGCAAGAGAAAACATTTGATTGTAAACTACTTACTATTTATGGATGGCTTGAAGTTGTTTGGCTAGAGTCAAAAGAAAATTGATTTTTTGCTGAGTACAGTACTTCTATTTACCAGTGATATTGGAATGAAATTTAGCGTTAAAATGTGTAGTATTGATATTCCGTAACCAGGACAGATCGAATTGAGTTATCTAATGGGCAGGTCATGAAAGACAAACGAGCAAACTGCCTGTAAGTACTTCGTATATTAGAAGTACATAAAATCAAGGAGAAAGAATTAAAGGAATTTTCTTTTCTTTTTAAAAAACTTTAAACGTCTGGGTTTCATTCTGAAGTCAAAATTAAATGGAATGAATAAAGTGTTAGCCATAAACATTTGGGATTTGTCGGTTCCCTGATGTGGGTCCGGTGTACCGAAATGGACACAATAAAAGGCAACTGGCCAGGAGAACAAGAAAAAAAAATGGCAATTTTCAGAACGTTACACCCTGAAAGATTATGTGCGTAGGATTTACCTGCAGCTGGACAATCAAGAAGAGGTTTAATAGGATGTGAAAACTGAATAAGGAATGAAGAGAACAGTTTTCAGGTGGTTCCTAGTCGGTGTGAAGGTAACAAACATCAAAGAAACAAGAGATTGTATCAGTAACAAATTGTTCAAGAATAAATATCTAAAAAACTGTGGTGGTGTCCTTCCTCTAAAGGGTCTATGTTGGACTATAAGATTAGTAGGAGAGAAGACCTTAGGGGAACAGTTGAATAGATTGAACGCTGGGTCAACCGACACACACACACTAGTCGTGTAATACGTTGTACTTACTGTTTAATATATGATATATCTGTAACACTTGTTTCGTTATTTCTTTAACCATTTACTTGGTCACAACAAAAACGAAATAGAAGCTCGGGAGGAGAGATGGATAAGGAGAAAAATGGGGAAAATTGATAGAAATGGACGCATGGATATGGATGAAGAAAAGAGACATGGGGGAAGGACTAGAATCTTTCATATGTGATGCGAAAAGGCAAGCCTTGAGAACCAACTATGTCAAATATCATACCGGTAAAACTGTGGATTCTGGTTTGTGTAGAATGTATGAAAAAGCAGAGGTGGCTGTGCGTTACATATTAAGTGAATGTGACATGGAGACGTAACGTGAGTACAGAGACACGACAATATGGCACGTATTGTACACTGGTTTCTATGAGTAGAAAAGTGGTTTGAATAGACACACTTGAAAATGAACTTGTTCTGGAACTTCATCGTGTAATGGTATAAGATAATAAATGCAAGAATTCTAGATATCTTTACTACCCAGAAGGAAGACAGATAGTTGTGGATCATCGACATAGCCGTACGTAAGTATAGCTGAGAAGAAAAAGAGAGGGAAAGGTATCAAAGTTTTAAACATAAAATAGTCTACGTGTGAAAGATAGAAAAAGTATTTGTTCTTTTTGTGGGCGCTCTTGGAACTGTGACAGACAAAATCTAAAAATGGCTGCGTAAAATTGGGACTGTCATTCTAACTGAGAATTTTCAAGAAATAGCGCAGCCAGAATTCATAGAAAAGTTTTGTCGATGTAGAGAGATGAAGAAACGACAGAACCCATTTTTTATGACAATCTTTTGATTACGGCATAAGATCTGCTTAAGATAACAGATACTACTACTACTACTGCTTCTTCTTATTCTTATTCTTATTATTATTATTATTAGTAGTAGTAGTAGTAGTTCACTGATTAAGAAAGATTCAAAAAATGGTTCCGCCATTGGGCAGATTATTTTTGGAAGTGAACTGATAACTTTTCAGTACCCTCTCGATTAATTCAGTCTATTTTGTCTGTCTAACTTTTATTGTATGAGTAAAAAATGGTTAGAAGTGTGGACGCTAAATATTTTGTGGATAATAATAGGTCCACAGAATATCTTTTTAGTATGTTAGATTTTTAAAATTCTAAAATCTTTTTTTCTTTAAATTTACTTGGGGGTTTTCATTTACAATTTAAGTATAACTGAACCTTTACTCTGTGCCCATTAGGATTAAATGGAAATTGTTTAATTCTGTAAAGTAGACATTTTTTCTGAAAATTTTCGAGCCAGAAAACAAAGTCATGGTTTTCTTTTCAATTACTTTAAGCCATGACTTTTACCGTTTAATTGAAAATCAAAACTTTTTAAAAAATCGTATTTTTGCGTTTACGTTTGTGGTACGAACAATGGCTATCAGGAGACCATAAAATCTAACTGTCGACAAAGTTTATTATCTTATAACACAGCAAAAAATGTGTAGATTTTTCAAAAGTTTACTTTAAATCTTTTTTTAACTCCCTCTAGCTAATCAAAGAGTTCATGATTGTGATGATTTTCAAATAAGATATAATTCAATATATACATCGTGAAAATTCATCACATCTCTTGTTAGGATTAAATGTCCTATTTAGATATTCCGTGGAGATTAGAATAAAATTCCGCTTGTAGTTTTAGTTATAACTAATTTCATCATCAGCTGACAGCAAAGATGTCTGAAAGATTCTTAAAACAAATCTGAATATTCGATGAACAAATAAACTGTTAAGATATGTAATTTCTGCCACCGTCACATGAATGAGTAACTGTAGCCACGCTTGATTTTTCCAAGCTACTTCAGTTTTTAACAAATATTGTTAGATTTTCAATATGTCGGGACATAACTCACCATAATGGAGTAGCAGTGGATATTTTTTATGATATTAACTTTTTTACTGTTTGTCTATATCTCTGAGATGAGGTATTATGATTACTTGCATTATTTACATTACTCGGACTGTTATCCTCATCTTCATTGCCGTATTCACAACGTTTCGGCCGTTTTACGCTCCGGCCTTCAGGTGATTGAAATTTCGAATCGAACCCTTTATTTCGTCCACCGGAGTAGATTGTTCTAGTTCCATGTGCCATACCTCTTACGGATGTCTCAGTTATTTCCCTTTAATTCAACTTTAATTTTCTTGAGAAAATCTAACACTTAGACGTCGCATCAGACAGAGAGCTTTTAGCAAGTGAATAAGTGTTAGAAGATAACTACATAAACATAGCCTATCATTGATTATGAAGATTACTGGAGCAACTATTAATCCGCCTATCAAGGTATATTGTTTTCATATTTACTAAACTTTGCTGACTATAACACAAAGTGAAATGAGGAACAAGCCGAACGCTTTACCTGGGAAATCAACATTTTTAATAGCGATTTCTACTTGGGCTCAAACTCTAGTCTGTGGCAAATATATAGTTTTTTAGTTACTACGTCGATACTGTATATTATTCTTCTATAAAGAAAGAAAAATAATTCGTGACTTCTTCATACCATAGGTATTAAATACGTAATCCAGCGGATGATGTTTCGGAAGGAAAACATCTTAAAGAGCCACTTGACTCCCCGTGACTCTTCGCATTTTCGTATTGAATGCTCTGAAAGATCAGACGTATTATTAAACTTTGAATTATGTTCTGAAAAGGCTCTATTCTGTCCGTCTATTGTTGGAGAAAGGATGGTTTTTAAACTTATGAAGTCGGTACGAAAATGATCCAGACATTAAATATGAGTGTGCAAAAATAAACCACCTAAGTGATCAGTGACTCCTTACTCCTCTTCAAACTATTACCCTTGGACCTCACACTTATTCCAGCGTCTCTTCCCTGTTTTCAAAACAGTCTCTTTTAGGATTGACATCAGATGTCTGGTCACATTCTCATCGGAAATCTCTCCCATTTCAGCTTTGAGAAAGCGAGACGTCGTAGGGAGCCAAATGCGCACTGTAGAGTGACTGATAGACCCTGAGTGATGCGATAAAAGGAAAAAAGAATACTGCACAAAACGTAAAGAATGAGCAATCGAAATATTCAAAATGGCCGAATAGTTTTCAGATAGAACCCGTATTTTATTTTGTATTGATTTTTGATCAGTAATATCAAACACAGTGTGGCGGACTTCACCACATTAATTTAACTTTAGATTAGGAAACATGGCTGACGCAGAAAAGGATAAGCCAAAGACATTGTTACACATAAAATATGTATTTAACAAGATGTACAATATCAAACAACGATGTCAAAGAAAGCATGCATTTAAGTAAGAAAAGGTTGAATAAAACAAGAGTTGTCTCTCTTTATCTGTTATTTTAGTGTTCCAAGTTCATTGGAAGAATGTTCATGAGAGTCTCTTATAATGACTGTTCTTAAAAGATTTGCCGTGTTAGAAAAGATTATGTAAGTGTATACAAGGTATGTTCAGCATGTGAGTGGTGTGTGTGAGTGAGAAGGTTGGCGCATGGTTTCAACTGTCGTGGATTCATTTGGCAGCTGAATTCTCACTAATTAGCTAAGAAAGATTCTTGCTTAAATAAGTGACTATAGGCCCCAGATCGCTGCGCGGGAAGAATTATTCTTCACGTGCAGACGATCCGATTGGTTGGCATAGACTAATCAGCGAGCGAGCTTTGGGGAGACTTAATAAAGCTTCTGTGATCCGTTTCTCCCAAAAGTGCACAAAACTGACTACATAAAAATAGAGCGATGACAAAATTGTCGCATTGCTGCGATTTGTAAATTGTCTATAATAACGTAGTAGTGATTAATTACCAATGAATGCTTGGCGTTGTATGTGATTTGTATTTGTATGTATGTATGTATGTATGTTCGTGTGTGATAGACTCGCACAACAGTATTTCATTGTAAAAGGTTAGGTGTATAAAAATTACATAAGTTAAGATTAGTAAGAGTCATGTGATTTTTTTTATCCTTACTACATACAATATCGACCTATTCTTTCGGTTACAAGTGTCACAGGTTCAATTTCCGTTTGGTACCTAACTGTTGAGTCTTGACTCAATGTTGAATCTCGCCTATTGCATGGAATAATAATGCAACACAAAAGGTACTTAGAACAAGAATGTATTATAACAAGAAAGTGTACACAATAATTACATATAGTATTTCTGTATATTTCTGGGAAGACGTTCCTGGAGAATGTGTTGACTAGTCGCAGTCGATCAGAGTCTCTAGTTGGATCTCGTGATTCCACTTCCTTCGTCTTCCGGTATCAACCATTATTTATATAGTTGGTAGTCACCTATGCAGATTAGGTAGATCCTACACAACACTAACCTAGCTTAGTAAGTACTATGGGCGCCTACTTTGGTGTGGAGCTTAACAATTTGTCAGTGTAATGAGTTATATACTCATTGGTCACCCACTGTTTGTTCTTGCCAGACTAGACTAAGCTAATCTTAATAAATAACCAGGGAAAAGTGCTGTGAACCGTGAGATAATAGTTTGGGAGTTATGCAAATCATTACAACTGCATAATGACCTCAAGTCTTAGTGAATCTCTCATAGTTATGACCCTGTCCCGGACAGATCTAAATCTACTAACTACATAATTATACACACACACACACACACACACATATATATATATATATATATATATATATATATATATATATATATACCAAAATCTATCCGAAAAGTACTAGTATAATAATATAACTAATCAGTACTAGTATAATAATAAAACCAATCAAAAATGTGTAATATTTACAGATAAAATTTTATCACTGCATTTTCTCTATCTGCTTTCATCAACATTGAAGAATGATATATATATATATATATGTATATATATATATATATATATATATATATAATTCTTATATATATATATAACACATACATATATATATATATATAACACATACATATATATAACACACACATATATATATATATATATATATATATATATATATATATATATATATATATATATACAACTACCAAACTCTATCCGAAAAGTACTAGTAGAAAATATACATATAATAGCCTCATCCATATGTAAAAAGATTAAAAATAATGGAAACTCTAATAATAATAAAAAGAAAAAGCCAACACTCAATAACATAACTACGAACACGGCCACAATGTGATGGCCATGTTTGGTAAATAAAGCATTCCTATAACTTTAGGCACACACATAAAAAGTACAAATTCTGTGAAAAATAAAAAATAAAAATCGTCCTTGATAATAGCTAAAAGAATAGCCGAGAGCGCGTGCAAATGCAGAACATTTGTATAGTTTTTACACACTTTGGGCCCAGAAAATGAAAACACTTGTACGAACAAAAGAAAAATTAAATTAAAAGTTTAATCACAGTACCTTGTCAGTCGTCTTAAACAAAGAGTGACTGCTGCCCAAATACACTATATATATATATATATATATATATATATATATATATATATAAAATAAATAAAAAAATTAAAAAAATAAAAACTTTTGACTAAAAATATTGACCCTGATGATAAACAATGATGTTCAAAAGCGCTAGGTCATCGTATGGACAATACATATTTCGAAATCATTTTCAAATAAAAAGTCTCATTAGAGAATATGAGAAAATTCAAAAGAAAATATGCAAGACTATGTTGTCTTTAACATTCAATACTACATGTTTAAAAGAAAAGTTGCTGCCAAATTACACACACACACACATATATATACATATATATATATATATATATATATATATATATATATATAATTATTTATTTGAATATTACAACATAAATATGTTATAAAATCACGACAAAAGTAGCCATTTTGTTTCAACACTTCTTGTGTGATAATATAGAATATTTTGTTTCAACACTTCTTCAAGTGATAATATAGAATATAGAATAAATGGTTTTAAAAGTTTCAAATTAATCAACGATCCTTAGCTAAGAGTAAACGCTGTTACGTAAGCCAGAGTGGCCAATCAAAAAACAAGTATAGGATGATTCGAAAAATTTGACAACTAAGCAAGGCTATCTAGATATTAAAAGATTTATAAAATTTGAAATTAAAATTAAAAGTAAAAAATTAAAATTACCTATTTAGAAATCTAAATCAGATCTCTATTAAGTTTTAAATTGTAGAATTACTAAGGAGAAAAAAAAAAAATAAATAAATAAATAAATAAATCTAAAAATAAAAATAAAAGATATATATGCTATTTAATTTATATTTTCATTGAAATTAAGTTGAAAGTTGTATTTAGAGTCCCAGACATAGATGTATACATTTTTCGTTACATTTCAGCATGTTAGTCGCCTCTCACGTGAAATCACTCGAACAACGGCATGCCAAACGCTCGGACGCATCTAGATATATACACACACATACAAAAAAGCAAACCACACATAGGCAAATGCACTACACCTACACACACACATCGATACACACAGGCACACACATCTACATTCAATATGATCCAGACGGTCAAATGTCGAAGCTATTCGTGGCTTAATATGTTATTAAACGAATTTAAACTTGAAAAATTTAAACAAATAACCATATATAAATATATATATATATATATATATATATATATATATATATATATATATATATACATATATATACACACACACATACACATATATATACATATATACATTTTTGAAAACATATAGTTTTCGACACATTTACAGACAAAAGTAAATAACCACCTCCACATATAATTGAACACTCGCACATCCGCATATAAATTAATACATGCACCCGCATAGACACATAAAAGGATAATAGGTACGCATACACAGACCTACGTACATAAACATACACATAGATAAGCACATATAAATATATTGACCCATACGTCGACGCAGAAAAGTAAATAAGGCAAGTGAAGAAATACATATAAAGATGCAACCATATACAAGCACACACATACATACATACATACACATCTAGATGTACATACATAAGCACGCATGCATATATGTATATACACTAAATATATATATAGACATTTACAAATACATGTGTATACATGAAAAATTAAACAAACGTAAATTAAAACGACATGAGTATAAAAATGCATATACACATCCGCTAGTACATATATATACACACATACATACGCAACTACACATAGATATATACACATATATATCTACAGACATACATATACATACATACATACATATTCACAAATATATATACGCATATATACATATACATATATATATATATATATATATATATATATATATACATACATACATAAACACACATACACATATACATACACACACATACACATATACGCACACACACATACATATACAAACACATATACATAAACATATAGACACATGCATAAAAAAGGAAAAAGAAATAAGCATACATAGACCAACTTATATTCTAATAATATTCCAACAACATTATGATAAAATATATTAAATGTTAATCATAATTTAAGAAAAGAACAACGGTCTGTAAGCAATTAAAGGTACTTTATCAACAAAAGTAGATTTTAGTTTGTATCTATGATACACTCCAAGACACTAAAGCCTACATACAAATACACATACAATGACACACCAACATATATATATAAATATCTAATCCTATATAAATACCCATATCGACACATCCAGATAAACAATACAGAGACAGTCGAGCTCAACCATATAATCACCCACACATACATATAAATATACACCCATATACAAACACATATACATAAACATATACATATTTAAACATACATATATATGCATATATAAACCTATACATACACATAGAAACATACATACTACATATACATACATATATGCACACTCACACATACATATACATACATACATATGCAATAGGCATACATATATCTACACTCACACAAGTACACATAAATATCCCCATATACCCATACATATACTCACACATTTAGTGGTAGACACTTACCAGAATTTACTCCCTTACTCATACACATAAACAGGTTAACCTATGATAGAAGCCAATATACGCAACGATATACCTTCATAAAAAAAAAAAATCATATATATATCCCTATATACATATATACATATCCTACAGTAGAAATAACTCTACATAAGATACACATATATACATCTAAATTATTTCAAGTTTCTCGTTAAGGCATAAGTAACACGTGTTACTTATGCCTTAACGAGAAACTTGAAATAATTAGATTTAAAAATAAGACTGATCTTTTAAATCAAAGATATGAACTAACAGTTAACTGTAAGCATCGTCTTAAATTTAACTTAGTATAGAAATCATATACTTTCTATGATAATGATAAATGAAACTTAATAGACTATTACCTTTTTAGCATGATAGTCGCCTTATCGATATGAATGTGTACTGGGTACTTACAAAGTATCATACGTGTCTGTATTTAGATGTATATATGTGTATCTTATGTAGAGTTATTTCTACTGTAGGATATGTATATAGGGATATATATATGATTTTTTTTTTTTTTTTTTTTTTATGAAGGTATATCGTTGCGTATATTGGCTTCTATCATAGGTTAACCTGTTTATGTGTATGAGTAAGGGAGTAAATTCTGGTAAGTGTCTACCACTAAATGTGTGAGTATATGTATGGGTATATGGGGATATTTATGTGTACTTGTGTGAGTGTAGATATATGTATGCCTATTGCATATGTATGTATGTATATGTATGTGTGAGTGTGCATATATGTATGTATATGTAGTATGTATGTTTCTATGTGTATGTATAGGTTTATATATGCATATATATGTATATATATGTATGTTTAAATATGTATATGTTTATGTATATGTGTTTGTATATGGGTGTATATTTATATGTATGTGTGGGTGATTATATGGTTGAGCTCGACTGTCTCTGTATTGTTTATCTGGATGTGTCGATATGGGTATTTATATAGGATTAGATATTTATATATATATGTTGGTGTGTCATTGTATGTGTATTTGTATGTAGGCTTTAGTGTCTTGGAGTGTATCATAGATACAAACTAAAATCTACTTTTGTTGATAAAGTACCTTTAATTGCTTACAGACCGTTGTTCTTTTCTTAAATTATGATTAACATTTAATATATTTTATCATAATGTTGTTGGAATATTATTAGAATATAAGTTGGTCTATGTATGCTTATTTCTTTTTCCTTTTTTATGCATGTGTCTATATGTTTATGTATATGTGTTTGTATATGTATGTGTGTGTGCGTATATGTGTATGTGTGTGTATGTATATGTGTATGTGTGTTTATGTATGTATATATATATATATATATATATATATATGTATATGTATATATGCGTATATATATTTGTGAATATGTATGTATGTATGTATATGTATGTCTGTAGATATATATGTGTATATATCTATGTGTAGTTGCGTATGTATGTGTGTATATATATGTACTAGCGGATGTGTATATGCATTTTTATACTCATGTCGTTTTAATTTACGTTTGTTTAATTTTTCATGTATACACATGTATTTGTAAATGTCTATATATATATTTAGTGTATATACATATATGCATGCGTGCTTATGTATGTACATCTAGATGTGTATGTATGTATGTATGTGTGTGCTTGTATATGGTTGCATCTTTATATGTATTTCTTCACTTGCCTTATTTACTTTTCTGCGTCGACGTATGGGTCAATATATTTATATGTGCTTATCTATGTGTATGTTTATGTACGTAGGTCTGTGTATGCGTACCTATTATCCTTATATGTGTCTATGCGGGTGCATGTATTAATTTATATGCGGATGTGCGAGTGTTCAATTATATGTGGAGGTGGTTATTTACTTTTGTCTGTAAATGTGTCGAAAACTATATGTTTTCAAAAATGTATATATGTATATATATGTGTATGTGTGTGTGTATATATATGTATATATATATATATATATATATATATATATATATATATATATATATATATATTTATATATGGTTATTTGTTTAAATTTTTCAAGTTTAAATTCGTTTAATAACATATTAAGCCACGAATAGCTTCGACATTTGACCGTCTGGATCATATTGAATGTAGATGTGTGTGCCTGTGTGTATCGATGTGTGTGTGTAGGTGTAGTGCATTTGCCTATGTGTGGTTTGCTTTTTTGTATGTGTGTGTATATATCTAGATGCGTCCGAGCGTTTGGCATGCCGTTGTTCGAGTGATTTCACGTGAGAGGCGACTAACATGCTGAAATGTAACGAAAAATGTATACATCTATGTCTGGGACTCTAAATACAACTTTCAACTTAATTTCAATGAAAATATAAATTAAATAGCATATATATCTTTTATTTTTATTTTTAGATTTATTTATTTTTATTTTTAGATTTATTTATTTTTTATATTACTTAGTAATATTTGCGAAGAGGAAGGGACTAAAATATTTCATACATTAAATAATTGTTAATTCACTTCAGGTCTCCCTCATATTTACGTAGACCGAATTGAGGAAATGTGGTTTCGAGTCTTTCTTCAAACGTTCCATATTCTTGCAAGGGTATGAGGGATTCTACCTTCTCCACTCGTAGATCAGGTATTCATATAATTTCCTATTATCTTGTTGTCTTGTGTATGCATATTCTAAGTTTCCAGAAAACAATTTTATTGCCAAACCTACCTTGCTGGTTAATGGTAATCTTAGGGCCGGCGGGGATTAAAATTTTTAGCTAACGTCTTCTTTGAAAAGAAGTTTGTCAGACTCAGTGGCTTAAATAGCATCTTAGGTGTTAAACCCAAAAATATATAACTTACTAATTATTATATCCAAAGGTGTCCCTAAACTTTTAGCCTATTGTATAGATAGATAGATAGATAGATAGATAGATAGATAGATAGATAGATAGATAGAGTTTTGGAGAGGTATCAGATAATTAAGATAAATTATAATATAAAGAAAAATAAAAATGTCCATTAGATAGAAATCATTATAGATGCAAACAAAATTGTACACATATTCAGTTTGAAAAAAATAAATTAGAATAAAAGGCTATAAATAAATTTAGAATAAAAGGTTATTCAATAAAACCACTATATACCTCGAGGAAGGATTCGATGCGGCCTCGAAAACGACTGTATGTTCGTATCATATTCGTATCCATACTGGACCTCATGCCGACAATGCCGGCCTTCAATTAGTCTTTAGTGTTTTGGAACAGCTAGTTATGTATCTCTGTTCGTGGTGCACCAGAAGTAATAGTCCAGGGGATTTAAATTAGGAGAGCTAGGCAGTCACATGTTTTAAGTAAACATCATCGGAAAAATTCTCAGTTCTTTATTCCTGGTTCACGTTGACTATGAAATGAAGCCGGATCACTCTCTGGATCAACTCCGATCCAGAGAGTGTAACATTAACGAAAAGTAAGTTACTTCAAATAATGGTCGTTGCCGGCTAGTGACACAAGCTCAGCGTAACATTTCACTTCCGTTTCACAATGGTATCGATACATCTGAAAGACAAATGAAAATGCTAAAATTTGGCGCATTCTTAGTAAAGTTACGTTTGGTCATCTTTCATTTCTGGCCAGTTAAATAGTGCTTTCAAATATCTGGTACATCCTGTAGATTCAAATGAAATGATCTTGTCGGAGTTAACTCCTCCTTAATTCCCAAATTGTCACTAGGGGTCACATACTATAAATACTGGGCGACTTCTTGCCTCGTTCTCTTTCCTTCAGGCCTCGTTCTGACTTTTTTCTGACTGGTGATTGCCGCTTGACATTTCCTGATTCTACGGGTTTTTTTTTTTAGCTACATTTTTGTTAGGTTTTTGATTAATTTTTACCGTTTTTCTTTCTTTCTTTTTTTAGGACTGATTTGAAAAGTTTTTGATTTTTTCTTTTTCAAATTTTACCCCACCTTTTTATTTTTCTCTTTATTTTTGCTCTTTTTCTTTTATTATTTGCTTTCTTTTTGATTTCTTTTAATTTTAAATTACCTTTTTAATATATTTTCGTTTTTTATTTCTTAATCTCTGCTAGAGTTTTATTTATCTGTTTATTTTTTTTACGACAGACTTTAATTTCTTCCTTACGTGTTATTTCTTTATTTGTTTCTTTCCTTTTAAATATCCTTTAAGTTTTCCGTGTATTAATTTATTTTAAAACTTTTTTGTACCATATTCCTTCTAATATTTGTATTTATATTGTCTAATCTGTCCTTTTATTTTTCTTTGTTTATTTTGTTTTTTCCGGTTGACACGTTCTTAGCTTCAGCCATTTTGTTTTGTGATTAGTTCTGTGTATTTTCGTTGTTTCGTATTTTCTTTGTATAACGTTTTCCTATTTCTTTGTGTAGCGTTTTCGTTTTATTGTTTATTTTCTTTTTGTGTTTTCTTTACTAAATTTATTGTTTCGCCTCTAGGCGAAGCTTGTTCTTTTGTTTATTTTAAACTTGTCTCGCCTTTAGGCGAATTTCTTTTTTCTCGTCAATTTTTACACGTCCGTCCTTTTTGTGTTTTGTTTTGTCTTTAAGTGAACCTTGTTTCTTTTGTTCTCATCTGTCATTTAATTTTTGTGTACATTTATTTATCTGTTCCTTGTTTTTGTACATTTTTTGACTTGCTGCCTCGCCCTCGGGCGAGCCTTGTGTTTTTCTTTATTTGATTTTTTATCTGTCACCTGTTGTTTTTATCTGTTTGTTTTGTCTTGAATTTTTATTTTCGCCTATAAAAGCGGAACTTGTTAATTATTTTTCCCATTTTTTACCCCTCCCCTTCCCCTTAAAATGGAAAAGAAAGAAAAGAAAGTACCTTCTTTCTTAATTTTAAAAAAGAAGAATCCTAAAATAGCTTCTTTCAGGAAATCTGTAAGGAGGCAACTTTCAACCCCAAAAAAGACCCGCCTGATAAAGACAGTTTAGAGGAGTATTCAGCCTTGGATTCTTCTTCCTCTTGTGAGGACGCCATTGCTGGCGATTTAAATATTTTGGAGGCCAATAAAGGCCAAGAAAATGTGGAAGCCAATAATGGTAGCGAAAAATCAAAATCCGGAAAACGTATGGTGGCCGATAATGGCCAAGAAAGAAATGAAAAATCTACGGTGGCCAATAATGGCCAAAAAGCTTTAAACCAGAATATGGAAAGCCAATAATGGCCAAAAGAAAGACAATAAACAGACTGATAATGCAGAGGCCGGGGAATCGCCCTGTTGATGGAAGTCCCCCAAAAAATGTCATCAATATTGCGGAGTTCATGGAGCAAGCCAAGAGTTATGCTCACCTTGTCGTAGAAGGTGGACTCTTGGAGGACCCCACTGAACTGAAGAAAATTGAAAAAATAATAGTGTTGGTCTTTGTCGTCGATAAGCGTACGCGCAAAATTTATCGTTCGACAAAAGACACAGTGGTTAAAACCCTGGAGCTCATGGGGTTTAGCTCTCTAAGAGTTAAAGGTGCTGGATTCTTCATGTGGGATGTATTGCTACTCACACCGGAAGATTGTATAAAGGCCACAACAAGAGACCTTATAACTAAAGATCTCATTCTGCGAACCGAAAACGAAGGCATGAGAAGGACCAGTGTAGCAGTATACGAGGTCCCTCCTCAGGTTATCCTGGCGGCTTTCCTGTCGCAGTACGGAGAGATACTGGGTGCTCCCTGAGACAGCCTGAACGGGAGATGGAATTTCGACATAATGTTAAATCACGCGGCCTTCCTCTCCATCCCTAACTGTCTGGAAGTAGGACACCTGAAGCTACCGATTATCGTGACTGGCCGCAAACCGGTCTGTTGGAAGTGTGGAGAGACAGGTCATCTCTCCTCTTCCTGCCCAGAGAAGAAGGCCTCTTGAAGTCAGGACCCGGTAGACCAAAATACCCCTCTGACCGCGTCTTTAGATTCCGCCACGCCTGTAATAGGCATGCCAGCTTCCAGGTACGGTGTGGTAAAAACCCCGGTTGGGTCTATATCGAAGCCCCCATTCTCCGAAGTGGTTTCGCCCGCTGCTAGTGCAGTTGTGGAGAAGGGAGAGGGGGAATAGCAGGTTGCTGGCAGGGCCAGAGGGAAGCACCAGACAGCGGGTCCTCAGTTACCTGAAGCCCTGAGGACAAAAGACACTGACAGTGCCACTCCCTCTGTCAACATTAAGGGCGACGTCCCGGTCTCTAAACCCACTCTTAATGATCTGCGCAGGGCGAGGCTCTATCGTGACCTTCAGCGTCTTGGGGTGGATGTATGTTGTGTGCAAGAGACCCGTTTTTCTTCTTGCGATCATGAGAGCATTCTGTCTAGGGCTTTTTCCCTCTATTCAGCATGTTTTGATGGACGCTCGAGGGTTGTCTTTTGCCTGGTGATCAAGTCATTGAAGGCTGCGTATGCTCTTGTCTTCACAGATCCGGCGGGCAGACTTAGCGTGCTGGATGTTACCAAAAAGAATAAGGCTCTGCGTCTCATTGGGGTTTATGCGCCCAATAACCATTCTGGGCGGCCTGCTTTGTTGCGGCAGATCGAGCCGTTCTTGACGACATCTCGTCGGGTAGCTTTAGCGGGGGATTGGAATGGTGTCCTTGACCCCGATTTAGATCGTATAGGGCAAAATACGGCTACTAACAACTGAGATGTGAAACCATTTCGGAACTTTATCGACAGGTTTGATCTTGTCGATAGGTACCGGAATGAGCACCCTCAGGAGGTAGTTTGGACTTGGACAAATAGTGGCAACTCGGCGCCTGGGACGCTTGCTAGCTACCTGGACCGAGTCTTAGTTAGGAGAGTCGATGTAGGGCACTTAGAGTGTCCAAGTTTCCATTATATAGTTTATTCGGATCATAGGCTTGTCCGGGTCCGGGTAAACTTAATTAATTAAACTGTTCATTGTTTGATGAGCGGGATTTCCGGGACCAGATGCTACTAATGATACAAAGAGAATTGACGGGGGATGTGGTGGGAAATGCCTGGTGGGATAAATTAAAATCCAAAATTAGAACGTTTGCTGCTGATTTTAGTCACCGACTCAATCTAGATAGATTAGCGGCGCAAACGGCTTTAGAAGAAAAAGTTGATCGGGCAGTTAAATCCCGTGATAGTGGGGAAATAGCCTTAGCTAAGGAAGAGTTGTCCTCCTTGCTTATCAAGAAGGATCAAGCTCTGGTAGTTAGGGCTAGGTTAAATAGAATGTCTCCTGATGCAACGAATATGGCCGCTGAATTGCGTGCAGAGGAGAATCGGAGCGCGTCTCGGCGACATATCGCGTGCGTCACGTTGCCGGATAAGCGGACCGTGACTACAAACGAGGGCATATGTGAGGCCTTTCGTGAGTACTTTCAGGAACTTTTTACCAGGGAACCCGGTCTGAGCCCTGCTCAGTTCGATGCCCATTTAGCTGACTTTCCCTGTCTTGAGGTAACTGAAGCGTCTAGGTGCGAGGATCCCATTACAGAGTCGGGAATCTGGCAAGCTCTGAAGCAGGTTGGCCTGGATAAATCTCCGGGATTAGATGGTCTTCCGTACGAAGTGTACTTGAGGCAATCGCCCGTTTTTGTTCCCTTGCTGGCACTGATTTTCGGCAACTGGATGAAGCAGGGGTCTATACCCCAACGCTTCACCAGAGCCGATATTGACGAAGTCAGCAAAGAAACAGTGGTTATGAGGTGGTAACAGGGGCCAAGATCAACCGCAATAAGTCTGTTGGCTTGCGGTTGGGTGCGTGGAAGGGTTTTTCTCTTCCTGGACCTTTCCTCTGGACGGATGGGCCGGTCAAGATTCTCGGCGTCTGGTTCGGTCCTGATGTCCAGTTGGCAATGAATTGGTCGGAGGTGCAAGGGAAGGCCGAGATCGCAATTAATTTGTGATCTCGGGGGAATCTTTCCTTAAAGAGGAGGGCGGAAGTATGTGGTTCACACATCTACCCGATTCTCCTTTACCGACTCTCTGTGCTTCCACTTCCGTCTGACACCTTACTGGCGTTAGTGAGGCTCTTGTTCTCCTTCTTGTAGGGAGGCAAGGCCGCCAGAGTCTCTCGGGAGATCTGTTGCGTTCATCCTTCTGGAGGCGGTCTAGGTATGCCTAGCATTGAGATCCGTCAATATATGCTTCGCATCGGGTTCCTGGATCGAATGTGTCGCGAGCCGGATGAGGTAGGTGCCGTCTGGAAGGAAGACGCCCGTAAGAGCTTCCCATCCCTGAGAAGTGTGAACTAGTCTGAGGGGGAGGCCCACATTTTACCCAAAGTCGAATGCTCCTTCTACCGTGAATGTCGTCGTGCCCTGAAACACCTCTTATGGGCGTTGGATGGCCTCTCCAATGTCCAGGCGTTGTCTCGTAAGGCATTATATCAGGTTTTAGTTAGTGGGGCCGTTCGTGATGAACTGATTGATGGGCTCGGTTTTAAGAAGCAGGAGGCTCGCTCAATATGGCCTTGGGCGCCCGGGTTGAAATGTCTCAATAACAATGAGGCATCACTCACCTGGCTGATGATGCATGGGGCCCTCTGGGTCGCCAAGAGACTTTGCTTAGGGGGCTTGGAGAAATATCCAAACTGCCGCCGCTGTAGTGGAGAGTTTGAAACCATTGGTCACGCTTTCTTTCATTGCAGCGTGGTAGTTCCGTTGTGCAAGTATGTTGAAGGCCTCGTGGTTCGCATGCTACCTGGAAAGTTCTTTGTCCTTGAGGCCGCTTCTGTTTGTAGCAATGTGGCTCCGCTGTTGACGAGGGCTAAACACTGTGTTATTATGCTAGGTGTTATGAGTGTCGTGATTTGGACGACACGTCAGAAGGGATTCTATGAAGGCGAGAGGTTCATCTCTTCCCAACTGATCTTATACTTTAAGCATCAGCTTAAGGTTAAGATTAGGACGGAAAGGCGGCGACTCTCTTCATCAGAATCCAGGCAACAGGTGGGTGAATCTTGCGCGCTTGTGTCGTGTGAAAGGGGCTGACCTGGAGTGGCACTTTGATGCCGGTTAGGCATCAGGATATTGCTTTGCCTGGGTTGAACATGGGCAACCCACCCCAAAATTAGGTTAGCTTAGGTTTTGTTTTTGACACTTTAGTTTCCCTTTTTCATTAAACTTAGCTAGGGTATGTATGCTCATTGGTTCCTTTTATTTCTGTCCCTATTTTTTTTTCTTTAAGTTTAATTCCCCATCCTCTCCTTCGTTAGGTGGTCAGTGACGTCAGTTCTCTGGTGGATGCGGGGCGTTTTTCGCTTCGTGTGTGATTTTTCGTATCTGTTGTTGTGTCTGAATGAGTGCATGTCTGTGTGAATGCTTGGGATAAATGAATGTTCTTAATTCATTATAATCTCGCATTAATTTCGTCTAGTTAACTGATGTTTCTGCCACATTTAGTGATTGTGTTTTTTTTATTATTAACATGATTTTGTTTAGTTTCTTGTAAATAGTTTATATTTCATATTGTAAATACTCATTGGGGCTAGTTTTAAAAAAAAAGACGACATATTGTACACATGGGGACTAGTTAATATTTTCATGGAGATATTGAGGTATTATGGTGGGTGTGGTGAGAAAGGTATGTAAGAATGTGTCTTTTTGGTGCAAGGAATATTGTTAGTGTGGTTGGGTCAGCGGTTGTGGCTAGCTAAGTTTAAAGTTAAGACAGAAG
>OZ038488.1:116474252-116489252 GCA_964036315.1 Acanthosepion esculentum | reverse complement strand
TTTCCGTACTATACACATATGCATACAACCTAAAATGTGTGCAGGGTCTTTCGCCCTCTGATCATCTTTTGCCGATGATTCATTGCAGAAACCGTTGTTTGTTTGCATATATATATGGTGGACTCTCTCGTCGTATTCGACGTATGAGGGTCAGCAATTCAGTTCCTAGGAACCGACAGCCAGACACCAGCGCATATGATTTGATTATAGTGGTGAAGGCTTTGTGCAGAACCAACCACACTTTTTGAAGATCTGAATACAGAGACCTGGTGCACTACGTGCCACAGGGTCGACAAACAATTTTCCGCAGGTTTTGAATTCATAGTTGTACTTCTCCTAGACCATTTTCCTTCCAAGGCTATAGAACCCAGTCTGTCCTACTAGGGAGAAGAGGAGGATTCATACCTTTCCCAAAGGTATTAACACGTAAGTGAATGTAATGGATTCGACTGGAATTCGAACTCGGCTCTCCGTTTCAGTCCGAGTCTCTACTCACTACTCCACCGTGCCACCTCTCTCTCTCTCTCTCTCTCTCTCTCTCTCTATATATATATATATATATATATATATATATATATATATATATATATATATATATATATATATATATATATATATATATATATATATATATATATATATATATATTCCGTTAAAAGTTTGATGAAATCACAATGAAAATTCTTTGTTCAGTATTTCTTACGTTTATTTTTCTATATTTCAGACCATTTGCTAAGTTTTCGGTACATATTTAAATAAACCATTATCAAATATTTTTTCACTTATTTTTGCTATGACTCTTTCAGTGTTTTCAAATATTGAATCTTTTTAAAGTATCATATCACCATGTAATCGGTTCATCCTGCCGTGTCATTTTTCTTTTTTTATTAGTCTACGAAAAACTTTAAAAAATTAAAAGTTTATAAAGCATGATGAATTGTAGTGATACATTGATAGCAATAGATATATAAACATCGATGACTGCACAGATGTAAGCATATCTTATTAATCATATCACCCATGCAAGACAATATAGGAATTATATCCTATATTTTTCAACCAATAAAATTCCATCAGAATGTTTCTTTGATAAACAATCATTACAAGGGCAAATACCGCCAAAATACCTGTGGGCGTAGTTGTAGACCTACCACGTGCTATTTTGGAAAATAGCAATAATAACTCCTTTCACCACTACTGCAAATTCGAGAAAAAGATTTTCGCAAGCCAGTGTGAAATTATTTTCTAACTAATGAAAACCTTGTATTCAAAACTTGCATACCTCTATGTGAAATTAGATTTTGGATCTCCCTTTGAGATATACAAATAGAAGCATACTATTTCTCGAGGTTCAAAACAATTTTGCAGGCCATTTTGATCTACACGCGCGTAGACACATACAGGAACTCAAGCACACAATGGAAAAGACGACAGCCAGCAGCCACCGACTAAGGCCTTGTCCACGCATACGATAGAAGTGACTAACCAGCATCTGCCGCAATAAGAATACTTAATTACTTGATAAAACAAACTTCTCTGCAAGAAAAAAAAACTGAACATTTTATTGTTATTGAATATTTCTGAACAGAATATATGTTATTTCAACTGACATCCTGCTTCAACTTTTCCTCCAGAAAATAACCTTTTATATATCTCGTTTAAAAGGTGTGTTGTTGTTATTAAATGTTTGGAATCCCGACTCTCAGATCGCTACAATAACCTGGATAGACGGATCTTCTCAACAGCAGTAAAAGCCACTAAGACACACTGGTTCACTGAGTGTGAAAGTGTAAGAAAGAGAGAGAAACATTATTAAGGAGCGATAACAATAGAAGAGTAATCAAAAAGTCAGTAGATAACGACTGACATTGCATTTAAATTTTTGAAGATCAAAGTTGGCTGGAATGTATGAAGCCAGAAGAGATTTTAACAAGCGATAAATGCGAGAAAAAATGTTTGCATAGAACTTACGGATACATAGAAACAGAGACAGACAGACAGAAAAAAACGTGGGTGTCGGGAGACTTACAAAATAATGATTGTTCTACTTTCAATTTTTTCATGGCCACACAATCTATCACTAGCATTATTGTTTTTCTATTGTTTCACATGGATATTTGCAGAGTCTACACTAATTATGCACGGTAAACACGCCATGTAAATAATTGATTAGAGTTTAACTAGATTAATCTCAACAGAATATTTGAGGCAGAAGTTTACACAAGATCTTGAAAGGCAAACATTTTAAATATATTCATATTTGCACATAATTGTATTAAATAATTATTATAACAAATAATCCTGCACATGTCAACCAAGAATATTTAAACTTTAACTATATATTAGAATATAACTACAAACGTTATTTTAGCAGATATCCGTACTTGAGTAGATGTCCCATTTTTTTTAAACAGGGTTTATTACGTCTACCGACCTGTACACTCAAGAAAAACTTATTAAAGAACATGTACCTTCTTCACTGTTTAAAGTCTCCCTGTTTATAGAAAACAGGGCATCTACTCAAATATAAGTCTCCACTAAAAATAATGTTAGAAATGATAAAACTTTTGGATTAAAAAAATCCATTGCTGCACTAATCAGCAGGTAGGTTAGGTTTAATGCTCCAAGTTCACAATTGCCTAGTGGATTAAGCGTTTTTTTTTTCATGAATTTAGTTAAATAGTGATTCTGAGTTCAATCCCTAAACTGAGAAATGTGTACTTGGACTCATTGTACTAAGCCGTACTAAAAACAAGAACTAGACAATATCCCTAGACATGGGCAGTGGAACAAGAACAGTCTACCCCCATAGATTAAATAAAAGATACAGTTCAGAATTCCCTGTAGATTACTCAGATCGATATACACCTGAGGAAGGCTGGAGAACACAACGACCGAAACATTTTGATAACAACAATAAAGATGAGGACAATATAGTGTAAATAATAAATCAATTAATACCTTAAATATTAGAGTATACATAAATGTATATATATTCACTAGATAGATAGAAAGATAGATAGATAGATAGATCTTACTCTAAAATAAATAGATAGATCTTACTCTGAGAAAGATAGATAATGAACAGACTCAGATAGATAGATAGATAGATAGATAGATAGATAGATAAATAGATAGATAGATAGATAATGAACTGAGTAAGATAGATAGATAATGAACTGAGTAAGATAGATAGATAGATAGATAGATAGATAGATAGATAGATAGATAGATAGATAGATATAAACAGACTGAGATAGATAATGAAGAGACATAGATAGATAGATAGATAGATAGATAGATAGATAAGCAGTATATAACGACCCATCATTAACCAATTACTTGCTTGCTATGTGCGATCATCTTGTGCCAAACTTTGTTCAGTTCAACAAAGATTCAGATAGAAGTGTGCATGACAATCAACTGGAAGAAGAATAATATAGCCCACCATGTAAAATTCCTTAAATGTAAACTTTTTTCATTTAAAGCAAAAGGTACTGATTTAAAATCAACAGCAGAACTCAATGTGTGTCCAAAGAAGACAGTGTCTCTGAGTGATTACTATGGCAACATCATTGTATTGTCTACCTCAAAGAACGGACATTTCAATCCTTATAATTACGCCTTGTCATCCTCTTTTGTTTGTTTTTTCATATCCTCATTTATTACTCCTAAGATGTTGCTTCTTTACAATCTCATTATTTACTCTCTTGACTATTCCATTTCCTCTCTATTTTCTTTTCTTCTTGATCTCCTTTACTCTCTTCTCCCTTTCTTTCTATTTTGCCTTCTTTTGTTAATATTTCTTTCTTTTAGTTTCCCTTTTCTCTTACTTTCTTTCTGTTTTACCTTTTTCCTTTTTTAAAATTTATTTTCTTCTTTCCTCTCCTTTCTCTCTATTTTACCTTTGCTCCTTCTTTTTTCTCTCCCACTTTTTCCTGCTCCCTCACTGCTGCTTCTTGTTTCCTTTCCTCTTCACTCTTCAAAACAACTTCGTTCTCTTGCTCTTTCTTCCCTGCTTCCTTGATGAGGAGAATTATTGCTCAAAGTCAAATATCGGGTAATTGGATATAATGACTGTATTATATTAAGAGAGAATTTGCCAGTTTGCTCTGAAAATGAGCTTTCAAAATTATACTTTTTAATTGAGCTTGACCACTAATCTCTCACACCATTGGGAAATATGGAAAAACCCTGTCATTCTTATTAAGCAATATTTGGTTTTACAAATGGTCAAATTGATAATAATAGAATGGAAAGGTTGCATTGCGCCAATCCTCTCAGTATGGAAAAATTTGCTACCTGACTTGAAAGTCAGCATACAAAATACTTGTTTTTTTTTTGGTAGTGGGTGGGACTTGATGACCATCCCCAGACATCCTCAGGAAATATGTAATGGTCTGTGTTATCAGGATAGTTACATTTTTTTAACTTAAATGCTTTTTGCACTTTCTCTTTTGTAATTTTTGCCTAAATCCTCCACAGAAATTCTTCCTCTTTTTTTTCCTTCTAATCAACTGTCCTCTTTTTCTCTCAGCTATCTATCCTCATTTTATCATTGTTTACCGTCCATATTTATTCTCTCCTTACTTGCTATCTGTCCACTTTTGTCTCAGCTTCCTATCCTCTTTTTGTCATTTTTACTGTCGATACTTATTTTATCCTTACTTGCTATCTATCCAATTTTGTTTCAGTTTTCTATCCTCCTTTTTACATTTTTGCTGTCCATATTAATTTTGTCCTTATTTTCCATCTGTCTACTTTTGTCTCAGCTTTCTATCCTCTTGTTGTCATATTTTATGTCCATACATATTTTGTCCTTACTTACTATCTGTCCACTTTTGTCTCAGCTTTCAATTCTCCATTTCTCTTTTTTACTGTACATATATATTTTGTCTTTACTTACGATCTGTCCACCTTTGTCTCGGCTTTCTAACCCCCTTCTGTCTTCTTTTTGTCCATATTTATTTTGTCCTTACTTGCTGTCTACTTTTGTCTCAGCTTTCAATCATCCTTTTCTCTTGTTTACTGTATATACTTATTTTGTTTTTACTTACGATCTGTCCACCTTTGTCTCGGCTTTCTAACCCCCTTCTGTCTACTTTACTGTCCATATTTATTTTGTCCTTAATTGCTATCTGTCTACTTTTGTCTCAGCTTTCAATCCTTCTTTTCTCTTGTTTACTGTATATACTTATTTTGTCTTTACTTACGATCTGTCCACCTTTGTCTCGGCTTTCTAACCCCCTTCTGTCTTCTTTACAGTCCATAATTATTTTGTCCTTACTTGCTATCTGTCTACTTTTGTCTCAGCTTTCAATCCTCCTTTTCTCTTGTTTACTGTATATACTTATTTTGTCTTTACTTACGATCTGTCCACCTTTGTCTCGGCTTTCTAACCCCCTTCTGTCTTCTTTACTGTCCATATTTATTTTGTCCTTACTTGCTATCTGTCTACTTTTGTCTCAGCTTTCAATCCTCCTTTTCTCTTGTTTACTGTATATACTTATTTTGTTTTTACTTACGATCTGTCCACCTTTGTCTCGGCTTTCTAACCCCCTTCTGTCTTCTTTACAGTCCATATTTATTTTGTCCTTACTTGCTATCTGTCTACATTTGTCTCAGCTTTCAATCCTCCTTTTCTCTTGTTTACTGTATATACTTATTTTGTCTTTACTTACGATCTGTCCGCCTTTGTCTCGGCTTTCTAACCCCCTTCTGTCTTCTTTACAGTCCATATTTATTTTGTCCTTACTTGCTATCTGTCTACTTTTGTCTCAGCTTTCAATCCTCCTTTTCTCTTGTTTACTGTATATACTTATTTTGTCTTTACTTACGATCTGTCCACCTTTGTCTCGGCTTTCTAACCCCCTTCTGTCTTCTTTACAGTCCATATTTATTTTGTCCTTACTTGCTATCTGTCTACTTTTGTCTCAGCTTTCAATCCTCCTTTTCTCTTGTTTACTGTATATACTTATTTTTCCTTAATTACGATCTGTCCACCTTTGTTTCGGCTTTCTAACCCCCTTCTGTCTTCTTTACTGTCCATATTTATTTTGTCCTTACTTGCTATCTGTCTACTTTTGTCTCAGCTTTCAATCCTCCTTTTCTCTTGTTTACTGTATATACTTATTTTGTCTTTACTTACGATCTGTCCACCTTTGTCTCGGCTTTCTAACCCCCTTCTGTCTTCTTTTTGTCTATATTTATTTTGTCCTTACTTGCTATCTGTCTACTTTTGTCTCAGCTTTCAATCCTCCTTTTCTCTTGTTTACTGTATATACTTATTTTTTCTTTACTTACGATCTGTCCACCTTTGTCTCGGCTTTCTAACCCCCTTCTGTCTTCTTTACAGTCCATATTTATTTTGTCCTTACTTGCTATCTGTCTACTTTTGTCTCAGCTTTCAATCCTCCTTTTCTCTTGTTTACTGTATATACTTATTTTGTCTTTACTTACGATCTGTCCACCTTTGTCTCGGCTTTCTTACCCCCTTCTGTCTTCTTTACTGTCCATATTTATTTTGTCCTTACTTGCTATCTGTCTACTTTTGTCTCAGCTTTCAATCCTCCTTTTCTCTTGTTTACTGTATATACTTATTTTGTCTTTACTTACGATCTGTCCACCTTTGTCTCGGCTTTCTAACCCCCTTCTGTCTTCTTTTTGTCTATATTTATTTTGTCCTTACTTGCTATCTGTCTACTTTTGTCTCAGCTTTCAATCCTCCTTTTCTCTTGTTTACTGTATATACTTATTTTGTCTTTACTTACGATCTGTCCACCTTTGTCTCGGCTTTCTAACCCCCTTCTGTCTTCTTTACAGTCCATATTTATTTTGTCCTTACTTGCTATCTGTCTACTTTTGTTTCAGCTTTCAATCCTCCTTTTCTCTTGTTTACTGTATATACTTATTTTTTCTTTACTTACGATCTGTCCACCTTTGTCTCGGCTTTCTAACCCCCTTCTGTCTTCTTTACAGTCCATATTTATTTTGTCCTTACTTGCTATCTGTCTACTTTTGTCTCAGCTTTCAATCCTCCTTTTCTCTTGTTTACTGTATATACTTATTTTGTCTTTACTTACGATCTGTCCACCTTTGTCTCGGCTTTCTAACCCCCTTCTGTCTTCTTTACTGTCCATATTTATTTTGTCCTTACTTGCTATCTGTCTACTTTTGTCTCAGCTTTCAATCCTCCTTTTCTCTTGTTTACTGTATATACTTATTTTGTCTTTACTTACGATCTGTCCACCTTTGTCTCGGCTTTCTAACCCCCTTCTGTCTTCTTTACAGTCCATATTTATTTTGTCCTTACTTGCTATCTGTCTACTTTTGTCTCAGCTTTCAATCCTCCTTTTCTCTTGTTTACTGTATATACTTATTTTGTCTTTACTTACGATCTGTCCACCTTTGTCTCGGCTTTCTAACCCCCTTCTGTCTTCTTTACAGTCCATATTTATTTTGTCCTTACTTGCTATCTGTCTACTTTTGTCTCAGCTTTCAATCCTCCTTTTCTCTTGTTTACTGTATATACTTATTTTGTCTTTACTTACGATCTGTCCACCTTTGTCTCGGCTTTCTAACCCCCTTCTGTCTTCTTTACTGTCCATATTTATTTTGTCCTTACTTGCTATCTGTACACTTTTCATCTGAGATTTCTATCCTCCTGATTTTTCTATATCCGCTTTTTCAATTTACGTCCATTACCTTTTTTAACTCTTGCACTTCTTGCTTTTTTCTTTCATCTCTTTTAATTTTTCCTTACATTCTCCTCTTTTTTCCTCCCAGTCTTTCCTGAATTCATTTCTCTCTAGTTACCTTTCATTCTATATTCATCTTTCATTTTACCTCATTTTATATAACACTTCTCTTGCTTTCAAATCTATTCCTTTTTTCTTATTACCTCATTATTTACATTATTTTCATGCAGACTATTGTCCTTATCTTCGGTGTTGTTATCACAATATTTTGACTGTTGTGCCACCCTGGCTTTCATCAGGTACGAGTTGATCTGTGTAACCTCCTAGGAATTTTGAACTAAACCCTTTATTCAATCCATAGGATAGATTGTTCTCATTCAACTCACCATCTAGTTCTTATTTAGTACTGCTCAATTATTGTACACAAGTTCATTACCTGAGCAAGGCAGTGTGTACTGAGACTCAGTGAAAATGGGGTGAACAATAACTGAGTAGAACTAAATAAGAACTAGTTGAGTTATCCCTAGATACGGTCAACAGAACAAGGACAATCTACTCCTATATATTAAGAAAAGATTCAGTTCAAAATTCCTTGACGGTCACTCACATGTGTCTACAAGCACCTGATGAAGGCTAGAGAGCACAACAGTTGAAACATTGTAAAAATAACAACAAATATGAGGACAATAGTCAATCATATAATAATTGTGCGTGTCCCTCTCTTCATTAATTCACACAACCATTACGCCCAGCCAATACCTCATAAATAATGGACTATTCTATTTTGACTGCATGGAAAGATAAAAACATATCAGAGACACTACTTGGTTTCAATAAGAAAAAAAGAAAGTAAGAAAGATAGACACGTTTAGTGTCTACTTCTAAAACCTCATAAATAATATATTCCATTATGATCACTTAAGAAAATAAAAGGCATATCAAAGATGCTACTTGGTTTCAGTCAGAAAATGAAAGAAAGAAGGTAATATAGAAGTATTTAACATCTGTTTCAGTGAAATGGAAAAAGTTGTCAATTTCAAATCTTTTCATTTGTATCCCCTTACTTCTTAAAATAATGACCAGCATTCATATTTATGATTGTAATTTAATGTTTTGTTAAAGTTGTTAAGCTCAAATCATTAAGGATGTGATAGGGGAATTTCTATGGATATTTTATTATTAACATGAGTTTATTCAGTTAATATTGATTGAAGAATTAAGATTCATCAGAAATTTAAAATATGAAAACCGTTAAATATTTATGGATTAAAACTCATGTAAATAACAAAAGTTACCTGCACAAAAAACAAAAATTGTCAAAACAAATTCAAATATCAGCTGAAGGTGGTTTGTTTTAAATAGAGTCAATGACTTATGACCTTGGCAAACCAATCAGCTATAACTGCTTCATCTATACAAGTCTTATACACAAAGTGCTGCTACATACATTGTCAGTCTTGACATGGAGTTACTAACATCTTTCGTAGATATATGTTTTTTTCTTGAACTTTAACCTTTTTCAGATTTAAAACTCTCCTTTACACACTCTGTCCTTCTTACACACACACACACACACACACCCTATATACTCACACTTTTTTATAAACTCTTTTTTCTTTTCTTTTTCCCCCCAAAATATTTTCCAGTCTTTGTACTTCCTTCTTCTTTCCTCAGAAATATTTCTCTCACTCTTTCTCTCCCATTTACTTTTCTTCTTCCTTTCTTTCTTATAAATATTTCTTTCTCTCTCTCCCTTTATCTATATTTCCTGTGTTTCTTCCTCTCCCCAATCTTTCCATTTTATTAACATATATCTCATTCGTTCCTCTCCAGCATCTACCCTTTCTCGTCTACAACACTATTCTTCACACTTTTCTCTCCCTAATCTTTTACTTTGTCATCTCTTTTGCTTAATTACACTTGGCATACGCATGTCTGTTGATTCCATGGGAAGTCAGATGAATTAATGAGAATTTTCTAATATACTTACCTCAGTAAATGAAGCTGCAAGTCTTCTTCACAAGTATAACTAAAATAAAAGGGAAAAAAAAGGACAGAAAACAGGAAAAAATTGATTTTGATTTGAAATTAAAGGAAACAAAAAAAGGCAAATATTCCTTAACAAGTATTTCAATCAATTATTAGTGTTGATGAAATTCCTGCAAGCAAGAACTGCTGCAGAAGAATCTTTTATTCATTCTGTCTTTCTACTTATTTTTATATTCATTCCTTTGTACATTAAATTCTTTACTTAGATCTTTTAGTGAACTGGAACCTCTTTTGGTAAATACTTTGATTCTTTCATTAAACTTATTTGATAAAAATGAAACAATTTACCATCGAGTTAAATAAGGTGAACCTTATCCTTTAAATTTAGTAATATGAAAATAAAAAGGCAGTCTCTTACAAAAGGTAAAACAAAAGTATCAAAAATTTCATTGTGCCCAAAGATCAAAAATGGAACACATAGAAAATCAAAGACTTAAAATTGAATTGCTGCAATAATTTGAATTAGTTTTGTTCTTTTCCATCTTTAAAAAAAATTCCAAACTGAGCATTTAATTTCTAAATATTTTCTTTTTTGACAAATTCTATTTATTAACTTTGAAAATTCCATTTATTAACTTTCAAAATTTCTTACAGCTTTATTTTTTATTATTAGAATTTTTTATTATTAGTATTTCAGTTTAGGACATTTCATTCAATTATGGTATTTCTGACAGTCAATTTTATCTAAATAATTATTCAAAAGTTTTACTCTTTTATATATAAAGAAGTGAATAATTGAGGAATTCAACTTTTTTCAGTTCATACACATGTTTATACACTTGATTTTCTTTTCTTTATAGATGTCATTAAACAGTTTAAGAAAATAACATGTTTTAGGTTTAATTGTCCTTCCGAAGCAGTTGTCATCATCAAAAAGAAGAAAAAATTATCTCATTTTAGGTTAATTTTTACAACTTTAAGAGAAAATCAAGAAGGTAAAAGGAATAAATTTAGATATTCTATTCATCACCATTCTTAAAATTATACAGAAAAATTACACATCAAATTCTCTTTATTCATGAAAAAGAATTTAATTCTGGAAGAAAAATCCTTCAAAAGGTGAAAAAATGGACAAAATGGTTTCAACAAGCAAAATTTTACTTTGCGTGTGTGCCCAGACCAAGACATCTTTGGCAAGAATTTAGCATTTCTGGGAAGGTTCATATGAAAAGGCCTAAGCAGTCTGATTGACTTCTGGCATTTTTTCTGTAAATTTGCTTCATGGCATATCAGTTAATTTCTGAGATGTAAACAAAGTAGTTTTTAAGAAATGAATGGATATTATTTTTTTTAATTGGATGTTATTTCTTATTATTTTAAATACTATATTTTCATGGATACAAGCCAGTAGATGTAATTTACAATGTTTAAAAGAAATGAAGGATTTCCAGTCAAACATGTTTATCCACTAAAATATAATGTTTTAAGTCATATCAATTCATCCAAACAAATTTTCACCAAACGAAATGAAAAACAAGTTCTCTTTTTTTTTTTGTATTTTCCATGTTTTTTCTAGTTGTGTGGCTGTGTGGAAGACTGAATTTTTTTTCTAAAATGGTGATCTAGATAGGATAAATATTTCCTAAACTTAACCTAGCAAAGTGTTATAATAGAAAAAACTCTCATGGGGAAACATTTCATGAAAATTATAATTACTGACTTGTTTATTGTTACTCTACAGTAAGTAGCCAAATACAAACATTTACTAAGATTAGCTTTGTTTTTTTTGGGGGGGGGGTAAGCATTTCACCCCAAGCAAGGTGGGAGTGCCACTAGCACACAAGGGTTTACAGAGAGTGGGAGCAAGTGTAAAGAGGCGTCATAGAGGAAAGGATGAAGAGGGGGATAGGGTATAGATCAAGGCATCTGGAGATGTCGATTGACATTGCATTTGAATAGTTGAAGATTATAGCTATCAGGGAAGCAAGTAAGAGGAAGGGAGTTCCACAGACGAGAAGTGCAAGACATGAAGGTATTAGAGTAAAAGAGACGGCTGTATTTAACCGTTTCCACAGTGAAAGGGTGGGACCGAGATGCCAACCTAGTAGCACGTTTAAATTTATGCAGTTTGGGAACCAGCGAAAGTAGCTCATCGAAACAGTTACCGTGAAATTATTTGTAGAAAAGACAGAGAGAAGTGACGACATGTATGTGAGAGAATGACTGTAAACGAGATGCCAGATCAGTGACAATCACATTGCATATCCATCTCTGGATTTTATCAAGGACCTGAAGATGAACAGAGGGGGCTCCAGACGATATATGGCAGCAGTATTCCATGCAAGGATGAATGGTTCATTTATAGATTTGAAGGATGGCTAGAACAGAACCATAATAAATAGTATTCAATAGAGATCAGTCTCACAAAGCCAAAATCAGGGATTGTTGATTTGCTTATCAAAACATTGTATCAGATTGCTACATTTTTGATACATGTAAATATTTAAAAAGTAGTTAATTTAACAGTAACTAATGTACATCATGCAGAGGTTATTGTTGAAAAACAGGATTGGTATGTCACATTCAATTTCCAGCATTCACTTCCACAAAAATACCCTTGGAAATGTATAAATTTTTTTTTTTTTTCTCCCAGCTTTGGGTTGGTATCAGGGCAGACTAGCTTTGGTTGGCAACCAGTCTAGGAGAAAAATAACTCTAAATTAAAACCAACTAGGCATGGAGTTAGCAATTCCATCCCATAAAAACCTACTTGTTATGAAAGTCACAGCAGTGGCATCAAGCATGGTGAGGTTGTGGTACTGAGCATGTTGAGGCCATGACATACTACTTCACAGGGAATTCTACAGAGTATACAAACCTAGTAGATATAGAGTTAACAAACCTAGTAGATATAGAGTTAACAAACCTAGTAGATATAGAGTTAACAAACCTAGTAGATATAGAGTTAACAAACCTAGTAGATATAGAGTTAACAAACCTAGTAGATATAGAGTTAACAAACCTAGTAGATATAGAGTTAACAAACCTAGTAGATATATTTATTAATCACTAATATATTTTTCTGTGATTTTCTATGAATTTATTCCAGCATTTTAAAAAGTTTTGAAATTTGCTATCATTAAAGATATTAAATATTTCTTACCCGGAATGGATGATAATTTGACAATGTCAAGTTTGTTGGCGAATATAATGTGTAAGGAAGAATTTTCCATTTTAAATATTTTATTTTTTCTGGGCTTGAACGAGTATTGTCATAAATCGGTATAAATTTCTGCCTCCCTGATTTTCAAATATTCTTTTTTCCCAGTCTTCAAAGATGATTACCATAATGCTTCACAGTAGCAATTCCATCAGACCTCGGTAATTTATGACATGAGGTTTTGTAAGATAGTGGGAAGGGGAACCAGCATATACTAAATTCAAATTCCAGCCTAATCTGGTCTGTCACTTTTAGACTAATATCTTTGAGAAAAACAGGAAGGCATCACTTCTCCCCAAAGGTTACAGATTAAATAACTGGGTAAACTAGGCTCTCTAGCCTTGGCTGGCACTCTGTCTCAGAGAAAGACAATTTTGAATTCAAAACCATGGAGAATGCAACAGAAAGCCACACAACATTCTTTCCCAAGAAACCATAGCAATTCACAGATAACAAGAAAAAAATATCACCTACATCCTGAAAGGATAGGATATTTTTTAAAGTACTCTATACATATATATGTAAGTATTGTATAAGGTGATTTTCTAGGTGTAGTTTAGATGTGGCACAAGGCCAAAATCATGAAGAACCCAGTGAAAAATGAACACACTGTTCAGTCATAATTGAGACAAGCTTGCTAACCATTACACCACACCAACATGCCCTCATGCAAGTATTGTGTATGTATTTGTGTGTGTGTGTATATATATATATATATATATATATATATATATATATATATATATATATATATAATGTATGTATCTATAAAAAATATATATATAGAAAAAAACAATATATATATATATATATATATATATATATATATATATATATATATATATATATATGTATGTATATTCTTCATCAAGTCATTAATTTCTGTAGTTCACTGCTACTAACAAGCAGAAATGTTTTTTCGCTTGATAGCATGCTGGCCAAAACTAGTCAAGGAATCTAATTGAAATAATGAAAACAAAAGAATATTAATATACAACCCAGTGTGTCTGAAGATTTTAATTTTTTAATATTTTTTATTGTTCATGGAGACCTACTGGACACTATTCGAAATATGCTTGTTGACAACACTAATATAATAACATCATCTACATGCAAAAAAAGGTTAAAAATAATGGAAGCCGTATTAATAAAAACAAAAAAAACAATGCTTAATAATATTAACTTTGAACATGGACACAATATATTGACTGTGTTTTGCAAAATGAAAACATTTTATAAACATACATACCACAAAGTATTTCTTATTTAACAGTTAAAATATTTAATCCTTGAAAATGGCTGAATGTATAGCCAAAGAACATTGGTACAGTTTTTATATAATTTATCATCTAAAAAGAAAAAAAATTATTAGATTGCATGAGAAATTGTATAAAAAACTAAATAAACGCATCTTGTCTGTCGTATTCAATGAAAGAAGGATTGCTGCCTAAATACAGAAAAATATATATATATATATATATATATATATATATATATATATATATATATATTATTGTATATTGTTTCTTATGAATAATGTTATTGTTTTTGTTATTTTTTTTAAATGTTTCTGTGGAGGGCCATGATTGGCTACAACCTACAGTCACATGACAATATCTCTTGTGGTGAGGTCACAATTATCTACATCCTGCAGTGACATGACATTAAGAGAATACCTTTCATATCCTATCAAATAAAGAACAACAATCTTTCAAAAAATATTAGGACTTTCTGCCAATGCATTCATGACTTTTTACACTTCAGTTTATTATAGTGAGCCCACTTTTCTTTTTCTTTTATACAAAGCTCATGAGCCACTCAGGGTAGAGTGTTACTGTTGAAATGATTATGATGAACAATATGTGAAATGAGTAAAAGAGGAAGTAGCAAATGAATATTGTGAGGATAAGGATGATAAATAATGACTGACCCTTGACTTGAAGAGGTTAATGTTTTAGTGTAATTACAGGTGAAATGAGGGTGATTCAACTCTGTGGAAGTAGTACAGTGTGCCCTACATGTAAAAGTGTGAACTGCTGGAACTGAAGAATGGTGCTCATCTGAATATTTACCTTTAGTGACAGAGTAGCAATA
>OZ038488.1:116466752-116469252 GCA_964036315.1 Acanthosepion esculentum | reverse complement strand
TATTCAATATTCAATATCAAATATTAAAATTATTTCATTTACTGCATATACTTAAATATTGTGCAAATTTTATGATCAGTTTTTTATGATAAAAATAGTTGGTCACTCTACACACAGATAAGTTTTTTGAAGAGGTTAAAAATCAAGTACTGGTTGAATATATGTATGATTACAGGATGCGAGTGCTATTTGAGGACATTTTTAGTATGTTAAACAATCAGCAACTTCATAGCAAATAATGTATATATTTAATTCAAATTGACACAAATATCCTTCATGATACTTCTTTATCTAATTATTCTATGAAACCACCTTTGGCTTCAATGACTGTTTCTATTCAGGCTCGAAACCATCCACAAGCTGCAATAAAGTGGTCCCTATTCATTTTGGACATTACCTGGACAATGCCGGCCTTCAGTGCAGCTATGGTACTATGAGGATGTCGATTAGTCTCCCTTTCAACAACGCTCCACACGTAATAGTCCATAGGATTTAAATCTGGCGAGTTAGGGGGCCACATGTTGGGGGTCACATGATTGTAAAAATTCTCTGATAACCAATCCTGGGTTACAATGGCTTTGTGAGAAGGTGCAGAGTCTTGTTGACAGATTTATGGCCTTCCATTGCATACTCTAGTTTTCCAGGGCTTAACAACTGTTTTAAGAACATTAATGTATCCAGCAGCATTGACCCTAAGACCTTGTGGGAAAATGTAAGGTGGCATAACATGACCTTCACTGCTCACAAGTAAAACCATCACAGTAGCTGGATATTTGGTGTGCATCACCCTGGGTACTTCAGAAGGAGATGCATATAGCCACCTGTCATTCCGTCTGTTTTCTAATCTTGGTCAAAGTTTTTTTCATCAGAGAAAACCCAAACCATGCCATGTTCGTGGGGATTTTTCACTTTGTTCAGCAACCGTTTTGAACGCATGAGACGGTTTTCCTGTGTCTTCGCCGATATGAATTGGCCTTTGCTCATTACATATGACTGATATCGAATGTCCAGATGTACCACGGTTCTGATAGTCCACTCTGATACATGGAGTTTTTTGGCGATGGACCGCATTGATCTTCCGGGGTTCTCATCGATGATGTATTGAAAATTCCATATACATTCTGGTGTTCTCACGGTATCAAAGCCGTGCTGTGAATGCTTTTTTCTTTTTGCTACAGGGGAAACATCGCCATCACGTCCGTCTAGCTCCAACCAAACCTTATGAACAAATGATCTGGCAACATGTAAAAAAGTTACTGATTTTTAAATCCCAATATTTTGCAGCTAAAGCAATAATGACTGCATGTCTTTTCATTTCTTGGGTTAACATCTTCCTCTGACTGGGTTATTTGAAATAAAAAAAATAATATTATAAATGATTTCAATGTGTAGGGAACTTAAAACAATATGTCTTCAAATAGCACTCACACCCTGTATAAAGTTCCTTATTATAATTTATAATTATACGTATATTGGTAAAGAATCTAATTACCCACTATGTTTCCTTAATAACCTCCATAAATCTGTACAACATAGACTCTCCACTAACTCTAGCAGTAAATACATTTTTGACAAATACAAAACCAAATGCGTTGATGCATTAAATAAAAGTAAGCATAATGTTGAACTAAAGTACATCACTAACACTAGTGCAAATACCAATAGTAAATCTAAGAATAGAAAGTGTAATATTATTTGGTTCAATCCACCCTTCAACAGTAATGTCAGGACCAACATCGGTAGAATCTTTCTTAGGTTAGTACAAACATTTTAGTCATAATCCCTTACTTAGAAAAATCTTCAACAAGAACAACGTTAAGGTTATCTACAGCTGTACTAAAAACCTTAAACAATATTTAGCCCAACATAATAGTATAACCCTTAACAAATACTTAAGCAGCAATAGTAGCCCTGATGATCAAAAATGTAATTGTCGTAAAGGTATCCTCTGTCCCATGAATGGTAAATGCATGTAAAAAGGAGCTATCTATAAGGCTAGCATCAAGCACAATGACCAGATTAAATTTTATTTCAAATCTACTGCTAATAATTGGAAAAACATTTCTATTATCACAAAATGACCCTTAGCAACAAAAAATATGCAGACGCCACAGGAATCTCTAAGTTTTTCTGGAGTCTATTGGGGCAGCAGATCATTATTCAAACATATATTGTTAAATATAACAAGGAATGTCTATTATGTTTGATCATGAGCCGTTCTAAGTGTCGTATAGTGGATTTAGTTTCAGAAGAAAATAAAGATAAAAACTGTCCAACATTTGGATATTTTATTATTATGCTGTTCATCTGTTGATAGCATTTCTTTCTCTCACATGGTCATGTATGACATCATAGAACTGCATTACAAATTTGTGACCTGCATCTGCGATTCCATGACTGTTATTGACGCATAGCAAACTTCTATGTAAACATAACAGGTTGTTATATTTGATGGTGAACATCTCTGTTGTAATGTCCATATAAACTCTCTGATGATGGC
>OZ038488.1:116329252-116461752 GCA_964036315.1 Acanthosepion esculentum | reverse complement strand
GGGGGAATGTTGAAAAATAAATTGTGTTGGATATACGAATCTTTTTTGTATGTATCAGCTAGCAACAGGTGAATAGCAGACTGCAGGTGCATTTCACAAAGAATCCAATAAAGTTACAGTAAATGAGAGAGAGAGAGAGAGAGAGAGAGAGAAAGAGAGAGAGAAAGAGTGTCAGATATTTGAGAACACATGCTTAGCAGGTCATAAATGGAAGATGACATGATATTAGATTACATGACATTTACCAAATCTTATCATTCTACTTTCCCCTTAGATGTATCAGGAGCATTTACATGGCATATAGTTAATAACTAATCTATTACAGATCTCTTTTGACATATTGTTCTAATTTTCAATAGCAAAGCACTCTACTAAGTTTGAAGGTTGTCTTGAATGAATCCTAAATTTAAGCTCTCACCAAATTCTTTCTATTGGATCCCAGTCCAGAATCATTCAAAGCCAAACTAAGATATTGGATCTTATTGTCTTTGCACCAGTTTTTAACCGGGCATTTATGTGTTTCTGGGGGCACAGTGAAGTAATAAATTGCAGTTTGGATTGAGGAACTGGAGAAGTGGGTTGGAATTCCAGTCAAATTCATTACATTTACTTACGTGCTGATACCCTTGGAAAAGGTATGAATTGATCTCTTCTTTGCACCACCTATAGGTAAATAGCAGGACAAACTTGGTTCTATAGCCTTGGGTGTCACCCAGTCTAGGAGAAGGAAAAACTCTGAATTAAAAACCAATCCGGAGAAGGCTGGGCTCTATCACACTATCTTACACAAGACACACCACTTCTACTGCAGTACATGGGATGCCCCTATGGCTCTAATGAGTTAAGGGACTTGTGATCATGATCATGAATTATGTGTTTAGGATTATTATTATTATTATTATTATTATTATTATATTATATTATGTTGGAAAGAGAAATGTCTTCTTCCAAAGAGGTACCTGACTAAATCATTCAGATTTCCCTTTAAAATATCAAAGAACAGGGTGGACCAAAAGTCGTGTCACCCCTACTAAAATGTAATGAGACAATAGAAGTAATACAGTAATACAAAGCACATGTACTGGATTCAGTTTATTCCCTTTCACTGATGCTGTCACATATCAAGAAAGTCTGTATGAACACGATCATTTTTGTGGCATGTCCTGTGTGATATTTTACAAAGCTGTGCTTTGTTGATTGTTGCAAAGGCTCTCCGAACAGCATCCTTCAACTGGTGAGTATTCTAGTATTGTTCATGTGAAATTCTCTCCTTTGATAATACCCCACAGTGCGTTGCAATAGAAAATTATATTATGTAGGGATGACAAGACTTTTGGACCACCCTGTACTTTGATGATGATGATGATGATTATGGTGACGACTATTACTCATATAAAGTCCTCCTGTAGCGCATGTGATGAAAAACAGTCCCACACCCTGACACTGCTACTTTCATGCTTCACAACTCTTATAATATTCTCTGGTTAGAATTCTTTGTTCTTTCTCCAAACATAATGTAGGGAGTTGAGGTCAGATTACTCCTTCTTGATCTTGTCAGACCCAAGAATATTCCAGTAGGTATCTGAATTATATAAAATCTTCTTAACAGACTTCAGATATGCCTCTGTGAGGGATTTCTTCAGCATTAGTACTTTTTGTAGTTTACAAGATCACAAAAGATGCTGGTGGAGTTTATTGCTAATAGCTTCAGGTACAACTGTTGTTCCTGATGTTTGGAAATCTATCAACTCTTGGTAAGTAATACTTGGCTGCTTTCTTACATTCTTAAATGTTTCTTATGACTTGGCTGGAAATCTGAGGGGCACCCAATCAATAACAATTCAATGTCAAGCCATTTTCTTTCCACTAGCAAACCAATGGTACAGGGATGAAATCACAGCTCTTTACTAAAGGCTCTGTAACATTTATGCCTACGATAAAGGCTAACTACAAAATACCCCTATATAATTTTTCTCAGTTTCTAACACATGGCTGTCAATGGAACAACAGCTAATGGTTAATATACCACATCATTATTCAGAGACTGTTAACTACTATTTATGTTGATTGATTCGTTTTTTACATCTTATGAACCCTTTGCAGGTTATTTAAAGCCAGAAAAAATTTTTAGATTGTAAGAATTTTGTTTTTAAGATAATAATTCAGTGATACAAGGCTTTCCCAGGGATACTTGCCTGTAAGTGAATATAATGGACCCAACAATTCCAAACCATTATCTATTAAAACACCCACACATCCAAGTTTACAGCACCTGATATTCTCAAGTAGTCACCTATCTAGCTACTGACCAGGCTCACATTGCTTAACTTCAGTAATATAATCAATATAATGAACCCAACAATTCTAAGACATCATCCATTAAACCATCGACACATCCAAGCTTACAACATCTGATATTCTCAAGTAGTCACCCATCTAGCTACTAACCAGGCTCACATTGCTTAACTTCAGTAATATAACCAATATAATGAACCCAACAATTGTAAGGCATTATCCATTAAACCACCCACACATCCAAGCTTACAGTATCCGATATTCACAAGTAGTCACCCATCTAGCTACTGACCAGGCTCACATTGCTTACCTTCAGTAATATAATCAATATAATGAACCCAACAATTCTAAGGCATTATCCATTAAACTACTGACGCATCCAAGCTTACAACATCTGATATTCTCAAGTAGTCACCCATCTAGCGACTAACCAGGCTCACATTGCTTAACTTCAGTAATATAACCAATATAATGAACCCAACAATTGTAAGGCATTATCCATTAAACCACCCACACATCCAAGCTTCCAGTGATATGACTGTAAACCCATCTGCTATTTAGTATCTTCTAAAATAACCTACAGCTGTTTAGAACCAATGTTATTAGTTTATTTGTTTAATGAATGGGCATTGGATTCTTTTGTTTCATCTTTTTCAATATGTTTTATAGTTTTTTATATATTTATTTGTTGGAATACTATAGCATAGCACTATGCCATGCATGAAATCAACCATCAACCCAAACTATGACTCAGTAGACCACATTGCCAATTCTCCAGAACTCAATTAATAACATCATGAACCCAGGTAAGGCACTGTATCAGGTGTTGTGGTGTTAACAAGGTCACCCTAGTGGGTACTCTACTCCCATTTCTCATTTAACCTAAAGGATATTGAACTGAATAGCTAAACATGCATCTTGAATATGGACATGGTTTGAGCCAGTGTCTCTAGTCTGTCTTTGCAGACAATTCAAACCAGGTGAGTCTGGTGGCAATTATTAAGGTTCACACTGCTCTGCCGACAGTGGATGATAATGCCCTTTATCCGATATCCCCATGCATACGTAACTCCATACACCAGGTATGTCAAATATTCCCACAATTGCAGGAATGGAATTTCCCATCCATCTGATGCCTACTATCATGCTCTATTTGAACTCTCAGAATTTAAATCTCTTGCCTTGAGCAGCCTTGTCAATTTACATTGATTCACCAGATGTCATACTACAACTGACATTGGTTTGGACATTCTTATGGTGTCAGAGTATGGAGGTACCACCTACCATTACCCTTGTATACTGCCACCTATAGTGTAGTAGTCAGTGTATATATATATATATATATATGTATAGATGAGAAACAGATATGAAAGAGTTAAGAGAAAATCATATTCAAATTGTAACAGAGCTAAATAGTTTGATTGGGTGGGTGAAATAATTAGATAGCTACCTCGTTACCAAGATAAATGGAGATAAGAAAGTATTGGGTCGAAACACGAGACACTCATAGAAAATAATTATGCTAAAATGATAGAAAGACCTGAAAAGATGGAGATAACTTCAGTGTTATCTAAATAGATAGATGGGAGGATAATTAGATTGATCGTCTGATAAAATATTGAAAAGTAAATAGACGAGTCAGTAGATAAGATTAGATAGAAAAATAATTGAGAAAAATGTGATAGATTAACAGATAAGAAAATGCCTATAATGAGAGATAGAGACTGAGAGATACATATGAAAATAATTAGATAAGAAATAGTTTGATAAAATAATTAGCTAAATAGAGGATTAAACAGACGATATATATATATATATATATATATATATATATATATATATATATACTTGTGTATCATGCAACTTTTGAATACCTAGTTTTGAAGCCAATTTTAAGGAGGTCACATCATCCATGAGATATAAAATTAGCATATGTACTGCTATCCCTAGCTACACTGTTGACCTAACTATATATATATATATATATTTATTGTAGTCAAGAAATACAGCTGTATTTAAAATAAACATGATTTTGATAAAACTGATGTTTTACTTCACTGTATCCAATAATAATGCATATAATATTCACATATTCGTATCATATTATGAAATACGAAGATAGTGAATATGCATCTTTTCTCATTCACTTGTTTATGGCTATATGCATTTACATAACAAGTATAGCATTACTGATGATAGTTTTATCATTCTCTTTTACTTTTTAAATTATTTAACTAGAAGATGGGATAAAGAGATAGGTGAAAGGTTAGTCTATTGCAATTTGGTCTCTCAAAAAAGGAACTCGCACGATACATGGGATACATGATAAAATAATTTTTTATCAGTGAAAATTTGGGGATCGCACAATATGTAAAATCATGTATTAGACGTGTATGTATATATATATATATATATATATATATATATATACTGGGTGTAACAGGAAAATTGTCCAAATCATGTACCAGCAAAATTGTCCATTTGTTAGATTAAGTTCGAACTGTTGTATCTTAGAAATTCTTAGAGGTTTTTATAACACTATAGGACTCTACTTTGAGCAATAAGAATGTATAATTACTCGCCAATCTTAACAGAAGAATCGTGATAAAATCGATCATAAACGAAAATGACACGTTCATTATTAATTAATCATAACTGAGGATAAGAAGCTCATGAAGGATTGCAATAATGTTCAAACATATATATATATTATTCCGGGATCATTTTACAACTTATTCAAAATGATCTTCACCCTCTCTAACATTCTAACTTTCTGTCCTAGAGTAACAATGTGCCTCACAGGTTTTACATATGATTTCATTTTCAAGTCTTTTTTCACTGCTCTTTGGACTGTCATAGCTGAAACTCCTCTTTTACATGCCAAATGTCTTATGGATTAAGTTGGATCTTTTCTAATTGACCTCTTTAGCTCTAATTTGAAATGATGATCCCTTTTCCTGTCACTGTTGTGACCTCCTGCTCCAGTTTTTCTCTCTATTGTTCCCTCTTTTTAAACTTATTCACCATTCTCATGATGGTTCTTGAATGGATTTTGAAGATGGAAGCCAGAGTATGAATGTTGGTACCATTACTGAAGACCTTGATGATCTTTTTCCTCTCACCATTGGTCATTTGGGAAGACAGTGGAGATGACACAAAATGATTCAACCTGCTCTCTTTTGAGATGAATGACTCTCTTTCGAGATGAATGAGGATTTTTTCAGATTCATATGACAAATGATGTCAAGATGGCTAAACGTCTTATCAGAAAACCTTGAAAAAAGAAAATTAATTAGTTTAGTGTTTTTTTAGATATTAAATATTTTGTTGGAGGATTAATTATGCTGTTACATGATTTCGACAATTTTACTCTTACACATTATATATATATATATATATATATATATATATATATATATATTTATATGTATATATATATTTGTCATCCACAGACAGACTGTTTCGCTGTTTCACAGCTCATCAGTGTGACTAGACATCCGGTTGCCTCTAGCTAGGATCGAAACCCGACTGAATTGGCGTCAGTCGAAACTTCTACCACTAAGCCATCAGCGCACAGCAGGGATGAAGGTGAATTTTAGCGTGTTTATTTTTAGATTTAGATAAACACACAGTGACTGACAGTGACTCAATTCTGCTGAAGAGTCATAGATATATAGATAGATAGATAGATAGATAGATAGAAATATATATATATATATATATATATATATATATATATATATATATATATATATATTTACAGAACACCTAAGCAAGACAAAAATGGCAAACCTTACCATAGTTGAACTGAACTGAATGGAGATTGTTTGGACTATGTCTTCATGAAATCCAAACAGTGATGCCTTGTCTTTGTTTAAATTTTAATAGAAGACAGAATAATGCATGAAAACTGTTAGCATGTTTGTGGCCATAGTGAAGTCAGGATGCCTTCCTCTCTCAGAATCTTTTGTGTGATATGGTTTCAGCAGGGGAACAAGTCACCATGTGCGGATGATTGGTACCTAGTTGACCTTTAGATAAGAACGACAAAACTTCGGCTGTAGCATTAGATATCTCAAAAGCCTTCAACAGGGTTTGACGTGCTGGCCTTCTCCAGAAACTCAAGGGCTATGATGTCTCTAGATAAATACTTGGTTTTAATCCAATCATTTCTAACAAATCATGTAATGAAGGTTGTGTTAAGCTGACATGCTTCTCGTTCATTTCATATTAATACAGGAGTCCACCAGGATTGTACCCTTGGACATACATTGTTTTTTTACTTTCATCGACAACCTTTTTGATGTCATCAGTTCCCAACTAGGTATTTATGCTGATGGCACAACTATTTACTCCTGTTAGGGTTGCATGTCTGACAGGTCTGACAAAGTAAAATTGGCAACTGCTCTGGAAAAGAACCTCTGACCTCAGTGGTTAACTGGGACAAGGAATGGCTTGTAAATTTTAATGCCTCCAAAACAAAACTTTCATTTAATCACCATAGAGAAACCTTTCTGCCTTCCAACAGTATGGCTGATGCTAACCTCCAGGAGAGCAACTCTTTGCACTTTCATGGTCTCACATTTTTCACTGAGATGAAGTGGAATTATCATATTGAATCAATTTCTAGTTCCATTGCTCAGAAAGTTAGTTTATAGTGTTATGCCAAACAATTTTTTTCATCAGAATCTATCTTGCACATTTTTAAATTTACCATTCATCCATGCATTGAATATTTCATATGTTTTTAGTGCTCCTACTATAGATCTCAAGATTTTTAACAAAATCCAAAGAAGGGTTTTGTAATGCAATTGATCCTGACCTGGCATTTTGACTTCAGTCACTTTCTCACCAGTGTGATGTGGCTTCCCTCTATCTTTTCTACAATGATTTTCATGGCCGTTAGTCTGATGAGCTTTTCTTCTTAGTGTCTTGACTACATGAATTTAAGCATGTTACAAGAGTTGCAACTAGATCACACTGTTTTACTGTTGAACTAGATTTATGCAACCATATGTTCTATTCTAATAGTTTCTTTTCTCACACGTTTTGCCTGTGGAACTCCCTTCTCTGTCACCTACAATCTTTAAAAATTTAAAGGCAACACCAATCATCATTTTCTTCCTGAATCCTGCTCTTTTATTTTCCTTTCTCTTCACTAAAATCTTCTTATTCTCTTTCACTGCCATGCATCCTAATGGCATTATTGCCATACTTGTGGTGAAACAATTTTTATAACAAATCTCATTCTCCCACCTGCTTCCTCCAAGAAACAATGTCTACCACTCTGTTTCAGCTGTGATAAACGAGGAAAAAAAAAAGCTGAAGAAAATTGTTATTGATTCAGTTAATGATGCCCTGTTGTAATCCTATTGAAGAACTAATCATAAACCTCTAAAATTCAGAGATGACACACAATTCAGCAATATATATATATATATATATATATATGTATGTGTGTGTGTGTGTGTGTGTGTGTGTGTGTGTGAATTACTTAAAAATGAAACTCTATTACCCCATTCATAGGGTCATTTCACCCCCTGGAATATTCTCCCTGGGCTTGTCAATGCAAAAATGTTTGTTAAGAAAATGAATTTTAATGTTTTTTTAATAAAAAATAAGAATTAAAGAAGGAAGGAAAGAAAGAAGAAAAAGAAGAGGAACAAACAACAAATAAGGGAAATGGCATTAAAAGAGAGATAAGGAGACAAAAGAAAACTAAGTTAGAAAAGAATGAACAGGAAGTCATGGCATAGACAAGTCTAGACAGAAATTAAAAACGGTTAAAATGACCTATGTTTAACATATCAACTCTTGTTCAAATGGGAAAAACTTATATAGGAAAATGCAAACATAAAGGTTAAGAAAAAGAAGAGTTTTAAAGATTAAAAGAAAATTATAATCTAAAAATAATACTATTATATTTAAGTATCTGTCTATATTTCAGAGATGAGTTATTATGTACATTATTTGGACTATTGTCCTCATCTTTGTCGCCATATTTATTACAACGTTTCAGCCTTCTTCAGGTGGTTGGAATGTTGAATTGAACCCTTTATTTCATTCACTGGAGTAGACTGTGCCATCTTTAATGGATGTCAGTTACCAGTTATCCTGTTAATTTCCCTCTGAAAGTTCTCCACTGCCTTAACCGGGTATTGAACTCATACTTTTTGGGTCCTGTCACTGGATGTAACTAACACCTTTATTCACTGAAGTCCTTGAGGACATCTGTATATGAATTTCAGGGTATTATAAACCTAATGTCTTCAGCAACCATTTTTTTTGGTGCTCATATTGCAATTTTTGCTGTTATCATCATGTTTTTACCAGAGCTCATATTGCAATTTTTGTTGTTATTATCACTTTTCTCTGGCACTCATTATTATTAAACATGGCATGTGGAACTAGAACAGTCTACCTCAGTGAGCAAAATAAAGGGTTCAGTTCGACATTCCAACCAACTGCAAATGGCTGGAGCATACAACGGCTGAAACGTTGTAATAAATATGGTAACAAAGATGAGGACAATAGTCCGAATAATGTAAATAATATATATAATTTTAATATTGTATAAAGAAATTTTTATTAAAAATTTTAATAATAACTCATATTAAATTTTTATATAGTTATATCAAATTATTATTAAGGAAAAATTATTATCAAGAAAAATTTATTTACTTATTAAACAGTAAATAATAATTTAATAACTTATTAGTTATTTATTTAGTCTAATGTAATTAGACTTAATAATTTTAATTCTTATATTTTATGAAGTAAATTTATTATTTTTATATTGAATTTAAATATAATCCTTAATAGAATATTAAAATGATTAATGTAAATATGATATAAATATAAAATGAAAATATAAATTTAATATTTAAATATTATTAATATAATATATAATATATTAATATTTATTATAATAATTGATATAAATTATTATTAATATAAATTAATAATTAACTAATCAAAGTTTTTTACTATATAATTAAATATATTTTTAATATATAATTAAATATATATTATTGAATGGATTAATTGATATTAGTTTAATAAATATTCAGCAAAAGAATTATACTATAAATACACTCATAAATTAGTCCAACTAAAGTAGTAAATAAATAATTTATACAATGCTACTATTCTTCTGCTGTATTTTTTTCCAACATTCGTATTAATCTCTCTGATTATGATCTCCCTGAAAACACAAAAAGGAATTTTTTCAACCTTGGTTAAGATTAATCCAAATTTAACATTATTCATTTAAAAAAGGAAATATTATTGTAGCAGACACCCTGGAGGGAGGCGCGATGGCCCGAGCGCCCCCGTGTCGTAAATGATGATGTCACAAGGAGCCCGCCACATTTTTACTTTGTGATCTGACTAGGTGAAACAATATGGACAACAGAACGAAGATGTTCATGATTTACGCTGGGTTTATTACATGAAGGAGAAAAGTGGTGTATATATTGGTAATGCTGACGGTTGGACGTTGATGATGCGTGACCTCCCGTAGTAAACACTACCAATAGTATACGGGAAAGGTTGGTTAGTGGTCACAGGTGGGCTTTGCTGGTCGTCTGGTTTGGTTAGCTGGTCTGGTTATTGCTGCTGGTCGGCTGGTTGAAGGTGCCGGTGCTGGTCGTTGCAGATAGTTGCTGGCGTTGCTGGTCGAGTCCGAATATTGAAACCTCCCGTAATAAATACAACTGGTGTGTACGGGGAAAGGTTACGGACGACGTGCGGGCAGCCAGTAGGAGTGGAATTCCGAGAGTAGAACATGGGCCAGAAGTCAGAAGTAGAGAGCGGGATAGTTCCAACTCGCGTGCAGTTGGCAGACAAAAAAAATGGGAGCGTAAATTAATACACAGCTCGGGGGCGGCCTCCTGGCCTCAAGGCCAGGAGGCTGTGCACCGACCGTGTCAGAGCCGACCGGTCAGTACCGTGGATTTACTTGACCTCCCACAGGGCCAGGTTGTGACATAAGGTCGGGGTTTAATGTGGGAAGGGAGGGGCGTTGATAATATTAAATTGTATTAAAAACTAATTAAGAAAATTAGTTTAGTTTTTGAGGCATTAAAATTGACAAGTTATCTTTTGCCACAATTAACGACAATCTTGAGGTCAATTTCTACATCAACTACCATTTTGACTTTGTCAGACTGATTACCATCAAGGCAGGAGTAAATGGTTGTGTCATCAGCATAGATACCAAGCTGAGAGCTGATGTCATTGGCAAGGTCAAAAATTAAAAACAAAGTAGAAGCAAGGATGGATCCCTAAAATGAATGAAAACTGAATGTAAAGATTTTTTAAAAAAATAGACCCCCAAATTGATGTCATTAAAAAATCTGCCAAAATGAGGCCAGATGGTTTCAATTTTCTATGGCAAAAATGTTACAAGTTGGGCCCGGCTTTGATTTAAAAAAAACCCAAAAAAACAACCTAAATTTGAATTGAAAACTGACTTGGTTTGATTAGATGGTGACTTGATATTTTAACCAATGAAGATAAAAAAATTTTTAGGCCCTCTAAGTAATTGATTTACAAGTCAGTTTTAATTCATATATTTGTTATATAGGAGAGAAAATTTTTACTAAAAGAGCAGAATAGGACAGACCAGAAAGTGTTTGATATTCTTGGTGTGTAAAAACTGCTACTGAAAAGGGATTGAGCCACTCATGTGAAAGACTGTCACCAGGTAGAACGGCTTAACCGTCTCGGCATGTAAAGTCTACTGCAGCTGAGAAAAGCAATATACCACACGGTAAAAGACTACTTCTATTAGATAATAATAATAATAATAATAATAATAATAATAATAATAATAATAATAATAATAATGATAATAATCTAAATTCTCATTATATGAACAACTTATAAGGACAACCGTTCGAAAAATCTGAACATTTGTCAAAATGACCCGGAACAGCAGTTTCGTCGATGTCGGTCAATCTTTTTTCACCTCCATTCAAATTTCAATTTTCAATCTGTGAACCAATGATATTTTGAATTGTGAACTTTTCAAAGTAAATTTCTTTTGTTGCTAAGAAATTTAACTCTTCCTGCATGAAAAAAGCGACTAATTTTAAACTAGGAAAAACTGACTCAATAAACATCCTTTATCAGTTTTACCTAAAAGAACATGTCTAAATAAATGACTGCTGCCTAAATATATTATCTTCAGTATGTTTTTATGTCAGATTTTATGATGCATATTAACGTTTTCACAATAAAATTGCTATTTTAGGATTTTCACAAATTGCCTGCTAGTGGGGGGGGCATCTAATACACACAAAAGGTGATGCTGTATAAAATAGTATAAAAGTTTATAAAACACTCTTTCAATCTCCAACCACAGGATGCCACAGTGACAAATATCTCATTTCCCCTTTGGGAAGTTTTCTTCATTGCTGGTCGAATCGACTTTTTAGTGCCAACTGAAACACGTGATACAATGCATTCAAAAACCACAACATTTTCACTACAAGGCAAGAAAATATCCCACGCACACATGCACGCACACACACATGTTCTGTTTATAGATAACAAATAATTTGAGCTTGCTAACCAGACGTTTCCTCTGTAGCTAAATGGTTATAGCATGTGAGGCTATATGACAGTTCCGTGTCAGATGCAGGTTTGATTGCTGTCGGAGGACACATATTTTTTATGAAATTTCTCAGACATTCAGGCCGGTAAATGTTATTAATACTGTTTATTATAAACAGAGCATTTACTTAAATATTTATTCGAAAAAAATAACGTATAAAAAGAAAATATATTAAAATAAATGTTGGACTTAGTCCATTTCATAATATATATATATATATATATATATATATATATATATATAATTAATGTACATTTACTAAATTATGTTGATAAAATTATCAGGATATACTTATATAACAGCTACATTTCAGCTTATATCATGTGCTTCTTCTTTTTATTCTATGTGTTCTGTCTCTTCAGTACATGGGCGGTCATGGCTCTCCACAATATCCTTAGTAAGTTTTGTCTTTTGGCAATCTCTCCTAATCCCTTTTCTGCCAGCCATTTGCACAAGTTCATTAGGAAGGTTACTCGCTGTTTTCCTCTGTCTCTCTTGACATGTTCTGTATGTCTTGTGAGTATCAAATTCCCAAAGCCCTCTTTCCTCATTTTGTATCCTAGAAATTTAAATTGTCTCTCTTTCTGATGTTATATATAATTGTGCTTTTAGTTTGCTGTTTTCTTAAATAAATACTCACATGCTCACTCTCTGGTAGTCTCAGCTTCCGTCTATAGAACCTCATTTCTGTTGCCTGGTCAATTCTTCATCTGTGAGAAGATTGGGCAATATTAACTGCCCTATTGTAGGATCGATATTAAGTAACAGTTTAGCACTCTTTTCTTTGTTTCTAACGAATTATTTTCTTGTGTGAGATTTTATGGGGATTTTTCATCATATTGTAAATAAATGTATACTATTGTATAGTGAATGATATTTTTTTAATTCAGATGAATAAAGATTGCCATGGGTCGTAAACAAAGAAACAAGTTTTAAATAACAATTAAAACTTGTTTCTTTGTTTACGACCCATAGCAATCTTTATTCAAAAGTGATATAAACGCAAATGTTGGAAAAAGTTGGTTACCCACCCAGAAAATATCTGAAAGAATTGATGTAGAAACTTAAAGAAAAGCTGTAGAATATAAAGGACAGTAACTGAAGACAAGAAAAAATTTGGTTTCCCACCCAGAAAATATCTGAAGGAATTGATGTAGAAACTTAGAGAAAAGCCAAGGACAGTAACTGAAGACAAAAAGCAACCTAACTACCAGAAAGAGAAATATGTATTTTGGGTGAAGCAGTACATGAAAACCGATTTCTCAAAAGTAACTTTTACAATGAATGCTGGATTATATTGAATAGGCTTGACCCAAACAAAAACAGACAAAAACCAGTTTCCCCTTTCTATAAGTTAGCACATGTAGAAAGCGTTGCGCTTCAGTTCCTGTGCAGCACGTAGTGCCCGAGCTAACTGCCGTACGAGAGAGTGCTCACGATCAGGACTTTGATGAGTTCAGTCTGATTGTTTCAAACTCTCTTTGTCACACTGCAAGCTGTGGTAGCAGCTTTGCCAGTACGCTTACTTAGTTCAGTGGTTACAGCAAAACAAACAGTCCACAAAAATAAAGCGACGAATTCAAAAATGTTTACTCCCCACAGCACAACAAACTTGTGGAATCTTCCACATTAGCCTTCCACCCCTTACGGAAAGATGTATTATTCTCTTAAAAAAGCCTTAACCAATCACCACTTCGTTTTTGTAAACTCAATCTTCTATTGGTTAAGAAACAGATCTTTTTCCCGCCAAGCTCCCTGGAGCCGGTTTTGAAACACCAAAGTCTATAAAAGGCAACCGCATGACTCAATACAAGTCAGTCAGCCATCGAGTTTCGTGAAATGCTACCAAACTCCACGCGTGTCAATTCACTGACTCAACATCACTTCAGAATTCTCAACAAACTCAACACAACACTCAAACAACCATTGTCCGCGTGGTAATCAACTTACAATTGATTTAAAAAGTGAACGTTTTCACTACACAAAAAGTAATTGTACAATTCATCAATTTAGCCTATCAGTTAAAGGCAAACAACTCTTCACAACTTAAATTCTAACTAACAAGTAACACACGCATACACACTAGTATTTGAATGAACACATTTGAGATCTTTCCTTGCAGAAACCAAATTATTTTAATTTTTCTAACAAATCAAAACCATTAACTTTTATTAACCAAATTTCTGCATGAACATTCTTCATAACCTTGTCTCAATTGCCACAATCAACAAACATTCTGTTATCCTTGTATGTATATCTATTGCATATATAAAAATCTCTTTATTGTTGGATCTCTAACCACTGTGTTTTTAGTAATTTCTTGCAATGCAAATTGTCCTTGTATTCTTTGTTTGATCTACGTGTTGTGTTGCATAATAAGCACGCATAATCTTGGCCTGACATAAATTTACGTTCTGATACATTTTCACTCAGCTATAAACCGCAACAAACTAAATAACATTGAGAAGAATCTACCGAACATAATCAGTTACATCAAAGTACATAATAACCTCGATGTAGTCTACAGAAAACTATAATGAAATGTAAATAAGATTTTTTAAATCCCTAACGTCTTCGCCACCGTCGTTAAAGCTCGAAACATATACGATGAAGCTAAAAAAAAAAAAAAAACTCGTTAGATAAGGAAAAAAATATATGCAAGGAAGCACGTAAAGCGAGAAAACAGGAAATTAACCTCAAAGTCAAAGAAAGAAATAACACAAAGACTCTTCCGTGACGACCGTTGCACTATACACAATTTTTCCTGTTTGGATTAAAATTCATACAAAAACATTCAGAAGTCGCGGCTTATACACGAATATATGCGCGATACAAAAGAAGAAATTGTGAACAAAGAACAACTCTAGGAGTAAACCAATGAAAAACACAAAATCATTAATACACTAGTTACATAACATAAAAAGACATAGAAAACTGTGTATTTACTCAACTTGATATAAATATTCCCATCGACCTTCCATAAACAAGCACATCCTACAATCTGTAAATTATCCAATGTCTCGCGTGACAAAAGTATTTTCAACGAATCGAAGCAGTTCTTTGGCAAAGCATCCCATTTTATTTTATTCAAACACTTCAACAGTTCGTTATTTACATTATTCGGACTATTGTCCTCATCTTTGTCGCCATATTTATTACAACGTTTCGGCCGTTGTACGCTTCAGGTGGTTGGAATGTCAAACTGAACCCTTTATTTCACTCACTGGGGTAGACTAGTTCCACATGCCATGTTTAATGGATGTCAGTTATCAGTTATCTCCTGTTAATTTTTCCCTCTGAAAGTTTTCCACTGCCTTAACCGAGTATTGAACTCACACTCTTTGGGTCCTGTCATTGGATCTAACCAACGCCTTTATCCACTGTGCCACTGTGCCATGTGTCCTTGAGCGTACAACGGCCGAAACGTTGTAATAAATATGGCGACAAAGATGAGGGCAATAGTCCGAATAATGTAAATAATGTACATAATACCTCATCTCAGAAATATAGACAGATACTGAAAAGGCGAAATGTAATATATATGGCGACAAAGATGAGGACAATAGTGCGAATAATGTAAATAATGTACATAATACCTCATCTCAGAAATATAGACAGATACTGAAGAGGCGAAATGTTGTAATATATATGGCGACAACGATGAGGACAATAGTGCGAATAATGTAAATAATGTACATAATACCTCATCTCAGAAATATAGACAGATACTGAAAAGGCGAAATGTTGTAATATATATGGCGACAAAGACGAGGACAATAGTCCGAATAATGTAAATAATGTACATAATACCTCATCTCAGAAATATAGACAGACTTCAACAGTTGCTCTCGATCAGTGTCTTTAATTAAAGCTCGCCTCACGCTCTCGTCCAAACGAGACTACATTATGGGAGTTAAGAGGTTATCAATTTTGATGGCTTGTTTACCTTACGACCATGCACATTCCCCCCATACATAAGTTGCAGTTGATTTGGGTAGATATGGCCTTGTGTAATATTTAAAAGAAAATGGTTAAGTGTTGACAAATACAAAATAAATATTTATATATCCCAATACAATAATACAAAAGGATATGGTGAAAGTTCAAATTTCAAGAGTATCTGTCTATATTTCTGAGATGAGGTATTGTAATTATTTACATTGTTTGGACTGTTGCCCTCATATTTATTACCATTTCAGTTAATATGGCAATAAATATGAGAACAGTCCGAACAGTGTAAATAATTCAAGAGTTCAAGTGTAAAATTCCTGGCTTATACGAGAGATAATGAAAGAGTCCTGGAGTAAGTAAATATATGTATGTATGTAGATATTCAATGTCGTAGCCAACGCTTGACCACATGGTGAAGGAAGGTATGTTTGTTTTCAATATTACAAGGACAGCTTTAGCCGTGTATGGTCGCCAGCTAGTCGTGCAAATGTTGTCTCTGGGTATGATAGGATGACCTCCGCATCGGAGAATGGACAAAATTAAAATTGGACAGAATCTCTAGCAATCTTAATTTCCGAAATTAATGAGAGACTTTAGTCTTTCAATTGAGACGGTATTGATAACCTCGTCAGAACATTTTATGTTAAGGTAATGCTGATTATACCGTAATACCTCAAGTGGACCTTGTAGTGGACCCCCTGGAGGGGGGCGATATAATATGACCTGTGCGCCCCAATAAGGCATAGAAGTCACAAGTGGCTCACTAACATTTAAAAAAATAAAAGACGTGAAATCTGATAGGTCAACAAGCGGACAACAAACTTAAAATTAATACAAAATTTATTTAACATCATATACAATAGTAGTGATTCGTTTAAAGGAACAGGAGCAAATAAAGAATCAAGTAATGGAGGCAGGAGTAAGTAAATTGAAGAATACTGATGAGCGGCTAGAAGATCTAGATACTATAATTATGATTAAATGTTAAAAGTAGAATCCTTGTAGGTTGGCATGTAAGTTCACAGTTCGAAAGTTAAATTCACATGTCTGGCGAAAGTGTTGAAAAGTAAATTGAAGAATACTGATGAGCGGCTAGAATATCTATAGCTGTGACTAAATACTAAAATTAGAGTCCTTGTAGGTTAAGTTGGCATGTAAGTTCACAGTTCGAAAGTTCAGTTCACATGTCTGGTGAAAGTGTTGAAAAATTGCTAGTTAAGCCCAATGATGAACTTTTTGTAGTATTTTAACCAAAGTGTACGGAGTAGGTTATTTCAGCCTGGGCGATATGCATGCAGCAATTTCCTAAACCAAGTGTGTTAGGCTGACAGGAAAGGCGGAAACAGGGACCTATGCGTAGCCAGAAGTTCAGGACTGTTGTAAGCGGGTTCATCAATGTCGATCACCCAGCTGAGTTAGGTTGAGATAGAGATGCCAGAAGTAGAGACCATGGTGTAGCCGGAAGTTAAGGACTGTCATAAGCATTAACGCAGATCAATTAGGTGAGTTAGGTTGAGATAGAGATGCCAGAAGTAAGGACCATGGTGTAGTCGGAAGTTCAGGGCTGTTGTAAGCAGGTCCATTAACGCCGATCAACCAGGTGAGTTGGCTTGAGATAGGGATGCCGGAAGTAGGGACCAATGAATGTAACCGGAAGTTCAGGGCTGTTGTAAGCAGGTCCTTTAATGCCGATCAACCAAGTGAATTAGGTTGAAGTAACAAGCGGAAATAATGAAGACAAGAGTCAGTAGTAGCCGTAAATAATAAAGGCTAGAAATGCCGGAAGTATGGGTCCATAGTAGCCGGAAATAATAAAGGTTATGAATTTCGGAAGTAAAAATGGATAGGAAAGCCCAACTAGCGTCCAGTTGGCAAACAAAAATAAAAGAGAATGTAACAATACATAATCCGTCCAAGCGCCCTGGCTACAATGGTCAGGGGACTGCGTTTTTCCTCCTCTTCGTCTTCCTTCAGTTCGGCGAGAAGTCGCCGCGTTATATGATAAGGGAGTGTAAACATTAACTGGTCCTGCAAAGTACTAATGATCTCAAGAAAATAAATTCAGAGGTGCTACGAAGTATAAAAATTATAAAAATGTCCACAAAGTCTATTAAAACTATGATCGTAACACTGAAACAACTAAAAAGACATTAGGTTTATTATGAATCTAAAATGAACTTAAATTGAAGGGAGTGGGCAACGTAGTTAAGAAAAGGTCACGTGAACGGAGTATTGAAGGTTTACGATAAACTGAGTACTTTCAGATGTTTCCGAACTCTGTTCGTAACCAAGTATTTAAATTTCGAGAGTCATATGAATTGGTTAAACAATGCAAACGTTCATTGGATAGTGCGTAGTCTCAAATTTCTTTAGCTAATTTTTTTATTTGTGAAATTGTTATTCCAATGTCTTCATCTTTGTTTATGTCGATTAAAATTCCGGGAACTTGTGCGTTACCTCCTGTTACCTCAGTAAATGGGGAATAATTCGACTCGTTAGATGTTACTCTGATTCTGGGAAGGACAATAGATAGAGCTGACAACTACGATTCTTTACTGGAAATGATTGCTGTTTATAGAGTTCGATACGTCCGTTCAATTAATCGATTTTTGTGGATCGTAGGATGTTGCCTGCAGTCAATGGAAAACTATTATCTTCGACAGCTCTGAAAATAATTCCGATTCGAATTGACTACGACTGGGTGTAACGCCATGGAGGGGAACTCCAATCTGGACGTGTCGACGAAGTTTGCTCAACTCTTCTCTGGGGTGATTATACACACACACACACACACGCACACACACACACACACACACACACACATATATATATATATATATATATATATATATATATATATATATATATGATAGCTGGCCACTCGTATTCGAGGATACCTGTCTACTAGGGTGGCTAGCCAATCCCTATTGCAGACTCTCGCTCAGGCACATTTGTGTTTGTTCAACACCCACAGAGCCAACCTGTGGTTTTTACTGCAACTATGTTGAGCAGACCTTAGTTACAGTTTCTGGGAGAGAGCGTGTTATCTGGAATGATCAACAATCTGAACAACACAAGCACACTAAAACCCTCGGTCACGATGACTTGTGACTTCGTGCTAGCACAGCTATCGACAGCCCCCAAATGTTCCGTCTACCCAATCTCACTCACATGACTTGTGTCAACCCGTGGTATGGTTTTCAGACACGTTCCAAAGGTGCCGCACACTGGGATCGTCCCTGCCCCAGACCGATAATATCAGGAAGCCTCCTTCCTGACAAATCAACCGTGGTGAAATATATATACATACATTCTTTTAGAGTCCATGAATTACAATATTGATTGTTATAATTCCCCAAAATTCTATCACTTATATATCACTGCTTGACCCAGGTAATGCTCTGCGATAGAGCGGCTAAGAGAGAGGGAAAGATGTTACCCTTGGTGAATACTTGGATGAGTATCACCCCATAATTTCTCAGTAGCGGCGCTATATCGAGTCTAATCTGTTTATTCTTCGTCCCCGTGGCCCGTTGGTACATTTGGTATGACGCTGGTGTCGTATCGAAATGGTCCGAGTTCGATTCTCGGTAGTGGATGTGCACTGCTGATGAGTCCCAAATAGAACGAAACGGCTATCAAGTGCTTTCTGCATTCTATTGAGGATTCTTCTACACTCAATGAATTACTCTCTCTCTCTCTCTCTCTCTCTCTCTCTCTCTCTCTCTCTCTCTCTGTATATATATATATATATATATATATATATATATATATTTATATAATCTTGTTGTGTAAAAATCTCAGATGGAGTATGTCTGTAAAAGGACAATATGAATAAAGACAAAAGGAAGATTTATCTTAGCCGACGCGTTTCGTCATCTGAGGGACTTTATCAAGGGAAACGCAAGGATTTTATTCTGTAATAAGTATTTATATGCAAGATATGTTATTGGTCTTTCAAAAATTTTAAATTTAAGAACGCTTATAAATATTCATCAAGTTAGTCGAAAAGTCAGGCAAAGTAAGGAGGACGCGCAGTGACACAATTCAATGTATAATAAACAAAAGTGAGTAAGTGATGTTCTTGAATATTTTTTAATGCAAATTAGAATTAAATTATTTTAGTTTGAAATTATTTTATGTGTTATATATTTTAAATAACATTATGGTTATGAATTTAACGATTTTCATTTAATTTTTTGACATTTATATAATTATGTATGTTGGCTTTGGATAGAGGTAATTCTTTCAGGATTGGAGATATTTTAAAAAAGATTCGATAGCAGCACTCTCAAGAATTTTCTGTCTAAGTTACTTTCTATTTTAATAAGTGTGACATTCTTTAGAGCAAAGTTGTGGTTGACTCTCTACGTTTGATAAATTGTAGTGTATATGACCCTTTTGTGTTCATAGATAAGTTTCCCCAATGTAATATGAAGAGCAGTTTTGGAAATTTATTGTATATATACCTGATTCTGAATTATCACTGTTATGGGTATTTTTGGTTCTGATCATATGCATAATAGTTTTGAATGTGGTTGTGATTTGTAGAGGACTGTGTGGGTTGAGTGTTGTTGTATTAGGGACACATGCTGTTTATTCCTGCTAGAAGAAAGTCCAACTACAAGAAAATGGCGAACTCAAATTAAGTCCAACTGAAGATGTAAAGAAAACAAACAAACAAGACCGATATATAAATGTCAACAAATATATGTATTAAACAACAAATTTGTTGCGGGCTTCGCCAATCATGTTGCGGATCCCGCCATAATTATTTTACTTTGACTAGGAAAGTCGTGATTAAAGACATGCAAAGATGCCGGAGGTCACTATCCAATGCGGTGGTCACAATGCAATTTATATATGACGTAAAATAGCACATAGTATAAAATACAAGACAGAACATGATGATTCAAAACATAACAATTGAATTTATTAAGTGTTTGATGTACATGCAAATAAGCTGAAGGTTTGATAGAGTTATGTATCTTAGATTTGGAAAGATTTGTATCTGAGCTCATAAGGGTTGGATTAACTATTAAACAGTAGTTTAGAAGAATGAGTTCCTGTTGCATGTTAGCAATTGTGTATTGTAAAAGTTGGTAAGATGTTCAGAAGAGTTAAGAGTTCGTACTTGCGTGAATGTTGGCAATATTCTTTAACGTCTGACTGCATGGTCAAGACGGGAGTTCTTGAAGGTTACATTTTGGCAGTAAGGAATGAGACGGAAAAAGAGAAAAGGGACAGCGAACCACTCGTGTTTTGTTTATATAAGCTGGTGTATCACGTGATTGGCTCAACGTTAGTGAACGGGAAAAACAGATTTGTCGCGTGCAGGCGATTTGATTGGTCGGAACTGATCAATCAGCGAGCTAGTTTTGAGGAGATTAAATAATGAATGCTTGTCGCATAATTTCTATGTATTGTGGTGATGATAATTACCACAAATTTACAAGTCATATATTTGTTGACATATATATATATATATATATATATATATATATATATATATATATATATATATATATCGGTTTTGTTTGTATGTTGGTGAAAGTTTGTACGTATGTGTATGTGTGTTTAATGTTCACGGCGTCTTCCCACAAGTGGGGAGACGCTTATCTTCTAAGAGAGCTTACATTGTAGATGTGTTCGCTGAAATGAAGAAGACCCCTAGTGAAGAATTAGGGAATTAAGGAGGAGGTAACTCCGACAAATTATTTTGATGTTGTTTAGATTGGATAAATTGTTTTGGATAGTGTATGTTACAGAGTTAATAGGTAATATTATGTATTTATTTTTATCTAGTTTATTGTTGCTAATAAAGTTGTTATATTTTTGTGGTCGTATATTTTGTATGGCTTTCTCTTAGTATTGTAAATGACATAATAAGAATATTGGGGGGTTTCGAAAGTGTTTTCTGTGTGTATTTCCTCTTTGAGGCTACAGATTTTATTAGTGCTCTTTAATAGAATCCTATCATTGTCATTATTCCAGATTTGATCGATACATACACACACACACACACAAACACATATATATATCTGTGTGTGTGTGTGTGTGTGTGTGCGTGTGTGTGTGTGTGTGTGTGTGTGATAAGACTTCATTGTCAGAGATAGATAGAGAATTTAAATATATAAAGAATGTGGACCTAGAAAACTACATTGCATGACTGAAAACCGCTTGAGGCATGAAAGAGAAAATCACTATTTAATGCCGATGTCCAAACACGCACACATACAATATATATATATATATATATATATATATATATATATATATATATATATATATATATATATAAAAATGCGTAAACATGATTTATGTATGAAATTAGAACAAAATACTTCACTCATTCACTCAAATCTGTTCTTAAAGTTTATCTAATCCAGTTTACTTTGATGTTAGCTGTCTGTGAATTCACTCACAAAATAGCCAGACATAAATTGCAGCACAATTTGTTTCCCATCTGTTCTTCTCCTGAGCAGTCAGAATTGTGAATTAAAATGATTTCATTTTCCGGCTCATAAGTCACTTATTCTTGACCCTGTTTCGTATAAATCTTTCACAGAAAAAAGACAATGAATGTGTATACCCATTTTAAACCGAATTAATGCTAATATCATATTTCACTTTGTATTATTCAACTCTGTCTTTTCAAACAAATATCAAATCATTATCCGTACAATTTCGTTTGTCTTCACTGCTTCTCTTTGACATTGAGTAACCCGAGCGTTTTCGCTGAGCTACTTAATATTGCTCATTATTACTTTAAGAATACAATTCTCCAACATTCAAAAATAACATGAAAGAAACTAAAAGGAAGTGCTTCAATAAGACTCTTTTCAAAAGAAGAAACCCCGATGCTCTTGCGGTCTTCTTCTTCTTCTCCTCCTCCTCCTTCTTCTCCTTCTCCTCCTCCTCCTCCTCCTTTTTCTTCTTCTTCTTCTTCTTTACGTTCTCTGTTAAAACACTTGCCAGATATTTAAATTTTTGTACTTGTTTGATTTTAGTATCTCCAATTTATAATTTACATTTTGAGCTCATTCTTTTGCTAACAACCATACATTCTGTCTTCTTGCAGGTGATGTTTAATCCTTTCTTCTCGTTTTCCTTCACTACCTTCTGTAGGAGTTTGTTGCAGATTGGCGAATGTATTTTGCGTATCAGAAGGTTAGGTTATCAGACGGCTTAGAAATGTAGGCGTTCACAAGACATTCATCCACAACAAATATAAAAATAAGAACTTTGAAGGTAAAATAAAATAATTTAGGAGAAATCAAAAATGAGGACAACGTGATTAAAACTTAAAAGGTTTAACAAATAACATTCATTTATATATCAATTGAACATACACAATCAAGATAGATATTGCTGATCAAGTGCGACCAGTTGTAATAAAATATGTAGAAGGATTATGCTGAGTTTCAATGTGTGTAGGTTTGAGGTTAAGATTTGTGCATGAAATTAAACAAGATGTTTTATCGTATTACAAAATGTCTTTTGTGGGAGTTCAGTCACTAGTATGTATGTGTGCATTTGTTTAGCATCTCTTCAGGGGGGTTGAAGTTCTTATTGTTCGAATCGAAATGCTTCTATTTATTGAGTTTGTGGTCTCAGAACCGGCTCCAAAGCGGTATGCGGGAAAAGGTATTTTTGCTCAAACTTGCTACAGTTTTAAGGTCTCAGCCAATGAAAAACCTAGTTTGCTGAAACTAAGATGCTAATTGGTTAAGAGGTGATTATGCGTGAAAAGTGCATTATCCCGGTGGGGTGACAGGTAGGTATGGAATATTCCATCAAGCTTTTGTAGTTTCCTTTCCGTTTCTGCTACCAATACCGTATCATCCGCATATCTTATGTTGTTATAATTGTGGCCGCCAATAATGAGTCCTAGTAGGACTTCTAATTCTATCAGTATCGCTTCACTGTATAAGTTGAATAAATCCGGTGAGAATGTCGGAGTTAACTCCTCCTTAATTGTCCAAATATTTCACTAGGGCACGCTCTCTCTACACTATAAATACTGGGCGATTTCTTTTCTCGTTCCCTTTCTACTTTGAATTTCAGCGGACACATTTAAAAATGTGATCTCTCGCAGAGATCCGCCTTTTCGTCCACTTGTGGGAAACGCCACAAAACACACATACGCGTACGTACAAACTTTCACCAAAATACAAACACTTTACGTTCACGCACAAACACATATATTAATGTCTTTGTCCATTGTAAAGTTCGTTATTTAATACATATACTTGTTGATATATATATATATATATATATATATATATATATATATATATATATATATATATATATATCGGTCTTGTTTGTTTTCTTTACATCTTCGGTTGGATTCAACTTGAGTCCGCATTGTTCTTGTAGTTGGACCTTCTAGCAGGAATAAACAGCACGTGTCCCTAATTCAACAACACTCAAACCCACACAGTCGTCGACAAGAAGACACACCCTTGTCTTCCACTACCTAATTGTCTTTTATTACCACACTTGGAATGGACAGAGGCCTTGGCAACCAACTTCACCTAGTATCAAGATGCTGGATCCAACATTGTAACCTAATGTCTGAGATCATAAGACCAAGAAATATTAAAGGGAACCTTACTATTATTATTTCATTACTAGTTTTAAGCTTTTTCGTACAACACTCCCGATCAATACTCTTCTTCCACTAAAGAAAACAATATGTAATCAAAAAAGATAAAAATAAAATAAATAATGCATACAGCAAAAATAGAAATAAAATGAAAAACCAAATTGATTATAATAACGTTAATGAATATTTAGTGATAGGACAGAGGACACATTGTAGTTTTCTCAAACAAGAGAGTAAGAATGAATATACAAATATTTACAATCGACACCAACAGATTTTATTGCCTGGGCAAAACTAAATAGAAATAATACAAAAGAGCTGAATGCAGATATGTATATAGAGATGTCCTTATAGTGCGTACGGATCTATATGAAGTTCCTCTGAAAGGCTGTAAGATATATATGAAAATAATTCTTTATCTATTGGTTCAATAGAATTATTAGAGATGCTTGTATCTAGTCAAATAAGGTCAGAGAATCTTACGCTGTGTACTATTCTTTGTTGTGTTCAATGGTGTTTAATGGAAAGCAATAGGCTCTTCGAGGGCAATGAGGCACGTCTTATCTCTAAGCGATCCAAGGAAAAGAAAAACAGAATGACAGCTTTCTGCCATTTTCAGTCGTTAGCAGAAGTTCTTTGACAGACAAGTAGGATAATTCCACACTGCGATTAACAATTAAAATGATGGGTTTGGGGACAATAACCTTTACGGCAGTTTCTAGCTTCCCTTAGTCCGTCAAATAGAAAACTGTAAGAACATTAGAAAAACTGAAGACAAAAACTAATGAGATTTTCCTTGTCTGTCACATTCAATGAAACATGTATAAAAGAAGTTTGCTGCCCAAATATACAACAGGCATAAAAAAAGACACACGTGCAAAATTCAATCATCTTCCAGTAATATTCTTTTATGGCATGCTTGTAAACTAATGGACGCTATGCAATTAATTGAAAGACTATGATTTTATCTCTTCAGTGAATACATACAATGATTCTTTCTCAACCTGTTCGTACTGTTCGTGTACAGAGAAAAAATATCATCTACTTTCGGATATTTCTCTCTTCTTTTTGTGTATATTTCTCCCTTCTCTTCCTTCGGGTATTTCTCCCTTCTTTCGGATATTTGTCTCTCCTCTTCCTTCGGGTATTTCTCCCTTCTTCCGGATATTTGTTTCTTCTCTTCCTTCCGGTTTTTCTCCCTTCTTTCGGATATTTGTCTCTCCTCTTCCTTCGGGTATTTCTCCCTTCTTCTCTTTCGCATATTTCTCTCTCCTCTTCTTTCGGGTATTACTACCTCTTCTTCTTTCGGATATTTCTCTCTCCTCTTCTTTCGGGTATTACTACCTCTTCTTCTTTCGGATATTTCTCTCTCCTCTTCTTTCGGGTATTACTACCTCTTCTTCTTTCGGATATTTCTCTCTCCTCTTCTTTCGGGTATTACTACCTCTTCTTCTTTCGGATATTTCTCTCTCCTCTTCTTTCGGGTATTACTACCTCTTCTTCTTTCGGATATTTCTCTCTCCTCTTCTTTCGGGCATTACTACCTCTTCTTCTTTCGGATATTTCTCTCTCCTCTTCTTTCCGGTATGTCTCTCGTCTCTTCTATCCGGTATTTCTCTCTTCACTTCATTCGGGAATTCGATCTTCTCTTCATTTGGGTATTTCCGTCTTCTTTTTTCGAATATTCTCTATTTTCTCTCCCTTCGGGTATTACTCTCTTCTTTTGGGTATTTTTCTCGTCTCTTCCTTCGCATATTTCTCTCTTCTCTTCTTCGAATATTTCTTTCTACTCTTCTTTCGGGTATTTCTGTCTTCGTTCGGGTATTTCTCTCTTCTCTTCTGTCGGATATTCCTTTTTTCTCTACCTTCGGGTATTTCTCTCTTCTTTCGGATATTTTTCTCTTTTCTTTTTTCCAATATTTCTCTCGTCTCTTCCTTCGGATGTTTCTCTCTTCTCTTCTTTCGGATACTTTTTCATATCGTTTCTCTTTCAAGGTTTGAAGGATCAAAGTTTGATCCTGTTATTTTACTGGCTAATTTGCTCCTCCCGTATACCTTTTATTCCCCTATACAATATGCTTGGCTTTTCTTGCCGGACAAATTACTGCATTTATCTGTAGGACATCTTTATTAAATATTAGCTTTATTGTTCGCCTTATCTACTACCCTGTAGCAAATGACCGTGACATATATACATAATATATAATAGGTGGAATAGCCAAAACAGCACCTGGATCTAAAAATTTCAAATACAGAAATGAAATTTGTAAAATTTGGTCTTTCGAAACGTGACTGATAATCATCTTCCAGCAAGAGCAAATAACAATTCCAAACCTCAATTTATAACCAATCAGAAACTTTCTTCAACTAGAAAATCAGCCATTGTAATCCAGCTTCGACATATAAAAATAATTTTTAAAATTCTAACTACCAGTCGTTATTACAAGTATCCGCTGCTGCCCTTTCCTCTGCCAATCTGGATTTTATTCCAGAAAACCAGTAGTTACGGTAAATTATTTATTTATTGTGATTGAGTATTGATGTAATGGAATAACCTGTCACCCCCATGAGTGACTACACTATACGTAGTAACTATCTATAAGTATCCGTAAGGCAACGCACTACAGAGTCTAGCTGGCATCTGTTCCATCTAGACAGTCGATCTCTCTGTTGAGTACGACTCAGACCTACGCTAGAACTACCAACCTTCCAATAGTAGCACTCACTACTGGATTGACTTGCGACGACCTTGTGCATAACTGTTACCTTTATTTTTATTGTACTGGTTTTTTACAATAAACCTTATTTTATCCATCTTGTTTTTCACGTATATATTCCTATTAGCATTGAATATAACAAGTATCAAAGGTTGCTTATTTTTGTTTAGTGGTATAACAATATCTACGGGTTATTTAATGCCGAAATCTAAATGTATTCTACGCTATTTTATTTCATTTGTTTTAGATAATTGTTTTAGTGATACATGTCTTACTAATTAACCCAAAACTGGGGGGAACAGGTGGATTCATACATTTTCTAAGGGTATTTGCACATAAGTGAAAATAACAATCCCAACTGGCATTAGAAGTCGACACTCCGATGAACAATTCCGAGCCAACATCCATTACACCCCCCCCGCACATCCAAGCTTACGGCACATAGTATTCCCAAGCAATCAACCATCTAGCTACTGATCAGATTCAACGTTTCTTCAGTGTTCCTACGGGAACCGGTCTTTCAACGTGATTTGACCGTAAACGTCTGTATCAAATTTGAAATTTAAATACACTGAACACGACAAAAATGCATTAAAGTAAAAAATAATTCTGGACAGAGACCAATACAAAAATTTGGAAATCATTAAAATTTATAAATGGAAAGTAAAACTCCTGTTTATTTTTTTTCTTGCTTTTAACTTCTGATTTTGAGAATATAAAATAGTTTTGTTAAAACATTGGCTAGAACACGCTATAAAAGAATACAACTTGATTTGTATTTAAATGAGATGCAGTTTAAGAATAGTTTCACCAGGCCAAAGAACCATACAATCATTTTTCTTTTGTATACCATGTATTGTTGACGATGCTGACAGTCATAACTCTCCGAAAATTCTTCACTAACCTTTGACCCTTTACCATCCCTCTTTGTCCTGGTTCTACCATCCACTCACAGAAGCTCTTTAAATAGGTTATGCGCTGTTTGTCCCGACTTCCCTTACTTTCATTATATCTTATTATAAAATGTTGTTTAGAAGGACTTCATATTTGTGCAAGACGCATCATCAAAACATGCAATCAAAGTGCTTCAAGCAACATCTATAGTAGCGTTAGTAATATAGTATAATCATAATATAGTAAATAACCTTACAGTGACTGTGGTAAAATTTAGAACTCATTTTTTTTACAAATTTTAAAGTTTTGTCCAATTTCAGTTTCTGCGAATCTATTTGTTCATAGTAAACAGTATTATCTCTATATATAAAACAGAGGATGGCCGTGTATCTGTGTGTGTGTCATACCTTTTCACTCGAGATCCATCCAACTGATTTTGACCAAACTTGGCACATACATTGTACAATGTAAGAGATAGGTTCTTAGTGTAAAAATGGATACATTTTTAAAAATCAATAATCGATAAAAGCCGATCACTTATCGTTAAATTCAACATTTTCATCTGAGTTCATTCAAACATGGTATTTAGGTTACATCATGACGAACTCAACGATAACTCATTTTTATTTCTAGCGAAAAACGAAAAAATCGATTTCAACACAAATTGTAAACTAAAAAATCCCTCAATTTTCAAGCAATCTATTACAAACTTCACTCAATTTAAACCAACAATAGGATGATTGTTTAATAGTCATTTAACTTGATAATTGAGTCCACCTATATATTGAAAACCCGCGTAAATAGAGACTTTTACTGGTTTCTTTTTTATTTTTCGTTGATCTTTCAACCGATTTTCATCAAACTTAACAATTGCTTTATAAATATATCCTCTTTTACATCCCTGCTAGCACACTGACAAATTGAATTTCAAAAATATCAAAATAATTGTGGTCTGAAGTGGGTCTTCATGTTGCCTGTTTTACTCCTTCATGACCTTGGCTAACTTCAATTGAATAAATACAGACTAGTTCTGTTATATGAGTAACTGCATTAATTCAAAATGTTGTTTTTTTAATGAAAGTACATTAAAATAATTGAAAAAAAGATAGACTCTGTTACATCTAAACATGATGTTGTTTTTGCTCCATTCTAATTGAACGCTTTTTCTGATCGACCAGCTGAGTATGGTTGCTATATAAAACAGAAGATCTGTGTGTCTGCGTGTATGCTATTTATGCACGTCCACATTTCGAGACCGATTTCGATGAAATTGTACACAGATATTTCAAATTTATCCGGCTATGTCAAGACTAGTTTTTCAATCTCCAGGCCCCCGGGTTTGGCAGAAAAACCGATAAAATTGAAAGTGGATACGACTTTTTACAAAAGCCCAGGCAAAGTTACACGCGAACAAAGATTTTATTGGATGAGCTGATGTTCTTTGCACTTAATACAAAACATCAGCTCATGTCACGTGTGCTTCATAGTTTTCTTGCGACATTGGCTTCACACAAAAAATTTGCAAAAAAATCGGGCTATTCATACTACTTAAAATAAAAACTTAAATAACTTTCTCATTTTTTATCTGACTTTCAAACATGTCGCAAAAAACTTATCATCATGCAAGCAATTAGATAGTGTCTTTTTAGCCCTGCTCGCTCCCATGCGTATAACGAAAATCCTGGAAAACCTGTTCAAAAAGCCCGTTTTTTTCGGCCATACTTCCTGGTTTTTCATTCGATGCTTTCCAAATTTGCCATGTAAATTACATATGACACACACATTGTCTTGCGTGAATGTTTGGTTTAGATTATTTCATTTGAGTGGACGAAATCTGCGACAGACTATGTACCAAATCGGCTTTTGCTATTTAACCAATTGATTCTTCATATGATTCCATCCTAAATTGGCATTCGAAAAACCATTGAGGCAAAGATTGTTTAAGAAGGATTATTGAAGCGTTAAAAGGGATAAAAAAAATTCCCGAAGAACCTTGTATTAACTCTAGCTTTACAGTAAACGTGCGAAGAATGAGGGGGTCATGCGTTTGCACTTGCAATTGAATCAAGCACTTACACTTCATCCATGTTTTTGTTTGATTATTAGATTTGTCGAAAATGCCATATTATTTGGAAGTTATTACGGCCATAGGAAATTTACTAAATATCTAAAACATTAGAACAAGAAGATTTTATCGATGGAATTCCTTTATTAAGAACAATCAAACACTTGCAAAGGACATACCGTAAAAAAGATGAGGTAAGGGGTAATAGCTTAGTATACCAACTGATCATGCATGAAAGCGGGGAGGCAGGCAGACATTTCTAGACAGGAGGGTGCGGTTATACAAGTACAGCGATGTACACCCGGGCAAAGCCGGGTACCTCGGCTAGTTTTAAATATTCATAGAAATAGACATGTGTCTGATATTTAAAAAATTCATACTTTTTTTTTTTTTTGTAAATGTCATTGTTAGAAAGTTTGTAGAAGAAAAGGCGATATAATTGTATACGGTGATTTGGAGAAGCTGACATATCGTTGTTGTTAAGTCTTCACTTCATTTTTGGGTAAAGAGAACCGTTTGATATCGACTTGTGGAGAAGAGCATTTTAGAACATCCTTTTAAACACAACAAAAAGGCTTTAATTAATATTGTCAACAATTCTATTTACACAGTTGTAAATTCACTGTAAAGGTTAGTAAGTCTCGGAAAAACGTGAGACACTCAATATCTGTAGTAGTTCTAGGAATTAAACTGATCCTGGAATACAAAAGCGAGTGAGGTTGTTGTGGATCTAAGAAGGCTGCGTGAATATTTTAATGTTTCGCTGTAAATGAAACATGCAACATCCACAAACATAAATTTAAATAAAAAATCAAATGATAACGATATTCAATTACGACAAAAAAAAAAGGATACGCTTGGAACAACAAATAATTTTTTATATTCAGAATATTACAATTTTGTTTTGTAAAGATGTGTGCGAAATCTTGATCACAGTATTTTAAAGAGAAAAGTTCTTGTTGCTGGTTTGGAAATGTTTCTTATGTTTGTAATGTAATTTGGAAATTTTCGTATGTACGTGCATGAGTGTGTGTGTGTGTGTGTGTGTGTGTGTGTGTGTGTGTGTGTGTGTGTGTGTGTGTGTGTGTGTGTGTGTGAACGTTTTCAGCGTTCGAGCGCAATGGGTTCGCAACGCAGTTTCCTTTAAGGTTACATTTTCGTAGGCGAATGAAATCAAGAAAGAAAAGAGAAAGAACAAATTTGTGTCTGATACTTATAATTAACGTAATCACGTGACAGGCTCTTGGAAAGGAAGCGGAAAAACTTGATTGGTCACGCGCTGGAAAAAGACTTGTACGTGGATGGATATCAACGCCCACTTGTGTGTTTATTGACCAATTAGAAGTTGAGATTTCCTGAAAATATGTATGAAGCTGTATAAGCTCTTTGATCCACATTTTGACCAGATTTGTACAAAATTCAGCATTGATAAGAAAGTGGTATCGGGATGCTAAAAGGTAACAATTATGTCGCTTTTAAATTCCTTAATATTTTCTCGGCAGGTATTATTGTGTGTGCATGTTTGTTTCAAGTGTTCTTGTGGTGCACAGTGACAACGCTCAATCAGGAACTGAATATTCGAACGAACATGCTCATCTTGGTTGTTATACTCATAATGTTTTGGCTGTTATATTCCCCGGCTTTCTCCAAGTGTCTCTCTGCGTATTCTGCAAGCATCTTGGAATTTCGAATTGGGATAGATTGTTTTCGTCCCTCATCCAATGCTCAGGAGATATTTTATATCAGTTAATAAATATTCACCAGTCTTATTACTCTTAGTGTCACTGTTTCCGCAACTGAATCTGAGCACGAGACTTCAGCAGAGACCCAGAGATTGAACTCATGACTGCATAGAAAGTTGATAGCTTTCGACTAACGCTTTAATCCAATAAGACATACGTCACTTCGACAATCTTGTGTTGAAATTCTGGAGACTTCAGCCTGTTATACACGGCTTCAAATTAGATCTCTTTCTGATTGTACATGCCGGCTGGATGTGAACGTTAAGAAAGCAAAACCGAAATTGAAAAAAATATAAGATAACAACATAAAATAAGCCAATCCTGAACGTTGCCGTCAGGTAAGAAATCATGAACATGAGATGAGCTTTTGTACAATTTGCTTTTAAGAAAGCCGCACATAAACGACAGGGACAGAATCATGACAAACGGGTCAGGTGCCAACGCCCGGCAGGCTCTCGACATCACTACGGGAACCTTGGTCAACCGACCAACACGCATATCCACTTAAGACCCGCTCTCTTCCAGATCGCTACTTCATGCTCACATACAGATTTCGCTCGCCTCCCTTACCCACATTACAGTTGTCCGATCGCATCCTCTGTATTGTCAGTACACAGTAGGTATGAATTCTAATGAATCAGAATCAGGCATTTCATCTTTTTGTGCTGTCACAAGTTCGTCAATATTAATTCTTCAACTGTTGGTCAGTTTATTTAATACAATGAAAGATGAATAGATTCTGATTTTTCCCCAGTCATAATGAACAACTCCACTCTCAATGAAGCTCCATGCTTTGAACATTTAATCCAGACTGCAAGTGGAGAGCATATATAAAACCCATTGCTAAAGAAGATGAAAAATTGCGTTTGTAAATGGTTTATCTATTATTTATAATTCTAATAATCTGTTTATTTGTTTGCCCGTCATTTTTATGAGATCATTTATGTATGACTCGGCAGTTAGAGTTAAAGTATCTGTGCGCTTTATCTCGGATCACAGTATTGCTCTTCGACCCTCTACCTTGAATCAATGTAGTATCTGTGTGCTTCTAATTTTAATTTCACTGAGCTGTTCACGCAGCAAAACATTTGCATAATGAATAGGTGACTTTTTCTACTTCTCTCCAGGTTGAACGTTCAGGGATCATGTGTCAGTTATATATATATATATCTTCTTGCAGAAGTTACAGACTTATCGGTGACAGAAATTACGAACAGAGAAACATAAATATACCGAAAAGGTTTCACTGTTCAATATTATATACTAGTGTAGTATCCATAAAAATGACCGGTTATCGATACATAAATAATCTTGTTATTTTTTAGTAATGTTAAATTTGGCTTTCTTTTTTTAAATGTGTCTAATCGATATTTATTAAAACAAAGATCTCACCGCTACTACTGAGTTATCATCAGCATCAACAATAGCAACGACGGTATTAATACTGATATTACCAACAGCAGATGCAAACACACAGACAAAGAGCCTTGTCTTTGTCGTTTCTTTTTTTTGTTTTTGTTTCCTTTAGTATGACTAACAAAATCAGCCAACAAACAAAAAAGTGATATTGACTTTTACGATAGGCATGCTTTCTTGTTCTATTGCAAATGACCTCGTTGAATGTTTTCTAATTCTTATAATCTATTCATCATTTTTATACTATTGTTTACTCATTACAAGGCCCAAGAGCCATTGAAAGTAGAGGAGTACTGAATAAGGTTATAAGAGCATGAAGGAGGGATGTAGGACAGATTATGATGATAGATAACGATTGACGCTCGACTTGAAGAGTTTAAGATTGTCAAGATCAAGGATGCATTGTATGAGGAGTCTGTTCTATAAAGTAAAAGATGTCTGGATGGAACTTCCTCCTTACTAATGAAATATAAAAGGAATGGAGATGAGGACCGTGTGTACGTGGCATGGTGGGTTTTAGCTGTGACGGTATGAATTGGTGGAACTAAGGAATGTCACTCGTCTGAGCATTTGCCATGAAAATTGGGATAGAGTAACGAAAGTCTAGCAACGTTTCGTCTATGGGAAAGTGTTTGTAGGATGGGAAATAGCTCTTGAGATCTGTCAAGGCTGGAAGGTGACGAGTGTGCAGCTTCAGCTCAGATGTGGTGGCAATATTCTATTTTTGGTCTGATCTGACACTTGTAAAGATAAATCATGATAGGAGTAGTCAGGTACTTTCTAGAGCGGTAAAGGGAACAGACAATTTATCCAGCATTTTTAGCATTTTTAGATCAGTTCCACTTGACGTCTCGAGTGAACATGAGTCTCAATAGACGTTCAAGATAAGAAGCTTTATAGTAAACTTAGCTTTGTTTGGCAGAAGGTCACAATTGGGAGGCAAAAAATAAATACTTTAATATTCTAATTTAAATTTAAAGAAATTTAATGTCAACCGTCATGGTCGAATCCTGTTTTTTCTGAATGTAATCTACATGTTCGTTTCTAATTTTAATATTTTATTTTTCTTTATCTTTATTTATTTTCTTCTTAATCCTCTGTAACGGCTTCGTTTTTCTTTCAGTCTTTTCTTAGATTATGTTCTCGTTTGTATTAATAATATTATGGCATTGTTAATATCGATCGGGTTCGTATCATTATTGATTTTTTATTCTTTTTGCGTTTTTGACTACTGGCTAGGGAAAGATTTACATATTTTTTAAGAGTAGGTATTCGGACATTACTTAAGTTAAAACCTAAGTACTTCAATTATATATATATTTTTTAGCTGTGGGTCTCTGTTCGAATCTCCTGATGAGTTCTCTGAGTCAAACTCGTTCTTAGTAATAATTCATCTAATAGCCAACCCCGGTATTTGTTTGTCTGTTTTGTTTGTTTTGTTTTTGTTATTTTTTTTTTTAAATAGGAGCAGATAGGCTCCTCTCTCGCCAGGTCTATACTCCTCCCACTTCTCGTGAACAGGGGTAGAGGTTTATAGCGATCATCATCACACACACACACATACATACCTATACAAATTCAAATTTCAATAACAATCATTCATTGGATAGAAATCAACGCTACTGTCTTATGCGACAATTTTGAAATAGGGTGATTCTTCCCGCGCAGCACTTCTGATCCAATGATCACCTATAAAAGCAAGTAGACACACAGTGAGACTTCAGCTACCACAGAAATCCATGACAGTTGAAGCTATGCGCCGATCTTCTCACTCAACACTCACAAACTGCATATTCCTTTATACTTACATATTTTTCCCCTTGCACGGCAAAACTGTTAAAAAGTATTTATAACAAACTATTAACTCTTTCTTTTCAGAGAACTTTGATAGACAATGATAATCAAAGAGAGACAACTCTCGTCTTACTCAGTGCAGGCTTTTTCTTACACATTCTTTATTGTATGCATTGTTGAATACAATTTTTTATATATAATGATACTTTTGCCTTGTCCTTTCTTCACATCAGTTTGGTTTCCTGATATAAATTAAATTAATGTGGTGGAAGTCTGCCACATTTCATTGGTAACCCCGACGTTCGTTTGGGAAATGCCACAGGTTCATACCTTGATCCCTGTTTAAGAAGGGGCTTCCGGTTCTTTTCCTCTTTCCTAGTCTTTATAGTGTTGTTGTCATGAATCTCTACTGATGTGCGTGGATGGTGGCAAGGTCTCTTCATACCGAGGGCACCGGATTGGCAATTTTCTGGTTGCTATTCCCGACTGGTAGTTAGGAGTCCGAACTCTTGTGCAGTGTCTTGATAGGCTGCTCTGATCAATAGTTGCATAATAACGGGGTTATTGTAGTGCCATGTCGTGCATGGATGGGTGTCCCTGAAAGCACCTCCGGTGGGCAACCCCAAGGCCACATTATGTTGTAGTCTGCGCCAGTTCCTTTCTGCCCATGTTTCATATGATGACTGACTGCTTCCACTATCCTAAGCCTTTTTCTTAGCAACATAAAACATCATGGCCAAAGATATAAACCTAAACTAGCTCAACAAAAAACAGGTAAACCTCTCTTTCTCCAATATTCGTGCTATTCGTACCAATGTCTGCAGTGTGGAATCGTTCCTCTTAGAATAGTCACCGGACATATTAGCACACTGTGAAACTAACCTTAACTCGTCAATTCCCTACTCTGTTCTCTCGATTCCCGGCTACCTTCCTCTCCTTAGAAATGACTCTAAAATTCACATGCATTTCCTGGGAGTTTATGTCCGCGATCGTCTCCCGCTGGCCAGGGAACTCACTTTCTCTCTCTCTCTCTCTCTCTCTCTCTCTCTCTCTCTCTCGAATCTCGCAAATTCGTAAATGTGTCTCAGTCTCTCTCTCAATTCAGTAAGCTATCTCTTCTTTACACCTTCCTCTGATGTACTCGATAGTATTTCCGATAATATTGACAAGGCCATCTCCCTACACTCATCTGCTAAAATATTCGTGTTCGGTGACCTCAATGCCCACCATACCAGGTGGCTTAAATACTCTGTCACTGACCCCGCTGACATCCAAACCCTTAACTTTTCAATCACTCAATCCCTGACACAAGTGGCTGACGTTCCTACGCATTTCCCAGGTAACCCTGACGGAAACGCTCTTCTCCTCGATCTCCGTTTTACCTCTATCCCTGACTCTTGTCACGCTATGCAGCTCTGCCCTCTTTGCAACTCTGATGACGCAGTTGTATCTGTAAAAATCTTCTTCCGCTCTCCCACCAGCCAAGAACCCCCTACCAACAAAATGTCTTTCTGTTATCAACGAGCGGACTGGGACTCGTTCCGAGATTTCCTTCGTGACGTCCCTTGGAATGTAGTTTTTAATCATCCCGTTCAAAAATACGCGTCTGAAGTTTCCTCCTTGGTAAAAGCTGGCACCGATGATTTCATTCCAACAAGAAAATACCTAGTTAAACCGCGTTCATCTCTTCGGTTTTCACCTGCTTGCTCAGCCGCTATAACCCATATGAATCACTTCTTCCATCTGTACCAGAGGTAAATGTATCTTTGGAACAGACGTCGCGTAATCAGTATAAGTGTGTATTTATGAAGCAACGTTACTGTTTGTTGTCAGAATGAAACATCGTATAGCAACTCGCGAGTTTGGTTCTAGAGATTCGACCTAACTGTTCACTCCAAAGGATACAACTATTTTTTTGCCGCTTCCTGATTTCCAGCCTGTTGCAAGTCCACCTCTATCGTCCCTGTTTTTAAGAAATCTGGAGAAGTTTCTGACCCATCTAAATACCGCCCTATCAGTTCACTCCAAACTATACAACTATTGTTTGCCGCTTCCTGCTTTCCAGCCTGTTGCAAGTCCACCTCTATCGTCTCTGTTTTTAAGAAATCTGGAGAAGCTTCTGATCCATCTAAATACCGCCCTATCAGTTCACTCCAAACTATACAACTATTGTTTTGCCGCTTCCTGCTTTCCAGCCTGTTGCAAGTCCACCTCTATCGTCCCTGTTTTTAAGAAATCTGGAGAAGCTTCTGACCCATCTAAATACCGCCCTATCAGTTCACTCCAAACCATACAACTATTGTTTTGCCGCTTCCTGCTTTCCAGCCTGTTGCAAGTCCACGTCTATCGTCCCTGTTTTTAAGAAATCTGGAGAAGCTTCTGACCCATCTAAATACCGCCCTATCAGTTCACTCCAAACTATACAACTATTGTTTTGTCGCTTCCTGCTTTCCAGCCTGTTAGAAGTCCACCTCTATCGTCCCTGTTTTTAAGAAATCTGGAGAAGCTTCTGACCCATCTAAATACCGCCTCATCAGTTCACTCCAAACTATACAGCTATTGTTTTGCCGCTTCCTGCTTTCCAGCCTGTTAGAAGTCTACCTCTATCGTCCCTGTTTTTAAGAAATCTGGAGAAGCTCCTGACCCATCTAAATACCGCCCTATCAGTTCACTCCAAACTATACAACTATTGTTTTGCCGCTTCCTGATTTCCAGCCTGTTAGAAGTCCACCTCTATCGTCCCTGTTTTTAAGAAATCTGGAGAAGCTTCTGACCCATCTAAATACCGCCCTATCAGTTCACTCCAAACTATACAACTATTGTTTTGCCGCTTCCTGCTTTCCAGCCTGTTAGAAGTCCACCTCTATCGTCCCTGTTTTTAAGAAATCTGGAGAAGCTTCTGACCCATCTAAATACCGCCCTATCAGTTCACTCCAAACTATACAACTATTGTTTTGCCGCTTCCTGCTTTCCAGCCTGTTAGAAGTCCACCTCTATCGTCCCTGTTTTTAAGAAATCTGGAGAACCTTCTGACCCATCTAAATACCGCCCTATCAGTTCACTTCAAACTATACAACTATTGTTTCGCCGCATTCCAGCCTGTTGGAAGTTCAATTCTATCGTCCCTGTTTTTAAGAAATCTGGAGAAACTTCTGACCCCTCTATTACCGCCCTATCAGTCTCATACCGATTTTCGGCAAAATCTTCGAGGCTTTAATCAATGCCGAATTTGTTAAGCATCTTACCTCTGACCACTTACTCTCTGATAATCCATATGGATTCTTTCTTGCTCGGTCTACCGTTGATGTGCTGACAGCCATAACTGAACATCTATATCAAACACTCTTGATAATAACGGCGAAACTCGAGCTGTGGCTCTCGATATCTTGAAGGCGTTTGACAGGGTTTGGCATGCTGGTCTTTTACGTAATCTTCAGAGTTACGGTATTACACGACGATTATTTGGTTTAATCCAATCAATCACGAAATGAAAGTCGTCCTGAACGGGTTCTCTTCCAATTCCTTCCATACGAATACAGGTGTTCCCCAAGGCTCTATCCTGGGCCCTACACTGTTTCTGATCTCCATCAATGACCTCCTTGTCACTAGTTCTCAAGTTGGCATTTTTGCAGACGACACTACCCATTTACTCCTGTCTAAATAATAAATTCGGCAGTGCTGACAAAGTTAATCCAGCCGCTACTCTTGAAAAGGATCTTCAATCAGTGGTTAACTGGTATAGTAAATGGCTTGTAAATTTTAATGCCTCCAAAACTAAACTGCTCTCATTTAACAGCCAGAAAAACTTCCTTTGTCCCCATAAGCTTGTTTGATGCTCGACTCCGTGAGAGTGTCTCACTGCGCCTTATTGGCCACATGTTATCCAATGACATGAAGTGTAACAACTACATTGAAGCAACAGCTGAATCTTCTACAAGGACAGTCATCTCACTATGTCGTGTCAGATGGTTTCTTTCGTCAGAGTCCATCTTACACATCTACAAATCTACCATTCGTCCATGCATTGAATGTTGTTGCCATATCTGCTCTGGTGCCCCTGCTGTTCATCTCGAGGTTCTTGACAAAATCCAAAGAAGGATCTGCAATGTAATGGGTCCTGACTTGACATCTCGACTTCAGTCACTCTCTCATAGACTTAATGTGTCTTCCCTCTGTCTTTTCTACAAATATTTTCATGGCAACTGTTCTGATGAGCTATTTTCCCTGATGACCCGACTACATAAATTTAAGCGTGCTAGTAGTAGTAGTAGATTGGCATCTAGGTCCCACCCTTTTATTGTTGAATATAACTGCCATTTCTACTCCAGGAGTTTCTTTTTTTGCTCTTCCTGGCAGTGAAACTCCCTTCCTCTTGCTTGCTCCCATGATAACTGCAATCTTCAAAAATTTAAATGCAACGTCAATCGCCATCTTCTGTTGCTGTGATCCACGTTTTTTTCATTTTTTATCCTTTCCTCAATCCCCACTACACGCAGTCTTTCCCTCGCTTTGACTCTCTGGAACCCCTGCGTGCTAGTGGCTTTCCCCACTTGCTTGGGCTGAAATGCTTAAAAAACTGAAATATATATCACTCACATGTTTCCTTATTTTTAATGATTATCATGTGATATTGTTAAAAGTAATGACATCAACATTAGCGAAATGTTCCGCGCGGACAGAATAAGAAGAAATGAAAACGGATTCAAGCGTGAGAAGTGCATAGCTTAGTTAAAGGAAGAGAAGGTGAGGGAGAACTCGTGATGATAGTGGAAGGAACTTTAAATGGAGTCAGATGTCAAAATAGAAATTGAAATTCAACTCTGATTATCCTTTATTGATATTCCTTCTGACCAAACCAGATAATAATATTTCAAAGGGGTTTAGTAATAATTAAATAGCGACTTCATCAATTTTAGCACCAGGCTTGATTGAATATTGAGTTCTCGTTAAAAGAGGAGTTTCCAAATTTATGCCTGTGAATTAAAGGATGCTGAAATCATCTCCCTATTTCATCCCAACTCGAGATTTTAATCAATACTCATTTGTTAACATTTGGTTCATTATTAAAAGAAAAAGAAAAGCAAATAAAATGAAGACAGTAAAAATAAATTCAAGATAACAATTGATGTTAGCCATGAATAACAAAATTTCAGGAAAATCAAACCTTCAAGAAGTTGAAGTAATTATCATTTGATATTTGCAAGATGAGATGTTATCATTATTTCTAGAATTACCAAATTTTCCCGCCTTTCATATATTATTCTCTTCTTGTTCTTTGGTTTTCACTCTACCTATGAATAGAGAAATATATACAAAAGTTTTCTATCATCGAACTGCTTTTGCAGACCATTCAGTTTGTCCCTCACTGGATGCCTGTTTATTGCGGCCTTGTGCCAGATGAGGTTATCACTAAAGAAGTATGTTGTGTTCTAAAAAGAGTCACTTAACATGCTCGGTTCTTAGTTCATTCTGGAGTCCAAAATGCATGCACACACACACACACATACATACATACATACATACATATATATATATATATGTGTGTGTGTGTGTGACAAAATATAGTTTTAAGGTATGCTATATTTATAGGTTAAAGTATTCAATATCAGGGATAGAGCATATGTAAATATAAAAGCGGACATAGCCAGACGACTGCGTTTAGCATGAAACAGACTGTCGCCTCTGGGTGTTGACTTCAATGTCCACTTTCATATATATATATATATATATATATATATATATATATATATATATATATATATATATATATATATACTTGTGTATTTAGGTAGAAAATTCTCTTTTAGTCATGTCTGGTTGAATAAGCTACAAACATGCCTGCTTATTTTGATCATAATCCTTTCATATCCACGAATATTTTTCCGTATATTACAATTAAATGAGCCAAGAAATGCACTGTAACAGTAAGAATCAATTTTATTTACCGACAGAAAGTACTTTGGAAATAAAAGTGTAATACCCTGGTCAGTAAGTCAGTTACTTGTCGTTTTGGTACTGTGGGCAGGTGCCACATCCTGCTGTAAAAAGAAATCAGTAGACGAAAGCATGCTGTGTTCTAAACTAAGGCTGGTGGCAATTGGGATCATAGAGTCATTGCGAACTCCATGAGCCTTTCATAATTTCTTTTAAAGTGCTCTAAAACTCCCCGGAAGACAGCTGCTTTCTGTGCTTCCTCCAGATTATGAGACTTGATTTCAAAATAAAATGCAAAAGAGGACTTTAAACCACTTAGCAACTGTCCTGTTCTTTATCTATTTAGTTCAGTTAAAACGCCTTTGACATTGTCTTTAGTGCAAGAGTGCCTCGACACCAGGAATGCAATACAGTGGGCTATAATAACTTTTTAGACACCTTTCATTACAGCAATTTTGGCTTCTTTAATGTCTCTATTTTCTTTTTTTTTCTTTTTTTGCAGACAATACCGTGTTAGTATCAAGCTACTCTCATCTATGAACAATAGTTGACTTATATCTTGTAATGAAAGTTCGTGGAAGTAAAGAAATTGGTGAATTTCAACAACGGAAAATAATAGGATCGCATCAGTGTAGCAAGTCAAATAGAGAAATTGTTAGGTTTCTCCAGGTTAATCATCAAAAGGTTAATAATATTGTCAAGAAATTAAATGAAGAAGTTCATTGTTGTGTAGAATACCGTTCAGGAAGACCAAGCATCGTGTCTGATCGAACGAAAAGGGAACTGAATAGGGAAGTCATCAGAAACCTGGAAAACTTCTGTCAATATCCGAATTCGAGATAGGTTTATGTTTAGAGAAATCAGAATGAGACTTGGAACACTGAATGTCTGCAGGCGACCGCGAAACATGGAGGGATTGGAATAATGGTGTGGGGCGCTGTCTGGTTTGGAGCGAAATCTGAGCTGATTCTTGTTGAGCGGTTGAATGGTCTAAAATACTGTCAACTATTAGAGAAAGGACTACTCCCACTATTTGAAACCAATCAGATTGACAAGAACGTCTGCCTTTTTCAAGAAGATGGAGCGCCATGTCATACGAGCAAAGGCCTCAAAGGAATCGCAAGGAATCAAGTCACTGCCATGGGTAGCCCAGCGTCCTGACATGAATCCAATAGAGCAAGTTTGGGAGCACCTTGACCGAAGACTTCAAGAGCGTGCAACCAAAATCACGTCAGTGGCAACCGTTAAAAAAATATTGTTAAAAGAATGGCAAAATATGGATCAGACGATTGCTGATAACTTAATCAAATCCATGAAAAATCGAAAACAAGCACTGAAACTAGCAGATGTAGGACCTACTCCATACTAGTTCCAAATACTGCTTGTTTATGTTGAATAGGGATTACGTAATTAAATTTTGGAATTGGATGTAGTTTGTTTCTCCTGGCTAAAAACTTTTCTTAGGCCACTGTACTTATAGCTCAATTTCTGAACAGATCTAGTGCGTGGTGGCTCTTATAGAACTAACACCAACTTTAGTATACTCCCTGTGAGCTTTCCCCAACTCCTTCAGTCGGCTGTGCTGGAAAATACTCTAACGGCTTCAATCATTCTTCTTGCTTGTGAATCTTTTCCTACCATGCTTTTCCGTTCCAATCAGCTTTCCACGAATATGCTTTGATACAACACTCTGCAAACAATTAGCCCTTTCATCAGTCATGATCTACTGTGATTTAACCTACACAAAGAGGGGGGGGCGTGTTAGTGAGTGTCTTGTGAACAACTGTCAAGTCAGCAGTTTTCTTCATTATTGGGATTTCGTGTACTGAACCAAACTGAAATGTTCATGGTATTTGTACTGCATAAATAATGATTTATTCAAACGCAAAATGGAATAATCTAATATATTGGGATACATTTTTCTATTTTCTGAGTTTCCGGGCGTAATTATCAAAATTAAAATAAAATTCCGATGAAACATTTTTAGTTTGCATGTAATGAGTCTAGGATTAATACAATTTTAATTTTCAGAACTAAGTGACAAAAATATTGAACACTTCCACGGTATTCTACTTTTAAGATACACACACACACACACACACACACACACACACATATATATATATATATATATGTATATATATATATATATTTATATATATATATGTGTGTGTGTGTGTATACATATATACATATATATATATATATATATATATATATATGTATATATGTATATATATATATATTTATATATATATATGTGTGTGTGTGTGTGTATGTGTGTGTATACATATATACATATATATATATATGTATGTATATATATATATTTATATATATACATGTGTGTATACATATATATATATATATATATATATATATATATATATATATTTATATATATATGTGTGTGTGTATACATATATATATATGTATATATATATATTTATATATATATATGTATATATATATATATTTATTTATATATATATGTGTGTGTGTGTGTATACATATATATATATATGTATATATATATATTTATATATATATATGTGTGTGTGTGTGTATATATATATATATATGTATATATATATATTTATATATATATATGTGTGTGTGTGTGTATATATATATATATATATATATATATATATATATATATATATATATATATATATATATATATACACGACGTTCCCGTCGTTTTTTCCACGTATAAGGGTCAAGCAGCTTAGTTCTTAGAAGCGAACAGCCAGACTACCCATACGTCATTTTATTATAGTGGTGAAGGCTTGTGCAGAACAAGCCACACTTTTTGGAAGTGTCGAATACAGTTGGTGTACTGTATGCCACAAGTTCCACAAACGACCCTCTGCAGGTTATTGAATTCAGAGTGGTCATTCTTCAAGACGGCTCGCCAAGGCTATGGGACCCAGTCTGTCCTACTCATAACTGGAGGAGAGAAGAGTATTTGCATGTAAATGAGGATAATGAACTCCACTGCAATTGGAACTCATTTCTCCGATTCCTCAATCCGGACCGCTATACATTACACTGTGCCTTCCTGCCTTCCTGCCTTCCTGCCTGCCTGCCTGCCCGCCCTTCCTTCCTTTCGTTCGTTCGTTCATTCTTTCCTTTCGTCGCCATTCGATGCAACTCTAAATTTCATGTACGTAGCATTCGTCAGGCACAAATTTACGCCTAACGATTGCTATGGACATGAAATTCAGTGATGCACAGAACAATGAGGAAAATTGTATTTATTCTTTATATAAATTTATATAAACACAATTTTATTATTATCACCAACACGCACTGTGCGCTATTATATATATATATATATATATATATATATATATATATATATATATATATATAGGGAGAGATATATCGTTGTGCTAGCACGAAGTCACAAGTCTTCGTGACCGAGGATTTAAACGTGCTGTCCTTGTTCAGATTGTTGATCACGCTAAATAACGTGCTTTATCCCAGAAACTGTAAATAAGGTCTGCTCAGCATAGTTGCAATATAAACCACAGGTGGTTGAACAAACACAAATGTGCCTGAGCGGGTGTCTGCAATGGGATTAGCTAGCCGCCCTACCAGACTAGCATCATCGGATACGAGTGGCCAGCCATATATATATATATATATATATATATATATATATATATATATATATATATATATATATGTATGTATGTATGTATGTATGTGTGTGTGTGTGTGTGTGTGTGTGTGTGTGGTGCAATGGATAGATTGTTGACTAAATTATCCCAAAATGAAAATAACACTAACATCTCATTTTATAATATATATCATACTACAATTGTACAAAAATATCTTGAAATACGAAAAAGTAAATTTATTCAATAAAATCGCCATTGGCATCAACCACAGCCTCCAAACGACTTCAGAATCTCCTGCAACGTTTCTGGGCAGTTGACGAATGCTGTCATAATCCTTGCCTTCAGTTCATCTTCGGTGTTAAAGGTGTGTTCTCACTCAACTGTGTCCAACACATAATAATCAAGAGGGTTGCACTCTGGGAAATTAGGTGGCCAGATGTAAGGGGTGATGTGGTCGCATAAATTGTCTGACAACCATGACTGGTTTTTCCTGTTTGTGTGGCATGGTGCAGAGGCGTGTTACCAGACATAGGGTTTTCCAGCAGTCATCCTCTTGACTTAGGGCAGCACTGCCTTCTCAAGGCACTTGATGTAGACCCCTGTTGAGTCTGCGGCCCTGTAGGAAGATGAATGGAGGCATAACGTCACCATCACTAGTGATCACTCCAAACACCATGATGTTGACTGGATATATCATCCAACTCTTTCCACATCCTCTGCACTGTCCTCAAATTGACACCCAAAAACTCTGAAATGTTCATATTAGAACTGCTGGCGCAAATGCCAAGCAGTACAGAATGCTGCTTCCAAGGTTCTGGTCGAGTGAATTGGTGAATTGCGTCATGGTGCTCTTTTTCTCACAGACAATACCCAACTGCCCCTACTATACTGTATAGTTGACAAAATCAAAAGCAAACAATGCGCATGTGTGAAATTAAAATTATAAAATGGTGACAATTTACCCATCGCACACTCTGTGTGTGTGTATATATATATATATATATATATATATATATATATATATATATATATATATATATATAAGAGAGAGTGTGAGATGTGGTGTTATGTAAAGGACTAGTGAAACCGTGTAATGCATTCAAACAACATAGCTTTTAATACACTTTATGGCTGAGTGTGCAAACAGCAAGCCAATGAAGAATTCTGAATAAGACAATGGAAACTAGGTGTTGGGGTAATTTTCTTCATAGTCAAATCTCTTGAACTCTTCATTCTACAAAGGTGGTATGTGATTCATACAAGAATTACCAGGTGTCAGAATCGAATTTGATGTCCATCATAGTTGATTTATAGTGTTTTCTAATATGAACTGCATTCGCCTTAATATACAGAATCGGAATATCAAAAGATCTAGGAGTTCCCAGGATTAGCCCAGAAGGTATTTTCACAAACACTCTGTGCATAATCGGACCTCAAACAACGTCCATGCCTGCTCCAAGAGAAACAAATAATTGAATCAGCTGAACTATGGACATAGACAAGCCAGACAACCAGAACTGGTATACACACCTGACTTACGATTGAAAAGGAAGAATCTATTATTAAGAAGATCGAATGTTTGAAATCACATGCCATCAATTCATCCGACATTGAAATGACATAGTTCAGAAAACACAATTTTATTATGCATTAAAAGATTTTACTCACGTATTCTTCTCACATGTTAACAATATAACATGGTACCAACATAACACTACACAGTGTGTAAATAAAATATTATGAAAATTATACACTCATATATATATATTAAATAAAAACAGACCACTTTAAGGTTCCATATAATAAATTATTTCACCACAGCCCTTTTAAAGGACCGCGGATCATCAGATTGTACTTCCAAAGGTTGAAACGAAAAATGAAAAAAAAATTTACACATTTATGACGGGCAGTACTAAGTATATGTAAATTAACGAAGTGAGGAAGTGATGGGGGGAGAAAGACATGCTTCGTCATCATCTGGGTGTTGACCTCAATGTCCACTTATATATATATATTACCATAAACCTTATTTTTTAGTAAGAAATAATGTGGGATTTGAAACATCCTTTTAAAAAATTACCATATATGTGTGTGTGTGTGTGTGTTTGTTTGTTATTACTTAAAAATTCATTTTTATTCATACATCTCAATGACCTATTATCAAATTCTTTCATTCAATGTATAACCCTCACTCAGTTCAGTAAATTAGAGTTATATTTTATCTAGCCTACACACTGTCACGGTTTATACGAAATAATAATTCACCAAGAACATTTACAAGCTTAATGTGTGTAATATTTCCCAACACAAAAAAGTTTTTAAGCAAATGTATTACACTACAAGAGAAAATATTAAGAATTAAACTCCAGCATTTAGCAAAATTATCTTTGGCCGCAATGCACAGATTATTTAAAATGCATGTATTCGACTACGTTCCAAGAAATTACAATTGATAGGAAAAAAATACAGGTCTTGCCTTTAGCACAGTGAAATTAAGATATAATTCAAACTTATGAATAATGCACGTGAGTTCTATTGTTACCACGAAACATTGTGTTCATTGTAAGATTAAATTTGTTTAAAGTGGCTCTTCGAAAGAGCGTGTTAAAAAAGTTTATTTATCTCATTGGGGAATGATAAGCTGGGTGAATGAGGTGATTATATCGTCTAAATACTTGGCATGCAGATTATTTAGTGCTTCTTCTTAATCATTTTATTTTTAATTAACAAGTAGAAAAATATGTTTCTTTTTTAAAATCTTAAATAATGCTTGCAAATTCGGGAACCTACATGCTTGAAATTTGACAGGAAATTGTCAAGACCTCAGTACTTATTAACATAATCATTTGAAATTTCTTGTCTTTTAGGGTTAAAAAATTATTTACAAAATTGTACAAAAATTGTGATTTAAATTTTTGATCACCAATACAAATCCCCCCTCTCTCTCTCTTATCTCTTCTCTTCTCTCTCTCTCTCTTCTCTCTCACCAGGAATAAAGACAAAAGAAAAATTTATCTTTATTCATATTGTCTTTTTGCAGATACTCTATCTGAAATTTTTACACCTACACACACATATCAAGACAAAAGAAAAATTTATCTTTATTTTTATTGTCTTTTTACATATGAAATTTTACACACACACACACACACACATACATACATATATATATATATATATATATATATATATATATATATACACATATATATATATATATTCAAACAGGTTAGTTTAAATAATTTAGACATATCATAGTCCAAGTTCACATGTTCTTTTGTTGTTGTTTTTTCAGTGGTAAGGGGAGTAACTTTTTTGTTTTTGAATGTGAACTTTGAACTTTGAAATCTAGAACACTGCATAAGCAGTAAAAAAAACGAGCAGTTGAAATGTTTTAAATTTACAGAAACAGATATACATACACACAGGCAACTTAACCCCCTGAATATGGTCTCAGATGAGATGAAAGTACTTGGGAAAATAAAAACTATTCGGATGTAAATTTTGTTATTTTTCTTGCTCCATTTTCTAAACCTACTAAAAAATGAATCCGTGAACTTGAAAGAATCACAACAAAAACTAATCGACATGATATGTGTCTATTTAACCAAACCTGTTTGAATGAAAATATGCTGCCTAAATATACACAATATATATATATATATATATATATATATATATATATATATATATATATATATATATATTGGTACTGTTATTATATATTGAGCACTGTTTTATTCCCACCAGCACTCACTGTGTGCTATATATTCGGTGTGTGAGGAGTTTTACAGAATTATCTTATGTATTATGACCTTATTTTCTTGTTATGGGAACTTACCTGTAACGACATAATAAACTCTACCTGATACTATAATGACTGCGCCTCTCAAGAGAGACGAGAGAATGAAGTGGAACGAGTCGAGACGGAACGAGTCGAGACAATAGTAGTTCACTCTAAACCAGACTGACAGTCATACTAACCCTTCAACTTCTCGTATTATTATTCTGTTTAATATATCTTTGTTATTCCTATTCTTGTGTTCGTGTTGTTCTTCCTTGGTCCTAACCTTGGACCATAACAGTGGTGCGAGGATATTGGACCATAACAGTTCTAAAACAAGAATCGTTTGAGATTTTGCCACAGATCATCTAACACATCCATATAAAGTTCAATACATGTGGTAAGATTTAAAAATGTCATTTATTTACATTTTTACTACAATTTTCGTATATAAACTTGTATATAATTTGATTTCCGTGAATGTAGTGAGCGCGAAATAATAATAACTCCCTTCACCCAAACGCTTTAAATTCGAAGGAGTGGGGAAGAAGAAGGAAAGAAAGTGACGAGCCTATGTGAAATTTGCTTTGAACCAATGAAAACCTTGCCTTCAAAAGAAATTAGCAGGACGGAGGAAGAAGAAGTATAGAAAGTAGTGAGCCCAAGGGAAATTATTTTTTATATAAAATGAGAAGAAGAATTAAATTAATCAGAGAAGAATGTCTGAAGTTATGCGAAAGGTTTCGTTTCAGTTCCTCATGAGCAGCATTGAAGTATTCGCCATTGTAAAATTACCCGCCAATTATATTATCAGCCACTAAACAACACGTGGTACTTAAAAGAATTTTCTCTTAACAATCCAAAAAGGCGAAGTATTTCAAACTATCTCTCTTTGTCTACTTTTGAATGTATGTAAACTATATATCCCTTCGATGAACAACAAACTCTCTTACCTTTGTCTTGAACATTTTTTAATATTATTTTGTGTCAGATCATTTAATCTGTTGTATGAACATTTCCCTTCATAACAATTCGTCAAAACTATGGACTGATTCTGATTTATTTACTGAAACGAGCAACTGACACTACTTCAAGCATGTAAATTCGTGAATAAATTCCTTATCTTGTTTTGTTAAAATTACCTGTGTGTTTTCTCTTCATTATCATTCTTCATTAATCTTTTTGGCATGAGAAAATCAACTGTTCATTTTAACCACTAAGCTGTAGTGACATTTATTTTTAATAAAAAAAAATATAAAATAATAATAATAATATTGAATATCATAAATAAAATAAAATGATAAAAATTCTCCCAGAATGCAACAGAAACATTTCTTGTCTGAAAAAAAACATCATGCCAAAAAACATTGAACTCATTCTCTTTGCCACTGACCACTGGAAAGTCAAGACGTCCAATTTCTCTCTCCGAAACATTGCTTGTCATAATACGAAGTGACTTCTTCCTTTTATCACATGCAACCTTAAAATACTTGTAACCAAAACATACACACACACCAGTATACAAAAATAAATAAATGGTATAATTTTAATTTATAATTAAACATGCTTTTAGTGTTATTTCTGTGTATACTTTTACCTATGTGAACACGTGGACATTTCTGCTGCTATGATGTGAGTGACCCCACAAAACCCCATGCCACTATACATGTATCCATTATAAATAGTCTTATCATTTGAAATGTTCGTAGACAGGTACAATATATATATATATATATATATATATATATATATATATATATATATATATAGTTTACGAAAAACTAGGTAATCCGTATGGGAAGACCCGATGAGGATAGAATCCAGAGAGCTCAATGTAAATCAGAGCTAATAATTTAAATAAAAACAGATTACTTAATCTGTTTTTATTTAATATATATATATATATATATATAGGTGACTATACTCGTGTCGAAAAACCTTCGAATTCTTGATTTAACAATAGCCAAATCAATCACGAAGGGGAAAAAAGGTTTTAAAAAAGAAAGAGCCAGGAACATGAAAGTCTGTCGAAAATAATCGCACAGATACAGGTTCAAGGCCCAAAGAAAAAACCCCGATACGAGTAAACAACTAACTAACGAGCTCGATACAAACGTAGAGCAAACCTAGTCAAACCCTGCCCAGCTGACCCTGACGATCTGCCTAAGTGAAACCTTGGTAGGTTTGTCTGGCTCATTAGGTTTGACTATATATATATATATATATATATATATATAAAAGTGAACATAGAAGTCAACACTTAGAGGCGACAGTCTGTTTCATGCTAGATGCAATCACCGGGCCCTAAGTGTTGACTTCTATGTTCACTTTTATATTTACACACGCTCTATCTCTGATATTGAGCACTTTATCCCATAAATATAGCACACTTTAAGACTATATTTCTTCATATATATATATATATATATATATATATATATATATATATATATATATATATATATATATATATATATAAATATTATTATTTACACTTTACACCACGGACAGGAGAAAGTAAAGTACAAGGATAATGGCTTAGATAAACGGTTATGCATGAGAAATGTCCCAAAAATAAGGTATAAATCGATTGGAAGAAAAATATTGTGAAAGCCTTAAACACAAAGCAACAGGGAATACGTATTATTTCTTGTAACATTCAGAAGAGCGTTAACACTGAGCAACAAAAATGGCGGCTGCCATCAGAGATTGAAAGAGATGTGGTGTGAATTGTCATAATATTTTTACAGACCAAAAGGGCAAAAATCCAACAGAAGTTCACCATAAATTTGAAATTTGTTATTGCCTGAGAAACATTTACTGAGAAGAAAGTAGGTATCAGCATAGTGTAGTGACTGTTGTGTGTGTATGTTCAGTGAGATGTGCACGAATGTGCAAGACAGGGCTCATCTAGGCTGTCCACGTTTATCAACAAAAGAAGGCAACATTGTAAGTGTTTGTTCAAAATGGTGGGTAACATTGGCTTCACTATATGACTGTGGAGCTTGAACTTAAATTGTTACTTTCATAAGAAGTTGCGATATCATAAAGTTTCATATCATTGTGTCCCAAAGCAACTGACTGAAGAATACAGTCACCATTATGTTGCAGGTATCACCTCTTTAGTTGCGAGGTGTATGGACATTTGATATTAAACTCACCGAATTACCAACATCTTGCTGCATGTCACTCATTTTTTTGTAAGAAAATGATGATTGATTTTAAATCATTGTTATAATGTGTGGAGAAAAATGATGCATTTCAATATTACTCAATAATCTTGCTGATGTGACCTCCATATTCTAGCTTTCTCCTTCTATATTTTGGGTAGGAGTTATTCCCTTGTTCAAATTTAAATTTGATTTAAATCAAAAGGGGAAAAAATTGGTAATTTTATGCAAAAACAGCTTGATCTGACCCATATGATATGTATTTGATGCAATACTTGATTGAATGAATTGATGAGCAGATTTCAACGTTGATATGATAGTTGAATTGTCACACCAAGTATGTATTGTAAGGTACTATACACTGATTGGTGATTTCTTGCTCAACTTGAGGTCCATATTGTCTCATCTTGATCTTGCTGATGTGATCTCCATCTTCTGGCTTTCTCCTACTATATTTTGGATAGCAGTCATTCCCTTGTTCAAATTTAAATTTAATTTAAATCAAAAGGGAGAAAGTTTTCAGCGGGTCCCTCCCCCATCAAAATGAAATATAGTTATCATGTACCCTAGGAGTCATACCCTTGTTCAAATTTAAATTTAGTTTAAATCAAAGTGAAAAAAATTTTCAGTCCACCCCTGTAGACCCCCTTCGATCAAAATGAAATATACTTATCCAAGTACCCTGGCTAATGTAGTTTCAGAATATATATGGTTATACGAGTCTATTTTCAAAACCCTAGGAGGAGTTTGATAACAAACAAATAGACAGACAGAAGCTACAACTTTATATATACGAGGGTCATTCAATAAATAAGATGAATTTTTCGGTATAAGGACTTCTAATACAGATAGAAGCTTACTTTTTTTTAAATTTTTCAACGTAGTCTACCAGCACTGTCACACACTTTTCCCATCTGTGCACAAGCTTCCGTATTCCCTCAGTGTAAAAATCTTTGGACTGATGTCTCAGCCAGTCGCTCACAACACTTTTGACTTCATCGTCACTTTTAAACTTCGTGCCTCTCTTGAACGCTTTCAAGTGACCAAACAGGTGAAAGTCTGAAGGGGCAAGGTCTGGGCTGTAAGGGGGATGAGGGAGCAGTTCCCAGCCCAGCTCGTTGATGGTCTGCACCGTTTGGGCTGCTGTGCTGTTTGTGCTCTGCAGTAAGCATCTTTGGCACCCACCGGCAGCTGACCTTGTGTGCTGTCCCAACAGATAAGCTCAAAGTCCTTGCAATGTCATCCACTGTCACCCTTCTGTCAGACTGAATGAGGTCATTGACGGATTCGATCACCTCAGGAGATCTCACTTCTGTAGGCCTCCCAGGCCTGTCTTCATCCTCAACACTGCTCCATCCTTCTTTAAACAATTTAGCCCACTTGTAGACATTTTTTGGCTGAAACATGTGGCACCATACACAGTTGACATTCTCCTATGAAGTTCAACTGGTTTACACCCTTCAGCAACCAAAAACTTGATAACTGACCGCTGTTCAATCCTGGAGCATGCTTCTTAGTCGGCCTTCTTTGTTAATCGCCAAAACTCTCAAATTTTTTTTTAATCTGCAAAAGAAATTAAATCCATGTGAAAAGGAAGTAAAAAAAAAGAGAAAAAAAAGAGTAAGCGTCTATCTGTATTAGAAGTCCTTATACCGAAAAATTCAACTTATTTATTGAATGACCCTCGTATATATATATATATATATATATATATATATATATATATATATATATATATATATATATAATGAACTCCTGGAACATTTATCCCACAAACAATATTGGCAGGCTCAATGTGAGTCCGGATAAAATAAAAAAAACATTTAGTTTACAATAAATGACAATGCATGTTATTAACAAAAGGAATTACATGTGTACACAATTGAAATGAAAGGGAAAGACATTGAAACTAGCCCTGAGCGTGTGCTTGTTTGCGTGTGTGTGAAACAACCACGTGTGATAGACACATGTATGCATATGCATGTATGAGAGAGTTCAAAAGTCAACAGAGGACCAAGGAAGCAAATGCACCCTGCCAGCGGCATTTTCTACATCGACTACATTTGGATGTAAGAGTTAAAAAGAGAAAGAGAGAGAATATGATTGCCTTTTTATAGACTTAAAGAGCACCCCCTAGCAAGCATTTTGGCAAATCCAAGTAGGTAACTCACATCCATCATCAACGACAACCTCAAAATTAAAATTTCCCTAGTCAGTTAAATAATAGTTGGCAACTGTCTTTTGGAATGCAAAAGGTGTGCTGCATGTGAAATTCATATCATATGGTCAGAGAGTTGATGCTGTTAGATAATGTGGCGACGTTTGCATAAAGGTTTCATACTGCATGACTTCTTCAATCCACATATGGTGAACCTGGCAAAAGAGTAGCTCCAAAATGATCTGGTTGTGATTTTTTACCCCATCCACCACATAGTCCTGACTTCACTACTCCAAATTATACCCCATTTGTCCTACATAGTTTCAGTGGTTGGTGAGACCTTTGATCTCTACCTACATTGCTTCCCACTTTTCATATAAAGCTTGGCATAGACATGTCTAAACAAGCTGAATTTTTTAATTGACTGATGGTGACCTGTTGCAAAATGTTGTATTCATCTGTGTTTTTTTTATATCTGTGTTGATGCACCTGTAAGGATACTGTTGTGCTGATTAATGAAAACATGACATTTTAATTCAATGTCAGAGAGAGACTCTGTTTTATTGCTGAGTGAGGTAGGTATATATACATATATATATGTGTGTATACATATATATATATATATGTGTGTGTGTGTATATATATACACACACACACACACACATATATATATATATATATATATATATATATATATATATATATATATATATATATATATATATATGATATGCAGCTCTTTCTCATGTATTACATCCCAAGAGGGCTGATGAATTTGGTCTGCACTTAACGGCGAGGAGATCATCTGTCACGTTAATCTTTTATTTCTTAAATTTATTCTAGTAATATCTGGTGTAAGATAGATACTACACACTGTTTTAATGGCTTTTTTACTTGTCTCTGAAATCTTTATCAGCTTTCTATATTATCTGTCTATATTTCTGAGACGAGGTATCATGTACACTATTTACATTATTCGGTCTATTGTCCTCATCTTTGTCGCCATATTTATTAAATATGGCGACAAAGATGAGCTTTCCATATTAATTATTACATTTTGAATATGACACTCAGCCACATATTTTTAATTTTTTGGTATTTTGTTTACTTTTATAGTTGCAGAGAAATTGAAGAGAGAGATATCTAATTGTTTGCATTTGCATCAAATATAAATTTTGTGGATATAATAATTACATTTATTCAGGTTAACTTAAAAAAAACTTTTAATTAATTATAATAGATGAATTAATCTTCATAATTAATTTTTGCAATTTCTTTCATAATTAAAAGAATATTTCACTATATATATGTTGTGCTATTTTAATAAATTATAGAATACAGAATGTATGGTTGTCAACAAAAGAAACAGCCCAATGTGTAAGCTATAAATTGGGGACATCAAAATAAAAAAAAGGTTCAGAAATTATTGGAGTAGTGTAATAACACAATAGAAAATATGATATAGAAATCTGGTAAAAAGGTCAAAGATGCTTTCCAGAAATGGAGGAGAGTATTAAGAGAGAGGAAAATGTCCTTTGAAACAAAGAAAAGAGTTCTGAATTGCTGTGTAATATCTAATCTCTGATATAGCAGTGAATGCTGAAAAATTTCCTAACAAATGAGGAGACTTGACGCAACAGAAATGTGGTTCTACAGAAGGATGCTGAGAATACCATGGATGAAGCATTAGAGTAGCAAGGGATAAAGAGAATAAGGATGAGTTGGTGTACATGGCCCGGTGGATCCATGCTGAAGGTCTGAACTGGTGAAACTGAGAAATGTAGTTCACCCAAACATCTGTTCTGAAAATAGCAATAGAGTAAGGCTAGCAAACTTTTATCTGTGGGAAAGGGGTTGAACAGTCCCGTAGAAGCAAGCCAGCCAGAGTGGCTTGCATCTGGTGCATAGGAAAATAAGGGTCTTACCTTAATGTGCGGCACGTGACATCGGCAAGTTTGCTCCATGAAAATGGCATTACTCTCCCATCTAACAATTCCAACAGTATGTGTGGTAACGAGGGTTTTTGTACAGTTTGGCATGCTTCCACCAATAGCAAGTCGTGTGCTGATTGGTCGAACTGGAGGAGGCTATTTACCTGGGTGACTGAGACTAAAAGCGAAGAACGCTGATTGGTTAGTCAACTGCAGTGTTGGCCTGATAAAAGAGGGCTGAAGCAGTGAAAAGGGAGGGAAAAGACGGGTTTACGTTTTGAAGTGTTCAGAAAGCAAGAACGGTGGATTGAACCAGCGGTACCTTGATTTGTACAAGTGACATCGTAGTATTAGAGACTCATTTAAACTACACACCTACAAAGCCATTTCTGAACTCTGTCAAGACTGGAAAGTGAGGATTGGGTAGCTCCAACCCAAATGTGGCAGCAATATGTCATTTTTGGTCTGATAGAGATTGGCAGAAGGAGTCAGGTATTTTCTTGAGTGATACAAAAAAAAAACATTTTTCCCAACTTCCTTAGCAATGGATCATATATATTTTCCACTTGAATTCCGAAGTGAGCCCCAGTATACATTCCAGGAAAGGAGTGTCATTGCAAATACAGCCACTCATCATGACAGGAGAAAACTCAGGATCATCTGTATATATTTATTTTCTGTGTTTATTTGATTGTTATATTAATATTCCAACAATTCAGCTTAACTCTTCGAAATGATCGTGCCATTTTGATGCACCTAACCATCACTGCACACCAATCTATTTTCAAGTATCATCATGGCTAGATCAGGCTTAACAAACAAAGCAGTAATGTTTCTAATTTCTCTCCATGATATCCATTTAATAATTCATCAGGACTTGCACCAACGATCATTCAATTACTCTGCCAGTAGGATTACCACACGAGTTGACTACTTACGAATAATAAACAACCAATAACAAATACTTGCCTACATAGCAATAATAAACTACAGAAATGTTTTAACCTATCAAACTACTTTACAACAATTTTGCTTATACCATTTTATGGCATATTCAATGCTCAGTATTATAGCAGAGGCCACACAGCTGAGGACACACAGTAGAGCACAGGTCATAGACACAGTTTTCCCAATACCAAGTATCATTGTCTCATGACACACAGAAATATGTTTGCTATATTTGTGGGGAAAGACTGCTCAGTATCGGAGATAGAGCATTTATACATGGTCTTCTGATTGTTTAATATTAAACAGATATATATATATATATATATATATATATATATATATATATATATATATATATATATATATATATATATATATATATATATATCATGAAATGGACAAAGTTCAGCAATTATTTTAAGACATTTTTATGTTTATACATTCTTTTTATAGCTATAAATATTTAAGTAAATGCTCTGTTTATAATAAACAGTATTAAACAACATTTACCGGCCTGAATGTCCGAGAAATTTTCATAGAAAATATTCCTCCTCCGACAGGAATCGAACCTGTATCCTATACGGAACCGTCATATAGCCTGACGTGCCTTTACCGATTGAACCACGATTGAACCCGTCAACTCATCAGGAGTATATCAGCAATTGACTGTTTATTTTCTCATTTTTCTTTTTTATTGAGTTAAAAAATAACGTATGCAGTTTTAATTGGTCCAAGTTTAATTATTTTTTTCGTCTTCATTTTATGCGCGCGCGCGCGCGCGCGCGCGCGCGCGCGCGCGTGTGTGTGTGTGTGTGTGTGTGTGTGTGTGTGTGTGTGTGTGTGTGTGTGTGTGTGTGTGTGTGTGTGTGTGTGCATAAGTGCACATGTGGTGTGTATGTGTGGATGTAGAATGCCATGGATATTTCTCCTTTTCTTTAATTCACATTATTTACATTATTCGGGCTATTGTCCTCATCTTTGTCGCCATATTTATTCAAACGTTTCGGCCGCTGTACGCACCGGCCTTCTTCAGGGGGTTGGAATGTCGAACTGAACTCTTTATTTCGCTCACTTGGGTAGACTGTTCTAGTTCCACGTGCCATGTTTAATGGATGTCAGTTATCACTTCGTACCTAAGACGTATAGGCAGTTATCGCAGCGTTACACCAAGCTACCTTACATATACGGTCTCCCTAAGATTCACAAAGACGGTATTCCGCTCAGGCCGATTGTTAGTTGCCAAGGCTCTGTGTGCCATCTTCTGAGTCGCTTCCTTGTAGATATAATTGACCCATTGATCAGAAAGTCTCCTGCATATGTCCGAGACTCAGCCCACTTCGTGGAAATAATCAAAGATGCTCCCATCCTATCCAACCAGATGGTGAGCTTGGACGTGGTGAGTTTGTTCACCAAGGTACCCACGGAGGAGGCACTCTCAGCAGTCAGAGACAGATTGGCCTCTGACTCATCTCTAGAAGAACGGACCAGTATTCCAATAGATAATCTGATAGAGATGTTGACTTTCTGTACACAAACAACACACTTCGGAATTGGACCACACATATATCGACAGGATGAGGGCTTGGCAATGGGTTTCGCCATTATCACCAGCAATGGCGAATATGTACATGGAATACTTTGAGGAAATGGCATTAGAATCTATATCTCTAAAGCCAACTATATGGTTAAAGTACGTAGATGACACCTTCATACTCTGGCCACACCAGGAAGATGTTTTGGTTCTACTGGACCATGTGAACTCAATAAGACCTTCGATACAGCTCACAATAGAGAAAGAGAGTAACAACACACTCCCATTCCTGGATGTTCTAATATCTCGAACAAAGCATGGGTTCAAGACATCCGTATACCGTAAACCGATATTCACCGGACAGTACCTGAATTTCAACTTCCACCATCCATACAGCGTAAAGAAAGGGATCGTCCGCTGCTTACAACACCGAGCAAAAGTCATAAGTGGTGACGCAGAGACATTAGATAAAGAATTGGTCAGTATAAGTAGTACCCTACAACGTAACAACTACCCTGGGTACATGGCAGCAGCCCCCCAAAACTGGGATAGGCGAGTACAAGAGGAGGAGGAGGACAACAACACTCAGAAAACAGTCTGCCTGCCTTATGTGAAGGGGTTATCAGAGAAAATACAAAGGATCTGTGGTCCATATAACATCAGGACAACCTTCAAAAGCTTGACGACACTTCGCAGATATCTCTCCTGAGTAAGATCCCCCATAGAGGAGAACATGACTAAAGACTGTGTGTACGCTTTCCCGTGCAGCAGCGGAAAGAAATATAAAGGAGAGACAGGCCGCCCCCTTAAGGTGAGGCTTCAAGAACACCAGAAAGCTGTAAGACGAGGGGAAGTGGAAAAATCAGGCATGGTTGTCCACATATGGAGAGAGAAGGGAGATCCCCGCCCTCTGTGGGATCAGGTTGAGATCATAGACAAGGAACACCATTGGAGAATTCGTAAACTTAAGGTATCAGCACATATGTTAGGCCACAAAAATCTCTTGAGCCGACCAAGCATAGAAATGAATACAATATGGGAACCAGTAATAAGGAGTGCCAGAGAAAAGCTCTGGTAAGCTCTGAACTCTGGTAAAAACTGCAATGATAACAGAAAAAATTGCAATATGAGCACTGGCAAAAATGGTTGCTGAAGACATTAGGTTTATAATACCCAGAAATTCATACCCTAGAAATTCATACCCAGAAATTCATACACAGATGAAGGACACATGGCACAGTGGATAAAGGCATTTGTTAGATCCAGTGACAGGACCCAAAGAGTGTGAGTTCAATACCCGGTTAAAAGTAACAGGAGATACTTGATAACTGACATCCATTAAACATGGCACGTGGAACTAGAACAGTCTACTCCAGTGAGCAAAATAAAGGGTTCAGTTCGACATTCCAACCACCTGAAGAAGGCCGGAGCGTACAACGGCCGAAACGTTGTAATAAATATGGCGACAAAGATGAGGACAATAGTCCGAATAATGTAAATAATGTACATAATACCTCATCTCAGAAATATAGACAGATATTTCTTTGATTTTCTTGTCACTTTATAGTCTTTTCTTAAGGCTTACGATTGTATCATGTTGAAACACTGGTTTTCATTCAATCACAGTAGTTAAGTAACATCAAGTTTGGTCAGTACTTAGATGGGTGATTTATTGGGAATACCAGTTGCTGTAAGCTTGAATATGTGAGTGGTGTAATAGATAATGGCTTGGAATGTGAAATCGGAGAGCTGAGTTTGAATCCCAGTCTTGTTTGTTATATTCACTTATATGCAAATACCTCTGGGAAAAGTGTGACTGCACCTCTTTTCCCCAGTTATGGGTTAAATAGTAGTACTTGTATCAGGAAATCATTATCATCTGAAAAATTTTTACAATCCAAAAATATGTTCCAGTTTTAAATAAACTGCAAAGGGTTGATAAGCTGTAAAAAACAAATCAACAAAATAGTCAACTATATGTATTTATGGAAGACAGGGTAATCAGTCTTTGTAACTATAAGAGAAAATAAAAGTGAACATTTAATATATATAGATAGATAGATAGATAGATAGATAGATAGATAGATAGATATAAAAGTGAACATTGAAGTCAATACTCAGAGGCGACAGGCTGTTTCATGCTGGATGCAATCGTCAGGCCGCCAATGCTGGATTTTTCCTCGGATATTTATATATATGGGTCAGTAGTGAAATGCAATATATGAATGAAATGAATATATATAAATAACCATGGAAAAATCCAGCATTCGCAGCCTGACGGTTGCCTCTCAGTGTTGACTTTAATGTTCACTTTTATATTTATAATTACATACACTCTATCTCTGATATTGAGCACTTTATCCCATAAATATAGCACACCTTAAAACTATATTTCTTATATATATATATATATATATATATATATATATATATATATATATATATATATATATGGTGGACTCTCTCATCACAGATGACAAATGAGGAATGAGTAAAATAGAGAGGTGCTCAACTTCTATGGACATGCATGTGTCACCCAAACCCTGCAGATGTTTACAAACTTTTAAAAAGATGGAACATGTGGTTGAGCCATTTTGCTCAAGTAGTTGAGCATGAATTGCAAGTGAACAGCAAGGCCTGCTTTATTGTGTGCGACAAAACCACAGTGGCAGCTAAGGCTATCACTGAGAGGAGCAGCACACTGGAAAATTTCTTTAATATTTGCCTGCAGTTGATCTCGATGTTCAAATTGGCCTTGCTCAAACTTTTGTCTAGATGAAGAGCAGGACAGATGCCCAGCTTCTTTATTCTGACACTTTGTTTTCCCATGAAGAAAAGGGGATGCTGCATTGCTTCTGATTGTTTTTGAGTTTACATTTGTAGCCTTCAAATTGACCTGTTTGCTAGAAGCTGACCAAAGAGGAATTGTTTTGGAAATCTATTGCTCATAGAAAAAAGATGTCCTGCCCTCCTGAGTTGGATTTTTATGAGGATGGCTTCAGTAGTGTCATGTTACATTTGGTCAGAACTTTACTATTTCTGTCATGACCACCCAGATGGTGCGTAGGCATTGACAATGCATTGGTACAGTCAAAGATTTTGTCCCATAAAATATGGATGTCAGTACTTCTGACTTGTACACATCAATTTTCACCTATAATAAAACATCATAAGTATTCCAAAGCTTGTGATAAAAATCACCAAAGGCAGAACTAGCTTTTCCAATCCTATACATATATATATATATATACATATATATACATATATATATATATATACATATATATATATATATATATATATATATATATATATATATATATATAATAAAATAATAATAGCTGGCCACTCATATTCAAGGATAGCCGTCTATTAGGGTGGCTTACCAATCCCTATTACAGACACTTGCTCAGACACATTTGTGTTTGTTCAACACCCACATAGCCCACCTGTGGTTTATACTGTAACTATGCTGAGCAGACCTTAGTTGCAGTTTCTGGGAGAGAGTATGTTATCTAGTGTGATTGACAATCTGAACCAGATCAGCACACTCAAACCCTCGGTCACGATGACTTGTGACTTCGTGCAAACACAGTTACTGACGGCACCCCAAGGGTTCCATCTACCCAATTTCACTCACAAGGCTTGGGTCAACCCGTTTTATCGTTTTCTGGCACTTTACAAATGTGTCGCATACTGTGATTGCCTCCTCCAGACCGATAACATCAGGAAGTCTACTTCCTGACAAATCAGCCATGGTGAGATTCAAACCTAGGTCTCATGGTCAGAAAGTGAATGTTCTAACCAGTATACATACACACACACACACACACACACACACACACACACACACACATATATATATATATATATATATATATATATATATAGAATCTGCTTGTCTGAATCATCTTCAAGAAGTGAGAGCAAGATCTAAAAGGTCAGCCAATCTAACAGTGATCTCAAACCCACAATCCTCACTCTTGCTCCATATGTTGCCTCCTTTGTAAATCACTAATGGGTCTTAAGTGCCACTTAAGATTACCACACAAAATTTCATAACTGAATCAATTAAGCTGTCAGATCCTTATACGCCAAAACTGATGGGAGCGTCCATTATTATATATATATATATATATATATATATATATATATATATATATATATCAAAGTACGATGAGAAAAAATAGAGTATATTTCCAACATTTATAACATTTAATTTAAAACAGGACTCAATACATAGTAGAGCAATATTATTTATTTTAGGATATTACAACAAAAACATATAAGGATTGCTACACAATTGCACTCATGTTTCAACATATAATGCTGAATCTCCTCAGGTGATTGTAGATTATTGGTGAGTGAACAATTACTTTGGTTTCAAAAGCAGAAATACATCTGCATTTTATGAAAAAAGATTATAAAATAAAAAATAAAGGCTTGCAGGTGTTACTCTGAACAACCAATCAAATATGACCTACGTTAAATTCAAACTAAATGGAAAAGAAAAAAATTAGAAATCATTATGTTACAAATGTGTCAAGGCAAAAATTTGGCATCTAACAGCAGCCAGACATTAGCTGATATGAATGGCTACAATAAATGTACACATGTCAGACAGTCAACCCTCTTAAGAAATAAAAGCGGGGTAGAGAGGTAATTTAACCAAACACACAACTAGTTATAGGCTTTGTTGATTTCCTACATAATTTTTTTTTGTAGTTGATAAATAAGAGGCCTCTTTAAGAAGCTAGTAAATAATCTAAACATATAGAATTATTTGGTAAATAATATGCACTCGTTAAATAAATATCATCCTTATAAGATGTTAATAATATCAACCAATCAATGTAAAATGTCAAAAATACTAACTAAATACCAATGCATACCAATACATCCATATAAGATGTTAATAATACTACCAGGAGATCAATGCAGAACTAAATTAAACTCAAAATGAATCATACAAATAGAAAGATAAGCCATATATGGTACAACGCAGTTCAGCTTGAATCTAAGAAAAAACATTGTTAAATTCCAAAGTCTAAATGAATTGTAAGGTAAAAGGTAGACTGTGTTTACAATTTACTGTTAACTCAAATCTTTGATTTAATAAAGCATTCTTATCAAAGAACCTGATAATTTCCAATTTTTCATGTAAACACAGAAAACAGGGTTCATATTAGAATCTACATGTCCTTCCATTTTGAAAAATTTTCCATTTCCACTTAGGAGTTTAATTATCATCTTTTAAACCCCCCAAATATTTAGAAAGTGATGTATTATTTCTATAAGTATTATTAGTGAAGGACAAGATATGTTGATACCACCTAGTCTTAAAAGAATTATTAGTACTACCAATATAGAATTTTTCAACCAGTGGATTCCCTATTGTAGAGATAGTACTTAGGTAAACAAGAGATTTAGTTAAGCATTTATTTAGCAATGGGCATTGGTATGAATTCCTATAATTACATTGACTAGTATTATTAGTAATATTTATCTTGGAAGGTGCATTATGATATAGATTATTAAATTGGTTTAAAATTTTATTTTGTAACTTTATAATCTTTTCAAGATTATTGGTGCAACTATAACTTAGTTTTAATGTGTTTCTGTTAAATATTTTACTAAAAGTGTTACTTTTAGGGAAATGGTTATCAATTAAAGGAAGGGATTTCTGGCCTAACCTAGTACTGACCATTTGGTTAAATGGGGGGAGGGGTACCAAATAATCTTCTATTTCTATTTCTTTTCTTTAAACCACTATCATCATATTATCTATACTTGATTTCAGCATACTTGTAATCACTATTCTTTAAAACGGTATTATAAACACAGCTATATTTATCAAACACATCTTTGTCAGATGAGTGGTTGCTAATCCTACATTCTACAGACGAAGGTATATGATTGATTACAGATGGGGGGTGGTTAGAACTGGAGTGAATATAAATTGGGTTGGCATTATTTTTCATATAACGTTGAAATACATCATTAACGAGATCCAATGTGACATCTAGAAAATCTTGTTTAACATTAGTAATTATCTTAACCTTAAGATTTAAACTTTTTAATTCTCTATGAATCATTTTTCTTAATTTATCTACCTTAATTTTAGTGGAATGTTTTACTACCATAAGACCATCATCTCTATATAAGCCTATATTGTTCTCATTAACATCATCATAGGCAGAAAGGTTACAAAATAAACCCATGTCAGAAGATTCTGCAGAATCTAATAATACCATTGAAATATCAAAGTAACCATAAGTAATCTAATGATTAAAATATTAAAGTAAATATCATGATGATTAAAATATCAAAGTAATCATCAGTAATCTGATGATTACTTTGATATTTCAATGGGATCATTAGATTCAAATAACAGAAACTATATCACTTGAGGACTATCAACAGAAGCAACAACTAAAATGGATATCCACATGTAACTTGAAGGGAAAATAATGACATAATCAAGATCGTAACATTCCACAGCACCTCTGGTGGAATCTTCTGAAGAAACCCCCATCAATACTGGAAGGATCACTTGACTTAAGAAACCTATTTTCATAAAAAAGTGTTTTAAGAGAAAGATTTTATAAATTTCAACCAAAAACAGTATTGGCTGCTTAGTCAATGAATTTCAAATATTTCCTTATAAGGAAACAGCAAATATTAACATAACCGTTACCTTTATTTCTTCAGATGATTACTATTAAAATTGTTTTCAGAATAATCGCCAGACATTTATTCTTATTTTTATGCTTTAATTGGATATTTGATTTGACTTATTTTTAATTTTCAAGTTTCTTTCTTCCCCCAGTCATCCAACTGCTTCATAAGTTCCCACAATGCAATTCTTTTTTTATTCTGTGGTGCAAAGATAATTTTCTCTGTAAGAAGATATGTATAAATATAGCTTTCAAGAAAAATATTTATTTTTATTTATCCAGGGAGAAAAAATGTGAATTTTTACATATATTTTACTAAGAAATGACCAATATTTTTTAATCAACTTGACAAATAAATTATTACGATCATGTTCATCATTATCACCAAAACAAAAGCTGATTGGAAACTCATCATCAAATTAATCAATACAAAAAGATTATTATAGTATGAGCAAACATTAAGCATTTAAACATTAACAATAAAGACAAGTTTTATGAAAGATAGTCATGGTTTTTATAGGAAAAAGTCCAAGTTTTATATAAATAGTTAGGATTATATTTATCAAGTTAAAAATTTAAATACCTTCCCATCAGTAGCAACAATTGACTTTGAAACTGGGATATGAAGTCCATGAAAACTGTTAATGGTTAGAAGAGATATCTGAGAAATAAAATCCACAAAAGATGTTATATTTAAAACTTATTCATTTGCAAATTAATTCAATTCTTTTTGGCAATTTCATCGATTGCTGTCGGCCATCACACTCTACCTTTATTATCTTGCACTGCTTTTTTTTCAGACTTCTCTTCTTGCTCACTCACTCTTAATCCTTCCAACATCTTTCATGCAACTCTTCCATGTTCTCTGGTGCAAGTGCGGTAAAGTGAAGCAGAGGCCTTCTCTACTTACAAATGCATGTTCACAATTCATCTTAAATTAAGAAATGGGAGATTTAAAATGACTGAAAAGAGGATGGTAGAAGTTATCAATAATTAATTTTTTATTACTTAAAAATGATTTAACCAGGAAAAGATCTAAAACAAGGCATGTATTCATTCTATACAAGAAACTGTATGAAATAAATAAAAGTTTATCACTGACAGAACCAGGATTAAAGGAGGCAGAGTGGAGTAATGGATAGTGGCTCAGATTGAGGAATTGGAGAGCTGGGTTCGAATTCCAGTCAAATTGATTACATTCACTTATTTGCTAATACTCTTGGGAAAAGTATGAATCCTCTTTTTCTCTCCCCAGCTATGGGTAAATAGCAAAACAGACCAGGTTCTGTAGCCTTGGGTGGCAACTGGACTAGGAGAAGGACAAATCTGAATTCAAAACTTGATCCTTCAGGTTAGGGGTTGTGCAGTAGGCTAACAACCTACTCACTTAAACTGGCTTGTTATAGAAACCAATGACCCTATATTCCTCAAGGAATTTAAAGGCATAATATATGTAATATATAATATACTGAGAGAATCAACTCAAAGTTCCTGACAATGAATACATAATTTTGTCCCCTAAAATAAAGCTCTGCATATTCAATTTTCACTCCGCTTACACCTAATTATAGAAAAAAAAATGGTTTAATAGTCTGTTTGTTTTTTTGTTTTAGATTTGGCCGGACATTTTAGGAGCACATTTTTTAAACCAATGTGTTTTCAGTATATGAAATTCATCATCATTATTACCATCCTCAACACCACCACCATTATCATCATCAGCATCATCATCAGCAGCAGCAGCAGCAGCAAAACACATAAAATTCTGCTTCCCCCGCAACATTGAAAACACCATCCACAGGACTTTGTTAAAGGGAGATACCAAATGTAATAGTTGATTCAGTGATTCAAAACTCCTTTTGCTAAAATCAAATCCAACCATTATCAATTCTATTCCTGCCATCTTTCAATTGACAATTTGCTACAATACGAATACATTTTCATTGCTGAAGTTCAAATCATTGGTCATGGTTTGTTAGCGGCTATTGAACTGGTTGGCCTCTTGGAAGATAATAATGTTTACTAAAATAGGAAAATAGCCAGACACTCATAGATTACAGAATCCGAGAACTGGTAGTTGACTTCAAAACTTGTCGGAATTATGAATTTCTGAATTCCATTGCTTGAGCAAAAGAAAAAAATATAATCTTCTCTTGATTATGGTTTGTTAGTGTCTTTTGTAATGAAATTCTTGATTCAAAAATACTTATATTGGTTTTCTCAGACGAAAAGTTAACAAAAGTTTGCCAATTGAGTGGAATATCTTTAAACAAATTCTCTATGAAGCACATTCGCTATTCGTTTGATACATTTTGCTTAATTAATTTATCTTTTTCGAAGTCTAAACTCTTTATCCTCTTAATTTAATTTCAATATTCATTGTAATTATTTGCACTAGTCGAAGAGAGTTAGAAACAAAGCTGTTATGTAATATTAATCCTTCTATAGAGCAGTGAATGCTGGACAATCTTCTCACAGTTGAAGAAGAGATTTGAAGCAACAAAAATGTGGCTCTACAGAAAGATGTTTAGAATACTATGGACTGAACATATGAGCAACGACAAGGTTTTAGAGAAAATGGAAACAAAAAAGATAATTATACTCAACATCAAATTTCTGGGGCACATAATGAGAAAAGAGGGCATGGAAAATTTGATACTCACAGGACAGATTGAAGGCAAGAGAGACAGAGGAAAACAAAACATAACCTACCTAGTGAGCTTTTGCAAATGCAAGACAAAATTTAATATGAGTTACAAAGGAAAGGAAATTGTGGAGAGCCATGATCACCAACATCCTGAAGAGATAGAGCACATAGAAGTGTAAGAGTACTCAGGTTGGGTTTTCTAAACTATTCATAGTGAATCCAATCTTAACTTAATGTTAGGTAACAGCTGCTTATAATAATGTCTAATGTGTTTATTGGAAAACTCATTGTTTTGGTCAGGCCAGGTTTATGCCTGCTCTTGGTAACATGTAACCCAGTACAATATGCCACATGTATGGATGGTTGGCATCAGGTGAATGGGTTAGCATGTCAATCCATGGGATGAAAAGCAAAACCTATCAAAGGGTGAATGAACTTCTTATAAGAGCCAATATATATACATATATATATATATATATATATATATTAAAAAGAAGAAAGAAACCGCAAACGTTTTTGGTCGCAATGTGGATTTAAAAAAAAAATATTATGCTTTATTTTCCACAAAATGGAAAATAAAGCATAATATTTTTTTTAAATCCACATTACAACTAAAAACATTTGTGGTTTCTCTCTTCTTTTTAATATACACACTTTTCTCTCGCTGGAACTAACATAACCTCTTCCTTTTATATATATATATATATATATATATATATATATATATATATGGGTAAATAGCAGGACAGACTGGGTTCTATAGCCTTGGATGGCAACTGGTCTAGGAGAAGGACAACTCTGAATTCAAAACCTGCGGAGGGTCGTTTGGGGACCTTGTGGCATCCGTTGCACCAGGTCCCTGTATTCGTCCCTCCAAAAAGTGTGGATGGCCCTGCACAAAGCCTTCACCACTATAATCAAATCTTGTGCGGGTGTCGGGCTTTCAGTTTCTGGGAACTGATCTGTCTGACCCTCATACGTCGAGTTTGACGGGAGAGTCCATCATATATATATATATATAAGAGGCAAGGATGAGATCTCAAATCTTGAATGGCAACTTCACGAGATATGGTGTATTTGGACTACCGTGAGTGACTGAGTTAGGCACAAGAAGAGCATCTGGTCTTGTAAAATCTTGCTTCAGATCATTATAAAACATCCTTTGTCAGGCAGGAACCACCTTGCTTGGTCAAGATTGATCCCAGTTCTGTCTCAACATTAAAATACAATTACTGTTTTGTCCAATTATTGTTATGCATATATAAATTCTATTTATCAACAAGAACATTTTCCTCACTCAAAATTCCAAGGACAAGTAAATTTCAGCATTTCAAACACAACTGAATTAATGTTTTGTCCAATTGTTGTTATGCATATATAAATTCCATTTAGCAACAAGAACATTTTCCTCACTCAAAAATTCCAAGGACAAGTAAATTTCAGCATTTCAAACACAACTGAATTACTGTTTTGTCCAATTGTTGTTATGCCTATATAAATTCCATTTAGCAACAAGAACATTTTCCTCACTCAAAAATTCCAAGGACAAGTAAAATTCAGCGTTTCAAACACAACTGAATTACTGTTTTGTTCAATTGTTGTTATGCATATATAAATTCCATTTAGCAACAAGAACATTTTCCTCATTCAAAAATTCCAAGGACAAGTAAATTTCAGCGTTTCAAAAACAATTGAATTACTGTTTTGTTCAATTGTTGTTATGCATATATAAATTCCATTTAGCAACAAGAACATTTTCCTCACTCAAAAATTCCAAGGACAAGTAAATTTCAGCGTTTCAAATACAACTGAATTACTGTTTTGTTCAATTGTTGTTATGCATATATAAATTCCATTTAGCAACAAGAACATTTTCCTCATTCAAAAATTCCAAGGACAAGTAAATTTCAGCGTTTCAAACACAACTGAATTACTGTTTTGTACAATTGTTGTTATGCATATATAAATTCCATTTATCAACAAGAACATTTTCCTCACTCCAAAATTCCAAGGACAAGTAAATTTCAGCGTTTCAAACACAACTGAATTACTGTTTTGTTCAATTGTTGTTATGCATATATAAATTCCATTTAGCAACAAGAACATTTTCCTCATTCAAAAATTCCAAGGACAAGTAAATTTCAGCGTTTCAAACACAACTGAATTACTGTTTTGTCCAATTGTTGTTATGCATATATAAATTCCATTTATCAACAAGAACATTTTCCTCACTCCAAAATTCCAAGGACAAGTAAATTTCAGCGTTTCAAACACAACTGAATTACTGTTTTGTCCAATTGTTGTTATGCCTATATAAATTCCATTTAGCAACAAGAACATTTTCCTCACTCAAAAATTCCAAGGACAAGTAAATTTCAGCGTTTCAAACACAACTGAATTACTGTTTTGTTCAATTGTTGTTATGCCTATATAAATTCCATTTAGCAACAAGAACATTTTCCTCACTCAAAAATTCCAAGGACAAGTAAATTTCAGCGTTTCAAACACAACTGAATTACTGTTTTGTCCAATTGTTGTTATGCCTATATAAATTCCATTTAGCAACAAGAACATTTTCCTCATTCAAAAATTCCAAGGACAAGTAAATTTCAGCGTTTCAAACACAACTGAATTACTGTTTTGTCCAATTGTTGTTATGCATATATAAATTCCATTTATCAACAAGAACATTTTCCTCACTCCAAAATTCCAAGGACAAGTAAATTTCAGCGTTTCAAACACAACTGAATTACTGTTTTGTTCAATTGTTGTTATGCATATATAAATTCCATTTAGCAACAAGAACATTTTCCTCACTCAAAAATTCCAAGGACAAGTAAATTTCAGCATTTCAAACACAACTGAATTACTGTTTTGTTCAATTGTTGTTATGCATATATAAATTCCATTTAGCAACAAGAACATTTTCCTCATTCAAAAATTCCAAGGACAAGTAAATTTCAGCGTTTCAAACACAACTGAATTACTGTTTTGTCCAATTGTTGTTATGCATATATAAATTCCATTTATTAACAAGAACATCTTCCTCACTCAAAATTCCAAGGACAAGTAAATTTCAGCGTTTCAAACACAACTGAATTACTGTTTTGTTCAATTGTTGTTAGGCATATATAAATTCCATTTATTAACAAGAACATTTTCCTCACTCAAAATTCCAAGGACAAGTAAATTTCAGCGTTTCAAACACAACTGAATTACTGTTTTGTCCAATTGTTGTTATGCCTATATAAATTCCATTTAGCAACAAGAACATTTTCCTCACTCCAAAATTCCAAGGACAAGTAAATTTCAGCGTTTCAAACACAACTGAATTACTGTTTTGTCCAATTGTTGTTATGCCTATATAAATTCCATTTAGCAACAAGAACATTTTCCTCATTCAAAAATTCCAAGGACAAGTAAATTTCAGCGTTTCAAACACAACTGAATTACTGTTTTGTACAATTGTTGTTATGCATATATAAATTCCATTTATCAACAAGAACATTTTCCTCACTCCAAAATTCCAAGGACAAGTAAATTTCAGCGTTTCAAACACAACTGAATTACTGTTTTGTTCAATTGTTGTTATGCATATATAAATTCCATTTAGCAACAAGAACATTTTCCTCATTCAAAAATTCCAAGGACAAGTAAATTTCAGCGTTTCAAACACAACTGAATTACTGTTTTGTCCAATTGTTGTTATGCATATATAAATTCCATTTATCAACAAGAACATTTTCCTCACTCCAAAATTCCAAGGACAAGTAAATTTCAGCGTTTCAAACACAACTGAATTACTGTTTTGTTCAATTGTTGTTATGCATATATAAATTCCATTTATTAACAAGAACATCTTCCTCACTCAAAATTCCAAGGACAAGTAAATTTCAGCGTTTCAAACACAACTGAATTACTGTTTTGTTCAATTGTTGTTAGGCATATATAAATTCCATTTATTAACAAGAACATTTTCCTCACTCAAAATTCCAAGGACAAGTAAATTTCAGCGTTTCAAACACAACTGAATTACTGTTTTGTTCAATTGTTGTTAGGCATATATAAATTCCATTTATTAACAAGAACATTTTCCTCACTCAAAATTCCAAGGACAAGTAAATTTCAGCGTTTCAAACACAACTGAATTACTGTTTTGTCCAATTGTTGTTATGCCTATTTCAATTCCATTTAGCAACAAGAACATTTTCCTCACTCCAAAATTCCAAGGACAAGTAAATTTCAGCGTTTCAAACACAACTGAATTACTGTTTTGTCCAATTGTTGTTATGCCTATATAAATTCCATTTAGCAACAAGAACATTTTCCTCATTCAAAAATTCCAAGGACAAGTAAATTTCAGCGTTTCAAACACAACTGAATTACTGTTTTGTACAATTGTTGTTATGCATATATAAATTCCATTTATCAACAAGAACATTTTCCTCACTCCAAAATTCCAAGGACAAGTAAATTTCAGCGTTTCAAACACAACTGAATTACTGTTTTGTTCAATTGTTGTTATGCATATATAAATTCCATTTAGCAACAAGAACATTTTCCTCATTCAAAAATTCCAAGGACAAGTAAATTTCAGCGTTTCAAACACAACTGAATTACTGTTTTGTCCAATTGTTGTTATGCATATATAAATTCCATTTATCAACAAGAACATTTTCCTCACTCCAAAATTCCAAGGACAAGTAAATTTCAGCGTTTCAAACACAACTGAATTACTGTTTTGTTCAATTGTTGTTATGCATATATAAATTCCATTTATTAACAAGAACATCTTCCTCACTCAAAATTCCAAGGACAAGTAAATTTCAGCGTTTCAAACACAACTGAATTACTGTTTTGTTCAATTGTTGTTAGGCATATATAAATTCCATTTATTAACAAGAACATTTTCCTCACTCAAAATTCCAAGGACAAGTAAATTTCAACGTTTCAAACACAACTGAATTACTGATTTGTCCAATTGTTGTTATGCCTATATAAATTCCATTTAGCAACAAGAACATTTTCCTCACTCCAAAATTCCAAGGACAAGTAAATTTCAGCGTTTCAAACACAACTGAATTACTGTTTTGTCCAATTGTTGTTATGCCTATATAAATTCCATTTAGCAACAAGAACATTTTCCTCACTCAAAAATTCCAAGGACAAGTAAATTTCAGCGTTTCAAACACAACTGAATTACTGTTTTGTCCAATTGTTGTTATGCCTATATAAATTCCATTTAGCAACAAGAACATTTTCCTCATTCAAAAATTCCAAGGACAAGTAAATTTCAGCGTTTCAAACACAACTGAATTACTGTTTTGTCCATTTGTTGTTATGCATATATAAATTCCATTTATCAACAAGAACATTTTCCTCACTCCAAAATTCCAAGGACAAGTAAATTTCAGCGTTTCAAACACAACTGAATTACTGTTTTGTTCAATTGTTGTTATGCATATATAAATTCCATTTAGCAACAAGAACATTTTCCTCACTCAAAAATTCCAAGGACAAGTAAATTTCAGCGTTTCAAACACAACTGAATTACTGTTTTGTTCAATTGTTGTTATGCCTATATAAATTCCATTTAGCAACAAGAACATTTTCCTCACTCCAAAATTCCAAGGACAAGTAAATTTCAGCGTTTCAAACACAACTGAATTACTGTTTTGTTCAATTGTTGTTATGCCTATATAAATTCCATTTAGCAACAAGAACATTTTCCTCACTCAAAAATTCCAAGGACAAGTAAATTTCAGCGTTTCAAACACAACTGAATTACTGTTTTGTTCAATTGTTGTTATGCATATATAAATTCCATTTAGCAACAAGAACATTTTCCTCACTCCAAAATTCCAAGGACAAGTAAATTTCAGCGTTTCAAACACAACTGAATTACTGTTTTGTTCAATTGTTGTTATGCATATATAAATTCCATTTAGCAACAAGAACATTTTCCTCACTCAAAAATTCCAAGGACAAGTAAATTTCAGCGTTTCAAACACAACTGAATTACTGTTTTGTTCAATTGTTGTTATGCATATATAAATTCCATTTAGCAACAAGAACATTTTCCTCACTCCAAAATTCCAAGGACAAGTAAATTTCAGCGTTTCAAACACAACTGAAATACTGTTTTGTCCAATTATTGTTATGCATATATAAATTCCATTTAGCAACAAGAACATTTTCCTCACTCCAAAATTCCAAGGACAAGTAAATTTCAGCGTTTCAAACACAACTGAATTACTGTTTTGTTCAATTGTTGTTATGCATATATAAATTCCATTTAGCAACAAGAACATTTTCCTCACTCCAAAATTCCAAGGACAAGTAAATTTCAGCGTTTCAAACACAACTGAATTACTGTTTTGTTCAATTGTTGTTAGGCATATATAAATTCCATTTATCAACAAGAACATTTTCCTCACTCCAAAATTCCAAGGACAAGTAAATTTCAGCGTTTCAAACACAACTGAATTACTGTTTTGTTCAATTGTTGTTATGCATATATAAATTCCATTTAGCAACAAGAACATTTTCCTCACTCAAAAATTCCAAGGACAAGTAAATTTCAGCGTTTCAAACACAACTGAATTACTGTTTTGTTCAATTGTTGTTATGCATATATAAATTCCATTTAGCAACAAGAACATTTTCCTCACTCAAAAATTCCAAGGACAAGTAAATTTCAGCGTTTCAAACACAACTGAATTACTGTTTTGTTCAATTGTTGTTATGCCTATATAAATTCCATTTAGCAACAAGAACATTTTCCTCACTCCAAAATTCCAAGGACAAGTAAATTTCAGCGTTTCAAACACAACTGAATTACTGTTTTGTTCAATTGTTGTTATGCATATATAAATTCCATTTAGCAACAAGAACATTTTCCTCACTCAAAAATTCCAAGGACAAGTAAATTTCAGCGTTTCAAACACAACTGAATTACTGTTTTGTTCAATTGTTGTTATGCATATATAAATTCCATTTAGCAACAAGAACATTTTCCTCACTCCAAAATTCCAAGGACAAGTAAATTTCAGCGTTTCAAACACAACTGAAATACTGTTTTGTCCAATTATTGTTATGCATATATAAATTCCATTTAGCAACAAGAACATTTTCCTCACTCCAAAATTCCAAGGACAAGTAAATTTCAGCGTTTCAAACACAACTGAATTACTGTTTTGTTCAATTGTTGTTATGCATATATAAATTCCATTTAGCAACAAGAACATTTTCCTCACTCCAAAATTCCAAGGACAAGTAAATTTCAGCGTTTCAAACACAACTGAATTACTGTTTTGTTCAATTGTTGTTAGGCATATATAAATTCCATTTATCAACAAGAACATTTTCCTCACTCCAAAATTCCAAGGACAAGTAAATTTCAGCGTTTCAAACACAACTGAATTACTGTTTTGTTCAATTGTTGTTATGCATATATAAATTCCATTTAGCAACAAGAACATTTTCCTCACTCCAAAATTCCAAGGACAAGTAAATTTCAGCGTTTCAAACACAACTGAATTACTGTTTTGTTCAATTGTTGTTATGCATATATAAATTCCAGTTAGCAACAAGAACATTTTCCTCACTCAAAAATTCCAAGGACAAGTAAATTTCAGCGTTTCAAACACAACTGAATTACTGTTTTGTTCAATTGTTGTTATGCATATATAAATTCCATTTAGCAACAAGAACATTTTCCTCACTCCAAAATTCCAAGGACAAGTAAATTTCAGCGTTTCAAACACAACTGAATTACTGTTTTGTTCAATTGTTGTTATGCATATATAAATTCCATTTATCAACAAGAACATTTTCCTCACTCCAAAATTCCAAGGACAAGTAAATTTCAGCGTTTCAAACACAACTGAATTACTGTTTTGTTCAATTGTTGTTATGCATATATAAATTCCATTTAGCAACAAGAACATTTTCCTCACTCAAAAATTCCAAGGACAAGTAAATTTCAGCGTTTCAAATACAACTGAATTACTGTTTTGTCCAATTGTTGTTATGCCTATATAAATTCCATTTAGCAACAAGAACATTTTCCTCACTCAAAAATTCCAAGGACAAGTAAAATTCAGCGTTTCAAACACAACTGAATTACTGTTTTGTCCAATTGTTGTTATGCCTATATAAATTCCATTTAGCAACAAGAACATTTTCCTCACTCAAAAATTCCAAGGACAAGTAAATTTCAGCGTTTCAAACACAACTGAATTACTGTTTTGTTCAATTGTTGTTATGCATATATAAATTCCATTTATCAACAAGAACATTTTCCTCACTCCAAAATTCCAAGGACAAGTAAATTTCAGCGTTTCAAACACAACTGAATTACTGTTTTGTTCAATTGTTGTTATGCATATATAAATTCCATTTAGCAACAAGAACATTTTCCTCACTCAAAAATTCCAAGGACAAGTAAATTTCAGCGTTTCAAATACAACTGAATTACTGTTTTGTCCAATTGTTGTTATGCCTATATAAATTCCATTTAGCAACAAGAACATTTTCCTCACTCAAAAATTCCAAGGACAAGTAAAATTCAGCGTTTCAAACACAACTGAATTACTGTTTTGTCCAATTGTTGTTATGCCTATATAAATTCCATTTAGCAACAAGAACATTTTCCTCACTCAAAAATTCCAAGGACAAGTAAATTTCAGCGTTTCAAATACAACTGAATTACTGTTTTGTCCAATTGTTGTTATGCCTATATAAATTCCATTTAGCAACAAGAACATTTTCCTCACTCAAAAATTCCAAGGACAAGTAAAATTCAGCGTTTCAAACACAACTGAATTACTGTTTTGTCCAATTGTTGTTATGCCTATATAAATTCCATTTAGCAACAAGAACATTTTCCTCACTCAAAAATTCCAAGGACAAGTAAATTTCAGCGTTTCAAACACAACTGAATTACTGTTTTGTTCAATTGTTGTTATGCATATATAAATTCCATTTATCAACAAGAACATTTTCCTCACTCCAAAATTCCAAGGACAAGTAAATTTCAGCGTTTCAAACACAACTGAATTACTGTTTTGTTCAATTGTTGTTATGCATATATAAATTCCATTTATCAACAAGAACATTTTCCTCACTCCAAAATTCCAAGGACAAGTAAATTTCAGCGTTTCAAACACAACTGAATTACTGTTTTGTTCAATTGTTGTTATGCATATATAAATTCCATTTAGCAACAAGAACATTTTCCTCACTCAAAAATTCCAAGGACAAGTAAATTTCAGCGTTTCAAACACAACTGAATTACTGTTTTGTTCAATTGTTGTTATGCATATATAAATTCCATTTATCAACAAGAACATTTTCCTCACTCCAAAATTCCAAGGACAAGTAAATTTCAGCGTTTCAAACACAACTGAATTACTGTTTTGTTCAATTGTTGTTATGCATATATAAATTCCATTTAGCAACAAGAACATTTTCCTCACTCAAAAATTCCAAGGACAAGTAAATTTCAGCGTTTCAAACACAACTGAATTACTGTTTTGTTCAATTGTTGTTATGCATATATAAATTCCATTTATCAACAAGAACATTTTCCTCACTCCAAAATTCCAAGGACAAGTAAATTTCAGCGTTTCAAACACAACTGAATTACTGTTTTGTTCGATTGTTGTTATGCATATATAAATTCCATTTAGCAACAAGAACATTTTCCTCACTCCAAAATTCCAAGGACAAGTAAATTTCAGCGTTTCAAACACAACTGAATTACTGTTTTGTTCAATTGTTGTTATGCATATATAAATTCCATTTAGCAACAAGAACATTTTCCTCACTCAAAAATTCCAAGGACAAGTAAATTTCAGCGTTTCAAATACAACTGAATTACTGTTTTGTCCAATTGTTGTTATGCCTATATAAATTCCATTTAGCAACAAGAACATTTTCCTCACTCAAAAATTCCAAGGACAAGTAAAATTCAGCGTTTCAAACACAACTGAATTACTGTTTTGTCCAATTGTTGTTATGCCTATATAAATTCCATTTAGCAACAAGAACATTTTCCTCACTCAAAAATTCCAAGGACAAGTAAATTTCAGCGTTTCAAACACAACTGAATTACTGTTTTGTTCAATTGTTGTTATGCATATATAAATTCCATTTATCAACAAGAACATTTTCCTCACTCCAAAATTCCAAGGACAAGTAAATTTCAGCGTTTCAAACACAACTGAATTACTGTTTTGTTCAATTGTTGTTATGCATATATAAATTCCATTTAGCAACAAGAACATTTTCCTCACTCAAAAATTCCAAGGACAAGTAAATTTCAGCGTTTCAAATACAACTGAATTACTGTTTTGTCCAATTGTTGTTATGCCTATATAAATTCCATTTAGCAACAAGAACATTTTCCTCACTCAAAAATTCCAAGGACAAGTAAAATTCAGCGTTTCAAACACAACTGAATTACTGTTTTGTCCAATTGTTGTTATGCCTATATAAATTCCATTTAGCAACAAGAACATTTTCCTCACTCAAAAATTCCAAGGACAAGTAAATTTCAGCGTTTCAAATACAACTGAATTACTGTTTTGTCCAATTGTTGTTATGCCTATATAAATTCCATTTAGCAACAAGAACATTTTCCTCACTCAAAAATTCCAAGGACAAGTAAAATTCAGCGTTTCAAACACAACTGAATTACTGTTTTGTCCAATTGTTGTTATGCCTATATAAATTCCATTTAGCAACAAGAACATTTTCCTCACTCAAAAATTCCAAGGACAAGTAAATTTCAGCGTTTCAAACACAACTGAATTACTGTTTTGTTCAATTGTTGTTATGCATATATAAATTCCATTTATCAACAAGAACATTTTCCTCACTCCAAAATTCCAAGGACAAGTAAATTTCAGCGTTTCAAACACAACTGAATTACTGTTTTGTTCAATTGTTGTTATGCATATATAAATTCCATTTATCAACAAGAACATTTTCCTCACTCCAAAATTCCAAGGACAAGTAAATTTCAGCGTTTCAAACACAACTGAATTACTGTTTTGTTCAATTGTTGTTATGCATATATAAATTCCATTTAGCAACAAGAACATTTTCCTCACTCAAAAATTCCAAGGACAAGTAAATTTCAGCGTTTCAAACACAACTGAATTACTGTTTTGTTCAATTGTTGTTATGCATATATAAATTCCATTTATCAACAAGAACATTTTCCTCACTCCAAAATTCCAAGGACAAGTAAATTTCAGCGTTTCAAACACAACTGAATTACTGTTTTGTTCAATTGTTGTTATGCATATATAAATTCCATTTAGCAACAAGAACATTTTCCTCACTCAAAAATTCCAAGGACAAGTAAATTTCAGCGTTTCAAACACAACTGAATTACTGTTTTGTTCAATTGTTGTTATGCATATATAAATTCCATTTATCAACAAGAACATTTTCCTCACTCCAAAATTCCAAGGACAAGTAAATTTCAGCGTTTCAAACACAACTGAATTACTGTTTTGTTCGATTGTTGTTATGCATATATAAATTCCATTTAGCAACAAGAACATTTTCCTCACTCAAAAATTACAAGGACAAGTAAATTTCAGCGTTTCAAATACAACTGAATTACTGTTTTGTCCAATTGTTGTTATGCCTATATAAATTCCATTTAGCAACAAGAACATTTTCCTCACTCCAAAATTCCAAGGACAAGTAAAATTCAGCGTTTCAAACACAACTGAATTACTGTTTTGTCCAATTGTTGTTATGCCTATATAAATTCCATTTAGCAACAAGAACATTTTCCTCACTCAAAAATTCCAAGGACAAGTAAATTTCAGCGTTTCAAATACAACTGAATTACTGTTTTGTCCAATTGTTGTTATGCCTATATAAATTCCATTTAGCAACAAGAACATTTTCCTCACTCAAAAATTCCAAGGACAAGTAAAATTCAGCGTTTCAAACACAACTGAATTACTGTTTTGTCCAATTGTTGTTATGCCTATATAAATTCCATTTAGCAACAAGAACATTTTCCTCACTCAAAAATTCCAAGGACAAGTAAATTTCAGCGTTTCAAACACAACTGAATTACTGTTTTGTTCAATTGTTGTTATGCATATATAAATTCCATTTATCAACAAGAACATTTTCCTCACTCCAAAATTCCAAGGACAAGTAAATTTCAGCGTTTCAAACACAACTGAATTACTGTTTTGTTCAATTGTTGTTATGCATATATAAATTCCATTTAGCAACAAGAACATTTTCCTCACTCAAAAATTCCAAGGACAAGTAAATTTCAGCGTTTCAAATACAACTGAATTACTGTTTTGTCCAATTGTTGTTATGCCTATATAAATTCCATTTAGCAACAAGAACATTTTCCTCACTCAAAAATTCCAAGGACAAGTAAAATTCAGCGTTTCAAACACAACTGAATTACTGTTTTGTCCAATTGTTGTTATGCCTATATAAATTCCATTTAGCAACAAGAACATTTTCCTCACTCAAAAATTCCAAGGACAAGTAAATTTCAGCGTTTCAAACACAACTGAATTACTGTTTTGTTCAATTGTTGTTATGCCTATATAAATTCCATTTATCAACAAGAACATTTTCCTCACTCCAAAATTCCAAGGACAAGTAAATTTCAGCGTTTCAAACACAACTGAATTACTGTTTTGTTCAATTGTTGTTATGCCTATATAAATTCCATTTATCAACAAGAACATTTTCCTCACTCCAAAATTCCAAGGACAAGTAAATTTCAGCGTTTCAAACACAACTGAATTACTGTTTTGTTCAATTGTTGTTATGCATATATAAATTCCATTTAGCAACAAGAACATTTTCCTCACTCAAAAATTCCAAGGACAAGTAAATTTCAGCGTTTCAAACACAACTGAATTACTGTTTTGTTCAATTGTTGTTATGCCTATATAAATTCCATTTAGCAACAAGAACATTTTCCTCACTCCAAAATTCCAAGGACAAGTAAATTTCAGCGTTTCAAACACAACTGAATTACTGTTTTGTTCAATTGTTGTTATGCATATATAAATTCCATTTAGCAACAAGAACATTTTCCTCACTCAAAAATTCCAAGGACAAGTAAATTTCAGCGTTTCAAACACAACTGAATTACTGTTTTGTTCAATTGTTGTTATGCATATATAAATTCCATTTAGCAACAAGAACATTTTCCTCACTCCAAAATTCCAAGGACAAGTAAATTTCAGCGTTTCAAACACAACTGAATTACTGTTTTGTTCAATTGTTGTTATGCCTATATAAATTCCATTTAGCAACAAGAACATTTTCCTCACTCAAAAATTCCAAGGACAAGTAAATTTCAGCGTTTCAAACACAACTGAATTACTGTTTTGTTCAATTGTTGTTATGCATATATAAATTCCATTTAGCAACAAGAACATTTTCCTCACTCCAAAATTCCAAGGACAAGTAAATTTCAGCGTTTCAAACACAACTGAATTACTGTTTTGTTCAATTGTTGTTATGCATATATAAATTCCATTTATCAACAAGAACATTTTCCTCACTCAAAAATTCCAAGGACAAGTAAAATTCAGCGTTTCAAACACAACTGAATTACTGTTTTGTCCAATTGTTGTTATGCCTATATAAATTCCATTTAGCAACAAGAACATTTTCCTCACTCAAAAATTCCAAGGACAAGTAAAATTCAGCGTTTCAAACACAACTGAATTACTGTTTTGTCCAATTGTTGTTATGCCTATATAAATTCCATTTAGCAACAAGAACATTTTCCTCACTCAAAAATTCCAAGGACAAGTAAAATTCAGCGTTTCAAACACAACTGAATTACTGTTTTGTCCAATTGTTGTTATGCCTATATAAATTCCATTTAGCAACAAGAACATTTTCCTCACTCAAAAATTCCAAGGACAAGTAAATTTCAGCGTTTCAAACACAACTGAATTACTGTTTTGTTCAATTGTTGTTATGCCTATATAAATTCCATTTAGCAACAAGAACATTTTCCTCACTCAAAAATTCCAAGGACACATAAATTTCAGCATTTCAAACACAACTGAATTACTGTTTTGTCCAATTGTTGTTATGCCTATATAAATTCCATTTAGCAACAAGAACATTTTCCTCACTCAAAAATTCCAAGGACAAGTAAAATTCAGCGTTTCAAACACAACTGAATTACTGTTTTGTTCAATTGTTGTTATGCCTATATAAATTCCATTTAGCAACAAGAACATTTTCCTCACTCAAAAATTCCAAGGACAAGTAAAATTCAGCGTTTCAAACACAACTGAATTACTGTTTTGTCCAATTGTTGTTATGCCTATATAAATTCCATTTAGCAACAAGAACATTTTCCTCACTCAAAAATTCCAAGGACAAGTAAATTTCAGCGTTTCAAACACAACTGAATTACTGTTTTGTTCAATTGTTGTTATGCCTATATAAATTCCATTTAGCAACAAGAACATTTTCCTCACTCAAAAATTCCAAGGACAAGTAAATTTCAGCATTTCAAACACAACTGAATTACTGTTTTGTCCAATTGTTGTTATGCCTATATAAATTCCATTTAGCAACAAGAACATTTTCCTCACTCAAAAATTCCAAGGACAAGTAAAATTCAGCGTTTCAAACACAACTGAATTACTGTTTTGTCCAATTGTTGTTATGCCTATATAAATTCCATTTAGCAACAAGAACATTTTCCTCACTCAAAAATTCCAAGGACAAGTAAAATTCAGCGTTTCAAACACAACTGAATTACTGTTTTGTCCAATTGTTGTTATGCCTATATAAATTCCATTTAGCAACAAGAACATTTTCCTCACTCAAAAATTCCAAGGACAAGTAAATTTCAGCGTTTCAAACACAACTGAATTACTGTTTTGTTCAATTGTTGTTATGCCTATATAAATTCCATTTATCAACAAGAATATTTTCCTCACTCCAAAATTCCAAGGACAAGTAAATTTCAGCGTTTCAAACACAACTGAATTACTGTTTTGTTCAATTGTTGTTATGCCTATATAAATTCCATTTATCAACAAGAACATTTTCCTCACTCCAAAATTCCAAGGACAAGTAAATTTCAGCGTTTCAAACACAACTGAATTACTGTTTTGTTCAATTGTTGTTATGCCTATATAAATTCCATTTATCAACAAGAACATTTTCCTCACTCCAAAATTCCAAGGACAAGTAAATTTCAGCGTTTCAAACACAACTGAATTACTGTTTTGTTCAATTGTTGTTATGCATATATAAATTCCATTTAGCAACAAGAACATTTTCCTCACTCAAAAATTCCAAGGACAAGTAAATTTCAGCGTTTCAAACACAACTGAATTACTGTTTTGTTCAATTGTTGTTATGCCTATATAAATTCCATTTAGCAACAAGAACATTTTCCTCACTCCAAAATTCCAAGGACAAGTAAATTTCAGCGTTTCAAACACAACTGAATTACTGTTTTGTTCAATTGTTGTTATGCATATATAAATTCCATTTAGCAACAAGAACATTTTCCTCACTCAAAAATTCCAAGGACAAGTAAATTTCAGCGTTTCAAACACAACTGAATTACTGTTTTGTTCAATTGTTGTTATGCATATATAAATTCCATTTAGCAACAAGAACATTTTCCTCACTCCAAAATTCCAAGGACAAGTAAATTTCAGCGTTTCAAACACAACTGAAATACTGTTTTGTCCAATTATTGTTATGCATATATAAATTCCATTTAGCAACAAGAACATTTTCCTCACTCCAAAATTCCAAGGACAAGTAAATTTCAGCGTTTCAAACACAACTGAATTACTGTTTTGTTCAATTGTTGTTATGCATATATAAATTCCATTTAGCAACAAGAACATTTTCCTCACTCCAAAATTCCAAGGACAAGTAAATTTCAGCGTTTCAAACACAACTGAATTACTGTTTTGTTCAATTGTTGTTAGGCATATATAAATTCCATTTATCAACAAGAACATTTTCCTCACTCCAAAATTCCAAGGACAAGTAAATTTCAGCGTTTCAAACACAACTGAATTACTGTTTTGTTCAATTGTTGTTATGCATATATAAATTCCAGTTAGCAACAAGAACATTTTCCTCACTCAAAAATTCCAAGGACAAGTAAATTTCAGCGTTTCAAACACAACTGAATTACTGTTTTGTTCAATTGTTGTTATGCATATATAAATTCCATTTAGCAACAAGAACATTTTCCTCACTCAAAAATTCCAAGGACAAGTAAATTTCAGCGTTTCAAACACAACTGAATTACTGTTTTGTTCAATTGTTGTTATGCATATATAAATTCCATTTAGCAACAAGAACATTTTCCTCACTCCAAAATTCCAAGGACAAGTAAATTTCAGCGTTTCAAACACAACTGAATTACTGTTTTGTTCAATTGTTGTTATGCATATATAAATTCCATTTATCAACAAGAACATTTTCCTCACTCCAAAATTCCAAGGACAAGTAAATTTCAGCGTTTCAAACACAACTGAATTACTGTTTTGTTCAATTGTTGTTATGCCTATATAAATTCCATTTATCAACAAGAACATTTTCCTCACTCAAAAATTCCAAGGACAAGTAAATTTCAGCGTTTCAAACACAACTGAATTACTGTTTTGTCCAATTGTTGTTATGCATATATAAATTCCATTTAGCAACAAGAACATTTTCCTCACTCAAAAATTCCAAGGACAAGTAAATTTCAGCATTTCAAACACAACTGAATTACTGTTTTGTCCAATTGTTGTTATGCCTATATAAATTCCATTTAGCAACAAGAACATTTTCCTCACTCAAAAATTCCAAGGACAAGTAAAATTCAGCGTTTCAAACACAACTGAATTACTGTTTTGTCCAATTGTTGTTATGCCTATATAAATTCCATTTAGCAACAAGAACATTTTCCTCACTCAAAAATTCCAAGGACAAGTAAATTTCAGCGTTTCAAACACAACTGAATTACTGTTTTGTTCAATTGTTGTTATGCCTATATAAATTCCATTTATCAACAAGAATATTTTCCTCACTCCAAAATTCCAAGGACAAGTAAATTTCAGCGTTTCAAACACAACTGAATTTCTGTTTTGTTCAATTGTTGTTATGCCTATATAAATTCCATTTATCAACAAGAACATTTTCCTCACTCCAAAATTCCAAGGACAAGTAAATTTCAGCGTTTCAAACACAACTGAATTACTGTTTTGTTCAATTGTTGTTATGCCTATATAAATTCCATTTATCAACAAGAACATTTTCCTCACTCCAAAATTCCAAGGACAAGTAAATTTCAGCGTTTCAAACACAACTGAATTACTGTTTTGTTCAATTGTTGTTATGCATATATAAATTCCATTTAGCAACAAGAACATTTTCCTCACTCCAAAATTCCAAGGACAAGTAAATTTCAGCGTTTCAAACACAACTGAATTACTGTTTTGTCCAATTGTTGTTATGCATATATAAATTCCATTTAGCAACAAGAACATTTTCCTCACTCCAAAATTCCAAGGACAAGTAAATTTCAGCGTTTCAAACACAACTGAATTACTGTTTTGTTCAATTGTTGTTATGCATATATAAATTCCATTTATCAACAAGAACATTTTCCTCACTCCAAAATTCCAAGGACAAGTAAATTTCAGCGTTTCAAACACAACTGAATTACTGTTTTGTCCAATTGTTGTTATGCCTATATAAATTCCATTTATCAACAAGAATATTTTCCTCACTCCAAAATTCCAAGGACAAGTAAATTTCAGCGTTTCAAACACAACTGAATTACTGTTTTGTCCAATTGTTGTTATGCATATATAAATTCCATTTATCAACAAGAACATTTTCCTCACTCCAAAATTCCAAGGACAAGTAAATTTCAGCGTTTCAAACACAACTGAATTACTGTTTTGTTCAATTGTTGTTATGCCTATATAAATTCCATTTATCAACAAGAACATTTTCCTCACTCAAAAATTCCAAGGACAAGTAAATTTCAGCGTTTCAAACACAACTGAATTACTGTTTTGTTCAATTGTTGTTATGCATATATAAATTCCATTTAGCAACAAGAACATTTTCCTCACTCCAAAATTCCAAGGACAAGTAAATTTCAGCGTTTCAAACACAACTGAATTACTGTTTTGTCCAATTGTTGTTATGCATATATAAATTCCATTTATCAACAAGAACATTTTCCTCACTCCAAAATTCCAAGGACAAGTAAATTTCAGCGTTTCAAACACAACTGAATTACTGTTTTGTTCAATTGTTGTTATGCCTATATAAATTCCATTTATCAACAAGAATATTTTCCTCACTCCAAAATTCCAAGGACAAGTAAATTTCAGCGTTTCAAACACAACTGAATTACTGTTTTGTCCAATTGTTGTTATGCATATATAAATTCCATTTATCAACAAGAACATTTTCCTCACTCCAAAATTCCAAGGACAAGTAAATTTCAGCGTTTCAAACACAACTGAATTACTGTTTTGTTCAATTGTTGTTATGCCTATATAAATTCCATTTATCAACAAGAACATTTTCCTCACTCCAAAATTCCAAGGACAAGTAAATTTCAGCGTTTCAAACACAACTGAATTACTGTTTTGTTCAATTGTTGTTATGCATATATAAATTCCATTTAGCAACAAGAACATTTTCCTCACTCCAAAATTCCAAGGACAAGTAAATTTCAGCGTTTCAAACACAACTGAATTACTGTTTTGTCCAATTGTTGTTATGCATATATAAATTCCATTTAGCAACAAGAACATTTTCCTCACTCCAAAATTCCAAGGACAAGTAAATTTCAGCGTTTCAAACACAACTGAATTACTGTTTTGTTCAATTGTTGTTATGCATATATAAATTCCATTTATCAACAAGAACATTTTCCTCACTCCAAAATTCCAAGGACAAGTAAATTTCAGCGTTTCAAACACAACTGAATTACTGTTTTGTTCAATTGTTGTTATGCCTATATAAATTCCATTTATCAACAAGAACATTTTCCTCACTCAAAAATTCCAAGGACAAGTAAATTTCAGCGTTTCAAACACAACTGAATTACTGTTTTGTCCAATTGTTGTTATGCATATATAAATTCCATTTAGCAACAAGAACATTTTCCTCACTCAAAAATTCCAAGGACAAGTAAATTTCAGCGTTTCAAACACAACTGAATTACTGTTTTGTCCAATTGTTGTTATGCATATATAAATTCCATTTAGCAACAAGAACATTTTCCTCACTCAAAAATTCCAAGGACAAGTAAATTTCAGCGTTTCAAACACAACTGAATTACTGTTTTGTTCAATTGTTGTTATGCATATATAAATTCCATTTAGCAACAAGAACATTTTCCTCACTCAAAAATTCCAAGGACAAGTAAATTTCAGCGTTTCAAACACAACTGAATTACTGTTTTGTTCAATTGTTGTTATGCATATATAAATTCCATTTATCAACAAGAACATTTTCCTCACTCCAAAATTCCAAGGACAAGTAAATTTCAGCGTTTCAAACACAACTGAATTACTGTTTTGTTCAATTGTTGTTATGCATATATAAATTCCATTTATCAACAAGAACATTTTCCTCACTCAAAAATTCCAAGGACAAGTAAATTTCAGCGTTTCAAACACAACTGAATTACTGTTTTGTCCAATTGTTGTTATGCATATATAAATTCCATTTATCAACAAGAACATTTTCCTCACTCAAAAATTCCAAGGACAAGTAAATTTCAGCGTTTCAAACACAACTGAATTACTGTTTTGTCCAATTGTTGTTATGCATATATAAATTCCATTTATCAACAAGAACATTTTCCTCACTCCAAAATTCCAAGGACAAGTAAATTTCAGCGTTTCAAACACAACTGAATTACTGTTTTGTTCAATTGTTGTTATGCATATATAAATTCCATTTAGCAACAAGAACATTTTCCTCACTCAAAAATTCCAAGGACAAGTAAATTTCAGCGTTTCAAACACAACTGAATTACTGTTTTGTTCAATTGTTGTTATGCATATATAAATTCCATTTATCAACAAGAACATTTTCCTCACTCAAAAATTCCAAGGACAAGTAAATTTCAGCGTTTCAAACACAACTGAATTACTGTTTTGTCCAATTGTTGTTATGCCTATATAAATTCCATTTAGCAACAAGAACATTTTCCTCACTCAAAAATTCCAAGGACAAGTAAAATTCAGCGTTTCAAACACAACTGAATTACTGTTTTGTCCAATTGTTGTTATGCCTATATAAATTCCATTTAGCAACAAGAACATTTTCCTCACTCAAAAATTCCAAGGACAAGTAAATTTCAGCGTTTCAAACACAACTGAATTACTGTTTTGTTCAATTGTTGTTATGCCTATATAAATTCCATTTATCAACAAGAACATTTTCCTCACTCCAAAATTCCAAGGACAAGTAAATTTCAGCGTTTCAAACACAACTGAATTACTGTTTTGTTCAATTGTTGTTATGCATATATAAATTCCATTTATCAACAAGAACATTTTCCTCACTCCAAAATTCCAAGGACAAGTAAAATTCAGCGTTTCAAACACAACTGAATTACTGTTTTGTCCAATTGTTGTTATGCCTATATAAATTCCATTTAGCAACAAGAACATTTTCCTCACTCAAAAATTCCAAGGACAAGTAAATTTCAGCGTTTCAAACACAACTGAATTACTGTTTTGTTCAATTGTTGTTATGCATATATAAATTCCATTTATCAACAAGAACATTTTCCTCACTCCAAAATTCCAAGGACAAGTAAATTTCAGCGTTTCAAACACAACTGAATTACTGTTTTGTTCAATTGTTGTTATGCCTATATAAATTCCATTTATCAACAAGAACATTTTCCTCACTCCAAAATTCCAAGGACAAGTAAAATTCAGCGTTTCAAACACAACTGAATTACTGTTTTGTCCAATTGTTGTTATGCCTATATAAATTCCATTTAGCAACAAGAACATTTTCCTCACTCAAAAATTCCAAGGACAAGTAAATTTCAGCGTTTCAAACACAACTGAATTACTGTTTTGTTCAATTGTTGTTATGCCTATATAAATTCCATTTATCAACAAGAACATTTTCCTCACTCCAAAATTCCAAGGACAAGTAAATTTCAGCGTTTCAAACACAACTGAATTACTGTTTTGTTCAATTGTTGTTATGCATATATAAATTCCATTTATCAACAAGAACATTTTCCTCACTCAAAAATTCCAAGGACAAGTAAATTTCAGCGTTTCAAACACAACTGAATTACTGTTTTGTTCAATTGTTGTTATGCATATATAAATTCCATTTATCAACAAGAACATTTTCCTCACTCCAAAATTCCAAGGACAAGTAAATTTCAGCGTTTCAAACACAACTGAATTACTGTTTTGTTCAATTGTTGTTATGCCTATATAAATTCCATTTATCAACAAGAACATTTTCCTCACTCAAAAATTCCAAGGACAAGTAAATTTCAGCGTTTCAAACACAACTGAATTACTGTTTTGTCCAATTGTTGTTATGCATATATAAATTCCATTTATCAACAAGAACATTTTCCTCACTCCAAAATTCCAAGGACAAGTAAATTTCAGCGTTTCAAACACAACTGAATTACTGTTTTGTTCAATTGTTGTTATGCATATATAAATTCCATTTAGCAACAAGAACATTTTCCTCACTCAAAAATTCCAAGGACAAGTAAATTTCAGCGTTTCAAACACAACTGAATTACTGTTTTGTTCAATTGTTGTTATGCATATATAAATTCCATTTATCAACAAGAACATTTTCCTCACTCAAAAATTCCAAGGACAAGTAAATTTCAGCGTTTCAAACACAACTGAATTACTGTTTTGTCCAATTGTTGTTATGCCTATATAAATTCCATTTAGCAACAAGAACATTTTCCTCACTCAAAAATTCCAAGGACAAGTAAAATTCAGCGTTTCAAACACAACTGAATTACTGTTTTGTCCAATTGTTGTTATGCCTATATAAATTCCATTTAGCAACAAGAACATTTTCCTCACTCAAAAATTCCAAGGACAAGTAAATTTCAGCGTTTCAAACACAACTGAATTACTGTTTTGTTCAATTGTTGTTATGCCTATATAAATTCCATTTATCAACAAGAACATTTTCCTCACTCAAAAATTCCAAGGACAAGTAAATTTCAGCGTTTCAAACACAACTGAATTACTGTTTTGTTCAATTGTTGTTATGCATATATAAATTCCATTTATCAACAAGAACATTTTCCTCACTCCAAAATTCCAAGGACAAGTAAAATTCAGCGTTTCAAACACAACTGAATTACTGTTTTGTCCAATTGTTGTTATGCCTATATAAATTCCATTTAGCAACAAGAACATTTTCCTCACTCAAAAATTCCAAGGACAAGTAAATTTCAGCGTTTCAAACACAACTGAATTACTGTTTTGTTCAATTGTTGTTATGCATATATAAATTCCATTTATCAACAAGAACATTTTCCTCACTCCAAAATTCCAAGGACAAGTAAATTTCAGCGTTTCAAACACAACTGAATTACTGTTTTGTTCAATTGTTGTTATGCCTATATAAATTCCATTTATCAACAAGAACATTTTCCTCACTCCAAAATTCCAAGGACAAGTAAAATTCAGCGTTTCAAACACAACTGAATTACTGTTTTGTCCAATTGTTGTTATGCCTATATAAATTCCATTTAGCAACAAGAACATTTTCCTCACTCAAAAATTCCAAGGACAAGTAAATTTCAGCGTTTCAAACACAACTGAATTACTGTTTTGTTCAATTGTTGTTATGCCTATATAAATTCCATTTATCAACAAGAACATTTTCCTCACTCCAAAATTCCAAGGACAAGTAAATTTCAGCGTTTCAAACACAACTGAATTACTGTTTTGTTCAATTGTTGTTATGCATATATAAATTCCATTTATCAACAAGAACATTTTCCTCACTCAAAAATTCCAAGGACAAGTAAATTTCAGCGTTTCAAACACAACTGAATTACTGTTTTGTTCAATTGTTGTTATGCATATATAAATTCCATTTATCAACAAGAACATTTTCCTCACTCCAAAATTCCAAGGACAAGTAAATTTCAGCGTTTCAAACACAACTGAATTACTGTTTTGTTCAATTGTTGTTATGCCTATATAAATTCCATTTATCAACAAGAACATTTTCCTCACTCAAAAATTCCAAGGACAAGTAAATTTCAGCGTTTCAAACACAACTGAATTACTGTTTTGTTCAATTGTTGTTATGCCTATATAAATTCCATTTATCAACAAGAACATTTTCCTCACTCCAAAATTCCAAGGACAAGTAAAATTCAGCGTTTCAAACACAACTGAATTACTGTTTTGTCCAATTGTTGTTATGCCTATATAAATTCCATTTAGCAACAAGAACATTTTCCTCACTCAAAAATTCCAAGGACAAGTAAATTTCAGCGTTTCAAACACAACTGAATTACTGTTTTGTTCAATTGTTGTTATGCATATATAAATTCCATTTAGCAACAAGAACATTTTCCTCACTCCAAAATTTCAAGGACAAGTAAATTTCAGCGTTTCAAACACAACTGAATTACTGTTTTGTCCAATTGTTGTTATGCATATATAAATTCCATTTATCAACAAGAACATTTTCCTCACTCCAAAATTCCAAGGACAAGTAAATTTCAGCGTTTCAAACACAACTGAATTACTGTTTTGTTCAATTGTTGTTATGCATATATAAATTCCATTTATCAACAAGAACATTTTCCACACTCCAAAATTCCAAGGACAAGTAAATTTCAGCGTTTCAAACACAACTGAATTACTGTTTTGTTCAATTGTTGTTATGCCTATATAAATTCCATTTATCAACAAGAACATTTTCCTCACTCAAAAATTCCAAGGACAAGTAAATTTCAGCATTTCAAACACAACTGAATTACTGTTTTGTCCAATTGTTGTTATGCCTATATAAATTCCATTTAGCAACAAGAACATTTTCCTCACTCAAAAATTCCAAGGACAAGTAAATTTCAGCGTTTCAAACACAACTGAATTACTGTTTTGTTCAATTGTTGTTATGCCTATATAAATTCCATTTACTTATGCAGCTTCTCTTGTTGAATGTTATTCTTCTTCTTTGCTTATTCCTTGTTTGTACATTTGTAAAGTAAAAATAGTATGGATTGATTCAAGGCCATTTAACCCATTACACTTTTGTTCCCTGATCCACCCCAATGGGGTGTGGTAACACTGATTAAGGTCCCAACTATGGACAAATAGATAATCTGCAAACTGGGGTCAATATACTATGAAAAATTAGTTTTATCATAAAAATAACAGCAATACATTTTTGAGAAAAAAATATTACCAGCAATAGATTTGACTCTCGACAAAAATGCTCTTTACAAAAATATGTCAATGGAACCTTGTCTACAAACCCATTTCTTACAAAGAATATATATTCTATTCATATGAACCTATCCTAAAAATCTTATTGGCATTAAATAACCTATTGAGTTTGATATGCTATAAAACAAAATAAAGTAAACCCACCCAAACAATTATTGCAGAAACACAGACGAAATTTTAATAATTTTTTTATTAACACTCTATCCAATTAATTTTAAATATACAATTAATTCTAGAACCAGAGTTCAAAAGCATCTTTGTGGATGATTAACTATTTTTTTACTATACAATCCCTTTTCCACTGTCAAAATATTACAAGCCATTCCCTGCTCTATTGCTATTTCCATGGAAAGTTCTATGACATGTCATAGAATTTTCCATGGAAAACTAGTTCCACGCATTCTGACTGTCACAGCTAAGACCCACCTTGTTTGTACACTGGGACAAACCTTCCCATTCTCTTCATATTTCATTAGAAATAAGTTAGTGCCATTTAAACAGCTTCTTCCTAAGAAACACCTGCAGATTCCAGAAAGGATTCTTTCCTAGTCACTACACTCTTAACCTCTTCAAGTTTAGAGTTAACTCTGATCTATTCTAAATATTCTCATAAATTCTACTTCTGACCTCCTGTCCTTGGTATAACGATAAACTGCATCCACGTCCTGGTTAAGACAATAAACTACATCCAACAGCAAGGCCGTCATCAGGAGGTTTTGAGGAGCATGGAACCACCTCTTAATTGCTAGTGTTCCCAGGTCTACCCTGGCCCAGGGTGGTAGCATATAGTAGGGTCCCTGTTATGGGCAAATAGTTAACACCCAGACGCGTCCTGGGTAACAATAAACTACATTCGCATCCTGGGTAAGATGATAAACTATGTCCAACAGCATCCCCAAACCCAGATCTCATCCTGGGTATGACGATAAACTACATCCGCGTCCTGGGTATGACGATAAACTACATCCGCATCCCGGGTATGACGATAAACTACATCCGCGTCCCGGGTATGATGATAAACTACATCTGTGTCCCGGGTATGACGATAAACTACATCCGCGTCCCGGGTATGATGATAAACTACATCTGTGTCCTGGGTATGACGATAAACTACATCTGTGTCCTGGGTATGACGATAAACTACATCCGCATCCCAGGTATGATGATAAACTACATCTGTGTCCTGGGTATGACGATAAACTACATCCGCATCCCAGGTATGACGATAAACTACATCTGTGTCCTGGGTATGACAATAAACTACATAAACTACAGCAAGGCCTCTGATAATACATTTCTGAAAAAATAATGTTGCCAGCTGTACGTTTTTGAAAAAAATATTACCAGCTATACATTTTTTTTTTGAAAGAATAGTGTTGCCAGCTATATGTTTTTGAAAAAATAATATTACCAGCTATACGTTTTTTGAAAAAATAGTATTACTAGCTATACATTTTTGAAAAAATAATATTACCAGCTATACATTTTTGAAAAAATAACATTACCAGCTATATGTTTTTGAAAAAATAATATTACCAGCTATATGTTTTTAAAGAAATATTATCATCAGCTATATGTTTTAGAAAAATAATATTACCAGCTGTACGTTTTTGAAAAATAATATTACCAGCTATATGTTTTTGAAGAAATATTATCATCAGCTATATGTTTTAGAAAAATAATATTACCAGCTATATGTTTTTGAAAAAATAATATAACCAGCTATATGTTTTTGAGGAAAAAAATATTAACAGAAATAGAATTTTGATAAAACAAAAATATTACCAGGGAAAAAAAAGTTGTCAGCATTAAATGACCCATTGAGGTTGATATGCCGTAAAACAAAACAAACCCAACCAAACTTCTGACCTCCTCCTCTTATGTTCATGAAACAACCTCATTCAGTAACCCTCTACCTTCAAATTCCCTTCTCATCTCAAAGCCTTTTTCTCTATTATTAGATGTTTGCCTATAAGCATGGTGGAGTAATGGATAGTGGCTTGGATTGAAGAATTGGTGAGCCGAGTTCGAATTTCAGTCGAATTCATTACATTCACTTACGTGCTAATACCCTTGGTATGAATCCTTTTTCTCTCCCTAGCTATTGGTAAATAGCAGGACAAACTGGGTTCTATAGCCTTGGATCACAACTGGTATACCACAGAAAGAAATGGCAACCTGCTGTGGGAAAAAAAATCTGCCTCATTAGTCATGTATCAAAAGATACATGATCACCTAAGCATGTATCATGCATGGCACAATAACTGACTGACTGATTATAAACAATATAAGAGTTAACCTCGAAGATGTTAGTGGAATTTTAAAGCTTTCTTTTAGGTAAAGTGTAGTATCTTTGATACTGGGCAGTAAGGTAATTGGTTTTTCCAATGCAAGTTGTTCTGATTTATAAACTCAAAATTTTTCTGAGAATTAAAACAAAAAGAAATTGATTTAATATCTTTTTAATAAGTGATTTGGGGACCTTGCAAGCCAGAGACAATCAACCTCAAAACTTTTTCTGTAATCTGATTTTTGACCATGCCAAGTACATATTATCAAAAGTTAAAACATCAGCATTTCATTTATTATTTTTTTACCACTACTTTTCTTTATTTCCATGTCTATAAAATAAAAATCACTTGAAAGTTTTCTATATCCCATCATGTCAAAGTTACCCTAATAATAAAAGTGAAAGCTGGAAATCATTCCCCAACTATAAATAAAGAAAACAAAGTTTAATTCATAAGAATATTATTGTATATTCTGTACTAAATAATAATATATTTGGTTAAAAATACATTTCAGATCCACGTTCAGTTCTCTGGCCAAAGAGAGAAATAGATGTAAATTTAATGAGGTGGAATTTCTAGTCATTTCTATTATTTAATGGCCAAAGTTGTTGACATGTTTAAACAATGTAACTTTGATTTATTGAGTTGGTAAGAAAGTTTCTGAACATTTTGAGCAGTCAACAAAATTTTATTATTTCTCATAAAAGAAGCATTCAATAATTATTCAACAATATTCAGCCATTGTTACTTTCGACTAATATAAAGACAAATTATAAATTCTTTTATGATTGAATCACATTGGTTTCAAACTGAAAACGGTTTTTATTGTTGTTTTAGTGTCATTATTATGATGTTCATTCAAGAAGTTCTGCAGGTTTTTAGAAAAGAGTCATAATCAAAGGTGCCAATATTTACATGCAGACAATTATCTTTGTTGTTGTTATCATGTTTAAGCCATTGTGCACTCTGGCCTTCATCAGATACTTGCAAGTTAAATAGCAATAGGGAGTTTCAAGTCTCAAAAATGATGTCCAAGGTCTTAATTCCATATGTCATTATTCAGTCTGGCAAGTCTAACATCAAAAAATGCTGAGTCAAAGATCTACATCACAATGCACAGCTACCTTCTTCACCTTTGAAGATCCACACAGTCTTTTGTTCAAAGTCGGGTAAGAAAGATTATGATTGGTGGAGATTGGTAGGAAAGCACTATAAAAATTTAAAACAAATTATGCGAAGACCAATTTCTTTCTTTGTGTAAATGTAAAAATTTGAATTCCCCACCAAATCTAATTTCTTGCGCCAAACACAAACCTAGTTGGTTGTAATAGAAACAGAAAAGAGAACATATACTTCGCTTCTGGAGATCAAAATTGGCACAAATATAAAACAAAAGCCAACTACTGCATGAAATTTTAAAAACATTTAATACACAAGTATAGACAAAAAGAGTACAATACAAAAGTTGCACAAAAATTACCTTTTGTGCACCTATTATGGCAGGATAGCAAATTTCTGATGTTACAAAAAACGGATGACCATCAGATAGAAGGGAAAAAAGTGTTACAGTTTTTAGAAAATGACATGGGTTTGATGACAAAAAAAAGGTTACACTGTTTAAAAATAGAAAAAAGGGAAAAACTTTGAGGAAGTAAAAAATTGCACAAGGCAAAAAATACAAAGTGCACCAACCTCAGTTCTTCAAGTGAATACTCAATAGGGATGTCTCAGCATGAAGGGGTTTTGTGTTTTCCACAGGTTGTTGTCTCAAGAGCTTTGTTGTACTTTGCTGGAAAGTTAAACCTGAATGTTCGTATCTGTCTATATTTCTGAGATGAGGTATTATGTACACTACTTACATTATTCGGACTATTGTCCTCATCTTTGTCGCCATATTTATCACAACATATCGGCTGTTGTACGCTCTGGCCTTCTTCAGGAGGTTGGAATGCCGAACTGAACCCTTTATTTCACTCACGGTAGACTGTTCTAGTTCCGCATGCCATGTTTAATGGATGTCAGTTATCAGTTATCGCCTGTTAATTCCCCTCTCCAAGTTCTCCACTGCCTTAACCAAGTATTGAACTCACACTCTTTTGGGTACTGTCACTGGATCTAACCAACAACTTTATCCACTGTGCCATGTGCCTGAATGTTTGTTTGGTTTAAATTTTTCTTAGGAAGACACAGAAAGGAATGTTCTGTCCTGGAAGTTGAATTTGCCTTGAATCTGTCGACTCTTTTCTTTTTCCCCATGTTGATTTATGAATCCTTTGGCTGGACTAATCCTACATCCTTGAAGTAATGCCTCCTTCTCAACAGTTAATTGCTTTCTGATTTATCTACTAATAGTTCTAGTACCTTTTATTTAACAAAGATCATACTGGCTCATTCCAGAATTTCACAAGGGATTGAAGACCACATCTCTCATTAGCTAGTGACCATGAAACATTTTTCTATGAATTCAAAACATGAATCCACAACAATTCACAAATAATTTTGACAGTTCTTTAATTACTAATTTTAAAACAGATTTTCACAAATGCAAAAATATTTCTTTACAAAAGCATTTCGTACAAAAATACACTTTTCTCAAAGGCACATATCAAAAAAACTTAACCTAAATAATTAAACATTTATTTAAGATTAACATTTTTAGAATAGTTCAATAAAAAATTTTTATAGCATAAACAATCACCATATTTGGAAGACTACTAAAGTCAATCAAATCTTGATTCTGATTTTCTTTTTCAGCAGATAGGACAGAGAACCTGAATTCTTTTCTCAGATAAAACTTGGTTTTTAGAAATAAAAGATATATATATATCCAAATACTAATTTTGGTTATTCCTTATAAGTGAAAGCACCACTCAATTTATGAGCTTAGAGACTGATGATTTCATACAAATAATACAAGGTGTTAGTGAATGAGTGAATTTAAACTGTTGTGTTATTTCTTGGATGATCAACTGTTGATATCTGGCAGAATTTATTCAAGCCCAACATCCACTTCAACATTTGGTCAACTGCCCAGAAGCTGTTCAATAGTCTTTTCTGACGCCAATCTTGAAATCATACAACAGATTCATTGTAAGAAACATAAATTGTTCTAGAATTAACTACATATTTATAATTAAAGCTTTTCTACAAAGAACCAAGTCTCCCTATAGACCAGATCTTGATCCCTGTGACTTTTACATTTTCCTTAAGCTAAAATCTCTATGTACAATATTAAGGAAAACAAGCTGATTGTAATCCCTAAAAAGGAATTTGCAGACACAGTGGTAAATGTATGAGATCCCAAGCAAGGCATGTACTTTGAACTAGACTAAGGTGTTATTTTATTATGTAGGCTGTAGTAGCATACCTATGGACAATAATGGGTATGTCCCCATTCCCATAAACACAGTAATAAATATTGTATGTTGGTCTGCAGTTGGAGATTTGTCTGCAGCTATGCTGGTCAAACTCTCTGCCTCTGGGCAGGGTGGATCCCCAGATGAGGTTATGTTAAAGGGAAGAGTCTCATCTCGGGAAACAGCTACCCACCCGACCTCATTTTAAATGGGGTCTACAGGGAATTTGTGGCCGTGCATACAGGCTTGGATACCCCACATTAAATTTGCCCTTGTGCTGCATCTGACTGTGTGGGGTGGTTGGTAGATATCCTGCAGTTGGAGATTTGTCTGCAGCTATGCTGGTCAAACTCTCTGCCTCTGGGCAGGGTGGATCCTCAAATGAGGTTATGTTAAAGGGAAAAGTCTCATCTCAGGAAACAGCTACCCACCCAACCTCATTTTAAATGGGGTCTACGGGGAATTTGTGGCTGTGCATACATGCTTGGATACCCCACATTAAATTTAGCTTTGTGTTAAATCTGACTGTGTGGGGTGGTTGGTAGGTATCCTGCAGTTGGAGATTGATTGTGGAATTAAATTGACTTACTTCTAGCAGTTGACTACTTCTAACCACTGCTGGTGAATCTTATATGTGTTGTTCTTCTCTTAAGTATTATCATTCATTACCAACCTTCATGTGATTATTCTATTCAGTAAGTTTTCCTTTTTTCATCTTAATATTAAATAGCTGGATAATTACCAAACTTAACATGAATTGAAAAGGTTTGTAAAAGTGCTACATATTTTCATATTGTAAATTCTTATATCATAGTGGTTGATAACCAAGTAAGTAATCATACAAACTAAATATGAACAACTTCCTTGCTCTTGTCTTGAGGAGACTATTTATAGTAACTACTCTTCACATATTCAAATTAGACTAACATTACAGTTCAGTGACTTTATTATCCATATATTCTATACAAAATTATAATTAATTATAATAATGCCATTCAACAATTTGACTTGTTCTGAATAGTTATCAGTTATTTGAAAAAACGAAAACCAAAGAAAATACAATAGAATTCTGTTGAGAATTCAGTGAACTTTGCCAATCCAGAAATAGTTACAATTAGAAATCATGTAAGAAGCAAAATAAACATTGATGTGGAATACATTCAATAAAATATTTGATTCAGATCTTGCTGAATTTATATGAATTGATACAGCAAAACCTCTATTCGGATAATATTATTATTAAATGTTTCCTGGATCAAAACTGTCCCAGATCTTAAAACACAGAACAACATTAAAACTTTTTTTTAATTTTTTCTTTCACATAACATTCAATAATAAATCTTTAGTATTTAAGAATTTAATGACAATTTTACTAACCCTTAAGATAAAAAGCACAAAATTAGCAGATCACTTCCTCTGCATGTCATTATTGTCTAGTCATGTGAATTAATTTCTGCATGAATCTTATACTATGATAATGTCATGCTGTTGTAAAAACTAGGGAAATATCATTTTATTTTTCTTGACACATACACTATCACCCATAAATATGTACACCCTTATCAATATTTTATAGAAAGTAATAGAAAGATAATTTATTCTAAAAACAAACATAGCATGATTTTAACATTTCAATCAAAACAATTATTATTGTATATGATGTATGAACAGATTCTACATTATTGAAACTGTATTGCCAAAAATATAGCTCTGTTGTGATTGAAAAATAAGTACATGGCTATATAAAATATTTATTTAAAATCAATATTTGGTGTAGATGGCTGCCTTTATTTTCTGTTACTGTTTGTCATCTCAAGAATATTGGCAATTTTTGCATAAGCAGAATCATTTTCAACTCTGAGATACCGCATTCTTTAAAATCTTCTTGGATGGCTATTGTTGTTCTACTTTTCATTTTAACTGGATTTAAATTTGGTGACATACTTTTGCCAATTTACACCTTCAGCTTTTCCAGATACTTTGTTCATTTCTTGCAAGTTTAATTTTTATCATTGTCACATTGAAACACAGCTCTTTTTCAAATGAACAAGATATATTTTTATTCAATATATTGTAATAATCTTCAATATTCTCTCAATGACAGGCAGCTCACCAACACCATTAGAATACCTATACCACAGGATATGATGAAATTTCAGGTACAATGTAACTATTGATAGCAAACATTTTTCCTTGTACATATGCCGTGTTATAACAATAGTAAGGTTAAATTTATCAAATTTTATACAGGAAATATTGACCAGTCATTGTTACTGCCAGGTGAAATTAATAAATTCTTTTTATTAAAATAGTTTTTCATAAAATTGAGCTTTACATGTCCACAAATTTTTATAGTTCTTTCTAATACTGATGAAAGTTTTCTTCCAAACCTTTTGTTTTTGGCAGTATTGAAAGTTATGTTTGATTATATCATTAATTTCTCTGCTAGTTCCACATGTGTTATCCATTTTGTTGTTGTTGCTGTTGAAGATATTCTGTTTTATGCTTCGTTCTTTCAATTTGTCAATCTTTTGCCAATAGACAAGCTTAGTAAATATCTGTATTGCATAGTTCTTAAGGCCCTTTATGTTGTTCTTAAGGCCCTTTATTTTGTCCTTAAGGCTTTTATGTTGTCCTTAAAGCCCTTTATGTTGTCCTTAAGGCCCTTTATGTTGTTCTTAAGGCACTTTATGTTGTCCTTAAGGCCCATTATGTTGTTCTTAAGGCTCTTTATTTTGTCCTTAAGGCCCTTTATTTTGTCCTAAGGCCCTTTATGTTATCCTTAAGGCCCCTATGTTGTCCTTAAGGCCCTTTACTTTGTCCTTAAGGCCCTTTATGTTGACCTTAAGGACCTTTATGTTGTTCTTAAGTCCCTTTATGTAGTCCTTAAGGTCCTTTATGTTGTCCTTAAGGTCCTTTATGTTGTCCTTAAGGCCCTTCATGTCAGCTTCATCACCTAGACACTTATTCTCTTTCTTTTCAGCTCAATATGTGTGATTAGTGTATCAGTTATCTGCATAAGACATGGAACTAGCAAGCTGAGTTTAAATTCTGCTGTAGAGAAGCATGTATCCATCTATTCGTCTCAAGCTGTTATGTAGATTGGGCCCTTAAGTCTTGGGTAACAACAGAGGTGGATCTACTCTGAGACTAATGAAGTTTAATCTCCAGGATCCTTAATCCCAGATTGAGTGAATTTTTCAACAAAATTGATTTTTTTGTTTATTATTTTAATGACAATTTTAGTCATAGAATCATAAGCCAATGGGTGGAAGTTGCTAATATTGACCTTAGAATATACACTAATACCCATTTCATATGGCCTCAAAATTCCCCTGTAATTGGTCAAATTTAAAAGTTTTCTTGGGGCTTGCTGTGCCCAATCCCCCAGTTGTATGGGCCACTGAGATTACCAAAATCTATTCATAGTCTACATTTTAGCAGCTGGATCCTAGAATCTATTGTTGCTGGTTACAAAGTGGTCCCCTATCTGTTCAAGCCTCAGACCCCAAAAATGTAGGTTCACCACTGGGTAACAACTAGTGTGGAAAAAAGACATCTCTTAATTGAAAGCCATGAAGAAATAATGAAAAACCAATCCAGTATCTTCCAATTCATAGCAATTCACAGATAATAAAGAAAAGAAAGCTGTGGCGAGCCATGATTGCAAACAACCTGAAGGGACATGGCAATAAGAAAAATCTGATCTGTATATACAATTATGCTAACAATTTTATTCATATTCTTATTGCTGGATTTATTTTCTTGAAAGAAAACAAGGTCCCTAAAACAAATTCCCTTCTGGATGTAGGTGATTATGGCTCTCTACGGATTATTTTTTGCTATTATCTGGGAATTACCATGACTTTATTTACATTATTCGGACTATTGTCCTCATCTTTGTCGCCATATTTATTACAATGTTTCGGCCATTGTACACTCCAGCCTCCTTCAGGTGGTTGGAATGCCGAACTGAACCGTTTATTTCGCTCACATGGCACAGAGGATGAAGGCGTTGGTTAGATCCAGTGACAGGACCCAAAAGAGTGTGAGTTCAATACCCTATTAAGACAGTGGAGAACTTGGAGAGGGGAATTAACAGGAGATAACTGATAACTGGCATCCATTAAACCTGGCACGTGGAACTAGAAGAGTCTATCCCAGTGAGCAAAATAAAGGATTCAGTTCGACGTTCCAACTACCTGAAGAAGGCTGGAGCGTACAACGGCTGAAACGTTGTAATAAATATGGCAACAAAGATGAGGACAATAGTATCAATAATGTAAATAATGTACATAATACCTCATCTCAGAAATATAGACAGATATTGCCATGACTTTTTTTAAAAAATAATGCACTAGATTCCTCATTGCCTACTCTATGTTTGGAATTTGGAATTTTCTTTCTCTTAGATTGAATGCCAGCAAAGCTAGAGAGTCCAGTCTACCCTGCTATTTATCTTATAGCTGTGAAGGAAAGAGATGAATTAATGTCTTTCCAAATGTCATTTTTCTAGAAGGGAATGCAGAAGGCTTGTCTGGAATTTGAACTTGATGACTGTAATGCTTCTTGCACATACAATATTACCTGAAGTTATTAAATGGAGTTAATTTCTCTATTAGGTTTTAATTCCATCATATGTCATTTTAACTAGTTTTATCCTGAGTATGATTTAGGAACAATAAAAAGAAGGAGCGCCATAATGGCCCAAATCCAAGAAGATGGCATAGAGAAAGAGTGAGAGACCTATGGTTTAAAAAATGCAAATAGTTACAATATTCTTGATCAACCTTGACAAGTAGAAGCCACTGCATTGTACTATTGTTTCTTTGTGTACAATTGGAAATTCCACAGATATTGATAAGCAAGACCTTTTATCTGTATCTTTTCATTCCCATCCTCATCCCTTCCAATCTTTGTTTCTTAACCATGTTTCATTCAAATGGATTCGTTTCAAATTCAAATGAAAGGTATTAGGAATGCATAGATATTTTCTGATGTGTCCTCTTTTTATCTGTCTTTTGTTCTATCTTTCTATAACTGCTTTTTCATCCTTACCTACCAATCCAATTTCCACTCACTGTTTATATCCAACCAACAAGCTTGTCTCCATATGTCTCTTTAATTGCTACCCTTTCTCTCTAATAAAAGCACATGTCACTGTGTCACACTTTTTCAACTTTACTCTTAGGGGCTGTAGCCCAACATATCATACCATTTTTAAATCAGGCCGACTCCATGAGCAAATTAAAAAACATCCCAGACCAGATTTGAACCCGCAATTCTATATATGTGCATATATATATATATATACTTAATTTTTCCTTTCACTTGGTTTTCTTCTTGTTTTTCTCTAGCTTTCCTGTATACTCTCATTTTTACCTCTCCTCTTCTCTCTCTCCTTTTTACCTCTCGACTTCTCTCTCTCCTTTTTACCGCTCCTCTTCTCTCTCTCCTTTTTACCTCTCCTCTTCTCTCTCCCATTTTTACCGCTCCTCTTCTCTCTCTCATATATAACCTCTCCTCTTCTCTCTCTCATATATTACCTCTCCTCTTCTCTCTCTCATTTTTACCTCTCCACTTCTCTCTCTCATTTTTACCTATCCTCTTCTGTCTCTCATTTTTACTTCTCCACTTCTCTCGCTCATTTTTCCTCTCCTTTTCACCTCACCTCTTCTCTCTCTCATTTTTACCTCTCCTCTTCTCTCTCTCATTTTTACCTCTTCATTTCTCTCTCTTATTTATCTCACCTCTTCTCTCTCTCATTTTTACCTCTCCACTTCTCTCTCTCATTTTTACCTCTCCACTTCTCTCTCTCATTTTTACCTCTCCATTTCTCTCTCTTATTTATCTCTCCTCTTCTCTCTCATTTTTACCTCTCCTCATCTCTCTCTCATTTTTACCTCTGCACTTCTCTCTCTCATTTATCTCTACTCTTCTCTCTCCCATTTTTACCTCTTCACTTCTCTCTCTCATTTTTACCTCTCCTCTTCTCTCTCTCATTTTTACTTCTCCACTTCTCTCTCTTATTTATCTCTCCTCTTCTCTCTCTCAATTTTACCTCTCCATTTCTCTCTCTCATTTTTACCTCTCCATTTCTCTCTTATTTATCTCTCCTCTTCTCTCTCTCAATTTTACCTCTCCACTTCTCTCTCTCATTTTTACCTCTCCACTTCTCTCTCTCATTTTTACCTCTCCACTTCTCTCTCTCATTTTTACCTCTCCACTTCTCTCTCTCATTTTTACCTCTCCATTTCTCTCTTATTTATCTCTCCTCTTCTCTCTCTCAATTTTACCTCTCCACTTCTCTCTCTCATTTTTACCTCTCCACTTCTCTCTCTCATTTTTACCTCTCCACTTCTCTCTCTCATTTTTACCTCTCCACTTTTCTCTCTCATTTTTACCTCTCCACTTTTCTCTCTCTTATTTATCTCTCCTCTTCTCCCTCTCATTTTTACCTTTCCTCTTCTCTCTCTCATTTTTTCAGTTCCTTCCTGCTTAATTATATTATTTATGTATGCTTCTCAATCAGAAAGTGTAACTGAATTCAGCTCAGAACAGCTTGGGATCAGGCACAGATACTACTCTACTTATTACTCTTCCCCCACCCCTGAACAATATGGCACAAGGCCTGTTTATAGTGGGGATCCCAAAAATTTACACATGGGCTAAGGCAAAAATTTACTCAGTCAATGCAATCAATGTTGTCCTGGCATCAATATTCCCCCAGTACTCTATCTTTGATGCAATGAAGACAGAAACACAACTGAAAGATAAAATGTAGTTTTACTTACATTATTTACATAGTTCAGGCTGTTGTGCTGATCTTTATTGCCATATTCATGACATTTCGCCATTGTACGCTCCACCCTTCTTCAGATTATTAGAATTTTAAACTGAACCCTTTATTTCGTTCACTGGCATAAATTGTTCTAGTTCCACATGCTATACCTCTTCCTGATGTTTCAGGTATCTCCTTTTAACTCAACTCATCAAGTTTTTTTTGTTCACCACTGCAGCAGCCAGGTATAGAACTCACAACTTTTTGTGTCAAGTCAGTGGATCCAACCAATGCTTTTATCCACTGAGACATGTGAAGAATGATAGAGCATACAACGGCCGAAACATTGTGAATACAGCAATAAAGATGAGAACAACAGTCTGAACAATGTAAATAATGTAAATAATTGCAATACCTCATCTTGAAAATATAGACAATGAATATAGTTTGTCTGTCTGAAGGCAGATACTACACTATGATCCCAGATAGAAATATTATGATCATACACAGAAGTCTTCTTTCTCAATATCTTCATCCTATTTCATAATATTCTAGATTTTAGTTGTTGTATTTTCTTTTGGATTCAGTCTAGGATATTTTAGATTAAGTTACAGCAAATTTTATTTTTTCAAAAAAACTGTAAAGAATCTTTGCATTTTTCTTCTGCATAAAAAATATTCTCTCATTCTTGCATTCAGCTGATGTACTCATAACAGATTACTAGACTATAGCATGATGCCAGATATAATCTGCATACACTTTGCTGTGTGGAAATTTCTTACATTGAACTGATATACACATAACATATTTTTTCACAACTACAGAATCAGATTTTCTTAGGGAAAGTTATGTATTTTTTAATTCTTCAATAATTTAGTAAAATATGGGAAAATCATTTTCACCAACAGCTTCCCTATTAAGAGAACACATTTTTGCATAGAATATAATGAAAAAATCTAGAAAATTGTATAAGTAGAGAAAATAAACAATATATATAACATATAATGGACTACTTATTCTGTGTTTTTTGAAAAAGCATTTTAATGTACAAACCTAAAGAGATGGATGTTACTTTTAACTTCTGAATGAAATTAAAAATAAGTTTATAATAGAATTGCTGAGAGATCATCTTATACGCACCTCACTGTTGTGTAATGGTTAGCAAGCATGTCTTGCTAAAAAACTTGCAAATGAGTAGTGATTTCGATCCTCATTGGGAGCTCTATAATTTGGGCTTTGTGCCACATCAATGCTACAATTAGAATATCACCAACATGCCAGGGAAGTATAAAAACATATTACGCACCTTCCCAAGGGGACCTTTCCCACACAGAAAATACCACTCCTTTGGGAAGTGGGTGGGTTTATTACCTGGCACCTGAGGCATCTCCAAAAGGGGAAGTGCCAAGGGGGATTTGGCAATTTTTCCATGGTATTGCCATTAAACCCACTTTAAACCCTGGCCTTGTGTCACATTTGGTAGCAACATGGGTGCACTGAAAAAAAATACTCCTGAAAAAAAAAAAAAAATTTACCTGACCTGAAATAACTGATCAGATATGCCCCATTTGCTAAATCAAAATTTGATTCTTAAAAATATTACTATAAAAAATTGTTAACAAATCAGATTATTATATTTGACAGCATTTATAACACATGAGGATGTAACTATGAATTGGGAATGTTAGCCTTTGATAATGTAAGCCAAATATTGTCACACAAAATATCTCATCTTTGCAAACTATTTTTCAGTTATTTTTTTCATAAAAGAAGGGAATCTTAGGTGTTTTCAAATAGTTTAATTTATACCTAAAAGAATAATTTAAATAAAATGGGTTGACACTGCGCTAACCTCTCGTCTCAACAGAACAAATGCGTTAGAAAGGAAGTGAGATATCATTCAATGAACACTGTTAGATGTTGATTTGGCAGGCAAATAAAAATTGAAGCCAAATGTGTCACAACAAAGAATTTATTTCCTATACAGCATTAAATTACTCTGATTCAAAGTTAGTAATTGGGTTCTATTGTACTCATAAATAGATAAGTCAAAAATTAGTCACAAATAAGCAAACTGGTTAATGTTTGCTAAGTTTCAGGAAAAACAACAACTTTTACTATACGTATATATGAATAGTATATATGAGATCATCACTTACATGTATGTATGTATGTAATACATAATGACAATGGCAAAAATTGATCTCATATATTTTTTATTTTATTTTAATCAGTATCAGGATGTGGAAGAATTAGGAATAGAAACATTAATAATGAGTGGAAGGAGAAAAGAGTAATCAGGAGAACAGTAGATAGTGATTGACATTGCATTTAAATCTTTGCAGATTAAAGTTGGCTGGAAAGCATGGAGATGGAAGGGAGTTCCACAAATGAGAATTGTGAGAAAAGAAACTGTTAGCATAGAATTTACGGTTACATCTAGCCAGCACAATTGTAAATTGATAAAATCTCAACACCAGTCTAGTACTTAAATTCAAAAATCTAGGCACCATAGTGAAAAGCTCATCTGAACAATTACCATGAAAGTATTTATAAAAAAGACACAGTGGGAAAGTGACTGAAACTAAGCTGCCAGATCAGGACCAATAATATTGCTGATTCTTCATCATTCTTTATCAAGGATCTCTAAATATATAGTAGAGACAATATTCTAAGCATGGATGAAAGGTAGACTTATAGATATATAAAATGAATTCTTACATATCAATAATATAAAATAGATATTTAAATCATAAAATGAATTTAAAACATACATCTTCCTATCAAGATTATAATAATATACACAAAAAGACTGATGCACAAAATTAATAGAAATGTTAATACACTATTTACATTATTCGGACTATTGTCCTCATCTTTGTCATCATATTTATTACAACATTTCGGCCGTTGTACACTCCGGCCTTCTTCAGGTAGTTGGAATGTCAAACTGAACCCTTTATTTCGCTCACTGGGGTTGACTGTTCTTGTTCCATGTGCCATGTTTAATGGATGTCAGTTATCAGTTATCTCTGTCTCCTGTTAATTCCCCTCTCCAAGTTCTCCCCTACCTTAACCAAGTATTGAACTCACACTCTTTGGGTCCTGTCACTGGATCTAACCAATGCCTTTATCCACTGTGGCATATGTCCTTGAGGACATCTGTGTATGAATTTCTGGGTATTATAAACCTTATGTATTCAGCATCATTTTTTACCAGTGTTCATATTGCAATTTTTGCTGTTATGATTTAATGTTTTTACCAGAGCTCATATTGCAATTTTTGTTGTTATTATCGCTTTTCTCTGGCACTTCTTATTACTGGTTCCCATATTGTATTCATTTCTATGCTTGGTCGGCCCAGGAGATTTTTGTAGCCTAGCATATGTACTGATTCCTTATGTTTACGAATTTTCCAGTGGTGTTCTTTGTCTATGATAATGAATAATGTAAATAGTGTACGTAATACCTCATCTCAGAAATATAGACAGATACAGAAATGTTAATCTTAGAAAAATAGAAAAAAGGTGACATGAAAATGAGTGATTCAGGTAAAAAAACATGCATCCTGTCCCAAGTATCTCATATCATCAGTCATATAATGAGAAGTGTTAGGCACCAGTGTGGTGTAATGGTTAACAAGCTAGTTTCACTAGATCAACTACAACTGATTAGTGAGTGCCACATCTCTACTATTCTTAGAAAATCATTTGGAGCACTTCAACATGCGAGAACATTTATGACTGAGTAGTGAGTTTAATCCACACTAGGGGCTCCATACTTGTGCGACATCTAAGCTACACTTAGTAAAACACTATAATAAGTAGTGTGATCCTTTAATATACCCACTTTAGGTTCACCAAGTATAAATTTAAATCAGGAAAAGCAAGACACTAGGGAATTTTTTTAAAAATAACAGTAAAGAACAAAATGAAACAATTGTCCATAATACCTGGCTTTATAAACCATTTCAACCAATAAAATAGTCATCAGTTCAAAATAGCTCTTCTTTGGGGATTTCCATTTGTTTGCCTGTCACTTACAGTTGATTATAATTCTAATCTTCTTTGAAAAGGAATACTTAGCCACAGAGGAGGATTTTCCTAAGATGGATATATGCTGGATTATCTTCTTTCTCAAACTCCCTTTTATCTCAAAATTTGAGTGCATCTTTCAGGAAATATAATATTTCTTCAAAGATGCACTCTAAATCTTGAATCACCAACACAAAATCAATAGCAACATTAACATTTTAGGATAACTTGTATCTTTGATCCCTAAAAATATGATACATATTGGACAAAACCAACTTGACACAAGGCAGATTGGGAGAAAATGCACTGTTAACAGATTACAAGACTATCAAGTTCCTATAGCATGATGCCAGAGATAATCTGCATACACTTTGCAGTGTGGAAACTCTTTGCAGTGCAGAAATTTTGTAGCATGAGGAATCTCTATTGTAGGTTGTACTGTAATGGTCACTAAAGTGCCCTGTATCATGTTATCACTTTCGTTACTCATTATTATTTATTTACTTTTGCAATCATAATGTGTAGAATTCAATTGAATTTATACAGTTTCTATTAGTCGGTTGTATTATTACCGGTTTTGTTATTTACTGTTGATCTTTGGCTTATAACCAAGAAGTGGTATCGAAGGGAAAGGAAGACAGAATTAGTAGGGGTCTGACAATGAACTTTTCTGTCTCTCCCTCCTTTTGTTATTTACAACTGGTCCCAGACAATATGGTAACTAGATTGAAATTCTTCTAATTTACAAGACACTTTGTATCCATCTATTGATTCTTTCAGTTTGTAATTATTTGTTGTTGTAAGAATTGTATACTTGAACCGTAATTTGTTTATTCCTTTTATTGAAATATAATTTGTTTGGTCTTTGTTCCTTTCTTTGAAAGCTATTTTGTTTATTTATTCCATTGCTATTTTCATCGTGTTGATTCTTCAATAAAGGATAACATCAGTATGAAACATGAACCTTATTTTATTATGACCAGCATTTAGTTACATGCATCACCCCTATCACACTAAATGTAATATGTCTAAATTTTCATTTATACAATAATAGGCATTTGGGAAAATGAAATAAAACCGATAAATAAAATACTAATAAAGAAAAAAAAATAATTAATTTTTCCTTTGATTCAAGTTATAAAGAAACTGGAAAGTGTTTCTGGTCGCAAGTGCGATTCTATGACCCATTTTTGGAAAGGATAGAATCTTTCTCTTTCCACTTTCCAATGATATCATTCAGACGTGTTTCAGTCACCCTAGTCATGAAGTAGAGATTCGGCCCTCCCAACTCCATATGAAGCTAACTTGAGCTTGACCATCTTTACCCATTCTTATCCTTACTTCCCATAAATTATTTCTGAACCAAAAAGGAAAACGGACCTGCTCAAGAGACATTTATCTCTGTTTCAATACAGTCAACATAAAATAAATAAACATCTATAGCAGAAACTCAAGTTTTTCATATGCTTCTTCTATCTTCTTTGTTTTTATATTGAATATGTACCTTCACCTAAGAATACATACAAAACCCACAAACTTGTCAATATCCACAGGCATTTTCAGAAGACATCCATGGGAGATTTTGGAATTATCACTCCCTGACAATTTATGAGATTTGAAAGACTCAATCTTTTTCTCAGTGACTTTACAAAGCAAAAAGACATATTCTTTTTGCTCCTACAAAATGTGAGTAATCAACTACAGACACTTAAAGTCGCTTTGAACTTTTAACATTTCATTTTATTTCTTATCTTTTCTTTCGTAAAATGTCCTGACAATATATTTGTTAATATTTCTTTGTTCAAATTCTATGTCTTATTATTCCTTTGGATTTATACAAATTCAACAACATTCTTAGCAGATCAAATGTACCAGAAGCTTATAACTTCTCATCAAAAGTGTTATAAAGATTTCCACTCCCACAGTTGAGATATGGAAATAGAACTTCAAACCCACAACCTTCTAAAAATAGAGGCATGCCTATGTCCTTCAGTTGTTAAAAACCCAGGCTCCCATTGGTCAATGACTGACCAATAGTATACCCATAAATTTGGGGTTCATTTGCTTTGATCCACTCTCAGCCTTTTTGCTGCCAACCTTTGAGGACCCAACAATGGGTTAGAGCCATCTCCAGGCATCAAGAAACAGAACTTGATCCACAACAAGGTGCCATCTCAGTGTTTGTTAACTGGACATTCTTCTTTGACAAGATAAGTAATTCTGCCATATTTGCAAACCCCACTTAACTTTCATCTACTTTATAGCATATCTTGTTAATTGCTGTCCATATTTTGTCTGTTATAAACTATTTTTAAATTACATTTTATCATTGTTCTCTTTTCAATCACCCATTATTATCTGCCTTACACAAATCTTCATAGTGTTTATACTCACTACACCATACAATCAAATATATATATACAGACTTATAAGAGGGTCTTATAATTTATTTATATTAGGCATTTACAAAACTTATTTGATCACAGGCAAGGACACAAATGTAATACACCCAGTAAGGACTGGATTTAAGATAATCTACAAGATTAGCATTCTAACCATTTCCCCACAGCAAAGCACTCTCTTATTAAACTTAGTGTAATGTGCCACATGGAAGAGGCACAGTGGAGTAATGGATAGTGGCTCAGATTGAGGAATTGGAGAGCCAAGTTCAAATTCCAGTCAGATCCATTACATTCATTTATGTGCTAATACCATTGGGAAAGGTATGAATCCTCTTCTTCTCCTCCAGTTATGAGTAAATAGCAGGATAAACTGGGTTCTATAGCCTTGGGTGGCAACTGGTCTAGGAGAAGGAAAACTCTGAATTTAAAACCGGCCTGAAGGCAAAACTTGATGGGCATATAGGGGCTTGCAAGGCAACCTATCTAGAGGAAGGTCACTCCGAAATATAACATACATCCTTGCACATTGCTTATCTTGTGACAGCCTTTGTACCAGAAAGCAGATGGCGGGTCTTGGAAAAAAGAGTGGAACTGAGAATGCACAAACCTTTCTCACTTAAATAAATTTCAGGTGCAGTTCATTCTACGACACTAGATGTATCTTCTACTCTCACGATAGGACTCATCAGTAATGTGTCGATGGAATACTTATGCGTTGGCTCACAACATGAGAATCCATGCATGCAGTGTGCCACATGGTATTCAATAAGGATTGTAAGGTAGCAATGGTCAACTTGAGCAGCTTTCTAATTATTGTACCAAAATAATGTACCCAAATATTTACTAAGCTTAGTTTTGTCTAGTGTAACATAATAGTTGGGTACCTAATGGTAATGGTACTCACCGCAGAAGCAATAGACAAATTGGCCGGCTTTCTAACCCTTCCTCTTTTTATGTGCAATATCCATTCATGACATCGGTAATTATACTTATCTACAGCGTCCGACCCTTCATAGTTAATTAATAATGTTTGTCTCATTACTGCCCCGACCAGTCCTTTTTCTACTGTCTATTTACACAAGCTTCTTAGGTAGGTTAATTACTGTTTCCCTCTGTCCCATCTGACTTCAAGATGTTCTACAAGTGTAAAATTCTACAAGCCTTCTTTCCTCATCAAAATCTTCCCAAAAACTTCCTCTGTCTATTTCTGATTCTAAGTATTAGTGTCCTTTTGTTTCCATTTTCCTTAAAACTTCCTCATTGTTCATATGCTTTATCCATGTTATTCTTGGCATTCTTCTATAAAGCCACATCTCTGTTACCTCAAATCTCCTCTCCATGTGTGAGGAGATTGTCCAGCATTCACTGCCATATATGTGGATTGGTACTACATAGCAGTTCAGCTCTCTTTTCTTCATTTCTAATGAAATTTTCCTGTTTCATAATATTATGCTAAGCTTTTGGAAGGTATTTTTCACTATTCTAACGCACTTTTGGATTTCTGTGTCACATTTTCCATCACCCATTAAAATATTGCCCAGATCAATCAGTCAGTTAAGTGGCATACAGGATACATGCTTGGGTAATCATGGCTTTCGACACATGATTGACTAGGCAGATGATGATATCCACAGTTGGCTGCCATTTCTTTCTCTGGTAGATTGGTTGCCAACCAAGGCTAAAGAACCCAGTCTGTCCTGTTATTCAACCCATAACTGGTGTGGTGGAGGTAGAGATGAATTCATACATTTCCCAATGGTATTTGGGCATAAGTGGTTGCAACAAACGTGACTGGAATTCAAACCCTGCTCTCCAATTTCTCATTCCAAGCCACTGTCCATTACACCACAATTTTCCTAAATAAGATGCCTAACTAGTTACTAAGCAATATCTTTTTCACACTCAAGGCTATAAATGTGTCATACAATAATGACTAAACTCATCACAATCAATAATGGTCTTCAAAAATATCTTTCTAATCATTAATCCATAGATAGGCAGTTTCTTGATATTTATTAAGATTAGGTCAGTATGGCACAAGGTCATAAAATAGAGTTCTCAGTGTAGAGATGAAGAGCAATAATACTGGAATTATGGACAGTATAAAGAAAAATGATAAATTATTTCTTAGGTCAGAAATATTGTTTTTAAGTAGATATTGACAAACAGTCTAGTCTGGCTTAAGGTAAAAACAGTAGAGCGCATAATAAAAGCCAACTTTGCAATTTCATGTGTGGCTTGCATGCTAACCAATGCTTGCTGACAGGTAATTCACATTTTCTTTATTATAACTCTTCATAAAGTTTATCTCAAGTGGAAACATTTCATTAGGATTTAATTAAAAAAATTGAAGAAATAATAATTATTGACTCAAAGGGAAATATTTTTAAATTTGAAAAAGTCAGTTACTGATTTATATTGAAAATAAATCCCAATCAGTAAAGAGTTTATGATTTAATCATGAATTTAAATGGCTTCCATCTTTTATGAATTATGTTTTTAAGCTATTTAGGAATATTGTTATGTTTTTAAGCTATTTAAATTATGTTTTTAATTTTTAAGCTATTTAAATTACATTTTTAATTTTTAAGCTATTTAAATTAGGCTTTTAAGCAATTTGGATAAACAAATATAACTACTATTATTTTTTAAGGTAAAATCAGCATGATTTTTTCCATGAGCACATATATAGCCACCTTCAAGAATGTGGGATCAGGTGACTGGAGCCAGCCTTGTACCTCTACAACATTGTCATCTGTATGGAACCAATTCATAAATAAACAAATAATAATTTGAAGAAGCCATGTCAGAACAGTGCAATAAATATGGTAAAACAATATTTGTATATTTTTATAGATTTTAAAACTCAACAAAATGTGTCTCTCTTTGAAATATGATGGCAAACTTATAAAGAAATGAGACACCACTTTTCCTATTCATCAGTTCCTCTTTTATTTGACACATATTTTACTATTCTTTATAGTTTTATTGTCTGAATAGATGCAGATTATCAGTTATAGCAGAAAGAGATTATGTTGTCAGAGTGACAAGGAGAGATGGTTAAATGTCCTGGGTATAACAATAAACTAAATCTGGGAGTAATCAGGAGGTTTTAAGGAGCTTGAAACCACCTCTTAAATGCTGTTGTTCTCAGGTTCACCATGACTATGGGTGGTAGCACCTGTTAGGATACCAGCTATGGGCAAATAGTGAACCCCAAAATGGGTTTAAAAAACATTAAAATTTTTATAGTAAAAATACCAGCAATACATTTCTGTAAGAAAAAACATAAATAAATAGCAATACATTTTTGGAAAAACAAAAAATTACCAGAAATACATTTCGGAAAAAAATAAATGACCAGCACAAAATGACCAACAATACATTTTATTTGTAGTTGAAAACATAAAACTATGCTCAAAATATGTAGATTTTGGCTTTAAATAACCCATAGAGGTATTGATATGCCACTAAACAAAATCAAAAGGCAAAGAGTTGGTTAAAGCAAGAGAGATACAAGGTTTGAGTATCCATTGGCCAAGAGAAGATTTGGTTCATTAATCTATATTAGCAGCAAAGATGTCCCAAATGTTACCCAACAGGTCATACCAAGTGAATATGGAAATAAATACCAAATTATAGAGGAAACAGGATTCATTGTTTTCATTTCCTGCTGTGGTGTTATTTTCACCTGTTGCTTTATTGAACATACACCAGGCCTTCCCCAATTTGTCTTCACACTGCCATAAATGAGAATCAAAAATCATCTTTGTTGGGATACCACATAAGGATTGGATCAATATTAAGTCTGTTCTGATTGTATTAAAAAAGTATTGAAACATAGCCATCCGTTGCTATGTGTTTACAGATTTCATAATGTATTAATTCTGTTCAATTTATACCTATCTGTACCTTTATCTTTTTGAGACCCCCTCATATTTAGATTTGGTTATCATATTCACAGAATTGTTTATCTTAATCTTATTTCATGCCTGAATTTCTAAGATGAGAAATTGCTATACACTGTTATATTTGGACTGTTTTTACAGTCACATTTTGGGCCATTGTCCATTCCAGCTGTCAAGTGTCTGTCATATTTCGTAACCTTCTGAGAATTTGGAACTGAATCCGTCATTCAATCCATAATGGCAGCTTGCCCTCATTCTACTGTCCATGCTAGGGAATTGTCTTGTCTCAGTTAATTCTTCTTAGTTCATTTTTCGCTGTGATGTTGCTTCTGTTGGTTCTACTGAACCAAATCAGATAACTTTCCATCTATAATAGGTACATAGTAAATTTAGCCGTCTGGTACACTGCTTATTTGGTGGAAATCTATGTTCATGAACTTTTTTAATCATTTCACCCCCCCAATTAAGGCAATAAAGCCACTAAGACAAAAATGGTTACTGAGTGTAAAAGAATAAGAAAAGAAAAACATTATTAAGGAGCAAGAACAATAAAAGAAGATGAATCAAGAAAACCTGAGAACAAACAACTATCTCTAGCACCAGTGGGATACTAAACTACCTCAGCCATGAGGCAAATTCCAAATATTTATTTAGCTTAACTTAGTCTGGCCAAATCAAAAAGAAAGAGAGGAGAAAGAAGATTCTGTTGCATCCAAATCAAGCAGGATTGCCTGCCATGAAAATCAGCATTCAAAATATTAGCTTTTTACCTAGGTTCAAATACCAAGCAAGTGGACCAAGTAGGAAATGTGCAACCACTTCGACTGTGAGATAAATCACCTTTTCTTAGCAATGATTCATTCTTACATACATGGTTTTGAAAAGAAGATGCAATTTTCATCAGTTCTTATTTCATAGTAGTAACAGGAAATGTACCAATCATTTGTATTCTAATCTCCAGTCTATCAGCCATACATGTTTAATTAACTTTAAGAAAAAAAAGATGATTAAATTCATTCTGATTAGTTTTCAACTTTACAGTTTTAAGCAGGGAACAAGAGTCTAGCTCACAAGACAGTAACACAGTCCTATATGCAAGAGAGAGAAGAAGCAAATTATTTCGCCCGTTGTTTTCTAATTTGACATTTTGAGGTAGAACAAAAAATGATAATGTAAAAGTGTTTTATCAAAAAGGACATTGCCCACCCAAATGTTTCTTTTTTTTTCCTTTTCTCTCTCCTCTTTTAGTTGGAGTCACAGAGTTGATCTGATGGCTATCAGCATAGAAAATGTATTCAGAAAACCATGTTCAAATTCTGGGTAATGTTGTCTGCATTCACTTCTCATTAATACCCTTAAAAAGGCATGAACTCATTTATTTCTGTACACTATGTCATTGCCAGTTGTCTTGACTAAGGTCATGTCACTAGTATCTTTTACAGTTAGAATTATACATCCTCACTGAATATCTGTACATTTTTTAAAGAAATGCAAATATTTGCAAGTACTAACTGAATTTGTCATAGATAGTTCCGCATTTCGTTCTGAATAATTCATTAATTTTTTAGAAGTTTCAATGCATTGTATTCATAGTTAGAGATTTCTCTAAAATTGACGCCATCCCAAATTATTGGTCCCCCCACCACTGATGGCTATTATCAAATAATACTGCTCTATGACAATTGAAATGGTTTTTTTCTTAATCTGACATCTAATACAAGCACCCTTTGAAAATGAGATAGTATTGACCTGATTCTATACAATTCTAGGAAGCTCTAAAGAAGACCTTATATGAGTATCATATATCTCAATAACCCACTTGTTCTGCAACCATTGTGAAGACTGCTGAACTTGACTAGAAGCTCCAAATGAAAATGGTTGATGCATACAAGCAACGTGATGGACATACAGCACCTTGCAAGCATTTTAATGTTTCCAGATTGACAATTCAGAGCATTATTAAAAGAAGTACAAGGAGATTCATTGTGTTGAGAATAATTTAAGGACTGCCAGAAAATCATTAATTTCTTAAAGAATTGGAAGAAAAATTCTTAAGAGATGTTCCAAAGAACTTTCACTTAATGGCAAAAGACATGGTTAATGAAGTGCAGACAGCAAGGTTGAATGAATTGATGAAGACAGTTACTAGATACCTTCATCAAGAAAAACTCTCTTGCTTAACTTTCAACATTTAAAAAGCAGATTAGCTTATACTAAAAGCCATGTAGAACATGAGAGTGAATATTGGAAGTCTGTTTTGTGGTCAGGTGAGACAAAACTAGAATTATTTGGTCACATAAACTAGTATGAATGGAGGAAATCAAATGAAGCTCACAAACCAAAAATTCAATTAAGCACAGAGATGGGAGCATTATGATTCAAGGACAATGCAGTATTTGAATATTCTTAAAAATAATATAACACACAGTGCACATAAGCCGTCTTTGGAGCACCACTGGATGTTCCAATATGACAATGACCCTGAACATTTGAATTGTTACAAATTTGGCAGAAAAAATTAAGGTATTGGCATAGCCTGCACAAAGTCCTGACCTAAACCCCATTGAAAAATTATGGGCTTATTTGAAGAAAAAAGTAATAGAGAGAAATTCTTTGATTTTGGAGGAACTGAAAGCTATTACCAAGCAAGAATAGAACAAAATATCTGTCATTGTATGTAAATAACTATCAAAAACAATTAAAGGCAAGAATCAAAAATAAAGGTTACACAATTGATTATTGAGTCAACAGAGTGAATAATTTTGTCCTATGTTAAATGTTTGTTTGTTGTCTTTTGATATTATTGTTTGAAATTAAAACAAAATTTTGTTGTGGATATAACTGCCCATTTTTTCAAATCCATTATTTCATCATTTGTGAAAAAATATCCATGAAATTGCCATGAAAATTTGAAGGATCACAGAATTGATGAGAGAGGGTAGCAAACAATTCTGGCACCAAGTGCACTACGTGCTGTATCCTTTCAGGACAAGGGCGATCCATAACTTCCTATCTTCCATAGCGCTCTAAGTAATGTTTGCCACCTTATTATCCTTCCCAGATATGGTTCTGCCATCCATTTACACAGGTTTGTTAGGTAAATTACTTGTTTCCATCTTAGCTTAAATATGTCTTGTGAGAGTCAAATTCTCCAAGCCTTCTTTTTTTCATTATGTGCCTCTTTTTGATTCTAGGTATAAGTACCCTTTTTATTCCCAATTGAAACTCCTTCAGTGCTCCCATGTTCCATCCACAGTATCCTCAGCATCGTTCTGTAGAATCCTATCTTTGTTGCTTCATATCTCCTCTACATCTGTGAAGTATTTGTCCACAAGTCACTGTCATACATGGAGACTGATATTATGTTGCCGTTGAGCACTCTGGAAGAAAAAAGAATAGATAAGTGAATGTTTAGACAAACCATCGTCTTGCGATTATCTTACCGTCATAGAGAATAGTCACAAACAATTAAGTGCCATCCTCCTTTTTCCTTTCAACAGTCCTTTCTGCTTTTAGTTCTTTTTCCATTTTTTATTTACTGTTGTAGAACCCAGGTTTATCTTTTCGGCTTTATTCAACACAGAACTAAGCAATTCGTTCATACTTTTAATATTGCTGCCACATCTGGTCTGGTGGTCCTGTTATATATTTTGAGATTCTTAATAAAATCCAAAGAAGAATCTGCAATGTTATTGGTCCTGACCTGGCATCTCAGCTTAAGTCACTTCCCTGTGCTTTTTCTATAAATACTTTCATAGTAATTGTTTCAATAAACTTTCTTCTATGGTACTTTATGGATTTAAAAGCTGTACTAGATTGGCAGCAACGTCTCATCATTTTACAGTTGAAATGGCTGTAACTTCTAGAACTCTCTTCCAGCTTCTTGCTTCCCAGTCAACTTTGATCTTCAAAAATTTAAATGCAATATTAATCATTATTTTCTGTCTTCTTAATTCCTCTTCTTTTCTTGCTCTTTCTCCTTAATAATGTATTTTTTCCTCATATTCTCAAACATTCAGTAACCCCTTGCATCTTAGTTGCTTTATTACCTTGCATAGGGTGAAATGATTAAAAACAAATACATATGACACACTGTAGGCTTTCAGTAAGAAACAAAATCCAACAACTTCATAGAAGAAAGCAACAAAGTATATACCATATTTCCTGTGTGTCAAAATGCTACAAGTTGTAAGATACACACTATAATTAACTAGGGATTCTTTGAAAAAAAATATTTGAGGATTTAATAACTTACCATACTAACATGTCCAAGTAACTGACTCTACAATGTCATTTTTCTTTCTGTCACAACAAATTATCACATTTTGGACCTTATTATTAAATATCTGTGGTTATAATTAATCAGATTTTCAATAGTATATCACAATATGCTATATCTATTCTAAATGGAAACAACCTATAGTTGCCACAATAAGCCACAAGGTGTGTGTCTCAGCTGATGTTTCAAAGGGGGCGTTCAAGAGCACAAATAGTGTATATGATAATTGTAGTCCTATATTTTATATCTAGTGTGTGTGATTGCTTGTATCTCGTGACCGGGATGTGTGAGGGTTGGCAAATTCCTCTCTGCAACTTGACTTCTCAATGCTATGACTCAGGAGGATTTATGGGGCCATTTTCCAGGAGAAATATCTCTCAGCATGCAGGAAATACAGTGTATGGTCTTATTAGTAATGATATCAGTAATTCATCAAAGAATAACTGGAAATGGCATTAAAATATATAAAAATGTATAACAAATAATAAACAAAATAACCAGTCACCATTCTTATTATTCTATTCAAAAGCTGCTATAGTCATTATTAGTTTTGACAACCTACTTAGTGGGTAAGTGTATATATTTGAGTTCAGGAGAAACCTAAGATTTTGAATGCTGATTTTCAAAGTAGGTAGGACCTGCAGAGGACTTTCTTTTCTATTCACTTATTTCCTTTTTCTTCTTTCTATTATTTTCATTTTTTTTCATTTCCATTTTTCATTCTTTTCCTTCCTTCCTTTTATTAATTTCTTTTACCTTCATTTTCCTTCCTTCATTCTTTTTTCCTTCCTTTTATTATTTTTCTTTTACTTTCATTTTTCTTTCTCCATTATTTTTTCCTTCCTTCTATTATTTTTTATTTTCCCTTCAATTTTCTTTCTTCATTCTTTTCTTTCCTTCCTTTTATTATTTTTGTCTTATCCTCATTTTTCTCTCTTCATTCTTTTCTTTCTTTCCTTTCTGCTATTATTTTTTTGCCTTCATTTTTCTTTCTTCATTCTTTTCCTTCCTTCTATTATTTTTCTTTTGCCTTTATTTTTCTTTCTTCACTCTTTTCTCTTCTTTTTCTTTTTTCTTCATTTACTTATCATTCTTTTTCTTGTTATTTTACTTTTGATCCAACACTACTACTACTACATTTTCTTCTTTTCCTCCTTTTTCTCTCTTCTTCTTCTTCTTCACCACTACAGAGTGTAATTCAATCTTTACCTCAATCAACTACATTTGGAAAGTGACCAATAGAATTAGCCAGATGACAAGTTTGCAGAATGCCAACTGTGGCCATCTTGGTTTCATTTAACAATTTCCAGTATAATTATACTTTGCCAACTTGAACACAGAGTCAAACACGCAAACTTCCCCAGACTCTCATTTACCCACTTTCAAGATTTCTTTTAACTGTTCCTCTCACTACTGAGTAAGAAAAAATCATAAGACTAATGCAATCAAATGAAAACTTGGAACTGCAGCACTAAGTGTAATTCATACACAATTATATATTTCATAATGTAAATATATATATATATATATATACATATACTTACTTCATTCTTTTTTCCTTCCTTTTATTATTTTTCTTTTACTTTCATTCTTCATATATATATATACATATATACATATATATATATATATATATATATATATATATTTTTAAGACATTTTTATGTTTATGCATTCTTTTTATAGATACAAATATTTAAGTAAATGCTCTGTTTTTTTATAATGAAGTTTAAAGACAGTAAAATTGATCTTGCTAACCAAACACTCCTCTGTGGCTGAAACGGTTAAGGCACGTCAGGTTATATGACGGTTCCGTATCGCATACATGTTCAATTCCTGTTGCAGGACGAATATTTTCTATGAAAATTTCTCAGACATGCAGGCCGGTAAATGTTATTTAATATTGTTTATTATAAAAAAGACAAAAAACAGAGCATTTACTTAAATATTTGTATCTATAAAAAGAATGTATAAACATAAAAATGTCTTAAAAATAATTGTCGGACTTTGTCCATTTCATAATATATATATATATATATATATATATATATATATATTTAATTTTTTTTTTTACAGTTTGAGTCCCCCTTTACAAGGCCTCGGTCCCACTCGAGGTAGAGGGATATATTAGGAGGCCATTTGTGGGTGTAGGGGAGGGAGATAACGATTAACCCTAGACTTGAATAGGTTAAGATTTTAGTCATTGGGGAAACATCCTGTTGGGAGTAGATACCACAGTTCATGGGAAGAAGCTGCTTGTGTGGAACTTACTTCTCACCGATGGAATAGGGAGGGAATGTGGGTGGTTTGCTATTATGCAAGTGGCATGGCATGGCATGTTCTTGCCATAAAGGTTTGCCTTGGTGGGGCCAGAGAAGTGTTCCTCTGAGTGTTCGTCAAAGTTCTTTCCATGGAAGTAGCGATAGAGGAGAGACTTGCCACATCCTGCCTGTGAGAGAGATGTTGAAGGGTGGAGTATAATTCATCACCCATAAGGGCTCGGAGACACTTCTGAATTTTAAAAGGCTGGAGGTCTTGGCAGCTCCTGCCCAGATATGACAACAGTACTCCATTTTTGGCCTAATCTGGCTCTTGTAAAGGTAGAGGATAGCAGGAGGAGTCAGGTACTTACTGGAGCCATACAGGTAGCCAACCATTTTACCTGCACCCTTAACAATGGATCGTATGTATAAGTTCCACTTGAGGTCAGGTGTAAGTTTGAGGCCCAACAGTCTTTCAAGGCACAGTGCTTCCTTAAGAGGAACTCTATTCATCTTGATTGGCGGTAGTTTGGGGTCAGATTGACGATGATGGAACATAACTAGCTTGGTCTTTGAGGCATTGAATGTAACCAACCAGTTTGTACCATATTGGGTAGTTTATACAAGATTGAAGAGAGATCAGACACTAATCTCTGGCCATCAAAAGTTTTAGTGGTGCACTTGTATATAGTATTGTTGGCATAGATGTTTACAAATGTTCTGAGTATATTCTTAGGCAGATCATTTATATAGATAAAAAGAAGGTTGGTCTAAGTAGTGATCCCTGTAGCATGCCTGCATTGATCACTAGGACACTGGAGGACTGACCATTAATAACTACCTTCAGGAAGGATTTTGTGATCGAGAAGACCCTTCCAGTGATTCCATAACTGGAGAGCTTATGTAGTAAACCTTTATGCCTTGTCATAGACCTTTGAGTGCTATGGTTCTCAAGGTGTGTTTGTCATCAAGAGCCTCACTAATTCTGTGAGTGATTGTAGTTATGACATCAGCAGTGGATTGAGACGACCAAAACCCATACTGCTCATCTCTGAAGAGGTTGTTCTTTTCTAGGTGATCAACGATCTTCTTATTGATTATTGCCTCAAAAAGCTTACTGATAATACTGAGGAAAACTGATGGGTCTGTACTGGGAGGAGGAAGATCATGTGCCCACATTCTTGAAAACCAGGCATACGCTTGACACTTTACACAGGCTTGGGAAGATTTCTCCTTCTTGCAGCAGTTGAATAACTTTGCTAGTATTGTAGATAATTCTGGGTTGATATTCTTAAGGACAATCACTGGAATTTTGTCTGTCCAGTGGCTTTCTTAGGGTTGAGGCCTTTGATAATTCTAGAAACTTCTCGAGCTGTGATGATAATATTACTGAGATTGTGTTCAGTCAGATTTGGGAACTTGAACTTGGGGAAGGGAAGGGATGGTCTTTATGATCTTATGTAGAGTTAGAGGCAAAGATAAAAGTGAAGAGGTACACCTTATCTATCGAGGAGGATATGACCTTGAGGCCATTTATAATTATGAGCACAGGCACTTTACCTCTGTTCATGATTTGGTTGGTGATCTTCCAGAATTCACAAGATCCAATTTGTTTCTTTTCAACCTTGGTTGGAACTGCTTGTCTGTAGTTGCACTTGGCATTTTCTAGAACTTTTTGCAGCAACTGCAACCAGTTCTGAATGCAGAAAGAGCTGAACTACATCACTCCTTGTGATAGATAGTGAAGTAATGGTTTCGGTGAGTTATGGCCACAGCGCATTCAGGGGTGAACTAGGGTTGGCTGTTTGGTTATTGCTGTAATTTGAGGGGTTGTATAAGACTCTCTATTCCAGAAATGATCCAATCAGTGACAAAGGTAGCAGTTTTGGGTGCAATATGCTTGAAGAAGTTTGGGAGGGTAGCTTCAATCATGTAGGATCAAAAGCTGTCCCAGTCTGCTTTCACATAGTGAAAAATCATTCTATGGAATGGTACATTATGGGATGCCTTAGGTTTGGTATTGATCTGGAGACTGATAAAGGAATGGTCTGACATGCCTAGTGGTGGTAGAACTTTTGCTAAACATTTATCTGGACAGGAGATTAGGAAGAGGTTGAGGATGTTTGCCTGATGACCCATCAAATCCGGGACTCTGGTAGGTTCTTTGATGATCTGAATAAGTTCATAGTCTCTGCAATATCTACCTTCAAAATCGGATTTGTTAGAGTGGACTAGCCATTCTTTATGGTGGATTTTGAAATCACCACAGATAGGGAAATTGAGTGAGGATATTATCAATTTTCTGATATACAGTTGAAAATTACCATCCCTTCATTCTGAGGGTGATAGAGAGTAAAGACGAATGTGGTACTGGGAATGAGTGCCACATGGAAGCACTTATATGGTAGATCAGGTTCCTTGTTTTTTGTGAATCTGCCACAGGAAAATTTGTCCTTGATGAAGGCTCCTAGTCCGTGGTGTTTTATGTAGTTGTGTTTAACTATAAGAGGGAAGTATCCCAGGACTGTGAACTCCACTAGTGTGCTTGAAGTGTTGATAACGGTTTCAGAAAGTAACAGGGTGTCTGGTTGAGCCTGAAGAAGATGGTGTTCCACTTCTGAAAAGTTGGAATGTAGCCCAATAACATTTGGTGTAGGAGATGGTATATAGGTGGGCCTACTTTGTTTTTTCTTTTAGGTTGGGTTTGCTAGTTTTGTTCATTTGCATTTGACTGGTTTCATGCCTGTATTGGTTGTTTGAGGACTAGTTGGTGGGGAGACAGACACTCTAAGGAGTTGAAAGTATAACTATCTTGGAGAGAATCATCCAGAGATACAGCGCTAGCAGTACTCTTAATTATGGCATCAAGGAGCCCCACCAGAGACTACTGCATGATCCAGAAACTATTCACAAAATGGCAGTACAATAGCCCTGATATTATACACCTGCTGATAGGATAGCCTCCTTTGGTTCACATCCCTGACTATCAGGCAGATAACGCCAAAACCCAGAAAATGTCTACCTTCAGCACCCTTAATGAAGGGACAATCAACTCAGGAAAGAAAATACATGTCACATCTACCCAGAAGTCAAGGCAACAGAACTCCTCCTTGGGTCAGAAACATCATTCAGGTCTGAGACCTAAAGGCACTGAAACAAGCTTGCTCATGTACTTGAACACTAATGACCCATTTGAAGAAAGTTGAGGAGGTAACGAGGTGCTTACCCTATCCCCATTTGAATTAGTATAGTGGTGGTGGCATGTAATGGGCAAGTTAACTATTCAAAAGAAGGAGAAAAGAAAAAACAGGCTTACAAAAGAGAAGCATTATGGATTGTGGAGAAGGTTATGGTCAGAGAGTCTGAAATGGTTATAAAGTGCCAATGTCCACTTTTTGGAAATGAACTCCTTCGCTAGTAAGTAGACCATGCTAGAAAAATGTCCATTAAATGTATGAGTCAAAAGAATCACCAATGAGTTAGTGTGCAAGAAAGTTTAGAAATATGGAGAAAAACAAGAGAAAAAAAAATATAGGGAATAGAACTTACACATGTACTTGGTGAAACAAAGAAAAAAAAAGAACAAAACAGGAAAAAATACAACCCCCCACCGCCAAAAATTCAGAAAAGGTGATTACCATTCTAACATATATCACCTGAAGTAGGCCAGAGTGTAAAATTGCTGAAACATTATGAATATGACAATAAAGATGAAGACAACAGCCCAAACAATGTAAATAGCGTAAATATTCAGATAAGTATTTTCATTCTCAAACATTATATAGACAAGTCTGAAGATTGCATTGAAGCATGAAACTGACAGTCATCCTGCAGTGTTGATCTATATATCCAAACTGTCTATATCTATAAATGCTTTATCTCCAATATTGGACATTCTTCCCCTATAAATGTAGCCAATTTTATCAATATTTATCCACTTATGATATAGGGTTGCATATCGGCTAATGGACCAAGGGAGATGGCAATCATTGCCTCAACAGTCACTGTCCAGGTGTCCACTGAAAGAAAAAGGAAGATATCAAATCATCAGGACAGAAAACTCAAAGCATAACGCCTCAAACTCTTTGATCCCTGACCAGCGCTTTACTGGTGGTAGAGAAAAATGATTTAATGCCCATCTACCGGTTGAACAGTGGGTAAAAACTTGTAAGTATTTTTATGTCTGCCGTGAAACATTATATACTAATTTTGACTCAGGAACTCAGGCAGAGGGTTAAAATTGTTCAAGAACGCAGGGCTCAAAGGGTTAAAACAGAAAATGCACCAAACAATTTGATGGAAAAGGAAGCCAGTATTTGTCTCAAAACTCTTAGAAATCAGGTAAATGAAACAGGATTTACACAAATAGCAAGCAAAAACTAACACTAACATCTGAACAGAAAAAATCAAGGTTACAATGGATTACAGAAAAGCAATCATAGTGCAGATAATTGGAGATAAAGTGAGATGAATCATAAATGTGCATTCATCAATACAATGCTGGAATTTATATCTGGTGCTGTTTCAATAAAAAATATAAAGAAAACTGCATTTATTTTACAGTAACATTCACTCTGTACAAGGTCCAAGAGCCAATCAATGTAGAGGGCTACATAGTAAGAGGCACAGTTTAAGTGGATATGTTGGGAAGATAACAGTTAACCCTAAACTCAAACAGGTTAAAATTGTAGAGATCAGTGAAGTATCCTCTTGGGAGTCAGTTCCACAAAGCATCAGTTCATGGGAAGAAGCTGCTTGTGTGGAACTTACATCTCACCAATGGAATATGAAGGAAATGAGGGTGGTTTGCTACAATGTGGATGGCATGGTGGGTCTTAGCCATGAAAGTTAAAACTAGTGGAACTATGGAATTTAGCTCATTAGAACACTTTCTATGGATTGCCATGGAAAGTGTTCAGATGAACTACATTCCTTAGCAATAGAGCAGTGAGATGTTTGTGAGATTTTTTTTTTTTAAATATCACATTCATTAGTTTTTTAAAAAATAAAGCATTGGGAAGTCATTTGATAAAAATCACCTGAGGATACCATAAGGTTGAAACCAAGGTAGCGGATTCAATTGTTCTCCTAATTTTTCAAGTTAAAAGCTCTACATTTTCATTTTATTTTTATTTTCACAGGTCTATTGAGCACTTTTTAATACTACTGTTTCCTGGTCTGATTCAACTCTGACCATTAATCGTTTATGTATTATATATATATATATATATACATATATATATATATATATATATATATATATTTATGCACACACACACATACACACACATGCACACACACACACATATATATATATATATATATATATATATACACATTATGAAATGGACAATGTCTGACAATTATTTAAGACATTTTTTATGTTTATACATTCTTTTTATAGATACAAACATTTAAATACTCTGTTTATAATAAACAGTATTAACAACATTTACTGGCCTGAATGTCTAAGAAATTTTCATAGAAAATATGCATCCTCCGACAGGAATCAAACCTGTATCCTATACGGAACCATCATATAGCCTGACATGCCTTAACTGATTGGGCCACAGGAGAGCGTTCGATTAGCAAGGTTGATTTTACTGTTTTTAAATGTCTTAAATAATTGTTGGACTTTGTCCATTTCATAATGTATGACGTCATTTGTTTACATTTGGATACGCATTGAGTAGATATGAATGAATGAGAGAAAATCATGGAGAATTGTGTTTAAAAATAAACAACAGTAAATGTTGTTAATACTGTTTATTATAAACAGAGCATTTACTTCAATATTTGCATCTATAAAAAGAACGTATAAACATAAAAAATGTCTTAAATATATATATATATATATTTAATTTTTTTTAAGCATATCGCTCCAAGCAAGGCAGGCGTGCCACTAGCACGCAAAGGGTTACAGAAAGTGAGAGCAAGGGTAAAGAGGGTGTTTGAGGAAAGGATATAGAGAAGGACAGGGATCAGGATCAAGGCATCAGAAGATGTCGATTGACATTACATTTGAATATTTGAAGATTATAGATATCAGGGAAGCATGTAAGAGGAAGGGAGTTCCACTGATGGAAGTATAAGATGAGAAGCTGTTGGAGTAGAAGAGATGGCTACATTTAACCATTTCAACAGTGAAAAAATGGGACCAAGATGCTAACCTAGTAGCACGCTTAAATTCGTACAGTTTGGGAACCAGTGAAAGTAGCTCATCAGAGCAGTTGCCATGAAAAAACTTGTAGAAAAAACAGAGGGAAGCCACAGCACATCTGTGAGAGAGTGATTGTAGATGAGATGCCAGATCAGGACCTATCGCATTGCATATCTGTTTCTGGATTTTTTCCAAAACCTCGAGATGAACAGTGGGAGCACTAGACCATATATGGCAACAGTATTCAATGCAAGGACAAATAGTTGATTTGTAGATTTGAAGGATGGACTCAGGCAAGACACAGAGAACCAACTTATGTATGTATGTATTTATTTTGTGTGTGTGTGTATGTGTAAATGTGTGCCTACCTTTGGATTTATAGGTTTTACAATGTAATATTTCATTTGTGATATTTAAATTTCAATTATTGTTTTTACCATGTTTTACATTCTACTATCATTAATTCTATCGGAAACAAATCAGAAATTGTAATTTATGCTTTTGTGTTTTTTATTCAAAATGTTTGTGAAAATATCATTTTCTTATTTACCAATTCATCTAACAAACTATTTATTTCACATAATTTTCAAACCAAAAGTCCGCAAATAATTATTTTTTAATTTCTTCTACAATTTTTATAAATAAACATGAAAACTGTTCCTCTAGAAATCTACCAAAACCTTTCCAGTGAAAATGAAGAACTGTATTCCCTTTTTGTTTTAATCATGTAATCTCAAGCAAAACAATGAAGCCACTAAGATGCAAGTGGTTACTGAGTATGAAAGAATATGAGACAAATGAAAAGATTATTAACGAGCAAGAACAATAAAAGAATAAGAATTAAGAAGATAGAAGATAATGACTGACATTGCATTTAAATATTTTGAAGGTCAAAGTTGAACTGGAAAGCAAGAGGCCAGAAGAGAGTTCCACAAGTGAGAAGTTGAAGAGAAGAAAATGTTAGCATCTTCTTGCCCTAGAAATAAAGTTAATGTCAGTATTAAACAAATAAAAAACATTAAAAGTTGTTCCCAAAATGAATTTTGGATTCATAATAAAAAAAAATAAAAGAATTAAGATGATAGAAAATATAAGTCAAAAATAAGTATTAATGGTTGACAAAACTTATTTTTATTAGAAGAAATAGATTAAAAAAACTGAATAAAAATTATATTACTGCTAGTAATACTAGTATAAAACAAAATTAATAGTAAAAGCTGTGTATGAAACCAATTCTTTTATTCTTTGTTGAATAAATCTAAACTTCTGAGCAATAAGTATTCTGATAATTTTGAATTTCTCTCTTACTTAATTTAAAATGCCTTGCAACTAAAAAAAGTATTCCAGAGATATGAATGAATAGAAGTTTCTAAATCCTGTGAATAAAGAAGCTGAATGAATTCACCTTAGCATAATCATGTGATCTTCTCCAAAATTTATGTTGCTAAGTGTGAATCTGCATTGACATTCTAAAAATGATTATATTTTTTTTTATCAAATCAAGGCATTTTTTGAATAACCATGTTCATAGCAATAAATATCTTCTACAATTGTCATATGTTATCCAAAAAGGCTCAATAACTGAAACCTGCAACATTAGATTAACTGTTTATCAATTCTTTATAGAGATGGAATTGTGGGTAAAATGAAATAAAACGGATAAAAAAAATAATAATGATGAATGCAAAAAAAATAAATAATTTCATTTTCCTATGATGCAAAAGAAACTGGAAAGTGTTTTTGTTTTTTACTAGTTTTCACCTAATACAAAGCCCAAGAGCCATTCAAGATACAAGGTTACTGTGTGGCCATATTAACATAGAAAAGGACAAGTGTTAGGAATATAGAGCTGAAACAGACTTTAGAAAGAACCAAAAACCAAATCCTAAACAGGAAACAAGGGATAAACCTCTACACCTGTTCAAAAGACTGGGGAGGAGTCTGAACCAGAAATATGTGGTCCTATCTACTCCTATTAATGGGCATCTACTATTAATTCTTTTTCTGGTTACATGTGTGATTATATGACCTCACATCTGGAAAGGACAGAATCTTGCTTTTTCTCCTCTTGGCTTCAAGATGTGGACCATGCAGTAATAGCGTTCACACTAGGGAATGTTAGTTTCCCTGGTCCACTGACAATTGAACAGTTTTCCCTTACCAACAACATTGCAGGAAGTCTTTTAGTGGCCCTCCTCATAAAATGGAGGTTCAGTCTTCCAAACTCAGCATGAAGCTGACTTGAGTTTGACCATTTGTATTCTTACTTCCCATAAATTATTTCGGAACCAAAAAGAAAAACAGACATACTTGGTCTTCCTAACTCAGTGCAAGGCTGACTTGAGCTTAGCCATGTTTACCCGGTCATATCCTTACTTCCTATAAATTATTTCAGAACCAAAATGGAAAATGGACCTACTTAAGAGACCTTTTAAATCTATTTTAATAAAGTCGGCATAAAAGGAACTATAGCAGAAACACAAGTTATTAAGTATACTTCTTCTATTTTCCTTGTTTATATATTGAACCATCACCTAAAAATACACACAAAACTCACAAATTTGTTAACATCCACAGAGCCTTTTATCCAGAATCCCAGATTCTTAAAAAAAAGAATTTGTTTTACACTATACTACTTTCATTAATAATAATGATGATTATATTCTTGATAAATTTAATTTTACCTTTGACTGGAATTTCATTCTATCTCCAAAAATATAACACTACCTTTTCAGCAATACAATATGTTACTAACTTAAATATACATGTTGTCAAAAAACGTTTAATGCTGATTTCCTTATGAAAAGCATGAACCTATATTTTCTTGCATAAGGCAACCCTTAACCCTTAATTTGCACAAAACTCAAAGTAATACAATAAAATAAAAATCTAATTCAGCACAATTTCAGAAATTGAGAAAATCTAAAAACCTCTTTTAATGAAATTATCTTCCTGGTCAGTATCAGAATAAAACAATTTTGCCTTCATTGCTATTTAAAATATTTTTATGAGCTGAAAAAATAACTAGAAATTAATTATAAATCATTGCAAGTGATGGAACTGGACAGTAAAATTGGTGTAGTTGATATGCATAAACAAGCAGTTTCATTAAATCTCTTCCACTTTTCACTTGCCATTGGTTGGTAAGAAAGTAATCCCTTTAATTTTTCCACTTTGGGTGTCCTGCAGGACACAGGTAATATTTAACAAAAATAAAACTCATTACATAGTGAAGGTTTTTTTTTTCAAATAAAATATCAAGTTTTTTAGTCAGAAATGACTCTTTTAAATAAGAAGTTTTTTTAACAATGCAAAATTATTGCTCCCTCTTCTGTTTTCAAAATCTTTGATTTTGGCTGTGCATATGATGTAATGAATAGCGATATGGAATGAGAAATCAGAGAGGCAAGTTCAAATTTCAGTCAAGTTCATTATATTCACTTACATGCAAATACACTTTCGGGAAGGTATGGATCCATTTCTTAACTCCCAGCTATGAGTTAAATAGCAGGACAGATTGGGTTCTATAGCCTTGTTTGAAAAACATTCCAGAAATGATGAACATAAAAACACCTATTCCCCAGCAACCTGGGCCACATATGGGGATATGTCAACCTATAAAAAGGCACATTAACTGAAATTCTTCAGTTTTGTGTCAGAGAAAAGTGTTTCTCATCACCTTCGTGAATAAATACTCTTTTCACAAACTGTCTTTATGAATAAATTGATGAATTAAAACAAAAATAGCTTTAAAACAAAACAAAAAAAACAGCGAACATAGGGTAAATATCATCATCATAACTTGATTTTCAAACAAAGAATTCAAAGGAATTTTCAGTGATTGTTTCAGTCCCTATTAGAGGTATAACTCACCCTACATCGTTAATTGGTTCCAGAGGTTATGACTTAGATCAAAACATGACTTAAGTCAAAATAACCACACTATAAATGGCAAAGAAGCACTTATTACAGTATTTATGATATGTACATACAGTGTTATGAATAAAAAAAATTAATTTCCACCTTATCTTCCAGCAATATAGCCTTACACTTAGCATTAGCACTAGCACTGGGACTTTTCTTCAAAGCCATAGGCAAAAATGTATTCTCAATCATAATGTAAACAACACTGAATTCAAAATCGGTGTTGGAGTGGAAAACAATGCATGCATGCCGCTTGTCAACAGGAATTTAAAATAAGAACATCTGCTAAACATACTTTATTATGATAATTTTTTGTGTTTGATGATTTTATTATATATATATATATATATATATATATATGTATGTATGTATATATATATATAGTATACATAATATTTTTAAATATATTTATTTAAATATGATTTTAATGTGTTTATTGATGTTTTAGTGTTTTGACGTTTCTAATATTTTTAACGGTTGACGTAAACTCGAGTAGAACAACCTAAGATGAGTTTTATTTTCATATAATATTTAACAAAAACTGACATATCTTCGAAAATGACTCAACTCCAAATGACTTTAGTCGAAGTATCCCTGTACATCATATAGAAGACAATTGCAATAGCCACATTACTGAATCCATTTTTTAAAACTGGAGATTATCTTAGTAAGATGGACATTGGCAGTAAAGTCCCATGGTTATAGGTTTTCTCCTTAGCAGATGGACAAGTCAATTTTTGAGGTCTGCAGAAGCATCCTACTTATGTGGATAATCTGTAAAGATCGAAACTCTGGTGCAGACCTCATTAAAAAGTACTGTATTGAGTCAGAAGAAAAGTTTGTATTGATGTTTAAGTGAATTCCAAAAACAATATTTAGATGTTTCTACATAGATACACTATTTACATTATTTGGACTATTGTCCTCATCTTTGTCGCCATATTTATTACAATGTTTTGGCTGTTGTATGCTCAGGCCTTCTTCAGGTGGTTGGAATGTTGAACTGAACCCTTTATTTCGCTCACTGGTGTAGACTGTTTTAGTTCCATGTGCCATGTTTAATGGATGTCAGTTATCAGTTA
>OZ038488.1:116251752-116324252 GCA_964036315.1 Acanthosepion esculentum | reverse complement strand
CTTCAAATTAAAGTTGTGGTTGAAATTATATGTATGCCTACATATATATATATATATATATATATATATATATATATATATATATATATGTATATTGTCATCTCCAGACAGACTGTTTCACTGTATCACAGCTCATCAGTGTGGCACCTCTAGGTAAGATCGAAACATCTTGAATGAAATCTATATAAAAGAGGAACTGTTGCCCAAATACACAATTATATATATATATATATATATATATATATATATATATATATATATATATATATATATAGTTTGGTTTATTTTATTTTACAAATTATCAACCTCACTGGCTTATTTAATGCTTATAAGATTTTATTTTTTGGATAAGTTTGTATAGATAAAATATATATTCTTTATAAGAAATCAGTTTGTAGATCAGCTTTCATTAGTGTATTTTTGTAAAGAGGGTTTTTGTCAAGAGTCAAATATATTGGTGGTAATTTTTTTCAAAAATGTATTGCTGGTATTTTTACTATAAAAATCTATTTGTCCATAACTGGGACACTAACAGGTGCTATCACTCCAGGTCAGAAACAACAGCAATTAAGAGGTGGTTCCAAGCTCCTCAAAACCTCCCAGTCAGAAGTCTTTCTGCTGGATGTAGTTTATTGTCATACCCAAGGCAATATATATATCTATATAATAAATGCAAATATCAGTGTGTCACTGTGTCATACTTTTCCAACTTTACTCCTAGAGGTGTAATCCAACATATCATACCATTTTGGAATCAGGCTGACTCTGTGAGCAAATGAAAAACATTCCAGGCCTGAACCAGACCTGCAATCCTGAAATTTTAATTTCTCAAGTTTTCATTACTGTGATTGTTTTCAGCAATTTTTTACATGATATTTTGTTACAAATTTTTTGTATGATAACCATTTTTATAACTTGGAAATAAATTTGGGAATAATTGAAATTAATTGCAAAATCCAGTGGAAGTCACAAGTGAAATAAAAATAATTGTTTGTACAGAAAGTAAGGACCTACATACATCAAATTGTCTTTATGTGGCGGCAAAAGAATTATCATTAAACTTTTAAAAAGTAAGTTTAAATATTAATGCAATACTTAAATGCAGTGATCACTTTTGAATTGTGTGTGTGTGTTCGTGTGTGTGTGTGTGTGTGTGTGTGTGTGTGTGTGTGTGTAGGTATGCATATAAACAGATATACAGATTGTAATCAGTTGTTTTTTTAAACTAATCTTAGTTGATGTATTGTTTTTCAACTCAGAAAATGGAACAAGCAAGCCAAGTCCAAATCTGAGTCTCGATTTAAATGAATACTTTTGGAAAAGGCTTGAATTTATCACTTCTCCCCACCATCACCCTTGCTTATTAGTAAGTAGTCAAGCTGACTGGACTTTTTAGCCATGATAATGTAACCAGTCGAAGAGAAGGATACCTTGAAAATTTTGGAGAAAACAACAGTAAATCACTCTACTATCTTTGACATGAATTCATGGAAATTCTCAGATAATGAAGAAAAGGATGTTGTGGAGAGCCATATTTGCTGATGTCCTACTCCTAGTTGAAGTTGAAGCAATCAAGTCAAAAAAATTTTCCTTATCTTCCTTGCTACAGCAATTGTTCAGAAAAGGTTAAACTCTAGAAGCATGCAAGATTTTACAAGCATTGGTATTTTCATATGGTTTCCAATCAGACATTTTATTTTCAGGTATGTTTAAAAATACTTCATTGAACAAGAATATTGATATAAACTCTTAGCCTTCATTCATGTGAACTAACTATTGGATTTTCACTAAGTAGCAGTTATAATGAAAGCATGTCTACACTTTGGCTACTCATTGATAGCTCTGGGTCATATCTCAATAGAAGCAGGTCTCTTTGAATGCCAAATTATTAATGTATTTTAAAAATTGATGTTAAATCTTGCTTTGACCTCAAGTGTTTGTCATGTCTAGACATGCCTTTAGCTGCTGCTATAAGTTTAATAATATATTTTTATATTGTTCAGTTCTCTCTCTCTCTCTCTCTCTCTCTGCACTTACAAAAGACATTCACACACAAATATACACGCATATATACACTATTTTGTTATGCAAGTTAATAATTTCACAATGAAATTAGTATTGACTATTCAATGGTAGTAAAACTTTCAGCATATATTTCTATGATAAATATACCATAGGAATTTCAACTAATAATATCTGGTTTTATTAGAAATATTTGAAATTATTTATCTCCTGCTGCAAAATTACATAATACAATTTGATGATTATTTATCATTTTGTAGATAAATATTTTAGGCATCCATTTTATTTTATTTTATTTTTATTTATTTTATATATTTATTTATTTATATTATTTTATTTTATTTTATTTTTATTTATTTTATATATTTATTTATTTTATTTATTTTTATTTTATTTTATTTATTTTTATTTAATTTTTACTTATTTTATTTAATTTTTACTTATTTTATATATTTATTTATTTATATTATTTTATTTATTTTTATTTTATTTTATTTATTTTTATTTTTATTTAATTTTTACTTATTTTATTTAATTTCTTTTATATTTATTTAATTTTTACTTTAGACATCCATTTTATTTTAGACATATTTTAGTATAGTTAATGATATAGATGTTTTTTTTATTTCAGATATATCAAGATCATATAAGAAAGATACAGCACCAATAAAGAGTTAAAATATTGTAAAGTTATTGAATTATGGATAACCATATCAAAAATTACAAATAGTTGAAAAGGGGTCACAAATCAAAAAAGAAATTGAAAACATTGGCAAGATAAGAACAAGAAAAAAAATGAACTTTAAGACTGTCACAAAAAGAAGTTTTAGAAAAATTTAAAGAGATAATAGCTAATGAAAGTAGATTGAAAAGCAATATATTTTTATTATCATTTCACCCCAAACAAGGCAATAATGCTGCTAGGATACAGGGAGTTACAGAGAGTGAAAGAGAAAGAGAATACTTTAGTGAGGAGAAATGAGCAAAGAACAATAAAGGAACAGGTTTCAGGAAAATTGTAGCTAGCGAGTGATGTTGCATTTAAATTTTTGAAGATTGTAGTTGGCAGGGAAGCAAAAAAAACGGAAGGGAGTTCTGCAGGTAAGGAAGTGTAAAAAAAGAAACTGTTAGAATAGAAGTGGTGGTTGCAGCTAATTAGTCCAACAGTAAAATGGTGTGACCTTGTCACCAATTTAGTAGTTAAACTCATGAAGTCAAGGCACTAAGGAAAAAGTTCATCAGAACAGTTGCCATGAAAATATTTGCAGAAAAGACAGAGGGAAGCCACGACATGTCAATGATAAAGTAACTGGAATCTAGATGCCAGATCAGGATGAATTACATTACAGGCTCTTCTTTGAATTTGGTCAAATATCTTCGACATTCCAACCACCTGAAGAAGGCCAGAGCATACAACGGCCGAAAAGTTGTAATAAATATGGCAACAAAGATGAGGACAATAGTCCAAATAATGTAAATAATGTACATAATACCTCATCTCAGAAATATAGACAGATACTGAAAGGCCGAAACATTGTAATAAATATAGCAACAAAGATGAGGACAATAGTCCGAATAATGTAAATAATGTACATAATACCTCATCTCAGAAATATAGACAGATACTGAAAGGCCAAAACATTGTAATAAATATGGCAACAAAGATGAGATCATTCAATAAATAAGGTGAATTTTTTGGTATAAGGACTTCTAATACAGATAGAAGCTTACTCTTTTTTTTTGTTTATTTTACTTCTTTTTCACATGGATTTAATTTCTTTTGCAGATTAAAAAAAAACTTTGAGAGTTTTGGTGATTAACAAAGATGGCCGACCAAGAAGCATGCTCCAGGATTGAACAGCGGTCAGTTATCAAGTTTTTGGTTGCTGAAGGGTGCAAACCAGTTGAAATTCATAGGAGAATGTCAACTGTGTATGGTGCCACATGTTTCAGCCAAAAAAATGTCTACAAGTGGGCTAAATTGTTTAAAGAAGGATGGAGCAGTGTTGAGGATGAAGACAGGCCTGGGAGGCCTACAGAAGTGAGATCTCCTGAGGTGATCGAATCAGTCAATGACCTCATTCAGTCTGACAGAAGGGTGACAGTGGATGACATTGCAAGGACTTTGAGCTTATCTGTTGGGACAAACGCAGGGGTCATCAGTCAGAAGGAATCATCTTGCATCATGACAACGCAAGGCCTCACACAGCAGCCCAAATGGTGCAGACCATCAACGAGCTGGGCTGGGAACTGCTCCTTCAACACCCTTACAACCCAGACCTTGCCCTTTCAGACTTCCGCTTGTTTGGTCCCTTGAAAGCGTTCACGAGAGGCACAAAGTTTAAAAGTGATGATGAAGTCAAAAGTGTTGTGAGCGACTGGCTGAGACATCAGTCCAAAGATTTTTACACTGAGGGAATACGGAAGCTTGTGCACAGATGGAAAAATTGTGTGACAGTGCTGGGAGACTTTGCTGAAAAATAAGAAAAGTAAGCTTCTCTCTGTATTAGAAGTCCTTATTCCGAAAAATTCATCTTATTTATTGAATGACCCTCGTATATATATATATATATATATATATATATATATATATATATAGATAGATAGATAGATAGATAGATAGATAGATAGATAGATATCCAGGTAAAATGAGAACAAATGAAGAATAATTTCACTATCCATAACATTTAATTTAAAAGAGGGCTCAATACACAGTATAGCTAGATATTATTTATTTTAGGATATTAAAGCAAAATCACTACACAATTACAATTATGTTTCAACATGTGTCTCCTCGAGTGATGTTAAACTACTGACAAGTGAATGATTATTTTAATTTCAAAAAAGTATTCTGCTTCTTGAAATTAAAATAATCATTCACTAAGTAAAGGATTCTCCATAGGTTTTGACATATGAGTGTCCAGCAGTTTATATCCCACTTCCGTCCCGCAGGAGACTTACAAACAAGACCACATTGGCTACAAGATTGTGGGTTTATGAGACCAGGCTGCTGGTCTTAATGCAGATTCTTTCATCCTTGCTCTTGACTCCCTTAGATATCTTGGAGGTGACAAAATTCAAATTCTTTAATGCAATTGTGACAGCATACTCTCCACTCTTTTCAGTTTGGGGGTGGGGTCATCTGGTCAAAGATTTAATGTGGAACCTTGTACATGGATATACTTTTAGTATTCAATTGGTGCGTATACTGATGATGTCACAACTGGGATGGCATTAAATAGGTCTTGATGCCGCCATTTCTACAGTTTGTAAACAGATTATAATTTGAGATCTTGTCTTTGAGTTTATCTATCAAGATTGAGTGAAGGCAGCCTTTGTCGAAAACATTCAGCTGATTTATGTTTATGCAATATGGCATCCAAGACTCAGATCTGTACAAAAGAGTGATGAGGAAAACAGCTTTGGAGACTGATTGTCATTTCTAGTTTAACCCGTTTCATTCAAAAGATGATGACAGAATTTACCAAATTTATTAGAGGCTTTGGCTATTCGAGGAACAATTTAATCATGAAGAGAAGTGTACTTTGCTTCCGAGGTAAGTGAAAAACTTTGCATATTAGAGGCTTTTTCCCTTTTTTATTTATAGGGATAAGCAGAAGCTAATGGACTGATGGCTTTTACTTGATAGCTCTTATCTGCTTGGGTGATGCTGGTGGTTGATGAATGTTATATTCTGTGCTAATAGGAATATATACTTGAAAAACAAGGTGAATAAAAGAAGTAAAGGTTCATTGTACAAAACCAGTACAATAAGAATAAAGGTAACAGCTATGCCCAAGGTCATCACAAGTCAATCCAGTAGGGAGTGCTACTATTGGAAGGTCGTAAGTCTGAGTCATACTCAACAGATGCCAGCTAGTAATATTTACCAACCTCCCTACGGAGTAGGATGTGGTACAAGGCTGAATTTAGCGAGGGGCAATCTGAGCCCAAAATGGTTTCAGGTCTGTCTACCTCCCTAGATGAGACTCGTTCCTTCAACATAGCCTTGTCCGGGTTCCTCTCTGTCCAAACGCAGAGAGTTTGACAACAGCTAAAAGCTGAGTAACAGATCCCAGCTAGTCAATATTTACTAGCCCCCTCCCCCCACGAGGGTAGATGTGGCACAAGGCCGAGTTTAACGTGGGTCATCCGAGCCCGTAGGCTCGGCCAAAAAATCCCCATAGACAGCATAGTTCAGCATAGCCTCATCCAGGTTCCTCTCTGCTCAAAGGCAGAGGGTTCGACTGTCTAACAGGAACAGATCTCAGCTAGTATATTTAGCTACCCCCCACGAGGGTTACATTTCAGGGTCAGTCTACCTCCCCGAATGAGACTCTGCTCTTTGGCGGAGCCTTGTCCGGGTTCCTCTCTGCCCAAAGGTAGAGAGTTTGACTGTCTTGCTGGAACAGATCCCAGCGAGGATATCTAGCTACTCCACCATGAGGGTTGCATGTGGCACAAGGCCTGGTTTAACGTGGGTTTTCCTAGCCCGTAGCCTCAGCCAAAAATATTCCCTATTTGAACCTGTAAAAACAGGTTCAGGGTCAGTCTACCTCCCCGAATGAGACTCTGCCCTTTAGCGGAGCCTCATCCAGGTTCCTCTCTGCCTGAAGGCAGACAGTTCGACTGAATAGCTGGAACAGATCCCAGCTAGTCTCTGTAGTCCATTGACTTACAGATACTTATAGGTAGTTACTATCTATAGTGTAGTCACTCAGGGTGTGACAGGTTATTCCATTACATCAATGAATAATTTCAATCTTTTTTATGCTAATTGTAAGCACAAAATCTTTGCTTGTGATGGAAAATTGATTTAAAAGTTCCTGATCCTCTTGAAAAGATGTAGCAACAAGTTCTGCAACATCAGCAAAGAGCAGATCATCAATGACACTAGATCTCAGTGTCATAGCTTGGAACATATAGTGGTTGAAAATACATATTATAATCTATATAGTCTATAGAATAAGGATGAAAAAAAAAATTTTAAACAACAAATCTTTTCAATATAATTTCCTTCTTTGTCAATCCATTTAATTCATCTTTTTCAATATAAAATTGCTAATTTTTTTTAAACAAAATAAATTATTAAAAATTCATAAGAGAAAATTATTCAATGGAAATAATTCCCCTTGGTGTTTATATAATTATACCACTTTGAAAACAAATCATCTCTTCTTGAATATTTCTTCATTGAAAGAACTGATAAATTTGTTGAAAGATTGTTTTTTTTTTAATTTAGTGCTAATTGGCAAAGTTCTTGTCTATGATGAAATGGTTAAATTGGAGAAAAGTCAGGTCATCTTCGAATCAGTCAACTTTAGTGAATTTTGTGTTATGAGAGCAAACATTTTCATGCAACAAAGTGACGCCTTTTCTATTTATCCAACTGGTTGCTCTTTGAGATCATTTTAACATAGTTTACATATCTATATGACTTAATTTCTTGGTCAAACTGGATGAAACTCTAAACTTCCAAAAATGATTTCACAATTTTGATGTTTCAGCTTTAGAAATTTTAACTAGCTCTTTCTGATGTTAAATATCAGTGACCTTTTTGTTTCCTTTTTCTCTAAAAATGTTCACTTTATGGTATGCTCATCATCCTCCAGTAGAACCAAATTTTTGTTGCTTTAAGTCTCTTCTTCATCTGCCAAGAGATAGTCCAGCATTCACTGCCATGTAGAAGAACTGATTTTACATAACATTCCAGTACTCTTTTCTTTATTTCTAATGATAAAGAAACACTTACTAACAATCAGAAAGTGACAAATGAAATCTTTGATACACATAATGAGAAAAGAGGGCTTGGAGAATTTAACACACACAGAATATACTGAAGCTAAAGAAAGGATAAGAAAGCAATCAGAAATCTACTTTACAAGTTTGAGAAAATGGATGGGGAACAAGTTCTATAATATTGTGTAAATAGAATGTTGTGGAGAACCATGATCACTCACATCCTAAAAGGAAATGGAAAATAGAAACAGAGTTTTATGGTTTTTATTTTTTTATTATCCAATAAATAAATGTCTTTCCCATTATCTCCAAATTTGACATGTAGTAATCTGATATACCTGCCCAAGTGTCTCATCAATAACAAGTGTGTTTCACATTCACGCACCTCCTAGGAGACACAGGTAAGAATATATTATATTGTCTAGATTTCAACAACATATGAAAACCAGTGCTCAGGAGAATTACTTTTGGTCGTTAAAACTTCCCAGTTACTCACAAATTTTCCAGTTAAAACAAAACATTAGTCTTCTATTTCATTCATCAACCCTTTACAGTTTTTCAAACTGGGAATCTGTGTAAAATAAGTTACCTATTAAAAATGTTTTCCTACCACATCTAAAAGCTGTCCTACCTGTATGAGACTTTGTACTAAGCTACATAATTTTGTTAAGTTATGGTGCTTCGGTTGAGAAAAATAATCCAGAAACAATTTCTAGAGATGATGGGATATAAAATATTCTGTAGGAAAATAAAAATCATATCAATCAAAACATTTGCTAAAAATCATAAAGATTCAAAATTTATGGCATAATGTAAATAATTTATTTCAAAACTTTAAAAAATATTCATGTAGGTATTTTTCCTCCTACAAAGACAGGAACAGAATATGACACAAAGACCTATATATATATATATATATATATATACACGAAACTAGCATGAATCCATCCAGCTCTTATCTCAAATGACAACTTAAAAGAGACTGTTTGACCAACACAAGGAATGTTAATAAACTCATGTTAAAAAGATAAAAAAACAAATAAAAAAACAAATGAAAACTACAGACAAAAGTTCATTTTCTCCATCAAGACATTCATTTCTGTAGTTTACTGCCACCAGCAAGCAGAAACATTTTTTCTCTCCTGATGATGGCCATGTTGGCCGAAACTAGTCGAGGAACCTAAATGTAATAATAATAATAAAAACATAAGAATATTAATCTACAACACAGTATGTCTGAAGATTTTAATTAATTTTTTTAATAATTTTTATCGTTCAAAAAAAATATATATATATATATATATATATATATATATATATATATACACACACACACACATACACACACATGGGATTACTGAAAAAGTGCTCAAGTTCTCTTGGTAATTTCCTTTTAGGATGCCTCAGGCATCAGAGATTTATTCTGACCCTCTTCTCTTTAAATGAAAGGTGAAAGGTACTGCTCAGAGGAATGACCTCCCAGATCTGAGCCATTAAACTTATTATTAGCTGAGTTTCTAGTAAATGTTCAGGAAAATAATCATGGAAATAAGTTTATTTTGTTTACAGTTTTTGTTTTAACAGAGAACAATGAGTGCAACACTGAAATCAGAAAACGTATTCACATAGCAAAAGATGCCTTCCAAAAGCTAAGTAAAGTATTAAAAACAGCAAAATTCTATTAGAAACCAAGAAAAGAATACTTAAATGCTATGTAATATCAATCCTTCTATATGGCAGTGAATGCTGGGCACTCTTATTACAGATGAAGAAAAGATTTGATGCAGCAGAAACGTGGTTCTACAGAAGAATACTGAGAATAGCATGGAATGAACATGTGAACAATTATACTTAACATCAGAAAGAGAACATTTGACACTCACAGAAAATATCCAAGGCAAGAGGGATAGAGGAAAGCAGCGCATAACCTACCTACCTTTTACTTTTATCTGCCATGTCCCTTCAGGACGTAGGCAATCATGGCTCTCCACTTCCTTTGTAGTTTTCAATATGTTTCGTCTTTCGGCTACTTCTCTCAAACCCTATTCTGTCATCCACTTGCTTAAGCCCACCAGGTATGTCATGCATTGCTTTCCCTTGTCTCTCTTTCCCTAAACAGCTAGCAGAACAGGATTTAGGAGTGATAGCAAAAAGACAAAATTTACTAAGTGCTGCAAAGGAGAGGAAATTGTGTAGAGCCGTGATTGCAAACATGCTAAGGGGACCTATCTAGTGATTTTTAAATGAGTTATTTTAATCTTTATGAGTTTTTCATTCAATATTTTGATTCAACTATTCATTTTCATTTAAACATAATGGTAGTGTTAAGTTAAGCCATTTCCCTGCAGGAAACATTCAACATTGATTAACCAAACAATTAGCATTACTGTCAGTTGAAATTTATAAAATCTTTTTCTTAAAAAGGTTTTTCAAGGGATTAGACATTTTCAGTCCACTGTTATTGCTCTTTCTAGTAGTGACAAGAGTTTCCTTCCAAGAAAATTTTAAGAGGAAGAATTAATCTATTCAGACAGTCATCTTAAAATGTTTGTCATATTCAGTGAACTTCTGGGAATTTTAAAATGGGCCATGGGCTACTCCCTAACAGTAGATTATTCTCATTCCATGATCCGTATTAATGGATATCTTGCATCAGTTAACTCTTCCTATGGCTGAACTAATGTAAATGACTTTCACTGCCAGATTGAATTCATGATCAAGATCATAACTAGGTACACTTAACTGATACTTTAATCCTCTTTGCTATTATCTTGCAAGACAATCAGAAAGTGAAATTCTAGATCCTCAAGCATAATGTCTGTTCTTTCCTAGCCAAATACTCCTGTATGAAACTAATTTTTATGCTAGGTCTACTGAGGAAGTTATTAGAATATAGCCATTGCATTTATTTCCCATTCTGACTTTAGTATCAAGATTGATACTCCATTTTTATCCTCCACATATGATCATCTATGACTGATTCCATAGTCACTTCTTTATGCCTTACATGGACTGATTTAAACACATTTCTTGGTTATATTCTCTTCCAGTAGAAGATTGCTTTTCTTTGGCATGAAAGTTGTTACAATTTTGTGTACCATTATGTATGTAACTAGTGAGCAAACCTAAATGACTGGACTCACTTTATAGTTCCCCCAAATGAAGGTTAACCAATCAGGAGGCGTAAAATATTCAATCAGTCTTGTATAAAGGTGGCCATTTTGGTTACTCTCTCCGAATGTCCAATGCGAACCTGTCAGAACCAAAGATGACCAGAACAGAAGGAAGAACTACACTCTGCTACCAATATCCACTGCTAACCTGAACTACGCTTCCCTACTGTCTTCGAAATATTCACTGCCAACCTCTGGATTCTATACTCAAAGACTATCGTCATCTTGAACAACAAAAGTGGCTTTCAATACTTTCCTGATGTTGCATGAAACAAACATTTTCTAAATTTTACATGCCTCTAAAATAAATTTGAGGTACAATGGCTGTTTTTCAGCTATCGTCCTCCACCCTTATACTTTTGACTGTGGAAGCTGATTTTATACTTACTAGGAGGTTGTTATACTGGAGAGTATTCTTTATACTAATTATCTCCTGTCGAACATGTCTAAGTTGCCACTTATGAATTTTACTCACTGCTGATATTGTTTCTCACATTATATAGTTTATTGTTCCTTCAACTGGTTTAATCGCTGGTGGGAGCTGAGGGGAGGAGAAACAGATTTTGAATCATCTTCCTCATAGTCCTTTCAGATAGCTTGGCAATGCCCATCTCCTCTCCAAGCTTCTGACTGACAGCCAAAGACCACGAAATATGGTGTAGGTCACCCTTGATTCTTACACTAGGCCATTAGGTTTTGAATTCAGAGTTATCCTTACCCTAGACCGGTTGCCAGCCAAGGCTATAAGACCCAGTCTGTCCTGTTATTTAAATATAGGTGGGTGGGGAGGAGATGGATTCATACATTTCCATGTAAGTGAATGTAATGATCTCAATTGGAATTTAAACATAACTCTCCATTTCCTCAATCTGAGTCAATGTCCATTACACCATCATGTCTCCTATGTTTACAAGAAAAATAGCATATTATAAAATTTCCTAACAATAAAAACCTGTTAAACCAAAGAAATGAATTAATGGTGTTATGGCGCCATTGTCTACCTTTTACCTTAAAATATAGTTAAAAAGTTTTTTCATAAAAAATTAAGTATTATAATTGTATAGTCATTATTTTATTAGTATATAATTGTACACTCAAAATTTATTTAATTTATTCAAACTAAAATATTGCCATGTTTTACCATCTATTCAGTATAATTAACAACCTATATAGCAGTTCCCACATTTTTAATTTTACCTATTGTCCCCTTTAAGAAGAAACTTCCTGAGTATATTAAAAAAAATTTTTTTTTAAATAAATCCGTTTCTGATAATGTTATATCTACTTCAACAAATCGGCAAACCATACTTAGATACATAAATAATACATTTGTTGCTGAAATTGTTCCCTAGTATCGTTGAATGACATGTCTAAACATCAGTTTTCTTGATATGTAATAATAAACCACCCACCTCAAACCTCTGACCTTATTTTTATATTTTAGTATAGACCTGATGTTCATTGGTTAACATAGACATACCTATATTTTTAATTCTGACCTTATGCTCCCCACTTTAACTTACGCAAAGAGGTAATGATTTGTTTTTTAAATTTCCCTAATAAATCATTTTTATCATTAGTTCTCTACCATTGCCTGAAGAAGTACCATCTTAGTACTGAAACATGAAAGTTTTTTGTGTAGCAAAGTAAAATGTTTTTATTGTAATTTATTATAATAAAAATATTATAATAATATTTTGCTGTACTTTGTACTGAGCACTTTCATTATGAATAAATGATACGACCTGTGGATTTTTACGCCATCTAATCTTTCTCTTTTTGATATATATATATATATATATATATATATATATATATATAGTTATGGAACATGTTAAAAGATATGCAACCTGAAGGAATCAGCATATAAGGTATCAACAAATAGGTGTGCTACATACTAGTTCTTGAGGTGTCAATTTTTGCATGAGTTACAAAGTAATCTGTCTGAGAATCAAGAATTTATTTCATAAACAGCAGTTTCCAATTGTACTCACAGGTTAGGATTAGGGTATTTTCTAATGTCTATGTCATGTGTCTTTTAGAAATACTCACATTCCAAAGACAGTCTAATATAATAATCACCCAGCAACACACAGACATTTTATTAGCTTTCTTGAAAGATCTGTGCTAATATAACATTACCAATTTGATAAATTATTACACTTTTTCAAAAGAACCATTATTTCTACTTATCATTTTAACATCTGTGGTAAAAACCAAAAACCTATTTTCAGAGATCTTAATTTGAACCTACTATTTCCATTGATTAAATTTTATAAAAGACATTGGTAAACTGGAAGGATATCATTTAGATTTCATTAAAATCATGTCACATCTCTTTATAGATTATTTTAATGCCATGTCCCTTCAAAACTTAGGTGATCAGATTTCTCATTATAATCAGTGAACTGCCATGCATTCTTAGGAAAGACAGTGGAGAGATTTCATATTGGCTTATCTACAGTTTTCAATTCAGAGTTTTTCTTCTTGATTGGTTATCACCCAAAGCTATAGATCCCAGTCTACCCTGTTATTTAACCCATAGCTGGGAGAGAATAGATGAATTCATACTGTAGTGAAAGAGATAATCCCCTACCTTGAAAAAGAAGTCATGTTTTGTGTGCAATCTGCTAAAGAAAAATTACCGAAACTCGTTAACAAAAATGTGGCCAATCAGAAAAATTGCTCAGTGAATAAAAGCCGTTGTTTTTCCCTTATGAGGGTATGATTTCTTCTGAGCTCGGTGGACAAGCATACGTTTTTGCTGGTGAGAAGTGAAGGTTGGATTTGTGACCCCCATTTTGTTGTTTCTTCATTGCCTGCTGGACTGTTATGACAGACTATCATTTGAACTGTGATTTGGCTACAAGTGCTTCAGATGAGAGACAGAAGAAACCTATTGCAGGCGTTTATTGCTACTATAAGTTTACAGTTTTTTCTTTTCTTTACTACAACACCTACTTATCCCAAATATATTTGTGTGAATGCAGTAGACTAGTCCAGAATTTGAACTCAACTCACTAATTTCACTTTCTGCGCCAATATCTTTTATATTATCTGCACATCATCACTTTATAGTTTAACTTATTCTGGCACAAGGCCTCAAAAGTAGAGCACCTTGTTAAGACTAATCTCAGGACACTGACAAATGGTCTGACAACTTAGATATATACTCACTTTTGCTACAAGATATCTTGGCAGGGAATCTCTTGAAGATTAAATTCAGCAATAAATGATCTAAAAGGCTCATTCTATGCCAGACACTAACCAACTACTTTAGAAATAATCTTCAAGACAATATCATTTGAGAACTATCTATGTACCAAGCAATGGCTAAGAATATACCTACTTTTTATTATGTGAGCCATTTACATATTTTGGAAGTGATTATTTTACCCTGGAAGCATTTAAGCTGTAAATAATTGTTGTGCAGTCAACGGAAGTAAATGTGTCAAAATACACAGATTATAAATCAATCAATTTAATCCAGTCAATAGTCTTAAAAAAACAAAGCAGGTGGTCTTAAAAATGAAGCAAATTTGATTGTAAGTAAAAATCAATTTATTTAGCATTAAGTGTTTTTACAAAAGAAAGTTTTTAAAAAATATCAAGACATTTTATAATAGATCATCAAGAAAAGAGGAAATAAATTGACATACAAGACAATAACATATATTGAGAATTATAGTTAAAGAAATTTTTTTTCTTTTCTCATAAATTTTTGAATGTGTGTATGTTGAGTGGGGTGTACATTTGTTCAAAGTGATAATGCAAATATAGACCTAACATTTTTGGGTTTATTTACAGGAATGTTTAGAAAACATGTGACCTGGATAATATTTTGAGTTAATATTTAAAGCTTAAATTTTATTCAAGGAGTTTTTGTGACTATTGACCTTATTTCTTTTTTCTTTCTGTAATCTCAGTATTTTGACTGATCTATTCTATGGCATTTTATTCAGGTGAACAATCAATGTCAATATTCTATGGCTATATTCAGGTGTACAATCAATGTCAATATTCTATCGCCTTTTATTCAGGTGTACAATCAGTGTCAATATTCTATCGCCTTTTATTCAGGTGTATGGTTTGTGTCAATATTCTATCGCCTTATTCAGCTGTAAAATTTGTTTCAATATTCTATGGCCTTTTATTCAGTTGTACAATCTGTTTCAATATTCTATGGCTCTATTCTGGTGTACAATCTGTTTCAATATTCTATCGCCTTTTATTCAGGTGTACAATCTGTGTCAATATTCTATCGCCTTTTATTCAGGTGTACAATTTTCTTTGTGTTAATATTCTATGGCCTTATTCGGGTTTACAATCAGTGTCAATATTCTGTGGCCTTATTCAGGTGTAAAATCTGTGTCAAAAGAAAGTAACTCTTTTTGTGATACAAACTAGACAATGCTTTTTGCTATCAGAAAAAAATAATAGTGAATATATTAATGAGAGCAACACATCACATGACATTTTGTGTTCTTTTGAAACAACAACTACTTCCTTCTTTCTGATGAGATTCTTTAAAAATTTATTATTCTGACTAATATTCTCATTTTTATCTTTACATTTAAGTGGATGTATTCTTTAGACTTCCACATATTCTGAAATTTTAAGAAGTTTTATTATCATTATTCCAAACAGATAAATTAAATTTCAAATAATATATTCTGTGGGTTCCCTCAAGTCCTTCTTTATCTACTTGAGTATTTTTCTTACCCAGATGATTTTAGATCTGGCCATTATTGATTTCTGTTGATAGAGTCACTTTAGTAGTCAGTTTGAAAAAAATCCACCTACACTTACTGAGTAGCTTAACATATACTAATTTTCATAAAGCATATGTGAAATGCTGGAAATATATTTTAGTTAAAGAAAACCCTGGAGGTTGCTTGTCTTTCTTTCTTTATCCTGAGCACAAATTCCTACATAATATTGATTTCTACAATGGGCCTGCTAATACAACAGTTTGTCAAGCTTACATATACAGCCACCTTTATCTTGATAAATGCTAACTAATGCATTAGCTGAAGTGACAGAGACATGGATATTAGTTTGAATAATTCAAGGAACTATTCAAAAAGGCATTTTCAAGTTTTCAAACAATGCTGTATTCATTACAATTCACATAGTATTTTTAAAATTTCTTGTAAAAATGATTTTTAAAGAGTATTGTAAGCTCAATAATTATGCAAAACATTCATGCTGTTTGTCAAAAAAATGTCAGATGGAATTTGCGCAAAGATAAGAATTGTTAGAGAACAAAACGTGCTTCTGATTATAGACAGAGTTAAAGTGAGAGAGTTACATTCAGTTAACTGCAAGTTTGTAAATTTGGAAGACCGTCAAAAGCCCATGAGAAAGGACAGTCAGAGATGAAGATATGGTGAAACATGTAAACCAGGTGAATGATCTGCTTGAAGGAAAATTTGTGTCTTTGAGAATGGACAAGTGATCTACTTGTAGAGACAAGAAGTGAGTCTATCACTGAGCAGCCTAGAGGAAGGCTACACTGGAAAGAATCCACATGGCAACAAAGTCTGTTTCTCTCCAACACATGCTCCCATGAGCATAATCTAATGGAGACAACATATTTCACTTCTTCTGTAAGTTTGTCCTTTTCACCAAATATTACCTGTTGCCAGTTTTGTGCTGAGGTAAGCACAAGAACTACAATTTCCCTGCTAAATGTCGACTGTAGTGGCCAGCCAGTTGTTGGCATGGTGTTAACTTTCCTCCCATGGGTCTATCACTCACCCTATCTGTTTTTATGTGTTTACTGTCTATTAATTCATTAAAATAATGAGTGAGTCCCTTGGTAGTCTTCCGTTAAAAACTTGTTTTGTGTTTAGTCTCGCTTATTTTTGTCTACCTTTACTTTTGCCTTTAATATTCTCTTTTACTATTCACCAAAATGATATAAAAATTACTTCTGCTGCAAAGTTTACCTATAGGTTTTCTTAACCCCTTCGGTAGAGCACAGGTCTTTCAAGAAAGCTAATAAAATGCCTATGTGTTGTTAGGTGCAACCTTGCTCTACAAAAGTGGTTAGGTAAACCTATAAGTAAAGATTCAGACAACAGTTTGAATGATGTAAATTGTTACAATAGTTACATATCAGAAACATTAACAATTGTTTTGAAATTTAAAACCCAAAATGTTTTACATTTAATTAATATTGGTACATTTTGGTTTGTCAGTGGCAATTGCTCATGGATTACTAACACAATACTAATCACTTTGATAAAAACTTTCTGAAGATAATATGATAGTAAGAACTCTAGTTTTTGTATGAAAAATAAAGGATGTGTTACATAATGAACTAACACACTAATTAATTATCTGCCCTTGTTCTGTTAATGCTCTTCAATAGATAATAAAGAATCAGTTTTGTTAGGTTCATACTCGGTTATTCAAGGCTCCTATTGTTCAATCTTCCTTATCTATGTCCATTGTAATGATATATCAAGAAAGATCGATATAAAAGGATGGAAAAATCTGAAGATGGGGTAGGATTAATCTAGAATTTAATTTAGTCCATGAAAATAAATAAGCAATAGTCTTGAAATAAGAGCAGTGTGGAAATGTAGGAGAATTTTAAAAAAATTGATAAGCATTGAAAAAATCTGAGGATGGGGTAGGATTAGTCTAGAATTTTGTTTATTCCATGAAAATAAATAAGCTAGTATGAGGTGTGGGAATAAGATCTGGGGATGGAATTTTTTCAAAAGTTAATAACCAGAAGGCGGAATATGATTATTACATACCTGATGATATTATCATCCAAGTAAGAATTTTAATGCTGGAGAATTTCTTGTTAGTAAGATAAAACAATGCATAACCTACCTATCAAAACTGAGTAAATGCACGGTGAAACATAGTTTAGGAGAGATAACTGTAGTATTCTATGTAAATAAGATGCTTCTATAAAAGCAGAATGCCACAGTGAATGCCAGTTGAGCTACCACCTGTTAACCGGACAGCATCTACTCCAGAGATTACTCTACTTCATAACAATACGGTGTCACCTAACCACATTGGATGAACTGGAGCACACAGAAACTTGGATTAGATGTTTTGCAACATTGGCTCGGGTAAAGAAACTGAATGCCAAGAAAGCCTCCAAGGGGGAGAATTAAATTACTGATTTATTTTTGGCTTCAGCAGGATGTGATGCTCTAAAGAAAATATCCATTATGGTGTACCCCAAAATACTGGAAGACTTAATATATGAGAAAGTTTCAACGATTTTAAAAAGAGACATGCAACCAAAAAAAAGCTGGTTATTGCAGAAAGATAAAACTTCTGGAAAATAGACAGGTTGTGAATTTGAAAAACTGGTTTCAAGAGATTTGTCTATAGAAGATGAATTGATCCTTCTAAGTTTAATTGAAGGCATGTATGACGTTACATACAAACTTAAGATCCTAAAATTGCTACAAGTGAATGATGTGGATTTAGAAGCAAGTGTAGAATTCTGGCAGCAATTAGAATTAATTAATGAATTTAATAATTCCATGTAGAAGCATACAACACAACTAAAATCCTAATTAAGTGCAGATATTATGACAAAGAACACAAAAGAAACAAAAACAAATGTCCAGCCCTAGGAAAATTATGAACTGTAAAAGAAAAGACAATTTCCAGTCTGTGTGCAGATATAAAAAAAACAATAGAAAGGGTAGAAAATATAAATCATCGTACTGAAAATACAGATGTATATTCGATAAGAACACCTGCATCTGATTCATTCCCCTTACCTAACATAAAAATGGCAAGTCATGAATTAGCAGGAATTAAATATTTTACCATGATTGACCTGAAATCGGCATTTAACCAAATAGAAATTGACAGAAAATTTAAAGAAGTTACTACAGCTAATATTCTAATAGGCTTACTAAGATGGACTTGTCTTTCATTTTGAGTTAAGACTTCAAGCCATATTTTTCAAAAGGCAATTGTAAAAGTTTTATCAGAGAGGGTAAAAAATATAATCGTACATCAAGATGGTATAGGCATAGGTGCTTACAGTAAAGAGGAATTAAAAAACTGAACAAGTTTTAAACAAATTTAAAATTGCTGGTGTGACAATAAATAGTGATAAATGTTAGTCAAATTGTGATAAAATATCATACTTGGGATACCAAATATCTAAAAAAGGAATTTCTCCCAACAATAAACTGATAAATAAAATATCAGAAATATCTACACCAAAAAATTTTAAAAAATTAGAATCCTTTCTAGGATTGTCCAATTTTTATAGCAAATATCTACCTAGATACAGTGACCTAATAGACCCATTTGCAAAATTTTGGAAAAAGAATACAGAATTTAAGTGGACTCAAAGGCAAAATATAGCTTTTGAAAATTTTAAAAAAGGCAATAAGAAAACCAATTGCAAAAATATTTTACTCCAAAAAAAAGGTGACATTGACTACGGATGCAAGTCAGCATGCTGTAGCCGCAATTTTATCTGAAGATGGTCATCCAATAATGAACCTGTCAAGAAAATTAATGGCAGATGAATCTAATTACTCAAATATTGAGAAAAAAGTGTTAGCAATAGTATGTAGCATAGAAAGAGCTTGAAATCTTTTTTAGGCTGAAAATTTTTGTTAAAGTCAGATCACAAACCTTTAGAGGTTATAGTTAACCCCACAAAGGAATTACTAAATGTCACATCTAGAATTTTAAGATGGTCTATAAAACTCATGGTCTTGATTTCAACATCATATATGTAAAGGTGAACACTATTCCATACGTGAATGCAATGTCCAGACTAAATTTTGACAGTAAAAAATTAAAAACATATGAAAACTCAGAAGATAAAATACTGCACCAGGTTGAAATGGACGAGTTACCCCTAAATCGTCTCAAAATGAAAAACATACAAAATCCAGTGTTAAGTAGAATTTCAGACAGAATAAAAAGAAACACATTGAGAAATTGTTCAATGGCAGAAAGACCCAACAAAGAATCAAGGTATAAGTTAACTGTAATTTGCAATGGAGATATTATAATACCCCCACAAAGTTTAAGAAAATAAGTACTAAAAGGAGTACACAATGATGTACATTGTGGTATAACAGCGACACAAATGAGATTAAAATTATAAGTGTGGTGGCCAGGATATTCTCAAAATGTAGGAGACTATGTGAAAAGATACCAAAATGTGCGGAAATAAAAAACTTTTGCCAAAACAAAATATTCTCATGGCCTAAACAAAATGAACCATAGGTTCAAGTACACATGGATCATGCTCTTATTAAAAGCAGCAGGCTATTTTTAATTTTAGTGGAATTATTTTTAGGATGGCCCAAAGTAATTAAGGTTGTTGACAGAAAAGCTACCACTGTAAAACAAATATTGAGAACAATATTTTCAAGGAGTAGGGTGTCTAAAACTTTGGTCTCAGAATTTTGTGAGGATAGTCTGTGTTCGTGGCTAAAGCATATTGGATGCACCCCATATAAAACACCACCCTGCCACCCACAATCGAATGGAATCATAAAAAGAATGGTGCACTGTGAAAATGGGACTAAAAGCATTTTTCCCATCTAAGGATAATATAGTGTTACTCACCAAGATTGCCGTTAAGCTATAGGACAATTCCGCATGCCAGCAGACTACAAAGTCCCTCTGCATTAATGGGTAGACAGATTAGAGCTTCCATAACAATGTTATTTTCAACAAGTGAAAGTGTATGGTATAAAAAAGACAAAGAATCTAATCCCGAGAAGGCAAACTTTGTGGTACAGAAAGGACTTGACATAACACAGCAATACCAATGAAAATGAACAAAATGTACTGCGGCCCATGCAGATCAGTTCAGTAGTAGAATGGAACCCTAAAACATAGAACTGAGCAAAGAATCTGAAGGTGAAGAACATGAAGTGGGGGAGGGGACTAATGAATCTAGTAATGAAACTGAACAATCTATGGATGATAATGACCAGAAATCTGGCGAGGAGTCAGAAGAGGAAAATGAACTCAGACCTAGGTCCCTATAAGATGAAATCAAGATACACACCAAGAAAGACAGTATAAATTCCCAAGAATAATTAGAAGAAATCAAAGATCAATGAAGGGCATAAGTCCATTTTGGTTCAGGGAGGTGTAGTATTGTATGTAAATGTGATACTGCTATAAAAGCAGAATTCCACAGCGAATACCAGTCGAGCTACCATCTAACAACCTGACAATGTCAATTCCAGAGCTTACTCTACTTCATAACAATAACAAAATGGCAAAATTTATTAAGAGCTACAAAGGACAGGAAATTGTGGAAAGCCATAATCGTTAACATCCTGAAGAGACACAGCAAGAAGAAGAAGAGGAAGAAGAAGAAGAAGAAAAAGAAGAAGAAAAAGAAGAAGAAAAAGAAGAAGAAAAAGAAGAAGAAGAAGATGAAGAAAAAGAAGAAGAAGAAGATGAAGAAGAAGAAGATGAAGAAGAAGATTAGTGTGCTATGCCTTCCTGTACTTTGTAATGTGATTTCTATATTGTAAGAAGATAGATGAGTCAGGATTGACTATTCTCATTTTTAATGCACTTTGGCTATAGATCAACGTTATTACTGGCAATATTTCAGTCAAGTGGCAAACTAGAATGTCAAGACAGCATATGAAAGCAAAGGAGCACCTGGACTAGAAACTTTAAACAATAGATACCAAAAAAAGAAATACTGCCAAAACAAATGTCTCTGTCCATTCTGGCAAATGTTACTTGCTTCAGCAAGTTCCATAGAAGCATAACTGTTTTATAACATATAAATAGCTAAAATCATGAGGAGGTTGGTATGAATAGATCCTTCGTCTGTGTATATAAGAGGCAACAAATCGTCGAGTTGGTTATATTTGTCAATGTTTAGAAAACTTTGAACTTAGAAAAGTAAATTATTTTTGGCACTTTGTAATCCATGTTGGTGTAGACTGCCAGAAATTTACTTTTTTTTGTTTCTCTATTCTTTGTTACTTTGTGGTTGCTGCTGTTACTGTTGAGTTTCTCTCTCAAGATTGCATTCTTAGTTAAAGAGGAGACATTTATGTATTGGCACAAACTACCAAACAGTTAAGTCAGCATTTTCTTTGTTTAGAATCAATGATATCCCTGAAGGCTAGACTAAACTAATTTAATGCCTATAGCTGCTACAAAATTCTGCTTATCATAATTCTTGAGAGATATATATCTTCTATTGACTGACTGAGCAATTAAAATTACAGACTTATTGCTTTTAAAGCTGAATTCCTGCATAATTCTGCTGCTTTCATTCAGTACCATTTGCATTCACCCTAGAATATTTACTTCTATATCAACCACACAGTAAAACCTGAAAAAAGATATCATCTGACATTTTATCAATAAACACTGAGAATATCATGGAAGTAACATGTGAGAAACAAGGAAGTTTTAAGGAGAATAGGAACTACAAGAAAATTGCTACTAACAATCAAAAAGCAACAGATGAAATTTCTGGTGCACATAACCTATTATAGTAATTGTCTATATTTTTGGGATGAGGGGTTTTCACTATGGATTTCGTTAATCGGACTGACTTCCTCATCTTGGTTGCTTTCCTCACAACGTTTCGGCCGTCTGATCCTCCGGCCTTCTTCAGGTGCATCTCGAACTCGGGAACCGTCGGTCTGGAATTTCGAACCCAACCCTTTATTGTTACAGGGGTACCATGTTCTCGTTCCATTAAGGCCATCAAGCAGTAGTAGCAGCAGCGATGGCCTTAATGGAACGAGAACATGGTACCCCCGTAACAATAAAGGGTTGGGTTCGAAATTCCAGACCGACGGTTCCCGAGTTCGAGATGCACCTGAAGAAGGCCGGAGGATCAGACGGCCGAAACGTTGTGAGGAAAGCAACCAAGATGAGGAAGTCAGTCCGATTAACGAAATCCATAACCTATTATTAATTGATATTTATCTATATTTTGCATCTCTTGAAGAGCTGGAGTTTTGCCACTATTATTTCAATACAAGTTGTTAATGTCACTTATAATATCAGGAGTAAAGTTTATTAAATAAGTGAAGAATTTCATTAATCATTACATCTGTATTTTATTTTGGATTGCTACTACTATCTTTAAGACTAGACTAAGCAGCTGCCTCGGGTACAAACCTCATAGGGATGCAGAAAAAGATCAAACTAATGCTACAGCCACTAACAGACCTATAGTGGGGCAGAGGAAATGGTCCACCCGGGCTGGTAAATATAGGTGAATTAGTATAATGGAGTAAAATGCAAAATTAGTTATGCAATTTTCTCCTCTCGTTAACGTGCATGATTTTTATCTAAATTCACTTTACTTTTAAGTAATGCACTGGACATTTACTTTGACTGTTGTGCTATGAGTCAATTACTGTTCAGGGATTTTTTTATTTGTGTCTACATCGTTAATGGAATAACTTTTTATCTTAAAAATGTTATTTACTAAAATAAATTTTTTCTAATTATTTCAAAATGTATTTTTCTATCTTCTTATTTTGAAGTTTTTGGTCTGCAATCAAAACAAAATAATAGCTGTAATTTTAATCTTTATATATTATTTTTATATATTTTGTAGATGTCCAATTTTGGAAAGTTGTTTAGATGGGTAACAAATTGTATGACTGTCCTGAGTAGCACAAATTTTAGCTATACCGCTGACTACTATGCCAGCAGAGAGAAAATCTGTTTTCCCTTATTTATCTTTGTTTAACAGACTATAAAACTCAGTATTGAAATATTGAACAAATGTTTAATCTTTGGAATAGCCTCAAGAAAATCAATATTTGAACATAATGAATTTCCCCTTTTCTATTAATGAGATTGTTTAGAAAGAGAGAAGAAATATCTTGGTTTTTTCCACTCTCCAATGCTGACATTAGACATTAATATATCCATGATATCCTAAAATCTTAACATAGTAGATGGAAGGACTAAAAATAGTCAAAGAAATTAATTCCCAAAATGAGTTTTACCGAAAAACTATTTTATAGAATATATGCATATGTCATACAAAATGTTATACATTTTAGTACTGCACAATTCATAAAGTCCAGGTGTTCCCTGGTGAAGAGCTCATCTGAAAAGTTGCCATGGAAGTACTTATAGAAATGCACAGGGAAGCAACTTTATAGTGGTAGGAAAGTAACTGAAGCTGAGATACCAAATCAGGACCAATAATATTGCTGATTTTTTTTTGGATTTCATCATATATGGTGGGTGCACCAGACCATATGTGGCAGCAATATTCTAAGCATGGATGAATGGTAGACTTATAGATATGTAAAATAGATTCAAGAGAGAAAAATCGTCTAGCACAACAGAATGAACCAACTTTCTTATAAGCTGACTTAGCAATAGGTTCAATGGGGAACACCTGCATTTGTGCAAAATGGTCTAGAAAAGTGACCATTCAGGATAACTTTTATTTCTTTTGATAAGACTGGATCTGTTCAAAAATATGACTGGAAACACCCTAACTTTTCAATTTGTGAAGAAGACCTGCATGCCAAACCCTCCCAAAAGGCTTCAAGATGTCCAGAGCCCAAGCCTCACCATTCTTATTTAGAGTTTGATAGACTCTTTCCTCAATTATTGTCAGAACATCAGCAGCTATCCTCAAGAAACAAAAACCATATTGTTTGAAATAAAACCCTGCAATGTCAGATGCTTAACCAATTCAGCATTGATTAGGGCTTCTAACAGTTTCCCAAAAAGAGGGAGAAGTCTAATAAAAGGTTGGATGGTTCACCTGAGTTCTTAAAAGCTGGAAAAGCAGATGAGTATTTCCACATGCAGGAAAGCAAGAGGAAGCGAGACATTTACTATAATGCTTAGAAAGAACCGGATCCAGTTTGGGAGCACACTTCTTAAGGACTGTTACAGGGATACCATCAGATCCGCATGCTTGGAGATGATAGCAGAAACCATAGAAGTAGTTATATGCATATCACTCAACAGAGACTCATTTCTACCTACGAGGAAAGTTAGGCAAGGATTTGCCAGATGAGTTGTATGTAGAATTAAAGAAGAATTTACAGGTAAAACATTCGAATTTATCAGATGTTAACACCCAAAACTGATTGAAGAGAGAAGGAATAGAAAAATTACTCTTATTTAGAATACTATTACAGAGAGCTGCTAGTAATCATGAGAGTTAAAGATGTTAGATGTAATACAGTGCCTCATTCTCTCAGCAAACAAAAAAATTAGCTCTTTCAAGGATATGCTTACATTTATTATGTGCTGCCATGAATAGGCATCTGTTATGATAGGAACTGTCTTAATGATAATGGTTCCAGTGGGCTATAGTGGCAGAACATTTTGGAGTGAACCATGGACAAGACTAAAGTTTCAACTGCTATTTCCAAGAAAGAATATCTAGGTAAAACATTCGAATTTATCAGATGTTAACACCCAAAACTGATTGAAGAGAGAAGGAATAGAAAAATTACTCTTATTTAGAAAACTATTACAGAGCTGGTATTATAGATGCTGGTAAAACATACTATATGTTTTACCAGTATGTATACTGGCTTTGACCCAAGAGAAAAACTCTGTGGTGCAATTCTCAATATGGAGATTTAAAATGTCAATCCAAGAGGCGTCTTGGAGAAAGTCATGGAGTGAATCCCAATTATTATGGAAAGAGGTCCTATGAAGAGGAGGTTCATGTCTAAAAAATGATTGAAATGAGATATCAATAGATACTGCAAAGTGATCTGAGTTGCCAAGAAGACAGTTTTGCAAAGCTCAGCCAGTGCTAGGAGAGGAGGTAAGAAATAAATCAAGTAAGGAAGCCTGTTGCTTAGGTTTGCTAGGGAAATAAGTAGGGAAATCCATGATTTGAGTAAGGTATTTTGGAAGATGATTGAACTTACATATTCAGTCCTCACCTCTCTTTCACTATCTCACACTCCTTCACCCTCTCTCACACTCCTTCACCCCCTCTCATTGCCAAATCCAGTGGACAAGAAACTTCCATCTCTTAGCAAGTCGAGTTAAACATTTAATACAAAAGAAATCAAAATAAACAATGAAAATAAGAGGTTAAAAATAAAATTTGTGTGTAGATTAATAGCAACAATTCCTTCGTGTTTTAAAACGGCATTCTGTTCACCTTAAGTCTACACTGGGTAAGGTGTATATATTTAGAAAAATCAATGAATAGGTTTTTTTTACAAAAAAGAACTTTGCTATTTTTCTTGTTGGCTGTAGCATACTGTGTAGTTCTGTGAGAACATTGAGAAAAAGCTTTTCTTCATTATTTCTCAAAGATTTTCAAACATAATCTTGTCCTGACATCCATCTTGCTATAGGGAAAATTTTGTATGAAGAAAATCAAATTTTAGAAAATATGTGTTGCTTCTTTTATTGGATATCAGGGATCAAAATTGTATACAAAATATATGTAAAATATATATAAAATATATATAATATATATATATAAAATAAATCAAATATTTGCAGAAAACAGATGTGGGCAAAAGAGGGAATCAAGAAACATTGAGAGAACAAAGTCTACTAAAGAAGATGGTGATCTTGCCAAATGACCTCTCGCTTTTTCAGTGATAATTTGCCTCAGTTTATTGCATGAAATGCTGACACTGAACTCTTAGCTTCTCTCTAAAGAATGTCTACACACAGTTTCAATGTCATTTATTTTTCAATTGTTATAACAAACGGTAAAAACTAAATGTTATGAAACAAACTCCAGCCTCCATAAATGAAACTCAAGCCTTAAAGTTATTTACTATGTCAACTTCACACCAAATCTGACCCATATGCTGGGAACTATTGAACCTCTTACAATGCAAATTAACAGTGTATCAATGGATTAACTTTGAAGAGAAACCTTTCCAAAAAAGTCAAATATGCTACAAGCATTAGCAACATTGTGCACTATGAACCATCTTGCCAATTCATCATTTGCCTGTAATGCATTGCTTTATGACTTAAGAGCCATTCCTTTCCAAGTGGTAAATTGATTCAAATATCCAGAAACTTGATTGCAACAAAAAAAGAAATTATTAACTCATTGACAAGAAGGCATTGACCATTGTATTTGGAGTGAGTGTTCAACAAGTACGTATATGACAGTCATTTCATACTGTAAATTGACCACGCATTCTTGTTGCAGTTACTTGGAAATAAGAACAGTTTCATAAATAGTACATGCACAATTGCAATGGTGTTTTCTTTTTACTTTTATATGCATATAAGTATGATATTTACTGTTTAATTGATTCATTTCCTACAACTTATCAACCCTTTCCAGGTTTTTTAAAGAGAGAAAATATTTTTTGTTATGATGTTGGTTTGGGGTTTGTAGACAAATGACAAATAACACGTAACAATAAAAAGGGTTTTATTGGTTGGTAAAAGGTACAGAAATCGCCTGAGTAGTCTATAACTAGCTCAGCCAAGAACTTTCTCTCCTCTGTCTCTCGACGTGCCACTATATAAAGTCTTTGCTAGCAGACAAGTTCATCTTCAAGAGGGGTGGTAGGTTTCCGACACAACATTTTTAGATTGTAAAAATTTTTCTGAAGATAATAATGGTTTTAGTGATACAAGTCTTACTAATTAACCCATAGCTTGGGGAAAAGAGATTCATACCTTTCCTAAGAGTATCTGTGCATAAGTAAATATAATGAACCCAACTGGAATTGGTACTCGGTTTTCTGATTAACAAACACGTGCCATTATTTATTATACCACCTGCACATTGAAACTTACAGCACCTGGTATTCCCAAGTGGTCACCCATCTAGGTACTGACCAGGCTCAACATTGCTTAACTTTAATGATTGTATGTGATGTGGCTGTAAGCTGAGTATGATATGAAATACAAATCTGGCAGTGATAGTGCTAATGACGGTGCCTTGAAGTTTTAAAAAAATCAGAGTTTATGCAATTGCTGGAGGCTCTGAATGACAAAATTGAGTGAATTAAAAATGGCCAGGTATTGTCTTGTGTACTGAAATACATGTTATCTGACTGGCTGAGCCAGTTGACCTTTAGTGAAGACCTAACACTTTAATCAACATAGGTACCATGAACTTAGCTGGTGTTTTTTTTTGTGTGTCAATCCACTGGGAAGGCAGCAAATGTTATAGGAGCTACATGCAGAGCATCCTAATAGATCAAGTATGCAGATGCTTGTATAAAGAATTGTTTGTTGGTTATGCATGGGCACAAATGTTAAGGTGTTACTGACCAAAGTAATATGTGTCAAATGAATCAGAACATGCCTGCAGTGCACCCTTGGCATAACCGAAATAAATCATGATCAAGAATCCACATTGATTATGCAGAGCTGTTGATGGGACAAATGTTTCTAGTTATTGGCGGTTCATATTCCTAATGGATGGACTTTTATCCAATAAACTCAGTGAATGGATATCAAACAGTGGCCAAGTTGCACACTTCGGTTAATTATGGTACTCCAAAGCGGATAACGGTTTTCATTTTATCGATAATGTATTCAAGGAATATGTGAAGAACCACATCAAACACATTTGCCTGTCTCCATGTCACTAGTGAAGTAATAGCCTGACTGAAATAGCCACCCAGGTGTTAAAAAATGGTATGAAAGTATCAGGACAGCATCAATACTGCATCGATTAGCCAGATTCTTGCTGGCTTTGTGGTGTAAAGGGAATAATACTACTGCTACTAATACTAACACTACTACTACTACTACTAATAATAATAATAAAATGAAAGCTAATCACCCAGACATTGTGATTAAAGGCCGCAAAGACAAAACGTGCCTTCTTATTAACATGTAAGTCCCTGCAGAATACAATGTATCTTTGAAGATCTTCAAAAAACTATCAAAATATAAGGACCTTGAAAGCAAAATCTCAAAAATGTGGTGCAGGAGGATATTAACAATTCCAGTAGTAGTTGGAGCCCTCAGATTGATTGGAAAAGATTCCAATAGACTCATTGAAGGGATTCCTGGTAGCCCATGCCTTAAAGAAATACAAAAGATTATTCTCACAAGTACAGCCCACACCTTATGAAGTGCTTTATCTATGTAAAATATGTATGATCTTAGGAAAATGTCATAATGCCATTTCTGACCTTAGGTATCTGGTCGAGACTCAGGAAGTAAAATAAAATAAAATAATAATAATAATAATATATTCATGACAAGGAAAATTAAGAAAGAAAGAAAGAAATATATACATGAAGGAAGAGGAGGAGGAGAAGAAGGAAAACAATTGTTAAAGCATTGGTGATAAGTATATTCTGACAACAGTTTATGATTTCACAGTCAGCCAATGAACAATTGTTTATGGAACAAATATGTTAATTAGCTAAAATGAACTAATCACCACCCTTGTGAGAGAATCCATGTTAAGTTCAAGATTCACGTCAATTGTGAGAAATTGTTCTGTTTTCAGTGAAAGACCCTGCCAAGGAAGGATGCCAAAGAATGAGCCACTATCATGGCTGGTGCAAGGGTCTTGCACCCTCTTTCACCCCCTGAATCTATGATACAGGGCCTCCACTACATCTCAGGTTTCATAAGGTAGTATTAATATAAAATACACATGTTATTGTAACTTAATTATATACAATAATGAATCATATGCAATGTAGGTGAACAATTCAACTAGAAAAATTGAAAATAAATACAATGTACTTAAATACAAGTTAGAGACATGTCATTCCATCTTAGATAAATGAACAATGTTTTGTGGCCATTTTTAACATCAATTTGAGGGTTTTTTTTGTTAAAAAGGTGAATAATTTTAACACATTCAACATTATAAATAAAAAATAGTGAATTTTATATAGTGATTTTTTGATACCTAATATGAGCAAAACAAATTAACAGATTTTGTTAAGAAAAGACGCCAGAATGACGGCAAAATCCACAAAAACTTTTCATCCTTTAATAGTCAGTTGTACTTAGTTTAATTTGTAACATATATAAATGTAGGTAGAAAAAGCAAATGTTGGTAAAATAGCATGCCCCCATCCCCGATGAGGTTTGAAGCTGTCATGGGTTTCAGAGGTTGCACACACTGGCCCTGGCCACTACTATGATAGGATCTGGCATCCAAAAGATGCAACCTTTTGTATTATACCATAAACTTACAAAGGGTGTAACCAATCATAAGGAAAATCAAGGTATTCACACTTAAAGACAGAATTTTTTGTACATGCACACTAATTATTGATAGTAATAAATAATTTTATTTTAAACCATCTTCATGTGAGTGGGTCACTATTTCATACAAAAGAAACCCCTAAACCATACCCTACACAGCTTATTGTAAGAATCCTCAGAAGTTGATCAGCTATTAACCAACAGAGATGCTGATGAATTGGAAGTTACATATTTGGTTTGATCATGCGTTCTTTGATCCCGCTTCAAAAGTGAGAAAGAAACAATTACAGCAAAAATGATCAACATAGCCATGCTTGAAAATTCCAATGAAATCATGTATTTATTATTGGGGGAACCAGTTTCTTTTACAGTAGCTAGAAGTTCCCAACCACCAGGAAGTCCAAGGTTTCATGTGACAAAAGATTTTCCAGATTCTGTTTTAAGACGATCCAGATGTGTGTAGAAAAAATTTTTTAAAAATGAATCTTACCTTTAAGAATTTGAATCAAAAAAAGGAAAATTTGAAAAGGGAATTTAACATCAACAATTGCTATGCATCCTGATTGGACAAATTTGTAATTGGTAATTGTGAACTTGATTTAATTTTGCTGTCAATCTAATTGAATGAACATAATCCATCTGAATCATTGTTTTGAGATTTATTTATTTTGGAATTATTTTGCTTATTGTTGTGGTTCGGCTGTTGCTTATTTAAGAGTTAGTGTAGTCTTAGGCAATTTTTTAAACACTTTAACTGCACTTCCAGAATATTAATAATAATAATAAAGAATCACCTGTATTGTTTTAAGTAAGAGGACTTAGTTACTTGATGTTGGCTGTTTGGTTGATATCAAAACACAGGAAGAAAACAATGCAGACCATTTAACAAAATATTTTGAGTCAGGGATGCCTTTTAAGTCATTGGGGCTGTCACTAAGAATATGCACCCTAAAGTTAGTTCACATCATTTTCATTTTTGTGGGGACCTGCATCCCCGACAGCCTCCATTTTAGAGGTGCCTGAGGAATGCGATGTTGGTATTAAGTTGTTTGGAAAATAATGTCAATTTTAGAATAAAACTTTTGCATTCTAATATATTATTATAACAGTTGAACAAAAATATATTTACTCTTTCCTAATAATTAAAGTGTTAACGCATCCTCTTTGTTAATTTTATATCAATCTCTTTTTGAATTTAAGATAAAACATTATATATTCCTCATTTTGAACCTGAAAAAAAAAAAGAGATGCATTAACTTTTTTGCATGGGTTCAAAGATTTTGGTCATAATGCTTCTCAAATTGTTGCCAACATTAACAGAACATGCGATGAAGGATCCATTTGTGATCGGACAGTAAAGTGCTGGTTTCTGAAGTTCTGCAGTGCGGATACAATTCTGGAAGATCAGGGTGGTAGAGGAAATCCATCTGCAATTGAAAATCAATATCTGAAACATTAGTGAAGCAAAGCCCACATGAAAGTGTGAAAGAAATGTCTCAAATAATGAGTGTTCGCATTTCAACAATATGAGACCATCTAAAAAAATTGGCAATAAATGGGTTCCATATGAACTTAGTGAAAGTCAAAGAATTTGAAGTTTTGAAGTGTATTTGATGTTGCATCTGCGCAATTCGAATGATCACTTTTTTGATCGAATGGTGATCTGTGACGAGAAGTGGGTTCTTTACGACAATCGTAAATGATCAGTTCAATGGCTTGATCATGATGAACTACCCAAACACTTTCCAAAAAAAACGGAAATTACACCAACAGAATATTATGGTAACTGTCTGGTTTGTGCGCTCTAGTGGCTGAACAGGCAAGCGTGAACTAAGGAGAAGATTGTTGTTCACCTGGTATTTTAGAGAAGGTACAGTAGGGGGGGTACAAAAGATGATCTACCTTTGGTGGAGATAACTTACATGAGTCACGAAACAGCCCTGCTTATTGACATCACTTCATACAGTGACGAAAGTGTTAGTTAAATTCAACTTGTTTATAGCAGCCACCACATGAGGTTGCTTTCTTTTAGCCTGGGCCAGAGTGCCCAGGCTGAGGCAAAATCTGTCTCCCCCAGCAGCTTACAAGCATATGGTGCAGTTTCCCTTTGGGAATATATCTTTCCCAGATATAGAAAGAAACTTTAGCTCACAGTCCTCAATTTAGGAAAATTCAAGACTTGCTGTTTCCCGTTTGTGGAATATGTTCTCGCCTGGGACATAGATGAATCTGGCCTGATTGAAATTGGAGTCTTAAACATGACTTCTTCAGACACAGGAGTATCTCTATATTATATGTAAGACCTTTCTTTTTGTTTCTCCTTGCACTTTGCTTTGCTTTGCTGTGTAGATATATATGATATTTTTCTCTGTGTGGGACACTTGTATATATGTATATATAGTTTTGTGTATGTCTTAGTAATATAAAAGTCTCTCTGAGGACAAAGCATGTTTATTATGCTTTTTCCTTTCTGTCTGTGAACTATGGTGTTATTATATCACGGATATAATAATGCCTTTAACAGGGGCAGTACAAAAGAGAAAATAAATATTTCTTCCATAGCTCTCTCCCATTACGGTACAAAAGCATCGATGCTTGTTTTAAGCAAAGAAGAAACTTCTATGGCACAATTCTCAATAGGAAGGTTAAAAATATAAGTACAAGTGGTGTTTTGAAGAAAGTCATGAAATGAATCCCAATCAGTAAGAAATCTTGTGAATAGGTGGTTCCTGTCTAATAGACGACTCAAAAGAAATATCAACAAATATTACAGCATGATCCGAATTGCCAAGAGGACAGAGTTGTAATTCTTGATAAGACTTAGGAGAGGAGGTATGGAACAAATCAAGTAAAGAAGCATGGTGATCAGAATTATTAGGGAAAGGAGTATGGATTTAGAAGAAAAAAAAATCTGCAGTAGGCTGCCATTATTTTTTACAGTAGATTGTTTGGCAACCAAGGCTATAGTACCTAGTCTATTCTGCTATTTAACCCATAGCTAGGAGAAGAGATGGATTCATACCTTTCCAATGTTATTTGCATTTTAGCGAATGTAACAAACTCAACTTTGGAATTCAAACTCGCCTGTCCAATTTCTCATTCCGAGCCATTATCCATTCTCTGTACATCGTTGTATAAGAAATTCAGTTGTCCAGAACTTTTTTTTCATGAATTCAAAATAGTCTAAAAGGAAAGTCTTTGTGTAGTGTGGAGTTAACTTCACTTACTTTCCTGAAACCACTAACAGGTGACGCTCTCCAGCAGTATAAATACTCTGCAATAATTTTTTGTAGTGTCTTATTACTTTTCACGTTTACATGTCAACATGTAAGTCTCTCATGAGAAAATGTGTTTCCCATTGGGAAATGCATAACAAACCACGCACCTACATACACACACTTCACATCCCTTAAAAAGGTTTCCACATTCTTTTGTTACATACATCATTGTCTTTGTCACGTGTATGCCTTTCTTGTTAAAACATTATCATTTGTTTGTACATATATCAGTTCTTGTTTTTTTTGCATTTATTCACATGGACTCGCATACTGAGTCCGCCATTTTTGTTGTGAGTATTCCAGGAGACACGTGTTTTTCTCAGCAGAAACACAAAATGCATGGAATGCCCGCAACAGTAGTTGATCCACAGGAAAATCTGAGCTTTAGGAAATGCACTTAGTAGTTGGTGCATAGTCAAAGATGTGGTTGAAAAGCACTATTAAGTAGTAGTTGCGCAGTAAATCTGTGGTTGAGAAAAGACTTTAATTGTCCTTGCTAATGGTGTTGGAAATGATTTGTTTGAAGTCACCGACACGTTTCTTCTAGCACGATAAGGGGAGAAGGAAAAACCTATGTAGCAATGTCTTCTCTTGTGTTTGAACAGTTTGGAGACAGCCAAATCTCTGTTCCTGAAATCTGTGGGTTTTTATAAGAAAATTTTCACGAAAGCATGTTTGAGAAAAATAGGGCTTTAAACTTTTAATTTAATTTGATTGGTCAAATATTTCACATAGTGATGTTATTTTCTATCCAATATAGACACTTTTATTCAAACGGGGTGAGTTGTATTGTGGAATCTTTTGGGCATGTTTGCAAAAACTGTTATTGAGTAGAAAATAAATTTTAGGATGTTTTTTAATATGCTATGTATGTGAGTATGTAATTCTGTTGTATTAGGGTTTATTTCCTATACTCACTTACAGCACCTGGTATTCCTAAGAAACCAAAGTAGTTATCCATCTCTAGATACTTGTAGAGAACCGTATGGGTGTGAGTGTTGTTGAATTAGAAATACGTGCTATTTATTTCTGCTGGAAGAATGCCCAACTACAAGAAAATGGAGCACTCTAGTTGTGTCCAACCGAAGATGAAAAGAAAACAAACAAGACTGATATATATATGTCGCAGTTAGCTCCTCCTCAGTTCTTTTATCCTTCAACAGGGGTCTCTCTCTCCTGGCTATAAATACTAGCTGACCTTTCTCTCTCTCTCTTTTTCGACTTAGGCCTTGGGCCGCTACCTCGCGAGGAAAGATCTCTCTTTTTCCACTTACACCAATATGTAACCTCTCACAGATACAGTGTTTCCCAAATTCTGGGAACGCGCTAAAAACAATATACGTATGTACGAACACTTACAACACACACACATAATTTCTCCATATAAACTCTATGTAACAGTCCATTGTCTTTGTTTAACTTGTTTTGTTATTAATATATATTTGTTTACCCATATACCAGTCTTGTTTGTTTTCTTTGTCTTTTTTGGATTTAATTAAAGTCCAACATTCCCATGTAGCTGGACCGGCCAGCAGGAAATTTTAACCTTCTGATATCTCTTCACATCTTCACCCCCACGGTCCGCTACATATATATATATATATATATATATTATATAAACAAACATTAAACAACAAATTTACAAGTGACAAAGACATTAACATTTGTGTTTATGTGTGAGCATAAAGAGTTTGTATTTTGGTGAAGGTTCGTACGTACGAGTATGTGTGTTTAGTCTTCACGTCGTCTCACACAAATGGGAAAATGCTATCTTTACGAGAGATCACATTTTTAAATGTGCCCGGTGAAATGCAAAGTGAAAAAGAATATTTATTTCTGTAAAATACAGAAAATGTGGCACAAGGGGGGTGGGGAAAGGACGGTCATCATCTGTCTTAATTTTTAAACTTAGTTAGCCACAACCACTGACCCAATCAAATAATACAACATTCCTACCACCAAAACAACGCATTCATACTTAGCTTGCTTACTACATCCACCAAAATACCTCATGTCTCAATGAAAATCCTAAATAGTCCCCAATATGTACAAATCGTTGTCTGTGGACAAGGGGAATAAAAACAACAACTTAAAAAATCCCCAATGATTATATACAATATGAAAAAGATTATTTATTTCTGTATTAACAGAAAATGTGGCACAAGGCCGAAGTGGGGAATGGAGAAAAGGTCGGTCTTCTGTCTTAACTTTTAAACTTAGCTAGCCACAAACGCTGACCCAATCATACTAACAATATTTCTTGCACCAAAACAACACATTCTTACTTACCTTTCTTACCACACCCACCATAATACCTCAATGACTCTATGAAAATGAGAAAGAGACGAGAAGTCACCCAGTATTTATAGTGTAGGGAGAACGACCCCTAGTGACAATTAGGGAATTAAGGAGGAGCTAACTCCGACATACTGACTCCGCGTGATATTGCTTAAGTGATCGGATGAGAACCGATGTTTTAAATGCAATATATCCGTAAGATCGAACAACATTAAATTGCCTGAAATTCTGGTTATTTGGTAAATATAATTTTGTTATGTTTACAGAATAACAAAAAAAAATGATTCGTTTTTTTTTGTTGAGTAATTAATTCAATATTTTTACTGGATAGCATATCCAAAAGTTAATCTGTTATAAATAAAATTAAACTAGATTCATATCTTTAACAATAATTTTATTCAACAACATGTTCTGTTGCTACAAAAGTTTCAATAATTTATTAAGTCTAAACAACAGCATTGTTGAATATTCATAAAGTAATTGATATTCACCACTTGGGATACGTGCTACAGACTCTGGTGAAAGCGAAGTCTTTTGCTTAAGATGGAGGCCTCAAGAACGGTTATTATTATTCTTAAAGAGAAACGTCATTGGTACCCAAATTCTTTTAAGCGTTAAAGAATCATATCGTCGTGAGCCTGCGTATTCTTTATTAGCTATATACCCAGTGAGTACTTAGCTTTTCACTTTAATTTTCATGTCCTGTCTTTATGCTTACTGGTTTGTATTTTTTTTTTTTAATCTTCTTTGTGCTTGTTCTCTATGATGGATGACAATTTGTTAAAATCATAATAAATCCTTATGCACTTAAGGAAGCTTTCTCACAATTTTGCTTGTTTGTTCTTTCTGTTTTTATTTGGAATTTATTCATTAAAAATTTTAAAAAAATGGAATGAACGTGAAACAGTTGAAACAAGAAAAGGAGCTCGGTATTGACTTTTTTTTAGTGAACAGCGAATTTAAGTTGATAAAGGTAAAAAAATGCCAAATGCGCGCGTGCATACAAAATAAAAGATTTTAAATGCGATGGATACATTTCATTATTTTAAAACTGTTTCATTTCATTGATTATTTCAGTTAGGGCTGCAAACACATCTTGAAATTCTTTAACTATTATTCACAAATATACTCTTATTGAGGAGGAGTTCTGAGTAAGACGAGTAAGATTACTAAGAGCTTTTTCTCTTAAAAATCGTTTTTAATGGCGCCGGTAATTCTCGAAAACAATTTTCGTTATGGATGATAACTTCATAAATGAATCCAATTTTTTGAGTAAGTTGTATCTACTCATCATTTATTTGTCGTACCCAAATGTATTCTTTTCATATCGCTTCTAAAATTTATGTCCTCGATGAACTCAACAAAATAATAAAATGACTACATTTGAAATGCTGCCTTCCTTCCCACCCAAAAAACACCGACTCCGTTTTTTTTGACTCGATTTTCGTACTCACAATCAGGACCGCCAATTGTTTTCATGTTTTTTATTCTCGATAGAACATAGTATTTTTTAATTATTTTAAAATTTTTTTCCTTCTTTCTAACATGTTGTAATTTTTTTTTTTTTCAACTTTGTACTACTTTTGGTAATGGGCATTTTGTACTGTAGTAGCAGTTTCCGGGGGAAACCCATTAATTTGGAAATTCTTGCAAAAATCAAATAATTGTCTAATTGTAATGAAACTTTCAGGAGTTATTAAAAAATGAATGAATTTATTTTTGAAATTTTTATTTTTAGAAAATCTTGCTAAAAATACATCGGTTAAACAATAACTTAATTTTATGAAATCTAGAATTTCAAACAGTTTGCAAATTGTTTTAAGCAGGACTCCTTGGAGAAAGTAAATCATCAATTTTTCTTTTAGGTTTTACATTTTTCTTTAATTTTAAAAGTTTTAAAATTCTTCCAAACAGAGTACAAGGTAGGTTATTAAGTTTTTAAGTAAAGACTATATTTACTATGTGAAAATTAAAAGCTTAATACAACTTGTGCTAACAAAACTTTTTACCATAATTAAAGATATTTTTTGTGCGTCAAAATGTTTAATATGGTATCTCGTAAGTGATATTATGGTTAAAAGGTCACGTGTTTCAAGACTTATCTCCCTCTTAGGGAAAGCCCCTTGACATATAAAGGTCTTCGGCTTATCTCACTCTCGGCTATTAAATTAAAAATTAAATTGAGATAATTATCTCATTTATCAATTTAAACAATAACTGTAATTATTATATATTATAATATAATTTATTATTAATATAATAATTTTATTAGTTATTTGTCAATTTTGATGCACCATACTAAACGTGTGAACACATTCAGCCATCAAATTATTGATAGAGATGAAAATAACAATACATCAAGGTCAAGAAATGTTTGTCTAGAAAATTTGATGGTATTTGATTCAGAACAAAATGATTAATTTAACTTTAAATTTGCTAATTTTACGAAAGTAACGTTTCAGAAATGTATATCTTATTTTAGCGGGATTTTCAAAAATGAAAAAATAAGTTTTGTGTAGTGTACATTTCTCTAAAAAAAATTAAAAATGGCCGTTTCAATTGATTTTTTTGGAAGAATCAACTAAAAGTAATTCAAATTCCTACTTGAAATACTCCACAGTATTTTTTTTCTGGAATTAGAAAATTTAATCCTTTAGCTTTCAATTGAAGCTGGGGGGAAAGCTTCAAAAAGCATTTTTCCTTTATGAAAAATACATTTAAACCTTAGGTATACCGAATTTTTGGGGGTACCTTCTTTTGTTAATCAGATAGTGAATTGTGTTATATTATAAAGAAAGACTAAAAAGAGATGACGGAATTAGTCCTGCAAACAATATTTAAGGAGTCGAGGTAAATTATATTAATGGATAATAAGTAAAACGGTTTGATAAAAAAAAAGGAATAAATAAATTATATATATATATATATATATATATATATAATATATATATATAAAATAGATATTAAGAATATTTATTATTATTCTTTGTTGGCATCTAAGTACCGAGTTTCTTCAGGATGTGGTCGATCGTGACTCTCCACAACTTCCTAACCTTTATAGCTCTTAGTAAAGTATGTCTTTTTTGCTATATTTCCTAATCTGTTGTGGTGGGGGATGGATAGCTTCGTTTGTACATAGCTTGTTGTTGAAAGTATAAATTGATAAGCAATTAAAATTATTTAATTTACTGATATACTGTAGCAGACATAGTGAACCAGAACCAGAGTCGAATGGCAGAAATGGTGAACAAGACTTGCCTTATTCTCGACGAAAGATAGTTCATTTTTGTCTGGCATGTGGGTCTTCAATTTGAGAGAAGGCGAGTGTGTCATTCCCATCAAAAGAGACCCTTCTTTGTTGTCCCACAAGAAATTGGGTCATTAGCAACTTTATATAATATTAGCATAGTTGGACAGGATCAAGGAGGGACACCCGGCTGTGTTGGTGCTCGATTCTGAAGTACCCAGATGTCTAGTATGTTTATTATCTTGGCAAGTGATTGGTGACTTGCGAATAGAACTAAACCATCTTGGAGAAGAGTGAGTTCTGTCGGGGCACATTGTACGATACAAGCAGTTGTGACAGAAGGAAAGAATGAACAAAGTGGATACAAGGCAGAGAACAACGATAAATACCAAGAAACCAGCGTAGAGAGAAGAAAGGCCCAATCAGAAATTGCATCCTGCAACAGTCACCACCCCATAAGTGACATAAGATCACCCGAGTTGTACATGGGAGACTCAATCTGCATGGACTGGGTGATGTCTCACATGACCAAACATCTGTGTAGCCACCTTTCTAGATGCCATAAAAGCCAGATTTGTTAACACCCAGCAGTTACTGGAAGGGACACCACTGATGCGATGGGAGAGAATTGCGATAACTCGGCTACAAGCTCTTTCAACTGTATTGTAAACTATGTCAGAGGGAAAGTTTGATATCAAACATATTAGTTTATGGCTCAGTGATTGAATTGATAGACAAGATGGAACTTCATATGTGAAGTGAAGCATCCAGATCATGTGATTCCTTAAGACTGCCTGGTGGGGCATTTGTTGTCTATCAGCAATTAAGTGAAGATGAAAAAACAGATGTTGAATACATAAAATCATTCCTTTACACAGGGTTTACAACAGATGGGTTTGTCGCATACAAAGAATTCTCTGAGAGGCACCTTTGACCAGGGGAATCCATTGATATGTACTTGGCAGAACTAGGCAAGCTGACTGTATTGTTCGGGGGTAGCAGCAACCGTGGTTTGGTGTGTACTTTTGTCAAGGGGTCGCCAAATCATGCGAAATGGCTCCTTTGTGCTTCTTCTTGGATGGCAGTATTGGCCATCAAACAGATGCTTGCTCGTACTTGAGTGATAATGAAAGACAAGGACCCAGATGAAGATTTGACAGTAGCAGCAATGCAAGAGATACGCCAAAGGACTATGCACCCTCCTGCTTGGGGTTCTAATGTCATAATTTTACATTGGTGCAGTGGCCTTAATCACTTTGTGAAAGATTGTAAAATTCTGCTCAGTGGAGACTGAAAGCTTTGTATTCATTGTTATACCTGTAATAAAACAGGCTATGTATCTGGAAATTGTACGTGAAAAGAGCCAGGGGGTGGCAACTCAATGCTAGTTTTCTCCCCAGTCAAGATTTAAACTCAGTGATAGGAATCAATATGTGTGAAAGGAAGTGCATTGCGCTTGTGAACCTCAGGTGTCCTCATACTACAGAGAGCAGCAAAAAGGTGTTCTGAACAAAGCGTTGGCATCATAGCCATCAGTGGCAGAATACGAACGTGCGGAGTTTTGGTCTGTCAGTTTTCATGTGAGGGCTGTTGTGATGTTAGTAATGCTAGAGGACCCCCTCCACTTTGGATTTGATCTCCTAATTGGAATAGACATGATCAAGGCCCTTGGTGGAATGTCTATTTCTAAATCAAAGGGAGGTTCAATTTTCACACGATCCAGTTTCTGTATGCGTGATAGTGCCAGTACTCTTTATTGAAGAACCTGATTTTCAGGTGGAATTTGATCAGCAGTGGAATGAATGAACTGCATCCTGGAAATGGGCAAAAGGCAAAACACCAGGTAATTTACAAAAGAGTTTTCTGTACCAACGAAAATCAGAGGATCATATAAGAGGGATTTGCAGCAATGGACTGAAAAGGGTTGGCTTATTTCACATGATGAGCAGAAGCTTGGACCCCAAGAGGGCTACTTCTGCTGATGGCTGTCATGCAGCAAAACTAGTCAAAAGTGCATCCTGCAGTGGACTACAGGGAACTTAACATCCATGTAAATGCGTACACTGGAGAGACAAAGGATCGAATGTCGCACTGCTAGAACTCGGACCAGCCTATCTACAGGAGTACTCCCCCACAATGCCATGATAAAGAAAATCAGCGGCAACCTTGTTGTGCATTGATAACCTGTATGTAAATGAGGATATCGCATCCGCAACTAGTGTCGTTGAATATCTGTTGCTCTTTTGATTGACAAGCAAAATTCCAAAATGACCAAAAAATGGAGCTCAGATACTTGTCTGGGGAGACAACATTCTGTTTTGGAAGTGTGGGAAATTGCTTCCTGAAGTTCCAGTGGCGGTCACCAGGAGTAAGGCAAATCAACCCGTGTAAAGGTGAGTGGTGCATTGATAGCAAAGAACTTGATGTGTAGGTTGATGTAAGTTCTTTGGCCACTGGAGTCTTGCTTGAATCATGTGGATTTGTTATCCAAGATGTATATTGTTTGCGGCCAGTTGGACATGCAACACCTCATTCTTGTGGAGCTAGATGCTATTATAAAGGAGTAAACGTGGCTATACACTGGGAAGCTAAGACTGTATATTTAAAAACAGATTGTGTGTGACTGGCTCACAAACATGCTAACGGGCAAAGCCAGAGTGAGCACTAAGGCTGCGAGTGAGATGCTGATCAAAAGGGGCTGCAAACCTTCTTGGAGTTGGCTAAGGAATATGTATTAATAGTGGATATTGTGCTCATCAAATTGCATCAGAACAAAGTGGACCGAAGCAACAGTCTCATAGAGGTAGCTGGAAACAATGAACTATGATGCAGAACCAGTGGTCCCGGTATGTGTAAAACGAATGATGTATTTTGTCAGGAAAATTGCTCAGTCTACATTGAAAGATTCTGTGAGATCTGCTGTTAAATCATAACTGAAATGTCTATCAATCGATCTGGCACCAATCCAATGGCACAAAGGGAAATTGGAGACAGCAGGTATATGACAGAGACATGGGATGGATATTACCCATTACAGGGGTGTCCTGACCCTGATAGACTGTAGGCCTATCAGTTTTTTTTTTCCATTTGGTGACCTCTGCACCAAGAAGGGAGCCAGTATCATGACCCTTCTTTTTTTTGAGAGGAGCCCACATAAAGAGATCTTGACAGGAAATATTTAACTACTGGAGCTTTAGAATGTTTGCTGAGAGGGTGTTTGCCTGCATTTCTGATGAGCATATTCCCCATCTGGGAATGGTATTATTGAACAATCACACAGATCCATAATGCAGATTGCTGCCAGAAAGCAATGCGCTATCCAGGAAGCAGTTTACTGGTACAAAGTTTCACTGTGGTGCAACTGCTGCAGTTAATGCTCTGTACCAATATGAAGTCAGAGTGAAAGGTGTTGACAAGATCCCTCTGCTGAAGCCAGTCTAACCATGGTGTGTACAAGAAAGGGGACATCGTACTTGACAATGTTACTAAAGTGAATGAAAATATACTTAAAGATTTTAGGGTGCAATGGTCTGCATGAAAATATGTAGCTTAAATGAGTCTCTATTACTAAAAGACATCACTTGTACAATTCAAGATACCACTGGTTCAATCTGCCATTCTTGCTTTCTGAACACTTCAAAATGTAAATCCGTCTTTTCTTTCTTCTCACTGCTTCAGCCCTCTTTTATCAGGCCAACACTGCAGTCGGCCAACCAATCAGCGTTCTTTGCTTTTAGTCTCAGTCACCCAGGTAAATAGCCTCCTCCAGTTCAACCAATCAGCACATGACTTGCTATTGGTCGAAGCATGCCAAACTGTAGAAAAACCCTTGTTACCACACATACTGCTGGAATGGCTAGACCGGCGAGTCATGCCATTTTCACAGAGCAAACTTGCTGATGCCACGTGCCTCACAGTGAGGTAAGACCCTTATTTTCCTATGCACCAGATGCAAGCCACTGTGGCTTTCTTGCATCTGTGGGACTGTTCACCACAAAATATTAAGTAGCCTGCAGTGTGTGCCACAGGTTGGAGACGTCACTAGTCTAGAGCAACAAGTCACCTCAGGTTATATAAACACGAGACCAGCCAGCTGGTCTGTTTGGAATGCCTTTGATTTGATTGAAAAGTATTCCCCCCCCTATCCTATATATATAATATATATATATATATATATTTTTATTTATCCAAAACTAGGAATAATGCATTTCATGCACTGTTTCTGGCTGTTGAGGAGTGCACATCCGATATGTCTTTACAGAATATGAAGTCCTTTTTCTAAAGTAAATTTTTTGTACTATTTTTCACACAATACTAGGCCCAGTAGTCACTCAAGGTAGAGGGTTACTGAATGGGGTTGTGTAGTCTAGATAATGATAGACCATGGATAAAGAGGTTAAAATTGTAGTGGTTGAGGAAGCATCCACTCAAGAGTCTGTCCCACAAAGCAATGGCTCTTGGGAAGAAGCTTTTCAAATGGAACATCCTTTTACCATTGGAATACAAAGGGAATGAGTATGGTTCACTCCCCGTGTACATGCCATGGCAGGTCTTAGCTGCCAAGGTTCAAATTGGAGGAACTAGAAAATATAGCTCATCAGAATATTTTTTATTGCAATAGTGATAGGCTTGCCTCTGGAAAAGGGGTCTGTAGGGTGGAAAATTATTCATAACCTACAAGGCTGCAGAAATGCTTCTGAACTCTTTCTTATATGGGGGTGTAGAGGGGGATGGATGTATGCATACATGTATATCTCAGTAATATACCATTTTTTGGTTTGATCTGGCCTTTGTAAAGATAGAGCATGGCAGATGATATGAAGTACTTTCCAGAGAGGTATAAGGTTAGGTACCTCCATGAGATCACTAAAAAAAGAGCATAGCATGATGAAAAAGATGCCAAACTTGACGAAAACAAAATTTTATTAAGAGGAAAAATCAAAGTATTTTGGGGGTATTTTTTTACATTTTTTAATCGTTCCTAACACATCTGAAAATTTTGTTGAAAATCTTGGTTTTTTTGAGTCAGCAAAATTGACCATTTTTTTCCATTTTATAGAATCAATGAAAATCTCAGTTTGAAATTCTTTTAAATATCAATTATCATTTTTTCAAAACTTACTTTAAGAAAATCAGAAATCATAATGTTTATTTAAAATATTTTGAACCAAGCTTAACTTATCTTCTGCACCGAAAAGATGTAATTTGAAAATAAAACAAAGCAGGTCATAAACTTTCGCGGCACTTGACAGGTGATGAATGACATATTGACGGATTCCGTGAGGATAATTTGTTCTACGGAAGGAGAAATGTGAAATATTTTACATTTAAGTGAACAAATTATTTACCTCGTTATTTTTAAGGAAAACTTTCAGCGCTCTAATTTTTTTTGTTTTTTGTACTTAGCTTTCACCTTTACGTTTACGATGCTTTATGGAAAATATATTATAAAGAAATTAAAACAAGACTGTTACGAATGAGATTAAATTTCATAAGAAAGGTATCTAATTAATTTATAGGTACCTTTCTTATGAAATTTTATCAGAAGTGTATATAAAATATGATAATTTTATGTACATTTACTACATTTTACTGTATTATTTGTATTTCCATTCATTTTATTAATTTTGATATTTCATTTATGGAAAAAATGCCATAATTGTGATTAATATAAAAATAAGATCATATAAATTTCATAAGATGATACTGATACTTTTAGGTACCCTTCTCATTTAAAATCGAAAAATCAAATAAACTTCTCTACACGTGTTTCGCAAAAGTATAGGCCTTAACAGCAGAGAACAATGCTTAACTCAAATAATGCAACTTCATTGTATTCTGATTGGTTTTCCGTACTTTATAACTAGAGCCCAATCATAAACTCAAAATTACATTTCTTAATTACTGCGGATCTTCTGATTAATCCAAATGATACAATTTATAAAGCACTAAACAAAGATCTATCTCATAAGGACATTTAAAAAACCTGATCCAGCTTTTAACTAATTTTATAATATTTTAACAACTTAAATGTAAAAATCTATTATAATTAAAAAATACCAAATGATTGTATTAAAAATTCATTTTTCATCGAAAAATGTTTTTCCTTTCAGAAAATATCCATATTCATAAAAACAACTAAAAGCAAATAAAAGCATTTGAAATTAAATAATATATTTGTTTTATTGAGTTTTGTATGTTACAATTCAGAGCTGATTTTCAGGTAGGTGGGGTCCAATTAAAAACAAAAAAAAACATTATTTGCATTCCTCAAAGCCTTGTGCTTTTAACTATTCTAATCACTAAACCTGACATGATCGAATTTCTAGCATTTTCATAAAATTAGTTGCGGGGTGGGGGTAATAAATATAAAAAAAATATTTCTGCCATGACTTTAATAAAAGAAAACATATTTATAATAATTTCAATCATTTGTGAATACTTTCTGAAAGTTTCATTAACATCCCACAATTATTTTCATTTTTGCAAGATTTTCCAAATTAATGTGTGTCATACAAAAAAAAAAAAACCTGCTAAAAATTGTATATGTTATTTTACTAGTCCAGTGATGCAAAGAGGAACAAGGATTTTTAAATGAAAATTCACATTGTTCTAAAAAGAAGGAAAAATTTTTAAAATAATTAAAATAAACTTTGATCTTTCCTCTTAATAATAACATAAATATTTAGACGATAAAATTTTGTTTTCGTCAAGTTTGGCGTCTTTTTCATCATGCTATGCTCTTTTTGTAGTGATCTCGTGGAGATACCTATTAGGTATCTTTATGAGATCACTGAAAAATGAGCATAGCATCATTAAAAAAGGCCTTAAACTTGATGTAAACAAAATTTTATACTCAAAAAGCTTAAGTTACTATTGAAAGGAAAGACCAAAGACTTTTTTAATTATTTCATTAAATTTTTTCATCCTTTAGAACTTTTGATTAAAAAAAAAAATGTTTCTCTTTGTGTCAGGGGCACTACAAAATAACAAATTTTATTGCATTTTTGTTTTTTGTTTTTTACATTAAAATGGAAAATCTTGCAAAAATAAAAGAAATTGTCAGATTTTAATGACACTTTCAGAAACTATTCACAAATGATGGAAATTATTATAAATGTTTTTATTTATTTTTTTTTAAGTTACGGTAAAAAACTTTTTTATATATTTATTCCCCCCCCCCCCATTATAACTAAATTTATGAAGACCTAGAAATTCAATGCTGAATCATTTACTGATTATATTAATCAAGTAGAAGGCTTTAAGGAAATTAAATGTTTTTGTTTTTTTAAATCGGACATTATCTTAACTAAAATCAGCTTTGAATTGTAACACACAAAACCCAATAAAACAAAGATATTATTTACTTTCAAGTGCTTTTAGATGCTTTTATAAAAATAGTTAATATTGTCTGAAAGCAAAAAATTTTTTCGATAAAAAATGAATTTTTACAATTATTTATTTCTTTTCTTTCTTTTTTTTTTTTTTTTCAATATTTTACTATTTTTACATTAATGTCAAATATAAAATTAGTGAAAATGCTGACCATTTTAGGCAATGGTGTTAAGTAGATCTATCTTTACAGATTATAAATTGTAAAGCTTATTACAATCTGCAAAATACCAGTATGTAAAAATCGAATTTAACATTGTTTTTTGTGTCCATAAAAACTGTTTTCATTCACATGTATAGAAGCAGCATGAATACAAGAAGACATCACATGGTTTGAGTTTTTTTAAAAGTTGTTCCCTGCTGCTGATGACCTTTTACATTTTGCGAATTGATTGAGTGAACATGTGTTGAAGTTCATCTGATTTTTGGTTTGTAATTGAAACTAAAATAAATTTGAACTAGAGCTTAGCAAGACAACCTGGTAGCAGCAACATTACAAAATTTTGAAAAGTAAGTACCATTTTATTTTTTATACCTATTTCATATATCAATTTATTTCAATTTTGTGTATTTGTTTTCAGTGAGTCTACTAATTTCAATTAATTTTTTTTCTTCCAATTAAGAAATAACCCAGTGAACAAAACCCACCAATCTTTGAATTTTGAAACTTACATTTTACAAAGTACCATTTTGTTTACTTTTTATATCTATTTCAATAATTTTTTTGAATTTGTGTATTTGTCTTTAGATAGTCATACTTTAATTATACATTTTTTTGTTTGAATTGTTTAAATGTTTTGTTTTGTTTTTTTTCAATGAAGAATATTTACAATTATTTGGGGGTCATACTTCGATCATTATTAGTTTTTGTTTCAATTAAGAATTCATATCCTAGAAATGAAACCCAATGCTAATATTGTTTCTTCATTCAATTTATTCAAGTATTCTTAATAATTCTCCCACCCCCTAAATCTATTTTAGTTGGCACTTAATTTTCTTCTTTGATACTTAAGTTTATTTTTACTTTGACATTTCCAGATGAACAGAACTGAACAATATTTGGAAAATTATAGCATTGTTGAATATGGACAACCAGTTCTGTGTGATGATATATTTATATAAATTTTATAAAATGAAGTCAATGAGAGACATAACAAAATGGGCATTCTCTGAAAATGGCAAAAATGGTTTTCCAGCAATTAAATTTGCCAGAATTATGAATCTTAGAATTCACAGAACCAGACATAATGGCAGAATTTTATGAAGTTTGAAAAAAGCTGCAAAGAAGTGTCCTATTCTATTTCTGAAAGAGCTTCAATGGAGACATCATTTACAATCATTGAAAGAAATAAAAATTGAAAATTACAGTGTTTAATCAAAGAAAATTAATTTTACTGTTGAAACAAAAAGTTAAAATGTTGAATAAGACCAGGAAAGTAAAAAAAAAAATCAAAAACAAAAAAGTTCATGCAATTGACATACAGGAAGTTGCATTTTGCCTTTTTGTTGAGTGGAGTCACTGCAAAGCATGTTCCTGAAGTTTTGGAAAGAGTTTTAACAGTAAAACAAGAACCAACTTTTGACATCAAGTCTGAAACCAGAGTTGGTCGAATGGTGGGTGAACTGTTTATTTAATTATTTTTTTTTCTTCTGATATAAAAACTATCAATTCCATTCTCACATCAGATAAGCTGCAGTTTGATATTTGACACAACAGCACAAGATGGGATATATGTTAACTGTATGATAGCCACAATGCCATCATCCTCTCATTTTGTGTCAATTGAAAGAGATCAAAATCACAAAGGAGTAGGGTTAATACTAGATAAAACATTTAAGAGATGCATTCTGGGATACTACCAACTATCTGAAAGAATTCTGGTAGTCAAGCTGAAAGGAAAGCCTTTTAACATAGCAATCATAATAGTTTAGGCACTGACAGCACAAAGTAAGGAAGAGGAAATCGAATCTTTCTACTCCATGCTAGACAGTGCCAATTCTCTTTGCAAATACCAAGAAGTCATCATTATCATGGGAGACCTGAATGCAAAGTATGCAGTGGGAGGGCAGGGGATATAGCAAGAAGATTTGGACTAGGAACCGGCAACAAACGTGGAGAAAAATGGATCAAATGGTGCACAGCCAATGATCAGGTAATAGCCAACTCATGGTTCCAAGAACATCTGAGACAATTTGGGACTAGGAGAAACTAAAAACCAAATTGACTACATAACTATCAACAAAAGATTCAGGAATGCAATAATTCACTGCAAAACCTACCCAGGTGCTGACTGTGGAAGTGATCATCACCTTGTTATATGTAAACTAAGAGTGAAACCGTGGAAATTGAAGAAGCCTAACACAGCACCCAAATTTCATTATAACAAACTCTTGAGTGACCTATATCTGAAAGAAAAATATATGGACAGTGTGAAAAGAAGATACGAGGGACACAATGGAAACTCAAAATGGGATGCACTAAGAGATGCTTTAGTGTCATAAGCAAACGATATTATCCCAAAGGAGAAGGGATGAAGAAAAAAAAAACAATTGATGATTGATGAGATTCTCGATATGATGCAAAGGAGAGAAAAAATATACGGAATGGAATACAGAAAAATGCATAACGAAATAAGGACCAAATGCAGGCAGGCTAAAGAAGAGTGGCTAAATAAAGAATGTGCAGAAATAGAGAGATTGAGTAGCACAGACAAAGGAGATATGCATAAACAAATAAGGGAACTAACAGGACAGAAGACATGGATCACTGATGAGATTCTCGATATGATGCAAAGGATAGAAAAAAGATACTGAATGGAATACAGAAAAATGCATCCCGAAATAAGGACCAAATGCAGGCAGGCTAAAGAAGAGTGGCTAAATAAAGAATGTGCAGAAATAGAGAGATTGAGTAGCACAGACAAAGGAGATATGCATAAACAAATAAGGGAACTAACAGGACAGAAGACATGGATCACTGATGAGATTCTCGATATGATGCAAAGGATAGAAAAAAGATACTGAATGGAATAGATAAAAATGCATAACGAAATAAGGACCAAATGCAGGCAGGCTAAAGAAGAGTGGCTAAATAAAGAATGTGCAGAAATAGAGAGATTGAGTAGCACAGACAAAGGAGATATGCATAAACAAATAAGGGAACTAACAGGACAGAAGACATGGATCACTGATGAGATTCTCGATATGATGCAAAGGAGAGAAAAAAGATACGGAATGGAATGCAGAAAAATGCATCCCGAAATAAGGACCAAATGCAGGCAGGCTAAAGAAGAGTCGCTAAATAAAGAATGTGCAGAAATAGAGAGATTGAGTAGCACAGACAAAGGAGATATGCATAAACAAATAAGGGAACTAACAGGACAGAAGACATGGATCACTGATGAGATTCTCGATATGATGCAAAGGAGAGAAAAAAGATACGGAATGGAATGCAGAAAAATGCATCCCGAAATAAGGACCAAATGCAGGCAGGCTAAAGAAGAGTGGCTAAATAAAGAATGTGCAGAAATAGAGAGATTGAGTAGCACAGACAAAGGAGATATGCATAAACAAATAACGGAACTAACAGGACAGAAGACATGGATCACTGATGAGATTCTCGATATGATGCAAAGGATAGAAAAAAGATACTGAATGGAATAGAGAAAAATGCATAACGAAATAAGGACCAAATGCAGGCAGGCTAAAGAAGAGTGGCTAAATAAAGAATGTGCAGAAATAGAGAGATTTAGTAGCACAGATAAAGGAGATATGCATAAACAAATAAGTGAACTAACAGGACAGAAGACATGGATCACTGATGAGATTCTCGATATGATGCAAAGGAGAGAAAAAAGATACGGAATGGAATACATAAAAATGCATAACGAAATAAGGACCAAATGCAGGCAGGCTAAAGAAGAGTGGCTAAATAAAGAATGTGCAGAAATAGTGAGATTGAGTAGCACAGACAAAGGAGATATGCATAAACAAATAAGTGAACTGACAGGACAGAAGACATGGATCACTGATGAGATTCTCGATATGATGCAAAGGAGAGAAAAAAGATACAGAATTGAATACAGAAAAATGCATAACTAAATAAGGACCAATGGAAGGCAGGCTAAAGAAGAGTGGCTAAATAAAGAATGTGTAGAAATAGAGAGATTGAGTACCACAGACAAAGGAGATATGCATAAACAAATAAGTGAACTGACAGGACAGAAGACATAGATCACTGATGAGATTCTCGATATGATGCAAAGGAGAGAAAAAAGATACAGAATGGAATACAGAAAAATGCATAACGAAATAAGGACCAAATGCAGGCAGGCTAAAGAAGAGTGGCTAAATAAAGAATGTGCAGAAATAGAGAGATTGAGTAGCACAGATAAAGGAGATATGCATAAACAAATAAGGGAACTAACAGGACAGAAGACATGGATCACTGATGAGATTCTCGATATGATGCAAAGGAGAGAAAAAAGATACGGAATGGAATACATAAAAATGCATAACGAAATAAGGACCAAAGGAAGGCAGGCTAAAGAAGAGTGGCTAAATAAAGAATGTGCAGAAATAGTGAGATTGAGTAGCACAGACAAAGGAGATATGCATAAACAAATAAGTGAACTGACAGGACAGAAGACATGGATCACTGATGAGATTCTCGATATGATGCAAAGGAGAGAAAAAAGATACAGAATTGAATACAGAAAAATGCATAACGAAATAAGGACCAAATGCAGGCAGGCTAAAGAAGAGTGGCTAAATAAAGAATGTGCAGAAATAGAGAGATTGAGTAGCACAGACAGAGGAGATATGCATAAACAAATAAGGGAACTAACAGGACAGAAGACATGGATCACTGATGAGATTCTCGATATGATGCAAAGGAGAGAAAAAAGATACGGAATGGAATAGAGAAAAATGCATAACGAAATAAGGACCAAATGCAGGCAGGCTAAAGAAGAGTGGCTAAATAAAGAATGTGCAGAAATAGAGAGATTGAGTAGCACAGACAAAGGAGATATGCATAAACAAATAAGGGAACTAACAGGACAGAAGACATGGATCACTGATGAGATTCTCGATATGATGCAAAGGATAGAAAAAAGATACGGAATGGAATAGAGAAAAATGCATAACGAAATAAGGACGAAATGCAGGCAGGCTAAAGAAGAGTGGCTAAATAAAGAATGTGCAGAAATAGAGAGATTGAGTAGCACAGACAAAGTAGATATGCATAAACAAATAAGGGAACTAACAGGACAGAAGACATGGATCACTGATGAGATTCCCGATATGATGCAAAGGAGAGAAAAAAGATACGGAATGGAATACAGAAAAATGCATAACGAAATAAGGACCAAAGGAAGGCAGGCTAAAGCAGAGTGGCTAAATAAAGAATGTGCAGAAATAGAGAGATTGGGTAGCACAGACAAAGGAGATATGCATAAACAAATAAGGGAACTAACAGGACAGAAGACATGGATCACTGATGAGATTCTCGATATGATGCAAAGGATAGAAAAAAGATACGGAATGGAATACAGAAAAATGCATAACGAAATAAGGACCAAAGGAAGGCAGGCTAAAGAAGAGTGGCTAAATAAAGAATGTGCAGAAATAGAGAGATTGAGTAGCACAGACAAAGGAGATATGCATAAACAAATAAGGGAACTAACAGGACAGAAGACATGGATCACTGATGAGATTCTCGATATGATGCAAAGGATAGAAAAAAGATACGGAATGGAATAGAGAAAAATGCATAACGAAATAAGGACGAAATGCAGGCAGGCTAAAGCAGAGTGGCTAAATAAAGAATGTGCAGAAATAGAGAGATTGGGTAGCACAGACAAAGGAGATATGCATAAACAAATAAGGGAACTAACAGGACAGAAGACATGGATCACTGATGAGATTCTCGATATGATGCAAAGGATAGAAAAAAGATACGGAATGGAATACAGAAAAATGCATAACGAAATAAGGACCAAAGGAAGGCAGGCTAAAGAAGAGTGGCTAAATAAAGAATGTGCAGAAATAGAGAGATTGAGTAGCACAGACAAAGGAGATATGCATAAACAAATAAAGCAACTAACAGGACAGAAGACATGGATCACTGATGAGATTCTCGATATGATGCAAAGGATAGAAAAAAGATACGGAATGGAATAGAGAAAAATGCATAACAAAATAAGGACGAAATGCAGGCAGGCTAAAGAAGAGTGGCTAAATAAAGAATGTGCAGAAATAGAGAGATTGAGTAGCACAGACAAAGGAGATATGCATAAACAAATAAGGGAACTAACAGGGCAGAAGACATGGATCACTGATGAGATTCTCGATATGATGCAAAGGATAGAAAAAAGATACGGAATGGAATACAGAAAAATGCATAACGAAATAAGGACGAAATGCAGGCAGGCTAAAGAAGAGTGGCTAAATAAAGAATGTGCAGAAATAGAGAGATTGAGTAGCACAGACAAAGGAGATATGCATAAACAAATAAGGGAACTAACAGGACAGAAGACATGGATCACTGATGAGATTCTCGATATGATGCAAAGGATAGAAAAAAGATACGGAATGGAATAGAGAAAAATGCATTACGAAATAAGGACGAAATGCAGGCAGGCTAAAGAAGAGTGGCTAAATAAAGAATGTGCAGAAATAGAGAGATTGAGTAGCACAGACAAAGGAGATATGCATAAACAAATAAGGGAACTAACAGGACAGAAGACATGGATCACTGATGAGATTCTCGATATGATGCAAAGGATAGAAAAAAGATACGGAATGGAATAGAGAAAAATGCATAACGAAATAAGGACCAAATGCAGGCAGGCTAAAGAAGAGTGGCTAAATAAAGAATGTGCAGAAATAGAGAGATTGAGTAGCACAGACAAAGGAGATATGCATAAACAAATAACGGAACTAACAGGAGAGAAAAAAGATACGGAATGGAATAGAGAAAAATACATAACGAAATAAGGACCAAATGCAGGCAGGCTAAAGAAGAGTGGCTAAATAAAGAATGTGCAGAAATAGAGAGATTGAGTAGCACAGACAAAGGAGATATGCATAAACAAATAAGGGAACTAACAGGACAGAAGACATGGATCACTGATGAGATTCTCGATATGATGCAAAGGAGAGAAAAAAGATACGGAATGGAATACAGAAAAATGCATAACGAAATAAGGACCAAATGCAGGCAGGCTAAAGAAGAGTGGCTAAATAAAGAATGTGCAGAAATAGAGAGATTGAGTAGCACAGACAAAGGAGATATGCATAAACAAATAACGGAACTAACAGGACAGAAGACATGGATCACTGATGAGATTCTCGATATGATGCAAAGGAGAGAAAAAAGATACGGAATGGAATAGAGAAAAATGCATAACGAAATACGGACGAAATGCAGGCAGGCTAAAGAAGAGTGGCTAAATAAAGAATGTGCAGAAATAGAGAGATTGAGTAGCACAGACAAAGGAGATATGCATAAACAAATAAAGCAACTAACAGGACAGAAGACATGGATCACTGATGAGATTCTCGATATGATGCAAAGGAGAGAAAAAAGATACGGAATGGAATACAGAAAAATGCATAACGAAATAAGGACCAAATGCAGGCAGGCTAAAGAAGAGTGGCTAAATAAAGAATGTGCAGAAATAGAGAAATTGAGTAGCACAGACAAAGGAGATATGCATAAACAAATAAGGGAACTAACAGGACAGAAGACATGGATCACTGATGAGATTCTCGATATGATGCAAAGGAGAGAAAAAATATACGGAATGGAATAGAGAAAAATGCATAACGAAATAAGGACCAAATGCAGGCAGGCTAAAGAAGAGTGGCTAAATAAAGAATGTGCAGAAATAGAGAGATTGAGTAGCACAGACAAAGGAGATATGCATAAACAAATAAGGGAACTAACAGGACAGAAGACATGGATCACTGATGAGATTCTCGATATGATGCAAAGGAGAGAAAAAAGATACGGAATGGAATACAGAAAAATGCATAACGAAATAAGGACCAAATGCAGGCAGGCTAAAGAAGAGTGGCTAAATAAAGAATGTGCAGAAATAGAGAGATTGAATACCACAGACAAAGGAGATATGCATAAACAAATAAGGGAACTAATAGGACAGAAGATGTGCTCATCAACAGGCTGTTTAAAATCAAAGGATGGAACACTCATATTGGAGAAGGAAAAATATCTTCAATGCTGGAGTGAATATATTGAAGATCTCTTCCATGATGAAAGGGAACAATCAACAATACACAGAACTATCAATGAACCTGAAATTCTGAAAACTGAAGTAGAAGCTGCACTGGCCAAATTGAACAGAAACAAGGTGGCAGGGCCAGACGGAATTTTAATGGAAATGCTGACAGCCTCAGATGACTTTGACATAGACAAGATCACAGAAATAATAAATGAAATCTACAACAGTGGGGATATACCGGAAGATCTCAGCAGATCTATTTTCATAGCAACCAGGTGCAAATGAATGAACTCCACTGAACAATCAGTTTAATGAGGCACGTAACAAAACTCATCACCTGTATTCTGATGAATAGAGCATGCAGCAGAATCAAGCCAGAGATATAGGTTTCTTAAAGACAGTGGAACAAGGAATGTAACATTCATGCTCAGAATATCATAAAAAAGCACAATACAAATGCAGAACGATGTGTACCTGTGTTTCATAGACTACGCAAAGGCCTTCAACAAAGTATGCCACAAGGATCAGTTGGAACTGCTCAGCAACTTTGATATATTCAGCAAAGATATCAAAATAATCAAGCAGCAAACAGCATGCATGCACATAGAGAATGAGTTCAGTGAATATACAAAAATAGAAAGGGGCATAAGGCAAGGATGTGTCTTCTCACTAGGCCTATTCAACCTATACAGCAAGGCCATTCCGAGAGAAATGGGAATCCCACCAGGATTCAGCATTGGTGGCCACAATCTTAACAGAAGATACTCAGATGACACAGTACAGATAGCAGACACGGAAAAGAAATTACAAAACCTCTTACAGAAGGTAGTGAAGGAGAGCGAGAATGGACTAAACATAAACTACAAGAAGACAGGATATATAGTCATGAGTAAAAGCAGGAGCCCAAAATACAATTTGCTGGTCAGGGACACTAAAATTAAGCAGGTGCGGAAGTTTAAATATCTGGGAAGTGTTTTGACAGAGGACGGTAAGTGTGACGCTGAGATCCATAGACATATTGGAATGGCGAAGGACGCATTCCAAAAGCTGGGCAGAGTATTGCGAGACAGGAGGATTTCTTTAGTAACAAAGAAGAGAGTACTGAGCTGTTAACATGACATCTGTCCTCCTTTATGGCAGCAAATGTTAGACAGCCTCCTCAAAGATGAAGAGGCAACGGAGATGTGGTTCTACAGAAGGATGCTGAGGATATCATCGACTGAGCATGTAAGCAACAATGAGGTCTTGGAGAGGATGCAAACAAGGAGGAGGTTTATACTTAACATCAGGAAGAGGTAGCTGAAGATAATGGGACACGTAATGAGAAAGGAAGGCCTGTAGAATCTGATACTCATAGGTCGAATAAAGGAAAAGCAACACATGACATATCTGGCAGGCTTAAGCAAGTGGATGACAGGAGGTGGCAGAAGGACAAAACTTATTGAGAGCGACAAGGGATAGGGGGAAGTGGAGAGCCATCATCACCTACGTCCTGAAAGTACATTGCATGTAAATCGAAAAAGAAAGTGTCTGGGTGAGTGTTGCTAGCAGTCACCAAGTATTGATCTCAAAAATAAAATGCTGATTGACAGACTGGTCTCCAATCAACCACTTGACTTTTTTTTTGTTACTGGAGAAAGAGTGGGACACACACCTAATTTAATTAAATTGTAATGTTCATCCTTTAGAAACCGTTTCCTGTAGAGTTAAGGAGCTGCAAGCATGTGAAGAAACCAATCCAGCATTCTAGTAAGTGCATTAAAGAGACATTGCTTACTTGGGGCAACCATCAATTTCTCCTTTTCTTCTTGTGGTAACATATTTCCAAAGAAGGCCTGTTCGGCCAGTAAAATAGTATTTGAGTCCTCGAATTTGTTTAAATTTTCAGTTACACCCTTCACTATTTACATGGTGTTAATTGGGTTTTGTGACTTAGTCAAATCAGTGTAGAACATGTGCATCTAGGGTCCAGAAAACATTTTCCCTATGATTCCAAGCACTTGTAATTCAACCTCAGCTGCTCCATCCATTATTAAATATTTTAATTTTTCAACAATTTTATTTTTTGCGCTAAGACCAAGAGCAAGCTTATTTTAGTTCTTAAAAGTGGAGAAATACACACAACCTAATTTGAAAATTTAAATTACATCTGACAGCAAGGACACCAAGCATTAGTTTGAAGGTTTTGAGGAGTGTTGAACCACCTCAGAATTGCTGTTCTTCCCAGATTCACTCTGACCTGGAGGGGTAGCGCCTGTTAGAATCCCAGCCATAGGCAAAATAGCAGAAATAAGGCCCTTTTCAGGGCCACAATTTTCACTAAAGTCTGATACCAGTTGTATTGCATTTTTAGACCTCTATTCTTTCTTGACTATGAATAAATAAAATAAAGTGTATATGATTACATAATTATTACAAAAAAATCGCCTTTTCAATACTGTCATATAACTATTAAGATTAAGGAATATGGGGAACAAATTAATACATTAAAAAAATGTATAACATTTCAAATGAGAAGGGTACTTGCAAGCAAATTATGAAATTTATATGGTCTTATTTTTTATTATCTCAGTTATGACATTTTTCGATAAATGAGATAATATAAAAATTAATAATAAAATTAATGGAAATAATAATACTCTAAAATGTAATATGAAATTTACATAAAGTATAATTTTATGTACACTTCTAAAATTTCATAAGAAAGGTACCTATAATTATTAATTATAGGTACCATTCTTATGAAAACTTCTCTCACTCTTAAGTCATATTTTAAATTATTTTATAATATTAATTTTTCCATAAAGAATTGTAAACATGAGGTGAAAGCTAAGTAAAAAAAAAAAAAAAAAAAGTGAGTTTTTCTTACTTAAAAATTACAAGGTCAGTAAGTTCACTTAAACCCCCCACCAAATTACATCACTTCTGTCCTTCCATACGATAACTTTCCCTCACATTAATATGTCAATGAAACAATCATACATCACTTGTCAATCCTCACTGTTGTTAAGCCATGATTTCTCTTATTTTAAACTACATTTTTTCTGCACAGAAAGTAATGTTTGTTTCAAAATATATTAAATAAACTTTAAATTTTCTAATTTTCTTCAAATAAATTTTGAAAAAAGGTATAATTGACTTTTTCAGTATTTTTAAATGGGGAATTTCACTTTTGTTTACAAAGTTGTAAAAAATAGCAGACATGATAGATTTTATGGCAATTTTATGACTCAAAAAAGATTTTTAATTAAAATTTCAGACATGCTACGAAGAATTAAAAAATAATCAAAAAATACTTTAGTCTTTCCTCTTAATAATAACAAACATTTAGACAAAAAAATTTGTTCATCAAGTTTAAGGCTCTTTTTATTCATGCTCTTCTCTTTTTTAGTGGTCTCATGAAGATACCTACATTATTTGAATGAATATTTTGTATTATTGGAATGTGCTTATACTAGAGATGATTCACTTTCAGTTTAACACCACCTATTTTGGATGAAAACCACTTTTAGTGATGGTTCATTTCAATTTCTTATATTTCTTGTAAAGTTTTTATTGCTGATCACAATGTTTCAAAATTGCTTTATGTAACAAAGCATAGGAATTGTGAAGTAGTTGCTTTGATATGTGACTTCTACATAAGTGACGAAAAGAAACAAACTAAGCTGGTGCAAATGATTTTCACTTCTTCAGTTGAATATTTTGAGTATGTTGGCTATCTTCCACATTGTATAACATTGATTTTTTTTCTTTTTTTTTTCTTTTTTTCAAGTCATATCTTTATTTGTTTACTATCAACTTCAATTGATTTTCTTCACCATGGAGCATTATTCAGTGAGAAATTTCTACTTTTACTGCATTCTATCATTTACAGTAATTTCTCCATGAATTGCTCAACTTTTATCTTGTGTTTCATTCAGAATTTTATCTCAATAAAGAATAACATAATTCCTGAAAGTGTTAGAATCAATAAATAAAAAATGCACCAATTTTGACAAATATTTGAAAGAATGCACTCTGACATGACAACATTTGCAATATAAATCTTTTTAAATGAGGGTTTTGATAACCACTTCTAATGACAAAATCACAAACATTTGGGGTAACTCCATCAATTTGAATCTTTCATTTTAAGTGTTTTCTTATTACCCACTGATTTGCTTAATTTGAGTAATTTTTTGCACTAACAAATTAAATATTTCTAACAGTACAGTAGAAGTAGGAAGTCAACCACTTTTCATAATTACATATTTGTATTTTTAATTTGTAAAATTTGTTTCGATAACTTTTGATATTCTATCTGATGTACATTAAAAATGAGAAACTTTCTCAAAGGCCCAGAATAATTCAGATTTCTGACTGTATGATCACTTATGTATAATGTAAATGCAGTGTTAATGGTTTAACTACAGAAATGCATTATAAATAATTTTGTAATTTTAAATGATTTGACTATAGAGATGCATTGAAAATAAGAGATTCTCAGTGATTAGATATTTCAGTAAACATTACTGAATAGGACTATAATATATAGAAAATAGCCACACACAAACACATACATGAGGTCTGTTTAAATAGTTTTTACTTTATCTGCTTCTAAAAATCTAAAGTATCAAATATCATAAATTGAGGCTCCAAGAACTTTGCTGTACCTCCTCAGGTACATCACTTTGATCAATCAGATTGTTATGCACTGATTCAGCTTGCCTGGCCACAGCATTTTTACTCTTTTAGCTATTGTGAGAAAATAGCAATGGGAGGTTCAGATCCCAAAAATCAGAAATACATTGTCATAATTACAAAGGTTGTGAATCTGTCTCGCAAGTTCAGTATCAAAAAATATCATGAACATAAATTAAGGCTTAAAATCCGTAATCCACAACCACTTTCTACACCTACGTAGAGCACAGAAATTCTCCTCTGTTGGCCAATGTAGCATTATTTTATATGATTGATAGATACTTGTAGGTAATTATATTTTGAGCCATACTAAATTTGGCCAGATCTTGATTCTGATCTTTTTCAATGGAGAACACAAATTCTTTTTCAAGCTAAGACATTTTTTCTCCTACAGTGTTTGCCAAACAAGGCTAGAGAACCCAGTTTACCCTACTACTATTTAACCCATAACTGGAAAGAGAAGAGATCCATTCAAGAATTTTTGTTCAGAAGTGAATTCGATGATGTCTGCATGTTGATCCCACTTTGAACATTGATAACTAATATGCTACAGGCACATTCTTATGTGTATATGTACATATGTCTTTATATATGTATATGTATATAAAGTGTGTGTGTGTGTGTTCTCTACTCCTACAGTTATACAAACTGTAGGAGTTGAGAAGACACTATTTTTGGAGAGTTATTGTTTAACAATCACTGAACTGAAAGCAAATGACAGGTGTGATATGCTATATATTAAGATAACCAAGTGGTTCCCAATTTTTTTTTTTTTTTTTTTTTTGCCATGCCCCACCTAAGCATCTCTAAAATCCTGATGGTCTCACCCCTGTAACATATTCTTTTTATTCAAAAAGTGAACTTCTATTCACTTTGGGGAAGCCTAAAAGGCCATTTACTTAATTTTCCTTAAGAACTTGAAACTGCATATATGCAGTAGTATTATCATTTAATTTTACAATATTTATAAAAATATTGTGATATATATATATATATATATATAATATCAATTGATAATAGCGATAATTCCAAGGAGGATATTAATCCAAAGAGAGCTCAATGTAAGTAACAGTGCAATATAATAATAATTTATTATATATATATATATATATATATATATATATATATATATAATACACTCATTGGGAAATATGGGAATAACTAAAAATCTTTAGAAGCAAAGATTTTGAAATAATGATCTCTGAAAATGTGATAAGATTTTCAATGCTTAGATGGAACATAATGATTAATGTAGACAAATTTGAGTTGGAAATTTATTAAAAAAAATGTATTTGCTTGTATAGAGATAGTTGAAAAGATGCAGTTTGGTGTTTGGAAGTGAAATTAAACAGTTGCATTCGGTAATCAGAGCATATGATTAAACAAAAAATCTGAAATGGTTCTAAGAATGAACATAAATTTGTTTTTCCAACTACCTCTTGATAGATGAATGGTAACTGTATGCGCGTGTGTGTGTGTGTGTATAGAGGAACCATGTCTTGCTTTTTAATTCATTTGCTTGACAATCACATCTCAGCATGAAAGTTTTACTTGTAAGTTGAATTTATTTGTGCTTTTCATCTCTTACTACCATTGGTCTGTCAACTTCTTGACATTGAGCACTCTTTCCATAAAAGAATTCTTTTCAATAATATTTATTGGATATATACAAAGATATATATTTTTTAAACACTCCTTGTAAGATTCTTCTAATGCAGAATTCTCTTCTTTTGAGGTTGACTTTATTGTTCTTTGTCTGCTTCTAACAAATTCTTTCTTTGAACATACCTTCTACCACCATCTGTAATTTTGGTTTTTATTTTATGAACTTGAACTAGGCATCAACATGTTTTTTTCCTGACTATACAAATGTAAACAGATCTTGTTATAAATATTCATGACAGGGACGTGGAAAGCAACTTTTACTGACACTCATGCAGCATCCCCAAATTGCAGTTTCCAAATGTGCAATTGATTTCTCTTTTTGCTGCCATTTTCCATATTTTACTTGCATGTGTTGAACTGTGGTTGATTGATATTAACACAAGCCCTTTTCTTTTCTGTGCTATTAAGAATTTAACAGAGAAAGATCCATTCTTACTAAATCCATTTATTCTACCTTAATGTATCTCTCATTTACAATTTATTCAGGTAAACGCCAATAAATATAATTATTCTGCATATATTAAATCAATGTAAAACAATTTTAGTGTTTTGAGGTAAAAGTCTTTTACTATTCGGTTATCAAAGTTTTTTCCCCAGGTTTTCTGAGATTAGAATGAGAGTAGCGATAACACATATTTAGCATAAAAATTTAAGATGTGGAATTAATAAATTCTAAAGACTTCAAATACTTTGTTGTATGGATCAGTTCAGGACATTGGCAATCATGGCTCTCCACAATTTCCTGTCCTTTGTAACTCTTAATAAATTCCATCTTTCTGCTATCCTTCCTAATCTCTGTTCTGCCATCCATTTACACAATGTTATGCACAGTTTTCCTCTGTCCCACTTGCCTTCAATATGTCTTACGTGTATTAAATTTTCCAAGCCCTGTTTCCTCATTATGTCAGAAATTTCATACATCTCTTCCTGATGTTAAGTAGAAGTGTCTTCTGTTTCCATTTCTCCAAAACTTCCTCATTTCTCACATATTCAGTTCTTCGTATTTCCAGCATCCTTCTATAGAACCACATTTCATCTGAAAGAAATTGTCCCATATTCACTGCCATCTAGGAGGACTGATATTACATAGTAGTTAAGTACTTTTCTTTGTTTCTAACAAAATTTTCCTGTTTCTTAATGCTTTGCTTAGCTTTTGGAAGGCATCTTTCACTATCCCAATGCACCTTCAGATTCCAGTGTCACCCTTTCCATCCGCTGTTAAAACACTTCCCAGATATTTAAGTTGTACTTGTTTGATTTTCATATCTTCAATTTATAATTGGTATGTTGGGTTGTTTCTTTTTAGGACAATCATACATTCTATCTTATTGCAATTGTTTAGTTGTATCTTCTTATTTCCCTTCCCTACCTTCTATAGGAGTTCTTGCTGTTTCCTTTCTGTGTCTGCTATCAACACGGTCATCTGCATATCTTGTACTTTTGTCTAACTCTACATAACTAAAATATTAATCTGAAAGCAAGTCATTCTTAAATAGCCTTATCAGATTTTGAATTTAAAATGAATGTCATGAATGACATCCAATTCAATCAGGAATGTCTAAATTCGTATCTGTACACAACTATTTTCTCAGATTTCTTGTGAAGAGAAGTATTGGTATTTTTAGACAATTTTTGACTGGATTTAGTCTTACCAAATCATGATTATCCACACTTCTAGATGCAAGTGTTCTACAGGACTGTACCCTTAAACCTACTTTGTTCCTAATTTCTATCAACAAGCCTCCTGGCACCATCAGTTCTTGGTTCTTTATTGCTTTTGCAATCCGTCAACTATCCAGATTTGTATCCTTCAGATTATCCATAATTTCATTCCATTCAACATTCTTTACTTGGTCAAATGTTTCAACATGCCCAAGGGAACAAAAATTCATTAAAGAATGACTTTGAATTAACTGAAGACTAGAATAAAGGTTTTATAATGGAATACATAACCGAGCTGAAAGTTATATAAATAGTGAGAAATTAACCATTTTCATAGAGAAAACATTCAGTTCAGTGAACAAACAGCATTACTGCTAGTTGAAATTTATAAATTTTTTAAAAGAGTTTTTCAAACTTGAAAGACATTTTTAAGATGTCTTTAATATGCAAAAGTTGATACTAGTAGCTTCTTACATACATCTAATCTGTTTGATGCCACAATAATATTATATCTACCAAGGCATTTTGCGACCTACCGTATATAATGATGCACCCGTTATTGCTGGAAAATGCTCAGGAAAAACGATGACCTATTTACTGTATTTTTTAAATGACATTAAATCTGTTTACAAACATTAAAATCTCTATTTGATGTTTATTTTTGTATAAAAAACGTGTTAATGATTTTTAATACATAACTAATTCACTGCCTTTAACCCTAAAATATTTCATACTTTCAACAATTGGTAGATATCATACCATAGTAGAAAATGAACAGTAGATATAATACTGTGTCCTATATAGAAGTACATGGTGAGCTGAATCTTTGGCTAAGGTTGCTTGTATTCTCTTGTGAAAGGCACAAATCTACCTTCTCTTGTCTTCCTATCCCAATGGTGATTGGCATAGATCAGGGAATCTTCTTCCATACTGGTATGATGTTCCCTATCAAATGATATTTGTAGAGGGTATGAGAACTGCCCAATAACAGTTCATACCTTCTGAGGTGCTCTCTTTTATATATAAAAAGTATAGCATGACGTCCTAGTGATCATTCAATTGAATTATATTTTAATTATTCTTCATATAAGGTACAGCGAATTGTGTAGGGTTACAGGAAGTAAACCCTGGCAAGATGAAACCTTTTAATCCGTGAAAGTGTGATCACAACCACACACAAAGATTCTCCCAGAACAAACCTGTATAGCAAATCAAACACAGGGGTTGTACCATCACTACTAACTTTTTGTCCAGTTACTGCTTCTGTGACAATCTTGTCAACTGGCTTATCAAAAATGCTGGATCTATGCTAGCTTGAACATATGTATGCAAATCCTCTAAGCAGTGAATCTGGCTTATTCTCTCAAATATGCCATAGAAAAGGTTAACCTCACTTTCAAAATGGTGACATATACTTCCTTCATTGCAAATGATATCAACAAACACAATCGGGCCTTTACAAGGCAAATTGGTATTTTCTGGTGTGAGTGCTGTAGTGGCTGTTGGAATTGACAGGTTGGGTCCAAAGTCTCACTGCGTGGGTCCAAAGTCTCACTGCATGGGTTCAAAGTCTCACTGTTGAATGAGAAGATTTAAAGGTGTGCTGAAGATGAAATAAAAGCTCATGAAGATGAAAACCTGAAGCATACTTTAGATTTTTCTTGTATATTTTGTAAAATTACAAAATATATCTTGCTATTTAATAGCATTTTTTGTGACAAGAATTGATTCAAGTTAAATACAAAAAATTTATTTTTGCAATTGTCAATAGCATAAAAAATTCATTTGTTCGTGTAATCGCAGAAACTGACAGACAATACACACAGTCTGAAGATTTCTTGTTCCAATTCACCCCTTCTAATACCCGAGAATTCCCTTGATGTTTATAAGACTTTGTATCAAGGGAATGTCAAATCTCACAGAAGGTGGCGCTACCAGTGGAATACTAGAAATCGGTCTTTGTGAAATGTCAGGATTTGTGAGCTTAAAATAGTCCAACATAATGGCAATGAGGCTGAAGGAATAAAAAAAAAATTGGCAAACAGAGATTGGCAATTTCTTGGCAGAATGTTAGGAAGAAAAAGAATAGAATAATAAAAAGAAAAACACACAAAAAATTCCAAGACAAATATGGATTTAGTGAAAAAGATTATTTTATTTTTCGTCTTGATATTGTAAGAATTTTAGAAATTACAGGAAAGAAATACAAGAAATATAAAGGATATGTCTAAAAGACAAGAAACAAGTCTGAAAATCTGTCAACATATAGCAGAGAAAATAACGAACATAATAAAGATTATTTATGTTAAATATTTAACAGGATTATTCACATAGTTTTCAGTAAAGATATACTTGACAATCTGAGTCAGGTAGTGACACAAGGTCAGTTTTTAACATGGGGACCAGAGTGTTTCCACTCAGAACGCTGGTCAGAGCTCATCTAAGCTAGTCATAGCTGGCCAGAGCTTGTCCAAGCCAGTCATAGCCGTGATATCCCTGTGACAGATACATATCCCTATAGTTTTTACTGACAGCTAATCTTTAAACTTTTACTGAAATGTCCAGTTTTTTTTCATTGTAAATTGAATGAAATCTTGTATCATTAATAGTTGGTTTCAGAGAGGAATCTTGCAATTAGTGTCCTAACATTGTTTTTCATAAGTTACTGAAAAATGCTCTTTTCAGAAGTTAATGATTTTAATTCATCAGAATTTGTGCAAATTAAATGGTACCATTATTTCAGGAAATCTGCCCAGATTTAAAGAATTAGCATTTAGTTTGTAGCTTTAAAATAATCTATATATAGACTGAAAATTTTTTTTTTGTTTTTTTTTTTAATATTTAACCTTCGTGCCTGCAAAAAAAACGAGGTTTCAAAAAGATGGTTATTCCTTTGACACCGCTATTAATTTTATCTTATTTTTTTGTTTTACTTGCTTGGCAATATTTATTTAAAAAATAATAATAAAAATAATTGCAATGCCATATTTACCATTTTATAAAGAAACAAATTTTAAAAATCTTTTATTCAAAAATTTATAAAAAAAAAAAAAAATTGGAAAAATAAGGAAAACCTATAAGCAAACGTAAATGCAATATTTACGGTGAAAGATAGTCCTTCCATAATCCTTCAAGGAAAATTTTGTCCATCTAATGAGATACACACTCAAAATATTGAGTGTGATCTTGCCTAAAATTAAAGGCAAGTTTGGTTCAGAGGGAGATACTCTCAACCTATTCTAGTGAATTTATGTGGCAAGAGCAAATAAAAGAAAAACCCAGAAAATGCATTTTTTCAAAATTTATAATTAGTTATTCATCATTATGTGTTTATTTAAATTTTTTTTCTTCAAACATTTTTGCAAATTGAAAAAAAAATTTCATTTTTATTTCTTTGCAAAATGGTAAGTAATAAATATTTCAATATAGTTGGTTCACATTTTTATTATCTTGTAAATAAGCAAAATTTAATAAATAAATAGATTTTAATATCTTTTTAGTGTCGATTCCCAGGAATAAAGAAATGTATAAATCCACTTTGATATGTTTGGGTTTTACTAAAATTCTAATCATTGCTTTTTGAAACGAACATTGCAGGGTGGCATTTTAAAAAAAAAAGTGTCATAGCAATATCAAGGGAAACAACCCTCCTTTTTGATGCATTGTTTTTTGCTGGCACAAAAGTTAAACATTATCATTTTTTTATTTTTTTTTATTTTAATATATAATGCATAAAATTTTATTTTTTGGTCTGTAATATATGTAACTCTTTTGCTACATTAGTTATTTGCCTTGCATTAGTAATTTATATATTTAAAGACGCAGGAAAAATCTAATGATTGTAAGGAGTTAACAAAATATTCCATAATTTATGGTGGCATGGGAAAACTAGTTTCAAAATAAGATAACCAGAACCTAGCAGATGATCTCTCCTCTGACCTAGCCTTGGTGGTTCAATGGGGGAAAGACTGGCTTGTAAAATTCAATATATCCACGACCAAACTAGTAACATTTCACTAACACCGAGCAGACCCTGAACTTTTGACTAACATGATGGATGGGGGTTCTCTCAAGGAGGTGTTTAGCCTTGAATGTCTTGGGACTCGTGCTCAACTCCCAGAACTTAAAGTAGAATTCATATGCACAATCTATTGCCAAAGATGCTGGAAAAATCCCTTGTTTATTCTAATGTTCCAGTAAGTACTGACTCTCCGCTATTAGAAGAATATTATCTACAAGATGGTACTGAAAAATTTCTCATCTTGTTCTTAATGTTTCATAGTTAAACCATAGATATGGGGGGGGGGGGGGGGTAAATATATTCCTGCTTCTCCAAGGGCAAAATGAATACAAGTAAACTTGGCTGGTACTTGAACTCAGCTTGCAGATTCCATTTTCTGTACCTATAACCCTTATGTTATCTACATATCCTGGTGGATGCCAAATGAATAAAAGAATCCTATCTTTTTATATATTAGGTTGAGTTATAAGTAATTTCCTTTTCTAAGAAAAAAAAAATTGTAATGACAAATATATCATTGTAAGTAACCATTCTTTAAATATATCATGGCAGTTAATGACAAATAGTTTGCATATGACAATGTTCAATGAAAACTGACCTTTATGGAAGAGACAATGATATGCATGTGGTGGTATCATTGGAATATTATTCTTTTAGCATTCTTAAAATGAAATGAAACACTAAAATGCACATTTATATATCTAGTAGCTACAGAAGTTTGGTCAAAAAGTGCCCTGCACCTATCAATAGAAAAAATATTCTCTATGTCAACACCAGGCTACATACAATAATAACCTATGAAAAAATTTTTAGAACTTTGTTGGATACTTGACCAGGTTATTATCTTTTTTCAGTTGTTGCTTTGATAGAGAATTCTTTCTCTAATGAAAGCCAGAGTTAAGAGTTTATTGAAAACTTTTCATGTCAAAACCTGAGGAATTTTATTCAAAAGGTATTGATTATCAGCCTAATAAGTCACAACAAATAATTGTAAGTATATAATTGAATAAAATATAATTGTATTTTATTTTTTTATTAATCAAGTTAATAAATAAAAATAGAAATTGACTCAACCTAAAAGCAGACTTAATCACGGGTAAAGAATGGATCAGTGAAAATGGTAACAAGTCAAGCCTAACATATTTTCTCTTGTTACAATGTGCTTTTCAAGATAGGAATGTTTGAGTTAATATTTGAACCCTTAAATTATCTTCATTCATGTACTTTTAGTATTTTCCCTCAAAGACTTGTCAAATTGTTGTTCTGTTAGAATAACACTGAACTGTTCAATAATTGGGAAAACTACACTGAATATTACCAGTATGAATACAAAATAAAGTTCTCAATATTCAGCTATGATACGATCTCCACAGTTAATGGTTCTTACCAAAGAAAAATAAGAAATATATGAAAGAGATGGAGAACATTGAGTAGGTTTTAAGAAAAGAAAAAAAAAATGCTCATTTTGCCCAGAGCTATAATTTCTGTAGAAAATTCGATGGAAAAGGCTTTTGCGATTGGATAACAGATTTTTCAGTTAATGCAGGACAGTTTGCCCGAGGGGAAAAATATCAGAATGCAAAGAACACAAGAAACAGCCAAAATCTACTTATTAATGATGCCGATCACATCAAAATGTATTTTACTGCGATAGAAGACAAGAGACCAAACGTCATTATACATAAAGGGAGATAACTACTGATATACAAATATCTAACAGCATCTGATGATCAATAATCTGTCTGGGCTAAGAGCTTTTAGATGCATAATGTGCTAAATAGCTTATCTTAAGAAAATCAGTTTATGCTGCTACTGCAGCAACAAACTTTAATAATCAAATAAAAAAAATAATGCCCACTGATTTATTAAGACTAATATCCTTGCTGAATTCCAAGTTAAAGTATTTTCTTCATTAATTTTCTCGATACCTTTGTTGATTTTTATCATCATTCCTTGTCAAATACTCTGGAGGGGGGAGTGATGATAATATTATGGTAGTTTTTTTTTTCTCCTGTCAAGCCATAGTCTCTTTAATCTTGGAAAGACAACCAATCTAGCAGAAGGACAACTCTGAATTTAAAATCATAGAGAAGGCAATGAGAAACCTCTCCACTATCTTTCCTGTGATAGATCTGTGGATACTATTGTAAAATCTGCTAATGAAACTCTACAATGGCTATAATTATTGGTGATGGGCAACTCTATCCACTCTGGGTGAATGCTGAGACCTGAGGTCAAATTGGTCATGGCATCAGCCATGTAATATGGGATGTGAATTTCATCAGCAATTTTCTTCATTGCTACTTCATGCTACTTTAATAATAATAATAATAATAAAAAAAAAAATCAGCATATTTTGACTTGAAAAGATATAATAAAAATTAAGTAAAGACCAGTAAAAAAAAAAAAAATGGTATTGCAACAGAATGGTGTTCAGTGTAAATGGTAAGCAATATCTGAAAAGTAGAGCAGGTTTTTCACTTTTTTTTTTTTTTTTTTTTTTTTAGAAAATCAACATTGCACTCAGGGTGAAAGCTGGGGTTTGGTGTGATAAGTAGACACCAAAACTTAACAATTTTTGATCATTTAGTTTGAAAGATTGTCTAAAAAAACAAAAACAAAAAAAAAAATTACAGCAGGTTTTTGCTTGTAAACTGACTTCAGAATTTTAGTATTTTAAGAATAAATTGAAATAAAGTTGATATATTTTTGTATTAGGTACACTGCAAGCAAAATATTGACTTTTATTTTATTGTATTCAATAAGTGTATATATATATATATATATATATATATATATATATATATATATATATATATATATATATATATATATAATAAATAAATAAAACTACTATGTAAAAGATTACAATAAAGACTACTCAATCAATAAAATTTGTTAGATCATAATTAATAAACAAAATATAGATAAAAGTGTATGTAACCTCATAATACTGCCAGTCACAAATTATAAAACAAGATGTTTTAAATTTGCATTGTTTATTTAAAATCACACTAAAATTATTGAACAGTAAAACATATTACATCATAATATAGTTAAATTGATCAGCATAATTTCCTTTTGAATTAAATGAAGATCTTATTTGATGGTACAATGATTTTGTAATAATGTGCTTTTGCCATGACTCTTGTCCATATACAGTTTGTAAAGCTTCAGTAAATTATAAATTTTATATGGTTTCCACTGAACACTGGAATAAAAATCCAACACTATGATTTTGAACCTAAGCTTAATCTTTAAACTTGTCTCCTCAAAAAATGATAACAATTTGGAAATTATATTTTGTGTTTTCATTTATTCTGCCAAACCCCAACTTTCAAATTGAGTGCAATACCACAGTTCCAAGATCGACCAGCCCTACTGAGCAGTATTAAAAAATAACTAGAACTGAGGTCCCTAGACAGAGTAGAGTAAGAGCAATCAGACCCCACCCACAACCTCGGATTAAATAAAAAGGTTCATTTTGAAATTCAGTGGTTGATATTTGATGAATGTCAGTGTATACAACAGATGAAGTATTGTGTAAATAGCAGCAAAGATGACAATAGTCAAAGTATAACTGTAAATAGTTGGTGTCATCCCTTGTAACAGTATTCAGTATAAATTTTAAATCTTAACGGAATTAATTTGATTGTTAAAAGCTATGGGTTTTATTTGGACTGATAGTGGGATGATTTCTCATTGCTTTCTCCATGGTGATTTATTGAAACACCACATCTTGTTAGCTGGCTACTGACTTGTCAAGACTTCATCCACCCTATGGTGGGTTTTATTTTTCATCCTACAGAGTTGTTAACAATCTACCCCATTTTAAAGAAATTGAAGTTGTGGTGCCATTTTAGTTGCTAACCATCCAACAATAGCATAGGTACACACACATTTATTCATTTATTTATATATATATATATATATATATATATATATATATATATAAGAAGAAATATAGTCTTAGTGTGCTATATTTATGGGATAAAGTGCTCAATATCAGAGATAGAGCGTGTGTAAATATAAAAGTGAACATAGAAGTCAACACTTAGAGGCGACAGTCTGTTTCATGCTAGAGTTGCCTGACGATTGCATCTAGCATGAAACAGACTGTCGCCTCTAAGTGTTGACTTCTATGTTCACTTTTATATATATATATATATATATATATACACACATAATTTTTTTTTTTAAATTCCAATAACTTCTTAGCTTTACTTTCTAGAATTAATAGTGAAAAAGGATTTTACTATTTCATTTTTTTTTATCTTAACAAAAAAGGTTCATAGCTGATAATCAGAAACTTGAAATTAAAAATAGAATTTTTTTTTCCTAACTCCTTGTGCCTATCTGTGATGGTGGGGGGGAGGCATATCTATGAATGCAAATTAATCCTACCACAATTCGTTATTGGTGGCCAGAATTTTAACAGTATAAGATATGGAGAAAATGCAGTGTTGATAGCAGCTGCAGAAAGAAAACTATAAGAATTCCTACAGAAGGTGGTGAAAGAAAGCAAGAAGAAAGGACTATGCATCAATTGTAAGAAGAGAGAATGCATGATTAGCAATAAGATCAGCCCAGTATGCAAATTGCAAATTGGCAACATCGCAATCAAACAAGTACAACAATTTAGATATAATAGGAAAAGATGCCTTCAAAAAGCAAAGTATTAAGAAACAGGAAAATTTCATTGGAAACAAAGAAAAGAGTGCTGTTATGTACTATCAGTCCTCCTATATGTCAGTGAATACAGGACAATCCTCAAAGGTGGAAAAGACTCAAGGCAACAAAACAAGGATTCTAAGAATACCATTGACGAAATTTGTGAGCAACAATTTTTAGAGAAAATAGAAACAAAAAAGACACTTATGCTTAACATTAGAAAGATATAATAGAAATTTCTAGGATGCATAATGAAGAGGGCTTGGAAAACTTGATACTCACATGGCATATTGAAGGCAAGAGGGACAGAAGAAAACAATGCATAACCTACATAGCTAGCTTGAGTAAATGTATGGTGGAACAAGGTTTAGGAAAGATAACAAGACAATTTATTAAGAGCTACAAAGGGTAGGAAATTGTGAAGAGCCAGGGTCACTAACATCCTGAAAGGACATGGCACATTGAAGAAAGGAATGAATACAGGGTTTGTTTTTTTTTATAACTATTTATATACTGGCTCAAAAGAAAAAAGTGCAGTATGTATTGTACAAGATTTGTACAGTTTTCTTTTTATACTGCTTTTATTCAATGTTATCTAGTGCTTGAGTGATTAGAACATTTACTTCCTGACCATGAGACTTTGATTTGAATCTGATCATGATCAATTTATCAGGACTTCTTGATGTTAATGGCCTAGGGAGACAATCCCAGCGTCCCGCACCTTTTTAAAGAGTTCCTGAAAACAAAACCATGGGTTGAACCAAGTCATATAAATGAAATTGGGTAGATGGAAAAATTTGGGAGGCATTGATGGTTATGCTAGCACAAAGTGGCAAGTCATTGTGACTGAGGGATTTCAGAATACTGGCTTTGTTCGGACTCTTGATCACACTAGATAATGTGCTCTCTTCCAGAAACTGTAACAAAGGTTTGCTCAGCATAGTTGCAGTATAAGCTACAAGTGGGTGTTGAATAAACACAAACATGCCTGAGCAGGCGTCTGCAACAGGGATTGGCTGGCTGCCCTAGTACACTCGGATACAGGTGCAATCCCACAAGCATATCTGTAGAAGTGCAGAGTTGGGCAAATGGTTAAGAGCAGGGAATCGGCCAGCTGTTCAATTTCTGGCAGTAATTTGTGTGCACATTAATATGCTGAAGAAAGATGTGATTTCCCAATTGGTCAGAGATTATTCCTTGTTGCTGATACCATGTAATCTAATATAACCTGTCACATGTTATGTGGAGCAGAGATAGGTACCACCAACCAACCTCACAAGT
>OZ038488.1:116174252-116246752 GCA_964036315.1 Acanthosepion esculentum | reverse complement strand
TATAAATGCAGAGGATAAATATGAAGAAAGCATATTATTGTTTGTTCAAGTGGAAAAAAGGTGAGTCACTGAATATGAATTTGGTATAAAAAAAAAAGAAATGTATGACCAATGGAAACAAAATTCTAATGTTTAAATTAGGATGAAACAAATTCCTAAAATGTTCTGTTGAATACAAAATATTCACCATTTAGTTCTCAATATAATAATGGCATAACATTTAACCCAATTCCAAGAACCAGTTTCTTATTAAATACATTCAACCCTTCTAGAGTGAAGCATGTTATTTGTTTACCATTTTCCAAGCTTCTACCTACAATCCAATCCACTTAAACACATGTTCTATTTACCTCCAGTTTTGACAATTATATTCTCTTGAAACACCAAAATTAGAAAGCAATTTTCTCAAATTTCTGTCTGTTTCTTGTTGCATATGTATGTCATGTGCCAACTTGAAGATGATTGCTGACATTCTCAATGGAACAAGCTTACTCAGCTGGTCTCAGCCTGATTGCCTAACCCTCTTGCAATTTTGATCCAACTGACTCTTAATCTATACATGTATTGCTACCATCTTTTTCTAACTCTCTCCAATACAAAGCCCTACTTGCCAATACGTGCCTCTGGACACAGTTCCATACAATCATACAAATCTATTCTATATGATTTCCCGAGCCAATGAAAACTTGGTAAGTTGTTTTATATAGATAATGAATAAGGAATTTCCAGAGAAAATTCCTGCTTGTGATATGAATGTATCAGAAAATTATTTCTGATCATAGTGAATCTATCATGCAACTAGTTTGGAAAAGAAATTGAAATGGCTCAGATATATACATTAACAACACTTGTTTTCTTTTATGCTATTTATGAGATCAATTTTCTTTCAGTTCTGGGATTAGTTGTTATTTACATGGGGACTATTATCCTCATCTATAAAGAAAGAAATGACAGCAAAGCTTCAGCTGCTGTAAAAAGCAGTGTGATTAACTTATCAGCATGCAGTTTAGGTTTAAGGCCCCAAATTGTCCATTCAGAATTGTGCTGGCACAATATCAGTGGATTAAAGTCTTGGTTTGTGAATTTGGTGACATAGTAATTGTGAGTTCAATCCCTAGGCGGGGCAGTGTGTACTTGAACCTATTAACTTAGCAGTGCTAAATAAGAACTAGATGAGGACATTGGAAGAAGAAAGATTTAACCCTGTAGATTAAATAAAATTCCTTGCTGATTTCCTGGATCAGCAATCACCTGTTTAAGGCTGGAAGGCACAATAGCTGAAATGTAGTAACAGCAACATTGATAGGGACAAGGGTCCACATATAAATAATCTACAGTGTAACCCGGATATAAGAGAAACCCGAATATAAGAGAGATTTTCTCTGGTCCCAAATTAGTGCCTGTGTTAATGTATATATAATAGACCAAACCCGGATATAAGAGAAACTCGGATATAAGATGCTTCTTCTCCGGTCCCAACAACTCTCTTATATCCGGGTTACACTGTATTTCCATTTTATTACATTTGAATATGTTAGATACTGGAGATGAAAAGATTATGAAGAACTCAATTTGATTTATATATCATAAACTTAACTTCATATGTGACTTCATAAGATCCTGAAGGGGATAAGACTGTCATAACCAGAAAGGAGTTTGATTAGAGAAGATTGTGAGTAAATAACTCTATTACATATTGAGAGATTTATCTTGGAATTTATATATTTTTGCGTTGATTTTTTTTCTGCTGTCTTTCCTGTCACAATGCATTTTAAGTTCTCATTCTTTTTGATACCAGGATTTTAGAGTGAATCATCTTGCAAGTAGTCTGAATACAATGGGATCTTAATTTTAAAATGTTTTATATAAGAGAATTCTCATAGATGATTTTTTTGTCAATAAAAAAAAAAGTAAATAAATGAAATTTGTTTTTGTGTTTCATTTCTCATTTCTTTCATTGTTCTTTCCTCCATCTTTGTCATGATTTGGCAGATTGTGCTTCTATTGATTGTCACTGTTTCATTTCTGTCCAACTTTAAATTCTCTGCTTTCCTTTCAAGTGATTTCTAAAATGCATTTGATCCACTAGGATTTGATATTCACAAATGCATCTACTTATCCAGCATTATGTTACATGTAAATATGTAAATGCAAGGAAATGCTGAAAAGTTTTAAGTTTCCCCCTACTTCCCAAACTCTGAACAAATAACTAAGTATCAGATTTTTAGGGATTTTTTGTTGAATTTCTTTTTATTTCATTTTTCTATAGTTTACCTCTTTTCTTGTTTCTAGAGAGAATTTGTGCATAAAGTGTCCAATATCTTTTCAGTGCTTTCATTAGCTATTATCAAAGAAATTTTTGTGTATTCACAAGATTGTGTTTTTAGGTAAGAATTTCTTTGTTGGTTTTTGAGTGTCACATTTCCACATGTCAGTGGATATCATGTCAAGTTCTTTTCAAGTATTGCATCTTCACATGTAAATTTATGTCATGTCTTTTTTTTATTTATTTATTTTTTTTATGTGAAATAAATTTAGTATGCTTGTTCTTAAATTGCATAAAGTTTTATTGATTTTGGGTTGTTTCTTATGGTTAAGACTTCTAGCGCAGGGTGCAATGGGTAAATTGTCTCCATTTTATATTTTCAATTTTGCACATTGTTTGTTTTTGATTTGTCAACTGCACAGAGCATAGTAGTGACTTGGGAACTGTCTGTGAGAAAAAGAGCACCATGATGTAATTCACTCCACCAAAAATTTGGGAAACTGACTGCTGTACTGCTTGGCATTTGTGCCAGAAGCTCAATATAAACATTTAAGAGTGTTTGGGTGTCAATCTGAGGACAGTGCAGAGGATTCGGAAAGAGTTGGATGATATATCGAGTCAACATCATGGTGTTTGAGGTCATCACTAGTGATGGCAATGTTATGCCTCCATTCATCTTCCCACAGGGCCTTAGACTCAACACAGAGGCCTATATCAAGTGCCTTTAGGAGGTTGTGCTGCCCTGGGTCATGAAGATGGCTGCTGAAAGACTCTGTCTGGCAACAGTACTCTGCACCATGCCATACAAGCAGGCGAACCCAGTCATGGATGTCAGACAAATTCTGCAACCACATCACCCCTTACATCTGGCCACCTAATCCCCCAGACTGCAACCCCCACCTTCTTGATTATTATGTGTGGGGCACAGCTGAGCGAGAGACCAACAGTCTCCTTGTAACACCAATTATGAACTGAAGGCAAGTATTATAACAGCATTCACCCTCCAGCAAAGTTGCAGGGTATTCCAAAGTAGTCTGGAGGTCATGGTTGAAGCCAATGGTGATTTTATTGAATAAATTTACTCTTTACTATTTCAAGATATTTTTGTGTAATTTTGGTAAATATATGTGTTAAAATGAGATGTTAGTGTTATTTTCATTTTTGCATAATTTAGATGACAGTTTATCCATCACACCCTGTATTTGTAATTTTTAGGTATCATTATGCAACAGAATATATTTATATGCTACAAAATTTCTCAAAGCATAGAAATCAAGAAAGCAATATTTTTTTTTTAAATAATAAAGCTTCACTTGACATCAAGTTTGAAATATTAAAAGTAATTTATTCTTTTCCAAATGTAAACTTATATATATATACCTACATTTGAAGTGCAACTTAGTTTCCTCAGGCACAAATTATTACAGATGATTTTTTTAATCATGGGAGGAATGCTAAATTAAACAAAGATTCAAAGCTCAAAGTTAATATAAACTTAATATATTATTGGGGTGTAAATATAAAGTGTAGCATGTAGTTTGGGGGCTGTTGTAAAAAGGAAAAAAGATGTAAATTTAAAAAAGGAATGTTGGGTAACTCATTAAATACTAATAGATGTTAAAATGGTTAAAGGGGAGTAATCAATATGCAAATGTAACCTAAAATATGTAAAGGGAATGTGATATTTGGATAATATATCTATCCAGAATTAAAACACTTTAAGTGAGTTTTCTTTCTGTGATTGTAAGCTAATGAGAGTTAATTTCATTTAAGTAGATGTTGGTTATTAATCTTTTTGAGGATGAATCTTTTTCCTTTAAAGACAGGTTTCATTGGTCACCGCGGCTGGAAAAAGGTGTAGTTTTGGTGACAAAAATCCAACTTACTACTGGTGTATAGTCATCTGTTTTAATATCCCAGTAAAATTTTGAGAGTGCCATGGCATTTGCTTATTGAGAAGAGTCATTTTATGATGATAATATTGAGTTTTCCAGTGGTTGGCTGTGGAATTGAAACAAAATTTTGTCTCGCCATTATGTTTAATGCTAGCCTTGAAGATGACACCTTTATATATACATTTATAGCTTATTGGACAGCTAATATTTTTCAACAATTACACATTATTATGCTGTGCTATATGTTGCTCAAGGTTTTTGGTGTAGCTGTAGCTAAACTTAATATTGTTCTTATTGCAGATTTTCTGGAATAAAGGGTTGTGGTTGAAATGTAAATTTAGGAAAATCCTACCGATGTTGGTTTTGACATTACTGTTAAAAGGTGAGTTAAACCAAATTATGTTGTATTTTCCATTATTTTTATTACTGGCATTCTTACTAATGTTTGAAATGCATTCTAGTTTAACTTTGTTTACTTTTATTTAGTGCATTTACATATTTAGTTTTATATTTGTCCAAAATAATTTTGTTTGCTAGAGTTAGTTGAGAGCCTGTGTTGTACAGAATTTATCCAACACATTCAAAATTGTCTGAACTATCGTCTCTATAAAACTGTTTGCTTAAATTAGTGGTTAAAAATGGCTTTAAATAAATCAATTCTATGAACTTTAAGACAATCCTTCATCAGCAGGAGTGGGTGAACTTTTATTTATTTATTTCTGTGGAGGGCTTCCCCATTATTGGTTCTGAGTAAAGTGGGCCATATCGCAATAAGAACTCTGATATCCCAGCAACAATATAAATAATAATCATATCTTCACATGATGTTTGTTCATTTATTTGCTTATTAGTTCTATTTTATGAACAGACTGCACAAATATTTGAGAAATTTGCTAATATTAATTAGATTTGTACATCAGAGAAAAAAACTTTTGCAATACTAAGACATCCTTGATAAATCTTATGAGGTGTTTATAGCGAAGATCAGAAATCCCATGTACACACAGGCTCTTAAACTCCTGCATTAGTTTGCACTCTGTTGATGATTGAGCACTGACATCAACAAAGTGTGGACGTAATGATCCAGAATATGATATGTCGATTTTGTATAGAGTGAGTTTCCTGATAATTGGTGTTCAATAATAAATATATATATGGTTTTCATCTTTATTCCTGTTTTGTATAGATTACTATTATGTTCAATGTGTCACAAAAAATACCAAAATCTATTAATGTATATTTAAAAAAATCTTTCTTTATTATACTCCTGTGGGCCACATAACATTATCAGATGAGCTGTATGTGACCCAAAAGCCATCATTTGCCCAGCCCAGCTCTATAGACTGGTGATACTGTGGCAAACACATGTCCGTACAGATGCAAAAGAAGCCTCAGATCACTTGCAGACATATCTGTACAGGCCAGTTGCATCTAGGTTTTCCCTGTTGGCAGAACAGCTTGATATGTCCACATATAGGACTCTCTACAATTTGTCTAGATCCGGGTTTCTGGCAGCTGTCTCCTGTCAATAAAAGTGACTGGAGGGCCAGCAGTGATCGATACTTGTGTCGAAAGTCCTTGCGACTCGATGCTCGAATCAGACTCGTTCGTTTTGTAAATGTGATCAGGAATGAGGAGAGTTCGAATGTGCAGTCGCACGCGTCATTTCCATCGTTTGCCCACCGCCGCCTCTCAGGTTGTCGTATAGTCTCTCTGCAACTTGTCTAGATCTGGGTTTCTGTCAGCTGTCTCCAGTCAATAAAAGTGACTGGAGGGCCAGCAGTGGGTAGCTGGCAAGACTTAGTGTTTCATGAAGTCGGTCCTGTGTACATTTTGTTCTTAAAGTTACTGTACCTTCTGAGGCAGTGTCATTTTGTTATCTCCTATCTCTTTCCTTTCTCTGCCTCATTTGGAAGAATAATCATTTAGGTGTTTCCTCCAACCCTTGCCATATTTTACAACAGATTCAAAATCAATAATGAAGAACTTAACCAAATAGTATCATTTTAACACTTTCAACAACAAAATGGATAGCACATCTAAATAGAAGAGAAAATAATAATAAAGCTGTTAACTTTTGACACTACCAAAAATAAAGTTTGCAAGGAAACTCACATTAATATTAGAAAGGGCTATAACATTTATTGGTCTTGAGAAGTCTAATTGTCAAAAAAACTGATTTACTAAAAAATATTTACTAAATTTCAGTTGGCACAAACTGTTCAGTGAATTAATGCCAAATGTTTCATCCATGGAAATAACTAATTTTTTATACATATAGAGTTTCATAGACAGAGCCTTCAACAATCACTCTGTCCATTCATCAGGAAGTATCAGCAATTGACAGTTTCTTATATATATATATATATATATATATATATATATGCAGAAATATAATCTTAAAGTGTGCTATATTTATGGGGTAAAGTGCTCAATATCAGAGATAGAGCGTGTGTAAATATAAAAGTGGACATGGAAGTCAGCACTTAGAGGCGACAGTCTGTTTCATGCTAGTGCAATCGTCAGGCAACTAGTGCTGTTATTTTTCTCGGCTATTTATATAAGGGTCAGTGGTGCATTATGGGTAGTCTATTTTGGCGGTTACTTTTACCGGAAGTTGCTTATTTGTTTATTTATTTATGTCAAATTATTTTGCTTGTTTTTTGTTTGTTTTTTTATTTTTATTTTTATTTTTTATCTTATATATTTATTTATTTATTCTTTTATTTTGATCGGTGTTTTTGGTTAACGTAGTAAAAATTTGTTTATATAGCTTATTGTTGGTAGTCTATAATGGCCGTCATTTACCGGAAGTTGATTGTTCGCTTATTTATTTGGGTCAAATTGTTTTGCTTGTTTTTATTTGTTTTCATTTTTATTTTTTATCTTATATATTTGTTTATTTGTCATTGATTAAATCTGTTTGTTGAATTTTGAGGTGTGATGTTGTGGTTTTTTTCTGACTATTATTTAGGTGGGAACAGTTTTTAATTTATCTATTTAGGTTAGTTATCTTTATTTGTTTTTTTTTTGTTTTTTTTTTTATTAAACGGCTACTTTATCGTAATCGGTTGTTAGTTTATTTATATATTTGGATGTATTTAGATCGATTTATTATACTTGTTGTTATTTATTTGTTACACTATATATTTTTTGCTTTTGGTTTTTAAGTAACGTAGTATATTATCTTTTATTTTTTTTTTTTTATTATTATTTTTATTTGTATAACAGTTATAACTTTCGTCCGTTCTTTTGTTTTGATTTTGTTTCGCATATTCTAACAGGTGTGGTTTTGTGATTTGTTTGGAGTAATTTATTTTGCTTATTTTATTGTTGTTTGTTTATATATTTATTTATTTTTCTATTTTAAGTTACGTAGTAAAAATTTGTTTTCATGTCTACATTTTGAGATTAGCTCAGATCTTTTATTTAATAATTTATTTTGATCTGGGAAGGTAATGATAGCTATTTTTTCCTCCAAGCAAAGTTTGCAAGTTTTTGATAGGTTGTTGTAGGCTGATGATTTTTTCCTTATTTTCCAAGATATTTTTGGTGTGGTGTGTGTTTTGTTTTTTATTTCCCAGATATACTTAGGAAGCATTGTGCTGTTCGCATATTTACTATTTGTGAAAGACATTTTGTGTACATAATTTCTTTGTTTCCATGGTCCTTCGGTTACTCCTATATATACTTTTTCTTCATTATCTGCTGATTTTGTCATGGCTTGGTAGATTACGTTGTTTTGTAAACAATTACCGTTTAAGGGATATTCGTTTTTTATTCTGCAGTTGCACGTGGGTTTAATTTGTTCGTGTGGTTTGTTAATAATTTTTCTGTTGTGCTTTTTTATTATTTGTGCCATGTTCTCGGTGCAACTGTAGCTGATTTTTACTGTGTTTTTGTTGAATATTTTGTGTAGGGTGCTTGATTCCGGGAAGTGTTTGTGTAAAAGCTTGAAGAATATTTTTCCTATGTTTGTTTTTACGTTTTTGCTGTACGGTGGGTTGAACCATATGATATTTCTTTTTCTGTTGGTCTTTTTTGTGTTTTGTGGTGAGTATGTGAGTGTTGCTGGGAATCCGCTATCTTTTAGGGCTGTTTTGTAGTCTTTCTTGGCTTTGTTAAATATAGGTTCATCGGAAGAATTGTCGGAAAGCCTGCGGTTAATTGATTTAGGTATCTGTTTGATTATAGAAGGCGGGTGGTTGGAGTATATATGTATGTACTGCGGTTTATCATTCGGTTTTCTGTATGGTTTGTGTGTGCCTTTTCTTAGGTTGAAGGTGACATCTAGAAAATCTACTTCGTTTAGGTTAGTTTTTATATCTATCTCGAATCCGTTATTTTGGAAAATTTTAATTATTGCTTTTCTAGTTTTATCTGTCTTTTGTTTGTTGCAGTTTCTTAAGATTATGAGACCATCATCTCTGTAGAGCCCTGTGTCATTTCTATCTATTATTTTGCTTATTTCGTGTAGTAAGTAAATACCTACGATTTCGCATGTCCCTGCACCGTCAAAGCTTCCCATTGTAGTGTCAAATATCCCATCTTTCTTTATCCATGCTTCTTCATGGTGAAATAATAATGATTTACGGGAGTGCTTAATGATGTCGATTTCGTTTGGTTTTATTATTATTTGTTCCTGAGCTAAGTTGATGGCCTTATCTAGTGTACGTTCTGTTATGGATGGGTAAAATTCTTTTATGTCTAATTGTAGGAAGTGGCAATTTTGTTTGTTATTTATGCTGTTGAACCAGTCAATGGTTGTTTTTGTGTTTTTCCACTGGTTTACTCCTAACTTCTTCCTAAGTTCAGAATTAATTCTTTCTAGTATTGTTTTACTTATTTTACCTAGTTCGCTTTTGGCTGGGTTTATGAGTCTGCATGCAGGGTTGGTTTTGAAATTTTCCTTGTGGTCTTTTAGTGTGATAAAGGCTTGCGTCTTGCTCATGCAACTTATTCGGTCATCTAGGTCTAATTTTTGAGCGATTGCTTTAGCTTCTTTATTTATATCGTGTTCTATTGTTTTGGGTGCCTTTTTGTATGTTTTGGTTATGTTGTTCTTTAGTAATTTATTGTGCGTAGGAGGGGTTAGTTTGTATAAATTTCTTGTTTTGTCGGCTGCGATAAATACATTTGCTGAACTGTTTATTTTAGCTATATCTTCTTTTAGCTTTTTTTGGAATGCATCTTGTTTTTTATGGAATTTTATGTTTCTAACTAGGTCATTTAAGTCCTTCTCGAAGTCATCTAATTCTTTTTGTTGCGGGGGACATTTTCTTGTTTTGAACCCGTATTTTTCCTTGAGTGTATTATTATTATTGTGAAGATCTTGGTTTAAAAAATGTGCTTTCCATCTCATTCTTTTTATGAAACTTTCTGTTTTTTCAAATAATTTTAGTTTATATATGAAAGGGGAAGGGGTGGGTATGTTTTTTAGTGAGTAGTCGAGGCTAAATTTTTCTATGTCCATGTTGTGTTATAAATGTAGCGAAAGTGCTCTACTGATAATCAGGAGCTGAATATGCAGAAATATAGTCTTAAAGTGTGCTATATTTATGGGGTAAAGTGCTCAATATCAGAGATAGAGCATGTGTAAATATAAAAGTGGACATGGAAGTCAGCACTTAGAGGTGACAGTCTGTTTCATGCTAGTAAATATATATATATATATATATATATATATATATGAAGAAATATAGTCTTAAAGTGTGCTATATTTATGGGATAAAGTGCTCAATATCAGAGATAGAGCATGTGTAAATATAAAAGTGAATATATATATATATATATATATATTTCATTGGTGCAAGGTGTTTTTTGGTTTTTTTTTTTCTTTTCATAGTTTATATGCACACTCATGCACTTGTATAAGATGTAGGAGAGAGAGAGAGAGTGCTAAAATGTTGAGATCAATCAAGAAGGTATTTTTTAGAAATATCTGGTCATTTGGCCAGATTTGGGGAAAAATATACCATCTTTTAAGTAATCTTATGGGGAGGTATTGTAAGTAGTAAATTTAAAATTGATGGTGGCAAGATAAATGCAAAGAATTATTGTGAGTTTTTGATAAATGTTATATTCATGCAAGACAATGTTCCTTCACATTCTGTATAATAGGCTGTTGCTGACTTTGCCAGAAAAAGATTTCAAAGATATCAAATTAATGGAATCCCCCCCAAAAAAAGAATAATCAATAATTAGAAGATATGAGAATAGAAAACAATGTGTAAATGAAAGAGATTGCTTGGAAACAAAACAGAAAGAAAATGTTGAAATTGAAACAATAAAAGTTAAAATCAATTTGTGAAAGATGAAAGACTGAAGGGTATAAATTGTCAAGGAATCCATATTAGCATATAAATAATAAAGTGATAATTTATTCACCTGGCTCCTCATGCTTTATAAAAGCCAGATCAGGTCAAAAATGGAGTAATGTTGCCATATTTGGACAGGAGCTGCCCAGTCCTCACTTTCCAGTCTTGATAGGGTTCAAAAGCATCTCCAAGCCCTTGTTAGAGAAGAATTATTTTCCACTCTCCAACCTTACTCTCTCTTACAGGCAGGATGTGGTGTGTTTCTCACTGCTCTCATTACTTCCAGTGCTAGGACCCACCATGCCACTTACATAGTAGCAAACCAGCCACATTCCTTACATATTCCATCTCCAAGAAGTAAGTTCCACGTAAACAACATCTTCCTGTGAACCACTACCCTCTAAAACAGACTCCCAAGAAGATATTTCCCCAATTACTACAATCTTAACATGTTATCTTCCTCATCTATCCCTATAAACTATCCTTTAACATAGCTCTCTACTTTGAGTGGCCCTCAGGCCTTATACAAGGTGAACCTTACTGTAAAAAAAATGTCTAGCATATTGTTTTGATCAGATATGTTTATTAGTTGAGTGATTAGAACACTAGCATTCCAACCATGAGGCTAGGGTTTAAATCTCATCAGGGTTGATTTGTCGAGGAGGTGACTTTTTGGTAATATTGGCCTGGTAAGATGATCTCCCAGAATGTGGCAAAATTGAAGATGCCTGAAAATCATACTACGGGATGATGCAAGCCTTGCGAGATATAAATGGGTAGGTGGAACTGTTTAGAAGCCATCAAGAGTTGTGCAAGCATGAAGTCAGGCACTGTTTTAATGTTCGTATAAGCCTGTAGTTTCCGGTTAATAATATTATAAGGAAAACACTCGAACAAAAGATTGTGGAGAAAAAGTTTAATCACATGAAGCTTTTTTTTTTTTTTTTTTTTAAAAAAAACAAAACATATCACTCCAGGCAAGGTGGGAGTGCCACTAGCATGCAAGGAGTTACAGAAAGTGAGAGCAGGAGTAAAGAGGGTGTTCAAGGAAAGGATATAGAGTAGGATGGGGATCAGGATTAAGGCATCAGAAGATGTCAATTGACATTACATTTGAATAGTTGAAGGTTATTGCTATCAGGGAAGCAAGCAAGTAAGAGGGAGGGGGTTCCACTGATGGGAAGTGCATGATAAGAAGCTGTTGGAGTAGAAGACGCAGCTACATTTAACAATTTTGACAGTGAAAGGGTAGGACCGTGATGCCAACCTAGTAGCATGCTTAAATTCATGCAGTTTGAGAACTAGTGAAAGTAGCTCATCAGAGCAGTTGCCATGAAAACACTTGTAGAAGAGACAGAGGGATGCCACAAATGCAATAATAGCCGATGCCATAGTTCGGTGCAGCAATGCATACAACAATGCTACACCTTGCAAGCCCTATTCCTATCAGCAGATGCTCTACTCATCATCAATGGTTGAGTTTATATTCAACAATTAGTGTAGAGAAGGCGAGTCTTTCTACACAACACCCCCACCCCTTTTTATGATACGCATTCTCTTTTGTATATATATTTTCTTCTTTTAGTGTTCTTCCTTTGGATTTCTTTTTCCTTTACTAACATGGTGTTTCAAATATTTATAATTCAAGTTGGCAAGTCAAAAGTATTATACAGCAATTGAGTAGGTAAATCTCCTTGTTGGGTTTTTATTTCTTTGGCATATCTAGGTTTTAATAGGTTTAAAATTTAAATTGCTATCATTTAACCAGCATAGAGAAACTTTTGTGCCTACCATCAGCATGGTACACTCCTGGAGAGCAACACACTACGTCTTATTCGCCTCTTTTTTTCAACTGACATGAAGTGGAGAGAGTACATCAAATCAATAGCTGCATCTACTGCAAGGAAAGTTTTTCTTGCGATGAGTCCATCTTGCACATTTACAAGTCTATCATTCACCTGTATTGACTACTGCTGCCATATCTGGTCTGGTGCTCCAGCTATTCATCTTGAGATTTTTGACAAAATCCAAAGAAGGATCTGCAATGTAACAGATCCTGACTTGGTATCTTGACTTCAGTCACTTTCTCACCGAAGTGACGTGGCTTCCTTCTGTATTTCCTACAAATATTTCCATGGCAACTGCTCTGACAAGCTTTTTTCCCAGGTGCTTCAACTACATGAATTTAAGCATACTACTAGATTAGCATCTAGGTCCTACCCGTTTACTGCTGAAATAGCTAAACGAAACTGCCACTCCATTTACTTGTTTGACTGATAAATAAAATCTTCAAAAATTTAAATTCAACATCAATTGCCATCTTCTTGAATCCTGTTCATGTTTTGTCCTTTCCTCACTCCTCCCAATACTTAGTTTTTTCTCTCACTTTTACTCCCTGTAACCACTTGCATACTAGTGGCATTCCCACCTTGCTTGGGGTGAAATAATATTTTTAAAAAATGCTATTTATGTCACCAATTTTGGTCTTGTATCATATAAACTTCCTGCCAATGCAATTTACTATTTCACCATCTTCCCAATTTTCCTTTTCTGCCTTGTAAATCCTGAAGAAAACCTTAGCTTCAGCTTTGAAAGATTTTATTATTAATTTTGCAATTTGTCAAACATTGATTTTAGTTTTCCTGGCAAACAGTAGTTCTGCTGATGACCTCAGTGCAATATTAGAGTTAGGAGATCAGTCTATAAATTCTTAAAATCTGTTGGAGCATTACATCTTCCATCTCCTTCCACATTTTATTTCTTTCATGCCTTCTTGAACTTATCAACAAAATGTTCATCTTGACCATTTCATCTTGAGTAGTATGGCAGTCTTCTTATATATTCAACAACATAGCAGTTGCAAAGATTTTGAAAATCACTTGAAGTAAATTGTGTGCCCTTATCAGACATTATAGTATCTGGAGCTTCAAATCTCAAAAACAGTTCCTGGAGAAAATTTACAGTCAAAGTAGAACTTCTACACTTAAATATTTCAGGTCATTTTGAAAAACTGTCAATGGTCCTGTGTAATCAACATGCTGCCTACACAAAGGTTTATCAGTGTTAAGCCAGGGTTGATGATTTACAGGTGGTCCTTTTGCTGCTAGAGTACAAACACTGCATGACCTAAACAAATTTTGAATATCCTAATCCATTTTAGGACAATATATGCAACTTCTCATACAGCATTTCATTCTTGACATTTCATAATCTTCAACATGAAACAGTTTTAATTTTTTTTTTACAAGGAAGCAAGAATGGCTACTCTTTCAGCATACTTCAATACTTAATCACAGATTAAAAAAAAATTATTTTCAACAACACATGTTTTATTTTTCATTTTTTCATCTTACTTTTACATCATTTTCATTTTGTAGTCATCCTTCATGGGTTGTATTATAATTACGTGAGAAGTCATGGGTAGTTCCCTTATTGTGTTACAGAAAACACTTTTTATCTCTTTTCAGAAATGAAAGAAGCAATCACTGCCTCCTCAAAATGTTCCTTAAATTTTGGGATTAATCTAGACAAAGTATTTGCATGTCCCAATTTCTCTGAAGGTAAATACTTCATCTTAAAAACATAGTTTAATTGTTCACCAATGTTGCACGCTGTTGGCAGTATGTGTCAGAATACCTTTTTTTGAGCCATATGTAGTCCATTATGGGTGGTGATCTGTTTGCAGAATAAATTTCTTACTATGTATCATTTTGTGAAATTTTTTTCACTACAAAAATAATAGCAAATGCTTTTTCAATTTGACTATAATTTTTTTTAGTCATTATTGGCATTCTAGATGCATGGGCAACTGCTTTTATTTTACCACCATCCTTGAATTTATGACAAATAATTGCTCAAATGCCTTCATTGCTAACATCTGATGCTACTATTATTTCAAATTCAAGATTAAAATGCATTAACAATAATTCAGATGTTAACACATTCTTTGTCAATTTATTTAAAGTCATTTTCAATTTATACATTTTTGTTACATAAAGATTGTAATAGCTTGCAAGACTTAGAAATGATTGTAAAGTAACATTTGTCAAGGCAGTCTTATTTTTAATAGCACTAATCCTTGATTGGTCTGGCTGGACTACGCCCATTTGCATTAATTATTTGTCCCAAGTACTTTATATTGCTCTTGAAAAGTTAGCATTTCTTCTCACTGAGTTTGAACCTGTAACCTATCTATTCTCTTGAATACATCAAAATGTTCTGAATGTTGCCATATAGTTTCACTTTCTATGAGTATATCATCCAATTATGTAATGACAAAATCTAATCCAGTTAGCATCTTATTCATTCCTTGCTGGAAAATGCTAGGTGCCACCTTGACCCCTAACAGTAGCCTATTAAAGCTGTATAGACCGTGTTAATTGTTAACAATTTTTTACATTTTTCATCCATTTCAATTTGTAAGTATGCATCAGACAGGTCAATCTTTGAAGAAAATCATCCCCCATTTAATTCTTGGGATTGTATATGTGTCAGACACTAGACATTCATTTATCCTTATTGAAAAATCTCTGCATACATCAATATTATTATTTTTCTTTTTTACATACACTGTTGGTGCTGTCCAGAATAATCCGTGGGCAAAATAATTTCTACAGTTTCTAATCTGTCAAGTTCTTTGTTAATGGGTTCCACAAATGCAAAAGGCACATTACGTTTAGGTTTAAAAACAAACTGCATTTTTGTTTTAAGTGAAAAATTGCCTTCACCTGTGTATATTTTCCAAGACCTTCAGAGGACACAATAGTAAAATTCTTTTTTAACTCCTTCAAAAAAACTTTCACTCACCATATTTGTATTAGAGGAGGAGCAATTCACATTTTTACAGATTTGAATTTACAGACTCCACAAATCAAACAGTTCCATCCAATCTGCACCCAATAAGTTTTTTTGTTTTTGTTTTTTTTTAATATAAATACCTTAGTTTTTAAACTTTTATTGCCACACAAGACATTACATGCAATTTTGCCTCAAAAACATAATTATTTTTCCTGAGACACCATGTGCAATTTTTTGGTTTTCATAGTTCATAAATTTTCTGTTCTGGGCCTCATTCAGATTTTGAGTTGTCAATACAACTTTTACTTTATTAAAATGGCTTACATTTATTCTTTGCTTTGATTTGAAATAATTTTGTCTATGATCCTGTTTTCTACACTGGAAGCACTTTTTATTTTTAAACATGCAATCCATCCTAAAATGAAATCCTCCACAATCATAACACAAATTCAGTGCAGTCCTTTTTTTAAAACTTTTTGGCCCTTTCATTGAACTGTTTGCAGTTATATCCCTATTTTCAATTTTTGCAGTTCCATGTCTTAAATTTAGAATTCTTAAACATTCTTCTGCCAGTGTCTGTAAGGCTAATTCCGGGATCGGCTTAAGTATTGTTAGAATGCACAATCAAATTTCTGCGTCTTTACTCAGTTAACCCTTTTACAAAAATCAAACATATCTGGAGATAGTTCATTCAGTTTAAAATTTGTTGTATTCATGATTGACAATACCAGCATAAGTAACAAAATCTTCATCCTTTTTTTTAGATTTAAGCATTGCAAACATGCATAAAATAGGGAGCTCCTTTCACTGAAAATTTTAGACAAAATTAAGTTTCATCAAACATATTTCCTGGATTTTCAGATAAAATATAATTACAATATTTCTCATGCTCTGTTAGTTACAATTTCCTTAATTAGTAAATGTAAGTTTTTTTTTTCCTATGGCCATCTTCATACATTCTGTAATACAACAAAAATATAACACATTCTTCAGGGTTATTTACAAATTATATATTATATGAAAATATATGAAATTATAATAAATTATGATATTACATTATATGAAAATTATTGGTACATTCTGTAATATGACAAAAAGTAACACCTTTAGGGTTTTTTAAAAATTTGACAATTGAGTTTGAGACTGCATCAGGTTGGAATGAAACTGTAGAACTAGTTTCATTTGACTTTTGCAACATTTCTTCAAACATCCTTGCATGATGTTCCAATATTTGTAGTAAATGTTTTACAATGATTTTTAAGTCCTCCATATTGTTTCTTAAATCCTTGGTTGACATGAGTTCAAAAATCCTTACATCAGAATTATTTATTTTATTCTATTTATTTTTCCAAATGTTGCCACTGTTTTAATACATATATAAGCTCGTAGTTTCTGGTTAATAATATTGTAAGGAAAACCCTGAAACAAAAGATTAATGAAGAGAAGATTTAATCACAAAAGGGACATGGATTAATAATGCAATAATAGTGAATACTGTATTTCAATGCGGCAGTGCTTATGAGTCCATGCTACACCTTGCAACCCCTTTTCCCAGAAGCTCCACTCATAGCAAATAGATGAGTATGTTCAACACTTGGTGTAGAAAAGGTTGGTCATCTTTCTACACAACATGCACTCTCTTCTAGAAACTGTAACTAAGGTCTACTTGACATAGTCGCCATATAAACCACATGGTGTGGTTCTGTGAATGTTGAATAAACAAATTTTATTCCTGAGCAGGTGTCTGCCACTCATGCGTACTCAAAAATGAGCAGCCACCCATTACAATACAAAAATGTTTCTGGCTTGTAACCTTTGAATTTATTTATAAATAAAAAATTATATTTTACTCTTTTTGCATAATAAAATCTGGCACCCACAAAAAATATTTATTGATATCTTTTTTATAAAGATAGATATTATAAGCTGAAATTTGCATGTCATATTTATCATGTATATATTAGTATATACAGTGTAACCCGGATATAAGAGAGTTGTCGGGACCGGAGAAGAAGTATCTTATATCCGGGTTTCTCTTATATCCGGGTTTGGTCTATTTTGTTTTATTAACACAGGCTCTAATTTGGGACCAGAGAAAATCTCTCATATCAGGGTCTCTTATATCCGGGTTACACTGTATTAGTATATACAGTGTAACTCGGATATAAGAGAGTCGTCGGGACCGGAGAAGAAGTATCTTATATCCGGGTTTCTCTTATATCCGGGTTTGGTCTATTATATATACATTAACACGGGCTCTAATTTGGGACCAGAAAAACTCTCTTATATCCGGGTTTCTCTTATATCCGGGTATCTTATATCCGGGTTACACTGTACTGAAAATGTTACCAACATCATTTGGTTGATTACAGTTTTATTGTGAAAAATTTTTCCAGCCTATTAAAATCTGAGACTGTCTCTTCTTATTCTCTGCTGTGGTTGTTTCATAAAGAAACTTAAATGAAATCTACTGAGTACAGCTTAGACGTATATTCACTGACAAAATCATATCTACTTGTATATGTACATCAATTTGTGTTTGTATGTTTTGACTACTTTTAAGCCATCTCTGTTTCTGCTTATTTCCATGTTTCTATATTTACTGCCTGTAGCAAGCAGTGTTCAGGTTTATGCAAAAAAAGAAAGCAACAAATTGGTTACAGTATTTTAGTTTTTCTTATAAATGTTTTTATGAGGAGAAAAACTAGTCAAAAATTAATACTGACATTGCTGCAACTAAGAAATTCAGACAACAGGTGAATTGCTTTGAGGTTTAGAAATTAACTATTTTCATTCTTCTGCATAGTTTTAGTTGTGTTTTTGACATGTATTTCTCAATCTTTTTTTATTCCTTGTGAGTTTAACAGTTTATAAAATCTATTCTTCAGCCATTAAAATAAATTTATGGCCCAGAGATATAGCTTTACTAATAATTGAGTGAAAAAAGAACAAAATGGTAAAAATATAGAAATTATTCAAATTTTACATATAAAAAATGTATAATAGTAAAATGTGAACCAGTTAAATAACTACTAAGAAATCAACATTGTTTTCTTTATCTGCCATCTCCCTTCTGGATGTGGGGCATTCATGGCTTCCCACATCTATCTGTTCTTTGTAAAAATTTCTATTTTTTCTATATCTCCTAATTCCTCTTAAGCCAAGCATTTATGTCAACACATTATATTATATCTGTCTATATCTCTGAGATGAGGTATTATGATTACTTGCATTATTTACATTATGCGGACTGTTATCCTCGTCTTCATTGCCATATTCACAACATTTCGACTGTTGTACACTCTGGCCTTCTTCAGATGATTGGAATTTTGAACCAAACCCTGAGCTGGGCAAGCATAGAAATGAATACAATATGGGAACCAGTAACAAAGAGTGCTGAAGAAAAGCAATGAATAACAACAAAAATTACAATATGATCACTGGTAAAAAAATTGGATGCTGAGACATTAGGTTTATGAGTACCAAAAATTAATTCACAGATGGCCTCAAGGATACATGACCCAGTGGATAAAGATGTTGGTTAGATCCAGTGACTAGACCCAAAGAGTTGTGAGTTCAATACTTGGCCTCTGTCCCTCTTGCCTTCAATCTATCCTGTGAGTATCAGATTTTCCTCTTTCCTTATGTGACCTAGAAATTTCAGCTTTCTTTTTGTTTCCATTTTCTCTAAAACTTTGTTGTTACTCACATATCCATGTTATTCTCAGCATCCTTCTGTAGTACCAGATTTCTGTTGTTTCAAGTCTCTTCATCTTTGATGAGATTGTCCAACATTCACTGCTGTATAGTAGTATCAATATTACATAACAGTGCAGTACTCTGTTATTTGTTTCCAATTGAAATTTTGCTGTTTCTTAATATTTTGATGAACTTCTGGAAGGTATCTTTCACTATCCCAATGCACCTTTGGATTTTGGTGCTACCTCTTCCATATTCTGTTAAAACACTTCACAGACATTTAACATTTTTGAAATTGTTTAATTTTGGCATCTCCAGTTTGTAATTAGCATCTTGAGCTTTCTTTTGCTGACATCTGTAAAATCTATACTGCACATGAAAAAAATGAAAATCAGATAAGCATTAAAAATAAAATCCTGATGTAATAGCTCAGTTTATCTGAAAATCTTTAACAAATATTACATAAAAAAAATTAAATACAAATAATGATAGTAATGACAGACAGACATACATACATACATACATATATATATATATATAAACGGAAATCTTGGTAAATCGTATGGATAATCCCAAGGAGGATGAAATCCTGGGAGCTCAACGTTAAGTCAGAGTGAATAATTTAATTTAAAGAAAAACAGATCACTTTAAGGCTCTATTTGTTATAATTTATTTCACCAGAGAATTTTATTTTTCTCTGGATCTTCAGTCTTCACTTTCAAAAGGTGAAACGAAAAATGAATTTAAAATTTACACTTTTGACAGGCAGTATTAAGCTTATATAAGTTGACACAGAGGGTGGTGAGGAATAGTATGAGAGACATGGTCGAGTTTAGAGAGGGAAGGTAGAGTTTTAAAATTTATTTTTATATTTCTTTCTATTATAATACTTAATATTGAGGAACTGACTAGCAACTAGTTGCCTGACGATTGCATCTAGCATGAAACACTGTCGCCTCTAAGTGTTGACTTCTATGTTCACCACTTTTTTATATATATATATATATATATATATATATATATATATATATATATATATATTTAGTTGTGTAACTCTACCGAGTGAAGATAGCTCTGGCTGACACCAAATTAGTTGTGTTTCAATCCTGGCTTGAGGCATTCGGAAGTCTAGTCGCACTGAGGAGCTGTGATACAGCGAAACAGTACTGTCTGTGAATGACATAATTTAGCTCTTGAAAATACGTTTCAATTGAGCACTGTTGAGTGATAAGCTAATTCTATAAACAACAGCCACCTGTACTAATGCAAAGCTCTTCAGTAAAATGAATGGAGCACTTTGGCTGATTGGCATTTGTTTACATTTGTAAAAACAATATGCTAGATTTAGTTGTGTAACTCTACCGAGTGAAGATAGCTCTGGCTGACACCAAATTAGTTGTGTTTCAATCCTGGCTTGAGACATTCGGAAGTCTAGTCGCACTGAGGAGCTGTGATACAACGAAACAGTACTGTCTGTGAATGACATAAATATATATATATATATACATATATATATATAAAATTTACCTACTATACAAATTTATTTTTCACTAATCAACCAGAGGGCCACAAATGTGCCTACTATTATATAGATGCATGGAAACACTTCATTTTTGTTTCTCTTGCTCTCTCTCTCTTTCTTTCTTTCTTTCTCCAGCCTTCTCGAAGATAACATGCAAGTGCCATGTTCATAGAACAATTTCTTCTTGAGGTAATAGTCAATTTCATGAAAATTGTTTAAAAAAAAATTGTTTGACTTGTTTTGAATTGATATCTTTTTGTATCTTTCTACCTTTGGCAAACAAAAGGTTACTTTTCTTGTTTTCAACAACCATTGCTACATTTCAACAATAATTTCAATTTATTAGTACTCAAAATAACTTATTGTTCCAGTAATTTAATAAAAATTCTTAACTTGCTTGTAGTCATTTATTTAACATTCTTTTATGATGTTTAATTTCAATAAATTGTATTGGTTAAACATAAACCTTTTTTATTTACTATATAACAAAATTCACGCTCATTTTAAGTTTTTTCTGAGTGTGTTATTTCTTTAATTCTCTGTTCAATTAAATTTATCTTAACTCATTTTCCCTTGATTGTTAATTTCTGTCTGAAAAAGATCTTTTTTGCTTGAACATTTTTTTTCATCTAGCACAAAGTGTGAACCATCCTCATTCCTTTCACTGGTAAGAAGAAAGTTCCATTGAGACACCTTCTTTCCAAGAGCTGTTACATTGTTGAACAAGAAGATGCTTCACTAACCACTGCAACCATAACCTCTTAAAGTCCAGGATCATCAATTATTTATCCCACTTATCCTCGTAATGTACAATTCTTACATCTATAAAACAAACATATTCAGTTACCCTCTACATTGAATGACTCTTGGGCCTTGTATTGGGTAAACAATAACATAAAAGATATTATGGAACATTAGACATTATTATTATTTTCAATTTTAGTCTCTATCTAATACCTGTTTTATTATGACTTTGGTAGCATAAATGGTAAGATATTGTATAAAATTGATGAGTTTACAAGTCTTTGCAGTGTATCAAAAGCATTTTATGTTTAATTAACTGTAGTTTGAATGAAGTAAAAAGAGAAAATGGAAAGTTGCTTACCTTGTGGTGGAGGAGAAGAAGCATTGACAGCGGCAATTTCTTTTATAAAAAGGTATTGTGGAAAAAGAGAAATTGAAAAGGAAGAAGAGCTATAAAGCTCAACCAAAAATAGGAGTACCAGCTGGTGAGCTATAAGGGAAAAAAACTTACTGTCTGACTTGGTTGGGGTTCAGACTCAAGGCTCCATTTAAAATTATGACAGTGGTCTTAAAAACTGTACTGATGAATGGCAATAAGATAAAAGAATCCTCTGATTCATACATTGATGGCATCGTGATAGATGTGACAATGGTATCGTGCTAAAGGTTAAGGAATTCAGATTGACATTAAAGCCACTAGAAGAAGATGCAGTCCTGGGCCTTAAGCTGAAGAGAGGAAAAGTGGGTGAACTGTTGTCCAGAAGGGGCTATGAGGTCCCACAAGTGACAAGAGAGATGCATAAGCAGGAATTGTTATTGGTCCATGGAAAGTTATTGGGGTCCTACCCTATTGCTGGATGGCTGTGACCAGCATGCAGCTATGTGAAAAGAAGAGCAAGCGGGATAGACTAGGAATTTAAAGTTGATGATGAAACTGTCGCTGTGATGCAGAAGATCTTAACTGAGGTAAAGAAAGAGGACCACATGGCTGGGAATTAGCACATCCCTAAAATGCTAACAGGTGTAGTGTGGTGTGATGCAAACAGTATTGCTACAGGCATAGTCATAGAGATCAGTTTGGTAGTGGAAGATGCAGTATGACTGAAAAAAAGGACAACTATAACCACATCAATGTAACTGAATTAGATGCTTTGCTAAAAGATGTTAATTTGGCTTTAAAGTGACGGTTAAGAGAGATGGAATTAAGGACTGATTCAGCCACAGTACTAAGTTGGGTGAACCCTACTGTAGAGGAGAGCAGGAGAATATGGACAGAAGGTGCTGGAGAAATTATGGTAAAGTGGAGATTAGGAATACTGGGAGAGTTGATATCTGAATTTGGATTAGGAAAGGCATTTAATAAATATATTAGGTTGGTGCAAAAATAATGTGTTTTTGACATTCAACTTCATGTGAGAAAACGACATTATTTTTGCACCAACCTAATAGATACCTTTGATATAACTTATTTGATACAACACATTTCATAGCCGAGATGGCAAGTTGTCATTACATGACATGAGGAGTTCTAAAAATATTAAAGCAAGAGTTCAGGTGTTGTTTGAACTGTGTTCAGAATTCCTGCATTTGAATTTAACAGTCATGGAAGAAGAGACCATCTCAAAGCTAAAAAATATTATGAGAAAAAGTAATAAAAAAATGTCAAAAACTACTCTGGGAAATTAGGCAACAATTTCTATTTCATAAGGACAGAAAAATATTAAAACAGTTGATAATACAAATTTCTTAAGAAAATATAAAAAGTGTTTTTTTTTTTTTTTTAACTGAAGGCTTCTTGTGGAGCATGAGCGTGATGTTGCATTTTTGGTGAAAATGAATTTTTGCTGGACCAGGTTGCTAGTCTAATATCAAAACAGACTGATTTACAGGGCTAAATGAAGCCAATATCTCTAATATTTACCAGTAGCTAGGGAGAGAATTGGATTCATGCCTTTCCTAAAGATATCTAAGCACAGTTAACTTAGGCCAGAACTGATTCTATTCTTTCTGTCATTTGCATTTAAATCACCTGTACTTTCAATAATAGATATAAAGACTGCATTAATTGTATCTATTGAAAAGCTTTCATTCTGACACTGGTTCTTCTAAATGCATTCATTTAGATCTTGATCAATACAAAAGATTTTCTAAAAACCTTTTCCAAGTCTTGAAATGAAAGCATCATTAATGTGTCCTTCCAAAAAAAAGTGTTATTTATTCATTTGTATTACTATCATTATAATAAAGCACCACTCATACCAAAATAGACAGCAACTAACTCTGGAAACTGTTACCAACAAAAATATTTTCCACGGGAAGATATTTTTAAATTGTCTTTTTTTTACTTTTTCTTTTTATAAGCTGAAAACTCTGACCAACCTAAAAGATTTTTTTTACTTACCAGCTAAAGTATGAAATGAAAATATACCTTAAATCTGATAAAATAGAACAAGCAGGAAAGGTTTTATAAATTTGACATGTTTCACTATTTAATTTCATTAGAAATCTTTGGGAATAGAATTGTGTAGTTGCTTCAATTTTTAAATTCAGTTTTATTTTACTTGGTTGAGATGTTGTATTTGTTTTATGGCATTAGTATATATTAAGTTTTTATAGTTATCCTGTGTTTACCACATGGTATCAATGTATGTGTTTACTTTGTGAAATGCTAGCATGAAAACAAAATCCAATTTTCTTTTCTTTGGAGAACAATTATTAAAAGTATAGTATTCATATATATTCATTAAAATAAAGTTATCAAATCAAAATGTTTATATAAGAATTGATTTTGTCAGAAACAGTTTTGAAATTATGAATATTTTGAGAATAAACTTTTAAATGCAACATTGCGGCATATTGTGACTCTTTAAAATTGATTTTATTTTCCAAGAATCAATTTTATACTTCAAGTATTTTTCTCTTTCCTTTACAATGCTTTCTTTTCTTTTTTTTTATCTAATATCAAATGTTTCCTTTTCTTAACTCATGGTGAAATTCCTTAAGACTAGTTTTTAAAAGAAATTAATATATTCTTTGCAGGGATTCTTTTTTAATTAAACATCAGGAAAACTAAATGTAACTGAAAATCCACTAAGACCTTTTTGCTTGGTCTTGGATTCATTTGTAAGGTGCAACTTTACTCAGACTGAAATAAAGAAAAAAATAAAGAAAAGAAACAGTATCCCTAAAAAGCTTTCTTTAGTAATAATTGATTTCAAGAGGTTTTATCTTCATTCATCAATAAATCTGTTTAAGGTAATTTTTTTCTTTTTTTTAATTGAAGACTAAATTATTGGCTTTCTGCCAACAACTTTTTGTAGAAAAGTCTCGCAGATTCTATTCCTATTTCTCTTGCACCTAACCCATAAACTTACCACAGTTATGTATGTATGTATGTATATATATGTATGTATGCGTGTGTGTTCAGAAAGTATCCAAGTATTTCATATTCGCAGTAGAATAGCCTACCTAGGGCTATGGGGATTTAGTCCACTTCAGATTACTCTTCTTTGAATCAGACATACTTATCCTACTATCACTTTCACTTTTCATAACATCATATAAATCTATGCTTTAAGATCACATTCTTTTTAATCTCACTGATTTTAGTGTTTTGGTGCAAGTCAGAAGTCTGAAATGTAGTGAGGCTGACATATCTAGGTGACGCAATGACTTAGAAGAATTTACTCAAGACTGATAGTCAGACAGTACACTAGCTCATTCATTGCTGACTGAGTAACCCCACAGGTGAGTATCTGTTGATGAATGCACAACAATTCACTAATATTTCACATCAAGGCTGCACAGTTTTTTCTTGAGATATCCATAATGTCTGGAGAGTATCTGTTGAGACTTTGTATATTGACACAAGAAATGCTTTGATAGTAATGTTTGGTAATTATTTTTATAGAAAATTACTCAGTAGATACAGTAAACACATAATTAATTGCTTAGATCAAAAATTGGCTAATCACTATATGTCATGACTGATGCAACTTCATATATAAAACTCAAAGCACAAAATCACAGGAAAAAGAAAAATATGCATGTCTGTCTGTCTATATTTCTGTATTGTAACTATTTACATTATTTATATCATTTGAACTGTTGTCCTCATCTTTATTGCCATATTCACAATGTTTCAGCAATTGTACACTCCAGCCTTCTTCAGGTGATATACTATTTCTATTTTACTGTCGCTGTTAATTCGTCTTTATTGAACCTCCCCACAACTAGTATAGTAACTAACTAACATTTAGTAAACTCTTGTATCCACTGACTCTCCTGTAGAACAGTTTTCGAATTTTGGTGCTTTACCTTTTTCCAGTTAACAAAATTATTACAATCTAAAAATATTTTCTGGCTTTAAATAACCTGTAGAGACTAGGATACCTTGTAGGCTATTTGTAACTTGACTAATTTCAAATGTGTAAAATAGATAAATTCACTTCCAATGATGACTCAGACTTCAAGATTAATTTCTTTTTCATGGTTTATCAACCTTTTTGCACGTTATTTAAAGTGTTGTTTAATTTTGGTGATCATACAAAAACCTGTATTTCAACGTGATAGGGTCATAAGCCTCGGACTTCAAGAGCACTGGCAAATGCATGTTCTGTTGATGGTAATATATGCTGTTCTTTGCAATATATTTTGTATTTTTCAGCAATTTAATTGTATTCAGTTTCCATGGAAATTAACAAAATTAGATGCTCATGAATAAAAATACCTCTACTTTATAGCCTGAGCATAATCCTACCAGGATATATAGGTTTCTCAAGAGATTATGCAAATAGCTTACAAATTTAAATTCAAGTTAATTTAAAAATGGTAAATTTCAGAAATAAATTCAGTTATACTTAATTTCTAAGCTCCCCAGTGACAACTAAAATGACACTGATTTAAATAAATCAGTTAATAATAATTTGAATTGGGACAATAAAATTATGTTTTATGTGGACAAAATGCATACATGATTTCATCTCCACAATATAATGGCAAATCTCTAGATAAAAAGGACAGCCCAGTTGATATATATTATCAGAAATTTAAGAGATAAATAAGTTAAAAAAGCATCTTTTTTCTGCTATTCTCTGGATAGATAAATAAGTTAAAAAGCCTCCTTTTTTTTTTTTTCAGTTATTATCCGAATAATATTGCTGTTATGGGAGAGTGGTTTCACCAAATGTTCTCACATTTTTCCTATCAAGTATACTCGTGACAAGACATTCTGTATTCATTTATTTTATCACTTTCATTTTATTCTCTCTATTGCTTCCTTTATTTCCGTTTCTGCTTATCATTTTCAGTTTTCTCTTTTTCATTTTTGTTTGTCTTTCTTTCATCTTTATCAATAACATTCCCATTTTCTTTTTTTGATCTTTCATTCTACACTGAAATTTTTTTATCTTTTTCTGTTTTTCTTTTTACAGTCTTTCTTTTTTATTTCTCTCTTCTTTCCTCATATTTCTCTATTTTTCTTTCTTACTTTTTTCTTTGCATTCTTTTTTTGGGGCATGCTTCATTTCTTTTTCTGTATTCTTTTTTTCTTAATAACTTCTTCTTTAACTTACTTTCCTTTTTCTGTTGTTTCTTTCTTTTTTATTTATTTTTTTCTTCTCCTTTTTTTTTTCTCATGATGGGACAGACTACAAGGAGAAATAGGTTCCTCCAAAGCTTTTGTGTTGAGTGAAAAGCCCCATCTGTAATTTGAACTTTATTTGCTGATTCCATATTTTCTGTCAAAAATTATTTATGCTCTTCTGCACTCCCATACAAACTCTGTGATAATAAGCTGGCAATTTTCAAACACCTTAAAAATTATTTACATTATTTGGACTATTGTTCTCATCTTTGTCGCCATAATATTGGCGTTCTTGGTGTATTTTTAAATAATGTAATTATGTTATGATGAGGTATTATCTACATTATTCAGACCATTGTCCTCATCTTTCTTGCCATATTTATTACAACGTTTTGGCCGTTGTATGCTCTGGCCTTCTTCAGATGGTTGGAATATTGAACTGAACCCTTTATTTCGCTCACTGGGGTAGACTGTTCTAGTTCCACATGCCATGTTTAATGGATGTCAGTTATCGGTTATCTCCTGTTAATTTCCCTCTGAAAGTTCTCCACTGCCTTAACTGGGTATTGAACACACACTCTTTGGGTCCTGTCACTGGATCTAACTAACGCCTTTATCCACTGTGCCATGTGTCCTTGAGGTTAAGGCAGTGGAGAAGTTTCAGAGGGAAAGTAACAGGAGATAACTAACATCCATTAAACAGTCTACCCCAGTGAGCAAAATAAAGGGTTCAGTTTGACATTCTAACCGCCTGAAGAAGGCCAGAGCATACAACGGCTGAAACATTGTAATAAATATGGCGACGAAGATGAGGACAATAGTCTGAATAATGTAAATAATGCACATAATACCTCATCTCAGAAATATAAACAGATACCTTAAAAATTGTTACATAAATCATTATTCAAAAGAAGGAAAGTATTAACTTTATTTGCTTTTTGATATTGGTTTAGTAACAAATCTTACCAAATTTGTACTTATCTAATTCTGTAATATGTTTTTTATAATTTTCTTCAGTCTTGGACAATGGTTCAAACAAAATAAAATTACTTTGAACTTTTATCATTTCTGACAAAAGCATTATGCTCTAGAAATGATGTCTTATGTTGGAGAAGCTTCTTTGGGGTCACTTAAATAAATGCAATTTCTTTTTGGCACTATTTTTTTTCTCTCCATTCTTTCTTAAGAATACCTCATATATCAACCATCACAAGTTTTAAAATTATTTTTCTTTAAGGACTTTTTAACACTGTCCCCAAGATGATCTATAATATTTTTCTTCTTTTAGACATACTTCTTTTTTTACTTTTAGGTAACATTTGTTTATGATGTTTCAACTCGTCATGTGACCCACCAACAGGGTGACTTGTTGTGTGACAGATATTATTAATAATCTTTTAGGTAGCTGGCACGCTTAACTACTAAACCCATTTTGTTATTGGTTTTGAAAGATGGTGCAAAGATCATTCTTAATAAGTCAGAATACGTGCTGTCGATCACTTATCCAGACATTCTTTATCCTTATTTTAATTCTTTATTTTCCTTTCTATCTTTTTCATTTTTATTTTTCTTTTCTTTATTATTTTTTCTTCTTTCCTTTCTGTTTATTTTTTTTGTCTCTTACACTTTACTATATTTTTGTCTTGATTTCTTTTGTCTTTCTCACTTTTTTTTTCTTTCACAATCACTTCTATTTTTTTGTTTTTTCTCTTTATTCTTTTCTCTCTCTTTTTCTCTTTATCCTTATTCTTTATTTTTCTCCTATTTTTTATCGCGCGCTTTCTTATTTTTCATTATATTTTATTTCATTTTCTTTTTTGCATGTTTTATTCCACTTTCTACTTTTATCATTCTTTTTATTTCTTGATGATTTTTTCTTTTTTTTCATGATGACTTTCCTTCTTGATGACTTTCCTTTCTTTTTTCTTTCTTTCTTTTTTCTTTCTTTCTTTTTTCTTTCTTTCTTTTTTCGTTCTTTCTTTTTTCGTTCTTTCTTTTTTTCGTTCTTTCTTTTTTTCGTTCTTTCTTTTTTTCGTTCTTTCTTTTTTTCGTTCTTTCTTTTTTTCGTTCTTTCTTTTTTTCGTTCTTTCTTTTTTTCGTTCTTTCTTTTTTTTCTTTCTTTCTTTTTTTTCTTTCTTTCTTTTTTTTCTTTCTTTCTTTTTTTTCTTTCTTTTTTTCTTTCTTTTTTCTTTCTTTCTTTTTTTCTTTCTTTTTTCTTTCTTTCTTTTTTTCTTTCTCTCTTTTTTTCTTTCTTTCTTTTTTTCTTTCTTTCTTTTTTTCTTTTTCTTTTTCTTTTTTTCTTTTTCTTTTTTTCTTTTTCTTTTTTTCTTTTTCTTTCTTTTTTTCTTTTTCTTTTTCTTTCTTTCTTTCTTTCTTTCTTGATGACTTTTTCTTTCTTTCTTTCTTTTTTTCTTTTTTTCTTGATGACTTTTTCTTTCTTTCTTTCTTTTTTTCTTTTTTTCTTGATGACTTTTTCTTTCTTTCTTTCTTTTTTTTCTTTTTTTCTTGATGACTTTTTATTCCTTCTTTTCTCAGTCATTTTTATCTCTTTTATTTTATTGTCCTTTATACTTACCTGTTCTTTTCTTTTTCTTTCTTTCATTTTATACCTTACTTTCACTTTCTTTCAAAAACCCAAAATCTTCCCTTTCTTGAAGTATAGCATTTTTGGAACTATTTCAGACACTGTATTGTTTGATTTGATTCTATCCCCAACACCTTCACCAAAGCCCAGCCCACTTTTTACCCAAACAAAACCTTTGTCCTATTACTTGCTGTCATTCTCAGAGACAGAAGAGAGAAAAAATTAGGAACAGAGACAAGGATATAAATTAAGCAAGAAAATTCTCTTGTTTTACAGTTTTCCATTCATAATACCTTCACAAATAAAAAGAAAACCAAATGGGCCTGAACAGATAAGTTTTTACTAAATAAAATCATTAGTTTCAATGTTGGTTCTGCAAGGTTGCTAGAACCCAATACCACAAATTTGTCCCTATAATTTAAAAGTGACAAAATACTGTCAGTTTTGAACCACTTATTATATTCTATAATAAAGGATCATAACTTTATATAAAACTCTTAAAAACTATCAAAGACAGCTGTGAAACTCTATGCCAAGTAATTTCATTTCTATTTCTAGAATTTATTGATACATATTTTATACAGTTATAAAAAAGCAGCCATATTTGAGTCATTTTGTACTGGCACATATTGTCTATTCTCCATCAGTAATCTGGGTTTTTTTATCTATACAATTACCTCTATTGTTACAGGGAAGAAAGAATCAATTTTAATTAATTAAAAATGAGAATACAAAACAAAAAATGATAATGCATTATTTTCCCATATTTACTAATAAAATAGTTGTTTATTATTGTAACACATGCCCAAAAACATTTACATTAAGTAATGCCTCCAGTTATACCAATCAAATATGTCATTACCAAGAAGTGTAACACAGGCTGCATGACTGATAATTACATAGTCACATTGTTTTCTATTCTAGATTATTTGCTTAAAGAAAACTACCATAGCCATTAAATTTTGATTCTATGTAAGCAAAAAAAAAACAAACATTTTAATTAAATAAAAGCATCATTATTTTTATGCAGTAATTGGTTAAATTTTTTTCCTTTTATTTTTTTTGCTCACCTTTTAGTACTGATATGAATTCTTCTTTGGCTTTTGCAACATATATAAATATTAAAAAAATGGAACATTATTGGAGTAAGTGTGAATGCATAGCCCAATAATAATAATTTTTACTGGAAATTGCTTTATTCTTTCTATACAAACAATATGTCTTCTTTTTTGCCAGGTCTACAGCTGATGTGCTAACGGCCATCACTGAATATGTATATCAAGCTCTTGATGATAACAGTGAAGCACAAGCTGGGGCTCTAGATATCTTGAAGGTTTTCGGCATGCTGATATTCTACATAAGCTTCAGAGCTATGGTATTACTGGACGATTGTTTGATTTAATCCAATCATTCCTCTCGAATCATAAAATGAAGGTCATTTTGAATGCGTTCGCTTCCAGATTCTTTGACATGAATGCAGGTCTCCCCTAAAGCTCTATGTGCTGTTTCTGATCTTCATCAATGATCTTCCTGATGTCATCAATTCCCAAGTAGGCATTTATGTTGATGTTGTGGCCTTGTTAGGGCTAGAAATAAAGACACAAAGAGAGGAATTGAGTTAAAAAAAATATATTAACAGAAACAGTAATACAAACATATACAAACGAGAGTGTTACAGCAAGAATGTTCAGTCTGACTCTCAGAGCTGACTGATGAAAACTTCCCTCTCCAAAAGGCAGTACTTGCTCCTATTTATAACTGGGAGAGTCTATGTGTGCGTGGGTAAATTACCATAACAGCTGATAATACTACCATTTACTCCTGTCTCAATAGCACACCCATCAGAGCTGACAAAGTTAACCTAGCTGCTGCTTTTGAAAAGGACCTCTAATCTGTGATTAACTGGAGCATGAAATGACTTGTAAATTTTAATGCCTCCAAAACTAAACTGCTTTCATTTAACCATAGAGAAACTCTTCTGTCCACCATCAGCATGGATGATGCTAGACTCATGGAAAGCAACATACTGATCCTTGGCCTTAGGTTTTCAACTGACTTAAAGTGGAATGACTACATCAAATCAATAGCTGCATCTGCTCCAAGGAAAGTTGGTTCATTGTGTCATTCCAGAAATTTCTTCTTGTCAGAGTTCATCTTGCACATTTACAAATCTACCATTTGTCTATGCATTGAATACTGTTGCCATATCTGATCTGGTCATATCGAGGTTCTTGAGAAAATCCAAAGAAGGATCTGCAATGTAATAGATCCTGACTTGGCATCTCGACTTCAATCACTTTCTGACCAATGTGGCATGGTTTCCCTCTGTATTTTCTACAGATATTATCATGGCAACTGCTCTGATGAGCTTTTTTCCCTGGTGCCCGGATTACGTGAATTGCTATAGATTGGCATCTAGGTCCCACCCTTTTACTGTTGAAATAGTTAAATTCAACTGCCACTTCTATTCCAAGAGTCTCTTTTTTTCTTGCACTTCCCACCTGTGGAACTCTCTTCCATTCACTGATAACTATAATCTTCAAAAATTTAAATTCCATGTCAATTGCCATCTTCTATCTTCTTTAACTCTGTTCAGCTTTTATCCTTTCCTGAGTCTTCCCCTGTCTTTTCTCTCACCTTCACTCTCTATAACCCCCTGCATGTAAGTGGTATTCCTGCTTTGACTAAATAACAAATTTTAGTAGTCCTGACAAAACTCTTTCTATGATGTACCATTTTTGCTGTGTTATTATTAACAAACAGATCCACAAACAGAAATCAGACGTTTGTAAAATATAGATTCTGCAGGTTAGCTTGTCATTAAGAAATTCAACTGACATCATTTGACATAATTTATAACATTGCTCAGAGACATATATTTACTACATATTTTTCAGCAAACTTTAATTCTTGTAGCACTGTGGTGAAAATAATAATGGGGTGGGGGTCCTGGCCCCAAATCAGAAATCCAGGGTCATAATTCCAAAGGTCATAAATTGTTCTTGCGAGTCAAAAAAAAATACTGGGGTTTAAATCAAAAGGGGTCAAGTATCCATATCCATGAATCACAATTTACAACTGCCTACTTCATCCACAAAGAATAGAATTAATCCCCCTCTTGCCCAACGTAGCATTCTTTTATTGGGGTCGTGATTGATTGATTGAGATAGGCATGCACAAAAATTATTGTATTTTGAGACCATACTTAAGTAGATCTGATCTGGATTTTTTTTTTTTTTTTTTGACAAACAGCACGCAGAACACAAATTCTTTTTCAATGTAAGACTTGGTTTTCTTTTTCATTGCCACAAGCATAAACCAAAAAATTGCCCCAATCATCTAGAAATAGAGGAAAGATTATACCTTTACATCAATGTGTCAGTGTGAAATTCTTATGTCTTTTCAACAATTTTTTTGTCTCCTCATCTCAGGTATTTCTCATCACCAATAACTTTCATGAGAGAGATAATTAAACAACTTTGGTTGTGGAGATACGAGTTCAATCTCTGCAAAAAGATAGTGAGTCTGAAAACAACAAGGACATAGTCTAAAAAGAAATAAAATATTATCTGAAACTTCTGCAAAGCACTGACTCAAATAGAAAGTTGTTAATATATTTAAAGATTCTAGATAAAATACAAAGAAGAATCTGCAATGTTATTGGCTTTGACCTAACATCTCATCTTCTGCCATTTTCCCACCACTGTACATAGCCTCTCTCTGCCTTTTCTGTAAGCAATGAACTTTCTTCTTTGGTGCATAGATTTTTATGAATTTAAGCACAGCACTAGATTGGTGGCAAGGTCTCATCATTTTATAGTTGAAATGACTAGATGTAACCGTAAATTATATGCTAATAGTTTCTTCTGTTGCACTTCTCACCTGAGGAACTCTCTTCTTGCCTTCCAGTCAACTTTGATCTTCAAAAATTTAAATTTCATTATTTTCTGTTTTCTCCTCATATTCTCTCACATTCAGTAACACCTTTTGCCTTAATTGCTTTATTGCCTTGCTTGGAGTGAAATGATTTAAAAGGAAAAAGTTAACCATCCAATATATATATATATATATATATATTATATATATAAGTACAAAAAGAATATAAATTCAAACATGTCATAATATTAATTTTAAAAAGGGCTCAATACACGAGGTAGAGGAATAAATATATATTATAAACTGTTACAATGGAACATGCAAGTTACCATGACAAAAATGCATATTTGTTTTGACACTATTAACCTCTTGAAAAGATGTCTTTTGGACGTCAAAACAAATATGCATTTTTGTCATGGTAACTTGCATGTTCCATTGTAACAGTTTATAATATATGAGGAATTATCAATAAATTGCAATGAATAAGGCACTGCCCTGCATTTTCTACAATATGATATTATAATATTTTATTCTTTATAAAAGGTATGAAAATGAACACAGAGATACGTGTATCTTGTAAGAAAACTAGTAAAAAAAAAGGCCAAAATTTGTCTGTAGGTACATTAGTAAGTCTTTAGTTAATAATGGAAAACTACTCATTTGATATTTTTTTCAATAAAATTTCTTTTCCTTGTCAGTGCATTTACTTTTAATGTGAATATTGTAGAATGAAAATTTAACTTTTTGATTTTATAACAAAAAAAATAAAGTAAAGATGAGAATGAACAAACAAAAATTATTTAGGTTTAACTCAAAAAGTGAATTTATTTGCAAGATCTGGTTTCTGCAAGTTTTTATCTTTAATTCTATTAATATTATTAGAATATTGGTAACATAAGACAGTACTGTAATCTTTTTGTAAGTTCAGATAAATCTCTGTTAATTTAAACTTGAATCTTTGCAACGGTAACAAAGTAAAAAGATAAGAGCCATGAATATTATCTATTCAGGTAATAGATACAAAATCCAAGTAACACTAATCAAAGGAAGCCAGTCATTTATAGGAGAAATCAATCTAATATAGTCAAAGTTTTGAGTAAATACTATGTCCCATTATAATTGTTTCACGCACTAAAAGTAACTGTTAAGGGACATAGGTAGTTTATATTTCTAAAAATCTTCTCACATAAATGTGGTATGATCCATCTGCACCGTTAATTGATCTGCTGATATGCAGAGTACATTAAAGCCCAAAAGAATCAGGTGGTCTGTTGCCTGGCCCTGCTTTTTGACTCCTCTACCTTTGGGCAGAGAGGAACCCAAGCAGGTCTATAGCAGAGGGTAAAGTCTCGTCGGAGTAGGTAGAGAGCAACCTGACCCTTGTTATTATGGAGTCTATGGAGAATTTTTGCCCAAGCGTACATGCTTAGAAAGCCTCACATTAAACTGGACTTGAGCCACATCTCACTTTGTGAGGAGGATTGGCTAAATACTGAGTACATTAAAGCTCAAATGAGTCAGGTGGTCGACTGCCTGGCTCTGCTTCTCGACCTCTCTACCCAAAGACAGAGAGGAACCCAAATGAGGCTATGTTGAAGGGCAGAGTCTTGTCTGGAGAGGCAGACAGCTACCTGACCTCATGTATTCAGTGTCTATAGGTAATTTTTGCCTGAGCTGACGGGCTAGGAATGCCACATGTAAAATAACCAGCCTTGTGCTACATCTCACTTGTAGGGAGCTTGTGTAAACACTGAGTATATTAAAGCTTACTGATAAGCAATATGTATTGTCTAGATCAATTCTGCAATTTAATAAAACTCTCATTGTTAACTATTTTGAAAATGGCTAATTTACTCTATCCAGAGAAACTTATTATTGACCCTAACGTATCTGATGCCAAACTGGAATATCGTCACTGGAGAGTAACTTTCTTGAACTTCTTGAGCACGTACTGCAACAAAAGTTCTAATAAGCTACACTATCTCACCAAATATGTCTCGGCACAAGTTTACAAATATTTTGTGTGAAGAGGCTTTAACAATATTGGATAGGAGCTGCATTAAAAAGAAAATTGAAATGGTCTCCACTTATTGGCTATAATGCATCAACTGTGCTCAGACTCCATTGGTGGATTTTATGAAGATTTGTAAGGACTGTTCATTTTCTTCAATATCAGCAGAACAATATCAAACTGAATTGATCCAAGATGCCTTTATAAATTAGCTACGGTCTACGGATATCCAGTGAAGTTCAACATTCCAACCACCTGAAGAAGGCCAGAGTGTACAACGGCTGAAACGTTGTAATAAATATTGCGACAAAGATGAGTACAATAATCCGAATAATGTAAATAGTGTACATAATACCTCATCTCAGAAATATAGACAGATAATGAAATGGTCTCTTAGCACTTACTGGCTATAAGGCATCAACTGTTCTCAGACTGTGAAGATTTGATAAAACTAAGTAAGGACTGTTCATTTTCTTTGATATCAGCAGAACAATGTCAAACTGAATTGATCCGAGATGCCTTTATAAATGTTTACAGATATCCAATGAAGAATACTCAAAAACAGCGCCATAACATTACAGCAGGCCTATGACCAGGTGAGATTACTAGATTTAGCAGAACAAAATGCTAAAAATTACAATGCAGCTACCTGTATCATCAGAGATCTTCCGCCTATTTTGGCCTCCCAATCATATGAAATGCTAGGGTCTCTAAAAATATCAGCCTTAACTAAACGCACATGTTTTTTCTGCATGGGCAAGAAATACACAAGGTCATTATGCCCCACTAGAAGGGACAAATGTTATACATGCGAAAAGCAGGGACACTGGGCTAAAGCACTGTGAAACTAAATTTGTGGAAAATTTACCTATGCCTAAACAAAGTGGGGATGGTGAGCTAATCTCTTTCCATACAGATACTTGAATACTGTTTAGTTGATTTACAATTAAAGGGTACTCTATACCAAGAAGTAAGATGTCTACTAATGAAAGATCTATGCTGCTGCCATACCCAGTGGATTGTAAACCAGTAGCTACTAAATCTAGTCAGGAGAATAAATTATTTATCCAAACTGAAGTTACTTGTATGTTGAAGCAAGGAATAATTAAACCCAGTCATTCACTGTGGAGAGCGCAAGCCTTTGTAGTCTCCTGAGAAAAGAAAAAAGCAAATGGTAATTGACTATTCCCAAATGATAAACTGGTTAATTTTGCTGGATACCTACTGTAGATATAGATATGATATTTAGTACACTGGACCTTAAAAGTGTCTACCATCAGATAGCTATAAGGCCCAGTGATAAACTCCATATGGTCTTTTAGGCCAGTGACAAACTCTATCAATTTTGCAGAATATACCATTTAGTGTAACTAACAGGGGTAGCTAGTTTTCAAATAGAGATAGACCAGATAATATCAAAGGAGAACCTGCAATGCACCTATGCTTACATAGTTAATCTATTTGCACGAAAAATCAAGTGGAACATGACAAAAATCTTAAATTATTCCGGGTGACTGTTAAAAAGTATAAACTTATGCCTAACCAAGACAAAGGTTATTTTAGACATAAAAATTTAAAATTACCTTTGGTACGTAATAAGTAAAAACGACATAAAACCCAATCCGAAATGTCTGAATCTATTACTCCGCCTACCAGTTCCAAAAGATTTACCTGTTCTGTGCTGTGCATTAGGAATGTTCATACACTATACACACGGGATTTCATCGGCAGGGTTAGGGTTAAAAATCCTCCCTCTAACAACAGAGTATCAAACTTCCTATTATCACCCGTGGCAGAGAAAGTGTTTAACGAGTTAAAGAGGGGCATAGTGAAAGCAGCCATTACTATGCTCAGTCATATACTACCTCTGTTAGTAGAGACAGTCACCTCAGAATGCACTATAGCCACCTCTTTAAGACAGGGAGGTCTATAGCCTTTTTCTCCAGAATTTTGTCTAAATTGGAACATAGGTATTCTGCAATAGAGAAAGAAGCCAATGTTATTGTTGAATTGCTGAAAAAATGGAGACATTATTTGATCAGCTGACATTTTAAACAAATTACAAACCAGTCTCATTCATGTTCAACTTAAAAACAACAAGCAAAGTTAAAAACGAGAAGATAACCAGGTGGAGAATGGAATTTCTGTAACTCATTCAACAGTAAAGAAAATGCATATGTAGACACCCTCTTTCGTGTATGTAGCTTGACTGCTTACAAAGCAGAGTTAAAGAAACTGCATAGATAGTTGCGCCACCCAGGTGTTACACGTATGGTCTACATGATGAAGATCAAGAACTTCCCCATTCAGTTGATGTGAAAGAAATCACCAAATTGGTAAAACTTGCACTGAAAATAAACATAGGTTTTACTAACACCAGCAAGGTCATAAAAGCTAAGCAACCCAATGAAAGAATCGCATTGAATTGTACTGTCAAAGGCTTGTAACAAATACATGCGGACAATAATTGATGAATATTTTCTGGTTTTCTATTGTAATACCCTGCCCTGATGTATCCTTTATAATGGTCATGCAAGCACTTTTCTCAATTTTTGTGATTTTTGGGTAGCCCAAATATGGCAAAACTGAGCAAAGTGTGAGAGACATAACAGAATAATTCAAACAGAGAGGCTTCATTTTTGTCCAAATGCATACAGCAGTTCTTACAAGAGCAAGGAGTAGCCATAAGTAGAACAACCTCATATAATCCACAAGGTTATGGCCAGAGTGAGAGGTATAACAGAATAATTTAGAAAACTATTCAACTCACAGCTGCTGATGAAGGAGTAGCTTTAGAGATTTGGGAACAAATATTTCCAGACGCCCTGCATGCAATTAGAATGCTGCTATGCACCGCCACTAATGCAACACCCCATTAATGATTTCTCTTGTTTCTCAGAAGGAGTTTGACTGGAGCCTCCCTGCCATCTTGGCTCTCAAAACCACGAGTGATATTACTAAAAAGACCTGCCACTGAATAAGAACAAATCACTGGTGGATTAGGTGGAGCTATTAGATGCCAACCCCCAGTATGTGTGTGTCCATTACCCTCACAGATGTAAAGACACAGTCTCATTAAGGGATTTAGCTCCAGCAGGGGATGAATTGGGACCCACAAGTCTAAGTGAGGGCTGTCCTCAGGACACTTCAATTGACAACAAAGAAACAGAAACATGATCTACTTATGAAGATTTCAAGGAACTACTCTTGAGCTCTGGTTCCCTAAGTGGTGACAAAAGGGTTTCACAGAAGAGAGCCTACCCGTCTACCGATACTTCAGGAGGTGAGCAAGCCACTCGTGGATGATTACAAAAATGCGGTGGGATTAAATCCAGTTTTAGTGAGAAAAAGAAAGAACCTCATCAATCCCCTAGCAATCTGCTATAGCCTTTGCAGACAGCAAAGCGTGCCTGCTCGATTCAAGGACTTCTTCTTCTCTCTGTAAGAATAAGGCAAGGGAGAATATGCTATTATCCGTCTCCCTCATTAATGGATATGTCCTGAACACATATATTCAAGAAAACTCTGCTGATTATACAGAGTATATTAAAGCTTACTGATAAGCAATACATATTGTATAGAACAATACTACTACACAGAGAACTACAATGACATTGCATAACCAATAACAGAGCTAATTATTTATATGTAAATAACATGTAAAACACATGTCTACAAAAACATTTTGATGTAACAGAAACATTAACTAGGTTATCTTTTCAACTAATTTGTTTTATTCATAGAAGATATTGGCCAAATAACTTCTTAGAAAATAAATAGCATCCATAGAAAGCAGGTATTAATTACAGTGGTATGCAGAGGACAAAATGAAGACAAAGAGCAAATTTCAAAACAGGGGACATTACTTGATGTAATTTGGTGTTTCATAGGTGAAGTAGCAAAAATTTCAATGCCCTTTGTGCAGAATTTGTGAAATATAAGCCAGTCTCCTTAATTCTAAAATCTCTATAGAAAATGTCTGTGTATTAATCTTATTCTAACATTATAAAATCTTCAAAACAACCTTTCTTTTTTTTTAAATGCATAAACCTTTGAATATGAAAAGTCAGTTGATTATAATAAGTTTTGTAAATTTCTGATATTGAAAGAAATAAATGAATTGTTTTTTTTTTTGTTTTTTTTTTCTTACTAAAAAAATTGCAACTCATTGTCTGGCTAAAAATTACAAGAATTAAAATAAGATTTAAAATGACACATTTGCTTTTTTTAAATTCATGTCACATTGATTTTTGACAGATACAGATAAAGAAATAATAAAAGACAAAAAACATGCTTAGCCATTAATATGACAGATAAAAAAAAAGTTTCATCGTTTTTTTTAAATCGTTTTCCTTTTATTTTCAGTGCTTAATTAAATTCAATTGTTAAGTAGAGATCAAAAAAAATAAATTTTCCATAAGGGGTTATTGTAACCAGTGAAATGTGAAATTATAATTTATATTCACTAAAAATAGAAGGAAAACTTAGAAAGTAATAAACAATGTCTATGAATTGTATTTTTAATTTTGCTTTACTTCTATAAATTGGATCATGGCCCAAATTGAGGAGCACTCAGTAATTAGTGAATTCATTGTCAGTGGTTTGAGTAACCAGTAGTCACATCTTTTACTACTACATATTTTCACAAAATATTTTTTCACACCAGAATCTTCATATAAACTGGCTTATGGCCAAAGACTGAGGAGCACTCAGTGATTAGTGAATTCATTGTCAGTGGTTTGAGAATATTCAATTTTTTTTTTTTGCTTTATGTTAAACTTTTTATGGATGACACATTCTTAAAAACTCATTTAATTTAAATTGTTTGAATTCATAACAAAGATGCTGGCTTTGGTCAAGAATAATTTTTGCATTCCATACCATAGAAGTTTTCTATGCCATGTAACAATGCTAATACAATTTTTATCATCATTATTTCTACTCCAAGTTGAGCAATGCTATCTCCATAATCTTGTCACAATTCTTGTTCCTACTTTTCCTCCATGACATTTTGTTAATGACCCAATTATTAGTTGTTCAAATTCTTCTGAAATTGGTTCTTTTCATTGAACATTTTACAGAACATTTTGTCACATTGTTCTAGAGTTGAGTTGCTGATGTCTGAAAGTACTTATGGAGTCTCTTTAGATGGAGAAAGGCAAGAACAGGTCTTCCCTAAGCGATGCAGTTGTGTCCACTGAAAAAAAAAAACTTGCAAAAAGTTACTTATCAAGGTAGAAGTATATCTGTGGAAGAGACATTGGGCGAAAATATTGTTTACCATGAATGTAACCTTGTTTTCTACTCCTGCTGGAATAGGAAATAGAACATGACCTAGTGAAAAAAAATAACTTTCATTTATTCTTTGCGTCAACCAAGAGAAATCTTAATTCAGAGAAAAAAAAAACAGTTATAGTACAAAAAGGATCAGATTATTTCTAAACGTCAAGGAATATTGTGAGATAAATTATCATCCTCATTATCATCATTTGGAGACGGGATAAATAGTAGGCACACTTTTGTTAGAGAGTGTCACTGGAGTTCATCTTGCTATAATGAAGTTCATCCTCCATTAGATAGAATGGAGGACAAATTTGGAGGCTGCTCTTTATGTCTCTTAATTCTTCTATCAGTTTTCTCATATTAATCCTGATGACCTTTGTCAAATGTTGAAAGCAATTAACTTTTGGCATAATAAAATTAAAATCAATTGTTGTCTTTTCATCAACATCAAAACTCTGAAATGGAGGTAACAAAACTAGTGTCATGTGGATACTACCACAGTCAGTCAAAATTGACATAGAAGAGAGATATTGATTGGCTAGTGTTAACCAATCTTTGGTTTTTGCATTGTATGAACATTAGTGTTAAACAAAACAAAAATTAATTTAGTGGAAAAATCAAAAGCAACATCAAAAAGGTGAATTAAGAAAAATTAAGTTATATCTCTCCGCTATTTTCCTAACATGGAGAGCAGAATGAGAATAAATTTACCTTAGTTGATTAAATAAAAGATTTCAAGAATGTTACAAAATACAACCGACAAATGAAGATATGGTCAAAGAGGACATCAGTTACAAAAAAAATACATAAACTACATTTAGTAAAGACAAAGTATTGTAACTAATTTTAAGAATCAACTTTTCACTTTAATAAAAAAATTCAAAACCTTTCTTATTACAACATATTTCTTTTATTGTGACCTTTTCAGTTTTGATTTCACAACCAGATTAGAAAAAAATAATAGGTAATAAAAATCAAACTCACAACATAAAAAATAATATCCTTAAAAATTTATAATTTAAGCAAATATTTAATGAAGTCATGATTTGTTGTTTGTAAGTTTCAAACATTTTATTGCACCCAATGATACAACTGTGCCAAATGCTATATTTTATGTCAGAATTTTAGGTGTTTTTGAATTACCAATCATAAACCGACAAGCAATTATGATTTGTGGCTCTTGTATGCTGTTTACCTAACAATTTCTGTATATATTTATGAAATTAATTTACAAGAGATTTTCACACAAGCAGCTAGAGCTTACAGCCACATGACGTTGAAACACCAGTTCTCATACAAAGTTAAGCAACATCAAGCCTTACCTTGATCGGTAACTGCTTGGGAATACCATGTGCTGTAAGCTTCGATATGAAGATGGTGTAATGGATAATGGCTTAGAATTCTCAATCGGAGAGTAGAGTTCCAGTTGAGTTTGTTATAATCATTTATATGTAAGTACCCTTGGCAAACATATGAATCTACCACTTCTCCTCCCAGCTATGGGTTAATTAGTAAAACTGGTAATACTAAAACCATTATTATCTCCCCAAAAATAAAATTGTGTACAAAATATTTAAATTTTGGCATTAACTTGTAGAGGTTGATACGCCACTAAACAAAAAAAAAAAGATAGTGTGTAGTGTTCTTTGTGATGACATATTTCATAAAGAAAAATGTAGTCCAGAGTTCAATCTCTGGATCATGTAGTGAAATAATATACTCTGGTTCAGCAGGAACAATCAAAGAATGGCATGAGGTTAAAATAATACAATTTTCAACACACAAAATATATTTTTTAACCAAAATAGTGGACACCTGAAGTTGACAAGTGTTTACTTGTCTGAAATGTTGTTTATATATGATAAGACTCCAGCCAACTTTAATTTGCAAAAATATAAATGCAATGTCAATCGCCATCTACTGTCCTCCTGATTACTCTTTTCTGTTTCCACTCATTATTAATGTTTCTATCCCTAATTCTTCCACACCCTGTAACCCTTTGTAAACTGCTTTTCTTGGGGTGATACCAATTTTTAAAAAAAAGCTATAATAAACAAAATGAGTATAATAGTTTAAATAATTAAAAAAAGTTTTATTTTACTGCAGATCATAAATACTAAATGTAATAATTTATAATGTTGCTAAAGGCCATATTTTCTGACTCTTGTAGGTTTTAACAAGTTTACATATATTGTTAATACTGAAAGTCTTTGCTGGAAAAATCTTGTGATTTCAAAACAACCATTGCAGTATTTTTCAGTCAGTCTTATCCTTGAGAGCACTTGAAACTCCCTTGAGTTAAAGCAAATTTTCATTTCTTTCTACTGTCAAAAATAACAATCTGCCATTAAAAACTCAGTGAATAGACAGCAAAATATTTCACACTTGACTTCAATAACAACTAATGAAGAAGTATGAGTTTTATCAATTTGCTTCTAAAAATGTTTAGTCATGAAAATAAGGCCAAAACAAAAATTATAAGTAATAATAATAATAGTTTAATGTTAACATAGGTTCATCAATAATAAAGTTATGCTCTATAGAGAAAGTGAAATAAAACAAAGGTAATCGTAATAAAATGGATGCACAACTAGCATAGCAGTTATCTGTGTGGAAAGTGGGAATGGTGTGTTTGAGTTCAAACTGTAGCCAAGAGTTTTGTTTTTGCACAAATATCCATAGAAATATATAAATCCACCTCTTCTCTCAACAGAGATGGGTTAAAATAGTTTGGTTGCCAGCCAAGGTTATAAAGACCCATCTCAAAGGACAACTCTGAGTTCAAAACCAATTGGGTATTGGGCTAGAAACTCTACCCTGTAAAACCTGTGACTGTAACTACAGGCACACAACTTTGCTTAATAAGGTAAACAAAAATCTTAATAAAAATTGGATCTTTTTATCTGAGTTTAATTTTTGGTAACATCTTTAAAACCATGATAGAAGTAATGATAATTGTTGTCATTGGTGGAACTTGTTGCCAGATATTGGGGTGCTCATCAACATTTCCTTGCCTGTGTTGGATTTGAAGAGACATCTCCAGAGTTGGAGTGTTTCAGGGATGGACAGCTCTGGTTTTTCTTTGGGTTCTCTTCATCTCTTCTATTTGTCATTTTGTGTTTTCAAAGGAGGATGTTTTTTGGGTTTTTTTTTTTTTACTTTTCTTCTCCAATTAGTCCTTTCTGCAGCTTCCATCTCCCAATTGAGCTGATCCTTGAATCGACAAAGTGGGGCTCCATGTGATGTGAACTTCAAGTAGTGTATTTAGTGTAGACTAAATGCCACCTTAGGGGAGAAAAAGAAAAAAATGACTAAATTCCAGCATGAATGACTGCATCAGGATAATTCAAATGGAGTACAAAATAGACACTGTTGAATAGCAACAGTGTGATATTGAAATATTTGCAAACAATTATCCAATTAAATAGTATTGTGAAAAAACAAAGGTTGCATTATAAAAAAGCATGAAGAAGACTGTCTTGAACTTTGAGATACCAAGTTTACCAATAGTGGACATCACTGTATCAGTGAACACCAAAAAGATGAAAGAAAGTGAAAAAATTACCAGAACCTTACCTCAGAGCTGAATAAAAGTGTACAACATGGTTGCATTTGTTGGGATCTGTCTACTCAGGTTTTTCTTGCTATCTCAAAGTTGGGATTTCAAACATTTAACAATACATCTTTTAAATGAAATATAAAAGATTATTTTCTGGAGGGATCGTAGAAGCAGAACGTCAGTTGAAATAACATTCATATATTCTTTTAAAATTCTATATTAATTTGTATGGGTTAGATGATATTGTTATTAAGTAAAAACTATATTTACTAATCATAACTAGGAAAGCTTACTACAATTCAGCAACCACCAGTATTTTAAAAATAATTTTGTTTTGTGTATAAACATGCCAATTTTTGTAAATACAGACATCCATATACAACATTATCAGGAAATAAGAATGGTAACTATAGTAAATTTAAAGCCAAAAGTACCTAAAATTCACTAAAACATTAGATTACAGACAATATTTTCCTAAATTTTTAAGATTACTGGTTAGTTAAAAAAATTATATAAAAAAAAGGTGCTCATGTTATATTCAAGTAATTTTTACTGCTCTTTGAAAACTTTGAATATTATGTCTTTGGCAATTTTTCATGTTCATACAAGCATTGGATGTTAGTTTGTAATCATGGCTCACAGACCATTGGAGTGTTCTCTTCTACAAGAAGTGAGGGTTGGCACAAGGCTATTTTAGTAGTATCCCTCTCCCCATTTCATTCAGCTATAGGGATTGTCACTCTTGGACTAAAGAAAAAGAATATTGTCACCTCTCGTCCTTTTATGTATCTCTTTGAATTTAATTCTATATTTATTTTACTTTCTCTCTGCCTTTTCTCTCTTTTTTCCTCTTTACTAAAGTTTCCTTCCTTTTTTATTTTGAATTGAATTTATTTTACCTTCTTTTTCACTCTTTGAAAACTTTGAATATTATTTTCATGCTCATACAAGCATTGGACATTATTTTTTAATCGTGGTTCACAGACCATTGGAGTGTTCTCTTCTACAAGAAGTGAATGTTGGACTTTAACCAAGTTAAAACTTTATATTTATATTCCAGATTCCTTATCCATAGCCTCTTTGACTTATATGCTTCTCCTCTATCTATCTCTAACAATCTGTATGGGTGGGTGTAGTGAATGCTCAAGAATCTCCCTTTACCTTCACCCCCCAATATGTCTTTTAGACATCTAACCCACAACCAATCCGTCCTGGGTATGATGATAAACTACATCTGTGTCCTGGGTAAGATGATAAACTATGTCCAACAGCAAGGCCTCTGATCAGGAGGTTTTGAGGAGTGTGGAACCACCTCTTAATTGCTGGTGTTCCCAGGTCCACCCTGACTTGGGGTGATAGCACCTGTTAGGGTCCCAGCTATGGGCTAATAGTCAACACCCAAACTTGTGTAAAAATAAGTTTTAATACAAGAAATACTTTGTAATAAAAAAAAAATTATAACCAGTAATAATTTTTGAAGGAAAAATTATCATCAGCAATACTTTAAAAAACAAGTACTAGCAATACAAACAAAAAAATTACCAGCTATAGATTTCTTCAAGAAAAATATTCCCAGAAATAGATTTTTGAAAAAAAATATATTACCAGCAATAAAAATTTTGTCAGCATTAAATAAACCATTGAGGTTGATATGCCGTAAAACCAAACTCACAAGCAATCTTTACGTACATAATTCACACTGTTGCTCCCAGCCCAGCTTGGCTCTCCATTTGGGTTTCCATACCTGTTGTTGGCTTTGTTTTTGTCTGTTTCTTGTGGATTTTTTGTTTTTTATTAGTAGATAGGCTTTCCTATCACCCAGTTAATACTCTTAGATACTTTCCTTTTCTCTGGCCTTAGTAGTAATGCTGTCATGAATCTCTTGTGATGTGTGCAGTTTGTGGCAACATCTTTTCATACTAAGGGTACCCAGTTGACAGTTTTCTGATTGCTGTTCCTGACAGGTAGTTAGGAACCCGAACACTTGCATAGCATCTTGAGAGGCTGCTCTGATCAACAGTTGCATAATATCAGGGTCCTTGCAGTGCCATGTCACACATAGATGGGTGTCTCTTCATGCACCTCTGGTGAGCAACCCTGAGGCCACATTATTTTGCAGTCTGTGCCAGTTCCTTTTTGCTCATGCCACATTTGATGACCAACGCTTCTATTACTTTTCCTCACCAATGTAACTCAAAATGACCATAAACAGCCAAAAATATGACCCTAAACCAGCTCAAAAAAATCCCCTAAACCCTTTAACCTTTCCTTCTCCAACTTTCATGGTATTCATACCAACTTCTGCAGTGTAAAATTGTTCCTCTTTGATAAGTCTCCTGATCTACTAACTCTCTGCGAGACTAAACTTAACTCATCAATCCCCTCTGATTTCTCAATTCCTGGCTACCCCCCTCTCCTTAGAAAGGACTCTGAAGTCCACATGTATGACCTGGGAGTTTATGTCCATGATCATCTCCCACTGGTTAGAGAACTCTCTTTGGAATCTCCAGACCATTTGTATATGTGTATCCAGCTAACCTATCTCTTCTTTCTCTACCATTCCCCTTCCTCTCAAAACTGTTGTATACTTGATGCATTTCTGATAATATAGACGAAGCCATCTCTCTATATCCGTTTGCAAACATATTCATGTTTGGTGACTTTAAGCCCACCATACCATGTGGCTTAAATAGTCTGTAACTGACCTCACTGGCATCTAAACTCTTAACTTTTCAATCACTCAATCCCTCACACAAGTGGTTGAATGTTCCCCCAGTAACCTGGACAGTAACACTTCTCTTCTCAATCTCTGTTTTACCTCTATCCCTGATCCTTGTTGTGCACACAGCTCTTCCCTCAACTCTGATCCCCTGTGGTGGTGTCTGTTAACATCTCCTTCCACTCCCTCTTTAGCCATGAACCTCCACCTGACAGAATATCTTCCTGTTATCAATGCACAGACTGGGACTTCCTTCATGACATCCCTTGGAATGTAGTTTTTAATCAACCTGTACAAGAATGTGCATTTGAGGTCTCCTCTTGGGTAAAAGCCAGCATCAAAGCTTTCATTTCAGCAAGAAAATACCAAAGTTAAATCGCACTCATATCCTTGGTTCTAACCTGCTTGCTCAGCCGCTATGGCCCATAGGAATCATTTCTTCCATCTGTACCAGAGCAACATGTGTGATTGCAACAGATGTCTCTTTGTCTCTGTTTGTAATGAGTGCAACCATATCCTCAATGAAGCAAAGTTACTGTTTACTGATAGGATGAAAACAACGTATTGCATCTTGCAAGTTTGGTTCTAAAGATTATTGGCGGCTCTGCAAGAGTTTGCTGAGCTACAGCAAATTCTCAGTCCCTCCTCTATTCAATCAATTTGAAGTTCTAACATCCTCAGCTGATAAGGCTGAATGCTTTACTCAGAAATTTTCATCCAACTCAACACACAACTTGTCCAGGGTACCCACACCTGATTTTCCCTCTAGAACTGTATAACCCCATTGATGGTATGAGACATCATCTCTAAATTAAACTCTCATAAAGCAAGTGGTGATGACAGGATACCAGCCATAGTCCTAAAGAAATGTAACTATGATCTGGCTCCAGTTCTCTCCAATCTCTACAATTATTTCCTCATCGATTTTTGCTTTCCAGCCTGTTGGAAGTTCTCCACTGTCGTCCCAAACTTTAAGAACTCCTGAGATCCTTCTGACCCACCTAGCTACCATCCCATCAGTCTCCTACCATTCTTCAGCAAAGTCTTCAAGGTTTTAATCAATGCCAAAGTAGTTATGCATCTCACCTTCCATGATCTTCTCTCTGACAAACAATATGGTTTCTGCTTTGCCTGGTCTACCGCTGATGTGCTTACAGCCATAAATGAATATGTATACCAAGCTCTTGATAATAATGGCAAATCTTGAGCTGTTGCTCTAGATATATCAGAGGCATTTGACAGGGTTTGGCATGCTGACCTTCTACATAAGCTGCAGGGATATGGTATTATGACAATTATTTGATTTAATCCAATCATTCCTCTCTAACCATGAAATGAGGGTTGTCTTGAATTGGTTCTCTTCCAGTTCCTTCCGTATGAATGCTGGTTTTCCTCAAGGCTTTATTCTTGGTCTTACACTGTTTCTGATCTTCATTAATTATCTTCCTGACATCATCAATTCTCAAGTTGACATCTATACAAACGTCAGTACCATTTACTCTTGTCTCAGTAATAAATCTGGCATTGCTGACAAGGTTAAACTGGCCATTGATCTCGAAAACAACTTCCAATCTGTGGTTGACTGGGGCAGGAAATGGCTTGTGAATTTTACTCCAAAATGAAACTGCTATCATTTACTCCAAAATGAAACTGCTATTATTTACTCCAAAATGAAACTGCTATTATTTACTCACCATAGAGAAACATCCCTGCCTCCTATCAGCATGGTTGATGTGCAACTCAACAAGAGCACCTCACTGCACCTTCTTGGTCTCACATTTTCCACTGACCTGAGGTGGAACAGCTACATTGAATCAATTGCTGCATTTACCCCAAGGAAAGTTGGTTTACTGTGTTGCACCAGAAGATTTTTTTCTTCTGAATTTGTCCTTCACATCTACAAATCTACCATTCATCCATGCATGGAATACTGTTGCCATATATGGTCTGGTACCCTCACTGTTCATTTTGGGATTCTAGACAAAATCCAGAGACAGATATGCAATGTGATTGGTCCTGACTTGGCATCTCAACTCCAGTTACTTTCTCACAATCTTTTCTATAAATATTTTCAAGGCATCCACTTTGACAAGCTATTTTCACTGGTGCTTTGACTGCATGAATTTAAGCATGCTACTAAGTTGGTATCTCGGTCCCACCCTTTCACTGTCAAAACGGTTAAATGTAACCGCCTCTTCAACAGCTTCTTCAAAAATTTAAATGTAATGTCAATCTACATCTTCTATTGCTTTGATCCCTGTTCTTTCTGTCATCCTTTCTACACCCCTCCCTATTCCCAATGTTTTGCCTTACTTACACTCTTTGTAGCCCCTTGTGTACTAGTGGCACTCCCATTTTAGATGCTTTAGATGAATTTCTTTAAAAAAATTGTCCCCCGATTGAAAAAAATTAGTTTCCTTCTGTCAATAGAGCTGTCAGCACATAATAATACACTGATAAACCTACCTCTATGTTAAAAAATGAATTTCTGTGATATTTTAAGCATTAAATCAGCTGATCCTCCTCTAATTTTCACAAAAGTATTATTTTATTTTTTAATAAAGAAAATTACATCATACTGACACCTTGCTTGGGGTGAAATGATTAAGAAAAAGAAAAACAACCTCATTCAGTCAGTTTCAATTAGTTTTGAAATATTGAAAATATTAAATTCAATCTATTAGTTTGAAATTAAAACTAAAAGCATCAAGAAAGATTTTTCATTTAAAAAAATTCATTTTAAACCTTTGATGTGTTTCTTTGGAGGTACATACACATATATATATATATATATATATATATATATATATATATATATATATATATGAGCACATGCCCAAGTGGTTAGAACATTTGCATTCTGACCATCAGACTTGGGTTCAAATCTCACCATTTGTCAGGAAGGAAACTTCCTGATGTTCTCGGACTGGAGAGGTTGATCCCAGTGTGCAGCACTTTTGGAAAGTGCCTGAAAACCATACCAGAGGTTGACCAAAGTCTTGAGAGTGAAATTGGATAGACAGGGGGCTGTTGTTATCTGTGCTAAGACAACGTCATAAGTTATCGTGGCTGAGGGCTTGAGAATGCTGGCCATGTTCAAATTGTTGATCATGCTTTCCCAGAAACTGTAAATGAGGTCTGCTCAACATAGTTGCAGTATAAACCACAGGTGGGCTCTGTGGGTGTTGAATAAACACAAATGCACCAGAGTATGTGTCTGCAATAGGGATTGGCTAGCCACCCTAGTAGACTAGTGGCCAGCTCTACATAAATATCTACATGATAGCCACATTCAGATGGCTGGTACTATTTCTAGTACAGTGTATGTGTGTGAGAGATAGTTTTCTTCTACTATATGTCATATTCCTGCATATGCCCCATATTATTTTTAAAAAATTTTCTTCTAAACAAAACAGCCAGATTTTTTTCTGATTTTTTTGTGAAACATTAACCACTGAAGATGGAAAGATGTGATAAATGAGATAAGACAATTCTTTTTTTCTCATTTATAAATGGCTTACAGCCATATCCCATTGAAACATCAGTTTCTATGCGATCACCAAAGTTAAGCAATATTGAGCCTGGTCAACCTAGATGATTGACTGCTAGGGAATACCAGATGCTATAAACTTGGTTATACAGGTGGTGTAATTGTTAGTCGGATAGCCAAGTTTTAATTCCAGCTGGGTTTGTTATATTCACTTACTTTGGGGAAAGGTATAAATCCACCTCTACTCTCTGCAGATATGGGTTAATTAGTAAGACTTGTATCCCTAAACCATTATTATCTCAAAAAAATTCTTAGAATCTAAAATGTTTTCTGGTTTTAACCTGCAAAAGGTTGATAAGCTCTAGAAAATGAATTGATCAATCAAAATTTTCTGATTTCTTGTGAAACATTGAACACTAAAAATGAAGAGATGTGATGGTTATGATTAGAAAAAATCATTTTTTTCCATTGAAACGCCAGTTCCCATATGATCACCAAAGTTAAACAACATCGAACCTTTAAATGAGAATTTGTGAAAGAAGAGATAAGTGAGTTGTCTGTTTTTTCAATTAATAAAAAGTTTGTGCCACTTAAATACCTAGTGTATCTAAAATTGCCTTGGCAGAGTAGTATCAGCCTTTGCTTTTGTTATATACATTTCCTTTGTTGTACTCTTCTGACACCAGTTGTTATAATGAGTGTATGTTTGCAAAGGAAAGAATAAGCAAGGGTTAAAATTTAAACAGTGTGTATTGATCAATTTTCAGAATATATGCATAGTTGTATGAAAAAAAGTGTTGATATGTGTGGTTCTTTAGTTACTGTTGGTAAGGAAAGCAATTGGGTACAGATAGTGGGTCTGGCCAAGATGGTGGTGAACATGATAGAGGCTTGGAATGGGTTTATGAAGCTGTGAATCAGTGGTAGCATGAGTTGATCCATGATAAGGCCTGTTAAGATGTGTTGGCAGGTTGGTTGACCATGGTCATGGTGGTGATGACAAGAGTGGGCCTGCCAGTGACAACAGCTGGATTTGTTTTGTGGACCAGATGTAATGCTATCTAATAGCATAGATATCTAATTACAGCAGAGTATAACACTTTCCTGCAGTTGATTTGTGCCTAGTGCTTTCCTTCCATTAGCAAGAATAGTGTTCTTTTCTTCCCCCATAAAATTTCTGTTCTTTATTCTTATACATGCTAGTGTGAATCTGGTTATATAAGACACACACACTGTAGAGATTGGTGTGTAGGATTAAGCAGCACATTTCATTTTTGTATTAGAAATGGCCAATTGCATTATACTACAACATTAACACATACTCAGAAAATTTTGAATTTGGTGATTGGACAAAATCTCAGTGATAATCCTGTTTGTGCTAACACAGGATGTGGGGGTCTTGTCTGTACCCCGACTCTCATGCTTCACTATTCGATTGCAGTACTGCTGAATTCGTTGGCAGCACGTGCCAGACGTGGGCGGGCAGGCAGCGGAAGCCGTCAGTCGTGGTGTGGTGCGTTGCTGCTGTCGTTTCGGGAACACACAGCAGCAGTGGGCGGCACACGACCGACGTGGCGGCGGCAACAGGCGTTGCGGCGCCGGTCTGCAATGCAACCGATCAAAGTTAGGTAATTGGCGGGTGTGACTGTGACTGACTTAAGGTGAAGTTTCAGTTGGCAGATGCCTCGTCATCTCATGAGTGAGTAATGAGAAGAAAGAAAAAGCAAAGCTTGTTACACGAAGCGCATCCACCGCCCGGTGTTCGTTCGCCGTCGCCAGACGAGCGTGGTGCCAACCAGTAAGAAAATGAAATCTTTATTAAAGTTATGAATATGTAGCAACTCAAAAATAAATACATCTCTATGAAAAAGGTTTATTTTATTCTAAATAGGAAGTATATTTTCAGACCAAAATTGGTTTTGTTTTTTTGTAGGAGATTTGGTTTCCTCATGGGAGTTTTAATTAAATTTGAATATAAAATAGAGCCCACAATGTTAAAATAATTTTTATAAAGAAAATAGTTTTTTTTCAGTGTATAGCCTTTTATATAAAAACAAAAAATACTCTCTTGATTTTAATGCATATTATTCATTTGCTGAATGGTTACCAAAACATGGCTAGGACACTCTGAGCTTAACGGGAAATACTGTTACCAAAAAGGAGATTGGTGGATGAAGACCAAAGAAATCCACTTCAGATGTTAAAAAACAAAAATAAAAGAAAGTGTACTGTCAAAGTTCCAGTTACAACAATCATTCATTTCCTGAACAAGCTAAGCTTATACAGCCAACAGCCACACAGAAAACCACAGCTGAATTTGAAACACAGACTGATTAATTTAAATTTTTCACAAAAGAATAAAGATAAAAAAAACAAAAAAAAACTAGGACTGCATGATGGCATCAGATGAAACAAAATAAACCTATTTGGCCCAGATGGTATCCAACAAGTTTGGCAGCATCATGGTGAGATGCATAACAAAAAGTGTATGGTTGCAACAATTTAACATGATGGTAAAAATGATATACTTGGGTTGTATGAGCTCAAAAAATTCAATTAGAAACAAAAGAGTACTGAAATATTACATAATATCAGTCCTCCTATATGACAGTGAATGCTGGACATTCTCCTCACAGAAAAAGAAGAGACTTGAAGCAATAGAAATGTGGTGCTACAGAAGAATGCTAAAAAATGTAAACAAAAGGACCCTTATACTTAACATCAGAAATTTCTAGAGCACATAATAAGGAAAGAGGGCTGGGAAAATTTAATACTCACAGAACAGGTTTAAAGCAAAAGAGACAGAAGAAAATGCATAACCTACCTGACAAGCTTAAGTATGGATAGCAGAACAGGGTTTAGGAGAAATAACAGACAATTTATTAAGAGCTACAGGATGTTGTGAGAGCCATGACCACCAGTGTCCTGAAGGGACATGGCACATTGAAGAAGAGCCGCATTTCATTGACAGGATCATGAATACTGAAGATTAGATCAAAATATTAAAAGAAAATTTTGTCTTCAACCAGACACTTGGGAAGAAGAACTATGTTCCATCATGATAATAATCCATTAAGATAATCAAGAGGACAACAGTTTCTAAAGAAGCAAAAGGTAAGAAGCTCAAGTGGCCTAGCATGTCAACAGATATTTAATTCCAATTGACCACTTGTGAAATGTACATAAATGGAAAGTAAAAAAGATAGAATTGAAAGATAGCATATTCTGAGAGTGGAAAAGAATCTAATGTGAAGTCAATGTCCTCAATACTACAAGCACTATTAAAAAAAAAAAGACAATCATGCCAAATACTGATTTAAAAATAATTTTTTTCTCAGGTGTATACTTATTTTTGGACTGCTGTATATTCAAATATTTGGTTACAGACTTTAGAGTTTGGTAAAAAATTATATCCATTTTGACTTCTGTTTAGTTTAGAAAAATAAACTTTACAAGAAAAATTGGTCGTACAAACACACAGAAAATAAAACACTCTTCCATTGTCTCAATGAGTGGGTCATTATTTTTTGTACTGTAGTCAATTTATAGAGGCAGTAGTGTGCAGAGGGTGCGAAGACCCCCAGGCATCTATATCATTTTGGGGGGGAGAGGGGCATCCAATCAAAGAGTGAAATAAAAATTTAGTTTATATTTAATTTTAATAAAGTGTTTATTACATGTTTCATCTGTTTTTGCATATTTAAAATATCTTCCTTTTTCACATTTCTCAATGCTCGGCCCTATATCCCCATCCCCAAACTTTAGTCTTAGGGGCATACAATCAAGGAGTTGGCCCCGGGCATCACCAAACCTCTGCGCATCACTGTATAGAGGTAGCTTTTTTTTTTTCGAGTGATGTTATAGTTATTTATACTTTGTAGATAATTTAAATTTGATTTTAAACAAATGCCTTTTATTCAGACAGTTATGGAGGTAGAGTGACAATCAGAAAATATTGATTTATGACATTTCTATGATAAAAGCTGAAAATCTATCTCAGATAAAAATCAATCCTTACTAAATTCTCTTATGTATCCATAACAAACTACAGTTTTTTCCTATTCTTCCTTTTTTTTTCTGGCCAGCAAAGCAGGTATCCCATTATGCTAAACATTATCTAGAATGTGATGTCTTGGAATTAGATGACCTACAGGGAACGTGTTGTCATGGTCTTCAGAATAATGAAAGCGCCCAAAGGTATCAAACTAGAACATCTGTTTACATTGGGTCACAATCAATACAGTTTACAAAGACAAGTTATTCTTGTCACGAAGTAGACTTGACATGCAATGGAATTTCTTCTGTCAACAAACTGTAATGCAATGATTCACTTGATCAGGATTAAGAATTGGTTGATGATTTCTAAAAAGGAAATGAAAGAATTCTGTAGAAATACTTAAGGAGTATATAGGCTGAAAATCTAGTCTAACATCCTGATACACTACAAAAATGAAGTGAATAGAATTCTTGCAACGAGGCAGGAATATTGTTCTTAGCAAGCTCAAGAATATAAAGTAAAGAGAAAAATAATTCAATAAATTCTTTATTAAAAACATCTTTTGTTTCTCTGTTTAATCTATGAAATGTTAGAGTAAGAAACAGAACTGTTGTGTGGTCAATTAATAAGGTTGCCCGAAATGTTTAAACATTGTTGGGTGTTTCACGTAATGATGGGTTAACAAAATCTAAAACAACAAAAGCTCATCTCTCTAAGGTTTTTTCTCGGACAACAATTTTAAGATTAATGGCCAAAATGTTCCAGTTTCAATCAACACATCAGCTGAAAAAATTTTCATCTCATCAGAATTCACATATCAATTAGTCGTGTCAAAATGTGGAATAGAAATGGAAAAGACATCAATCCATCACAACATTATATATATATATATATATATATATATCATCATCATGTATATGTTTAGGCTATAAGAATTCATTTTAACATGTATTAAATTCAACCAATAATATCTAAGTTTTATTGTATTTTTCCAATTTTTAAATAAGTTCTTGCACATCCAGATGAAAATTGTGCATAAATTGATCAAAGATCAAGCATTTGTTCTTGATAAAGAACTAAAAGCTAATCCCTATCATAAGGGTCCTTGACAACATGCTGGCATTTTTGGAAACATTAAATTTCAAATCCAAATATACATAAGTTGTGTAACAAAGTGTGAAACATTGGAAAGAAGTGTACAAATATTTTAGCAATATTTTTATTATTTCATACATATATGAGGGTCATTCAATAAATAAGTTGAATTTTTCGGTATAAGGACTTCTAATACAGATAGAAGCTTACTCTTTTTTATTTTTTTCTGTTTTACTTCTTTTTCACATGGATTTAATTTATTTTGCAGATTAAAAAAAACTGAGAGTTTTGGCGATTAACAAAGATGGCCGATCAAGAAGCATGCTCCAGGATTGAACAGCGGTCAGTTATCAAGTTTTTGGTTGCTGAAGGGTGCAAACCAGTTGAAATTCATAGGAGAATATCAACTGTGTATGGTGCCACATATTTCAGCCAAAACAATGTCTACAAGTGGGCTAAATTGTTTAAAGAAGGACGGAGCCGTGTTGAAGATGAAGACAGGCCTGGGAGGCCTACAGAAATGAGGTCTCCGGAGGTGATCGAATCAGTCAATGACCTCATTCAGTCTGACAGAAGGGTGACAGTGGATGACATTGCAAGGACTTTGAGCTTATCTGTTGGGACAAACGCAGGGGTCATCAGTCAGAAGGAGTCATCTTGCATCATGACAACGCAAGGCCTCACACAGCAGCCCAAATGGTGCAGACCATCGACGAGCTGGGCTGGGAACTGCCCCTTCAGACTTTCATCCGTTTGGTCCCTTGAAAGCGTTCACGAGAGGCACAAAGTTTAAAAGTGACAATGAAGTCAAAAGTGTTGTGAGCGACTGGCTGAGACATCAGTCCAAAGATTTTTACACTGAGGGAATATGGATGCTTGTGCACAGATGGGAAAAGTGTGTGACAGTGCTGGGAGACTACGTTGAAAAAAAAAAAAAAAAGTAAGCTTCTATCTTTATTAGAAGTCCTTATACCGAAAAATTCACCTTATTTATTGAATGACCCTCATATTAAATATTTTATACAACACTGAAATACCCTCTTGTGGTAATGGATATTTAATTTAATGCAGATTGTTTATATATATATGTGTGTGTGATAGAATAAAGAATGAATGAAACGTTTATAAATCTAACATATTTCACTTTTATTAATGCTTCAGAATGATATATACAAAAAAAAAATTTTGGTCTTTTTATTTGTGTTTGATTTTCATTGGTTAAGCAGACTTACATACATTTGACTTGACAAGCAACATTCATATGTATAATTTATGTATGTAAGTGTATCATAATTCTTGTCCCTCTATGTGGGATCTGGATGGTGATATGTATCCTTATATATATATATATATATATAGTGTGTATGTATGTATCTAGTAGGCATTATTTATATTCTTTAAGAAGGGATATGATAAAAGTCTTGTGATGTAATATAGTGTTTTTGACATGTGTTTATAGTTGGTAAAATTTTTTTCAACAAAGAATTATATTCTTCTTTAATTAGGTTTGAAAAATGAAATCAAAACTAGTCATATCATTCTACCTCAGGGCCCTCAGAATATGTAGCCCAGACTGCCTAGGTGAAGGAGAAAAGTATCTTCGAAAAAAAAATATTTAGACTTCTTCACTACCCACATCATTTCATCCTCAACATTTGAAAATAAGCTTACAAAATTCCCAATCCAAAAATCAGACATCACCAATAGCACTACAGACATCACCAACATGAAATTCATAATCCTATCCTCTAGCACTCTATCTACAGAATTCGAAAATAAATTAGTTATGCCTTATACTAGGATCATTATCACTCCCTGCAAGACAATCGGAGATATAATTAGAAAGAAAAGTAGATCCCAAAACCACTTCAGATGCTGAGATTTATCAAATAAAGTACTTGCAATGTAGATACATTTACATTAGACATGTCTCAAAGTCTAAAATCCCACATCTGTGAACACAAGAGAGACCTACATTGGGACGATCATTTAAACTTTCTTGCAATACACAGGAACAAGACCCGGTTGTAACTTTGATTTTTACAACTGAAAATAAATAAAATAACATAATTCTTTGTTGAAATACTACAAGGGAGCCATGAAAAATTTGACCAACTATAAACACGTCAAAAACACTATTACATCAGCAACCATTATTAAGTCCATTCTTAAATAATCTAATGTATATTTAACTCCTCAACTGCTGTTAATATAAAAACATCCCCAATTTCAATATATGGACAACCTCCAAACATAAATAATGCCAATTACACAGAAAAATTATCCAAATCCAGCAGAGACAAACTAGAATTATGATATACTTAAACATGAATGCTGCTTAACTGTTCAAATGCAAGTGAAGTCTGCTTAGGAAAATGGAAATCAAACACCAAAAATATCATGGAAAATAAAGAAAACAATATCAAATTACAAGGCTGGACTTTAACAAAGTTAAAACTTATAATTGATTAACTAAACAGGTTATCTAGGAGAAGTAATCTCAAAATTCTTTATAAAAAACTCTTTTTTTTTTTCATCCTTGTTTTCAAACTCTACATTCCATTTACTTTCAGTGATGACACCTATGAAACTAGTCTTACTAACAATATTCACCTTCATATTTTATCATAATATTCACCATGTTTTCATTCATTTGGCCTTCATATGTTGGTTCCATTCCACTTAATTTCAGCATAGATACCTCTAACTACTCCAACTTGTAAATTCCACTTTTCTTCATATGCTAATTATTTTTATTGACCAGGAATAGCATATATTACCTTCATACTCTTTCCTATGAATCAACACATTTTATGCTGGCTTGATCCGCTAGTTCAATATCTTGCAAAATTGTACAAAATAAATGACTTGACTTATTGAGAGGTGATACAATGTATGCTAAGGGACAATAGATTTCTAAGGTGACTTTGATTAAAATTAGCGGTAACTAATCCATTGCAGCTCACCAGAAATTTGAGGCAATGAGGAGGATTCAACATAATGCTATGTTCATGAGACTCAAAATCATTAGAAGAATGAATATGTCTCCAGGTGAAATGAGAACAAATGGAGTATAATTCCACTGTATGTGACATTTAATTTAAAAGAGGGCTCAATACAGAGTAGAGCTAAATATTATTTATCCCAGGGTATTAAAACAAAAACATTAAAAATCGCTACACAATTGCAATTACGTTTCAACACTACAAATGTATCTCCTCAAGCAATGGTAAACTACTGGCAAGTGAACAATTATTTTAATTTCAAAAGCAGAATACTTCCTCTTTTTTTCTTGAAAAAAAGCAGAATTAAAAATAGGCTTGTGGGCTTTACTGTGATTAACTAATCAAATGTGACCTATGCTAAATTCAAACTCACCAAAAAAATTTTTATTATATAGGTCATGACAGGAAGTTGTCTGGATATAAATCCTAGACAATTATGAACAGATACAAATGGTTACATTATTTCATAAGATGTATAGAAGTCCGGTGTTTAACTTTTCTAAGAAGTAAAAGTGAAAGAGGTAGGGAGGTAATTTAACATAATGTTAACTAGTTATATGCTCGGTCAGCTATCTACATAAAATTTTGTATTTGAGAAATAAAAGGTATCTTTAAGAAACTGTTAAATAACTTAACCGTTTGAAGAAAAAAAACAGATCATAAATACAAAACTACATCAGCAAATTAATATGCAACCGTTAAGAGCATCCAGAAAAGATATTAATAATACTAATTAATCAATGTAAGATGTTATTAATACTAACTAAACACCTGTACATCCATATAAGATGTTAATACTACTAACTAAACATCAATACAGAGCTATATTAAGTCAAAATGAATCTTACGAATAGAATAGTAATCCATATAAAGTGCACTGCAGTTTATCTGGTGATTATTACTATAAGAAAAATTATTATCAAATTCAAAGTTTAAACATATTGTAAGGTGAAAGGTAGACTATGCCTACAATTTATAGTCAATTCCTTTCTTTGGTTTAATGAGGAGTTTTTATCAGAAAATCTGATAATTTCTAATTTTTCAATTAAGCGTTGAAAGCAGGGTTCATTTAAAGATTTACAAGTTCTAGCTTTTTTTAAATTTTTCATTTTACCTTAGGAGTTTTATTAGCTTTTTTTAAATTCCAATAATATTTAGGAGGAGATGTACTATTTTTATAAGTACTATTGGTGAATTGGATCTTCCAACAAGATAATGATCTTAAGCACACTGCAAAACCTACAAAGAAATGGCTTGCTGAAAATAATGTAAATATCCTGAAATGGCCAAGTCAGTCCCCAGATTTAAACCCAATCAAGAATCTGGCGTTATTTGAAAATTCAAATCCAATCAAGAGCTCCAACAAACATCCCATATCTGAAGACCATATGCAAAGAAGAATAGAACAAAATACCAACTAATTTACTAAAATACCAACTAGTTGCTGTAGAAGTGAATAACAGCTATTCTACAAAGTATTAAATGAAGATTATGTATTCTTTTTTATTGTACAAATACTTATTTCACCCATTAAAATGGATAAATGGGATTTATTTCTAGTAAATCATTTTTTTCTGTTTCCTATGCATTTTTATTTATTATGCATCTGTGTACAGTTAATTATATGAAAAGTATATTTATTCATTAGTTGGAAATGCAATAAATTAAAGATTTGTATGTGTACAAATATTTGTTTCCCCCACCACACTATAAATGTGTATATTTTATACTTTCTTAGTATTTTTTTGTTTGCCCTTAGCTGGGACCCTAACAGGTGCTACCACTCCAAGTTAGGGTAGACCTGAAAACAACAGTAATTAAGAGGCAGTTCTACACTCCTCAAAACCTTTAATCACTCGATCAGAGGCCTTGCTGCCAGATGTAGTTTATCGTCATACCCAGGCCTATTGAAATGAGTTCACTACTCAATATATCATACTATCTTTAATGCACTACTCATATGTGAATAATAGAACCAAAACATAACACACATGACCTGAAGATTGCTTTGAAGCATGAAACAGACTCTCACCACTTGATGTTGACCACAGTGTCCACTTTCATATTTACAAATGCTCTATCTCTGATACTGGGCACTTTTACCCATAGAAGCTAGTATCTCTCAAGTCAATGTCCTGCAAAAAAGTTGACAGATATTTAATATTCAGATGACCTAGTGTAAGCGATCTAGGATTGTAAAGAAAATATTGGTCGCAGATTACTTCCACAATGCAGAGTAAGTTCAGATTCGAATATCGGGGGCAGAAAGAAATGCCGAAAACTCGATTTGCAGGTACTATCTCACAAATCACAATGCATGCAACCAGTCAGAAAAATAACTCACTCTCCGTCAAACACGGTAGTCAAAATGCCCCAATTTTTTCTTTTTCCGATTCGAGAACACCAACTGCTTTTATCGGTCAAGCATTTTTTCCATTCGTCAACAACTGGGAAAGGACGCCCAATTTTTGCATATCAAAATACTTTTATAGCGACCCCTGCGACGGACTTGTTTTTAATTTACATATTCCATCTTCAGCATGTCATGCAGAATATGTGCCCTATTTTTGGTAAGTAATTTTCTTTTTTGCCACATTTTCCGTCGTAGGATACACGCGACGCGCTGTCGCTTGGTTTGAGGAGGTCATTGCAGACACCATTACCATGGCACATTTCTCTTACTTGATCTTGAACCCACTGCCAATGATGTTGAACTCGATGTTAATGCCTTTAAAAATGAATTCATAGGCTTCAACCAGCAATGCTTAATACACATTGTCTCAGGTGAATCAATAAAATCTCTTGATTCATTTACATACGTAGGAAATGAGATAAATTCTACTGAATGCACTTCACAGGACACTGCTGGCATGCAAAACAAGAACTTGCAAGTGATTTACTGCTCTGGACACCTAGCCATGATGGGTTGATCAACCAGTAACTACCTACACTGACAGTTAGGATGCTATGACAGAGAATGCCACTCAAGGACATTACCTTCTGACGATGGTTTAGTTTGGTTTGTTTTACAGCATGTCAACCTCAATGGGTTATTTAATGCCGACAAATTTTTTGTTGCTGGTAATATTTTTTTACTTCATAAATCTATTTTTGGTAATATTTTTTTCTTCAAAAATGTATTGCTGGCAATAATTTTTTTACAAAAAGTATTTCTGGTATTAAAATCTATTTTTACACTTTCATAGTGTTTTGACCCCAGTTTGTGGGTTAACTATTTGGCCATAGCTGGGACCCTAACAGATGCTATCACTCCGGGTCAGGGTGGACCTGGGAACACCAGCAATTAAGAGTTGGTTCCACACTCCTCAAAACCTCCTGATCAGAGGCCTTGCTGTTGGATGCAGCTTATCATCTTACCCAGAACGTGGATGTAGTTTATCGTCATACCCAGGATGGTCCCACAATGCAGAACTGTGATTATTGGTGTCATACTAATGAATGACTGAAGACTTTCCCTTGGGTTCTTTCTTTATCTTTTAAGATTTTCTATGGTAGTTACACTATCTAATTTGTTATTGTTTTAAACTTTTGATTGGATATTGTTTTTGTTTGTAGACTTTCTCCTCATTGTAAGCCGTCTCAATCTGAGGTCCTTATTAGGGTCTTTAATTTTAAGCATACTGATTGATTTCCTTCTGACAAGAAATTACTAAAATTGCAAATGCTACACTATCCATTTTTGTCTCTGAAGTTCATGAATGTAAAAGAGAAAACTCAAATCTCTCTTGTTCTGTAAAATACAAATTATTTTTTAACAATGAATTATTTTAAACATATCTTTTAGGCTGAAAATGCAAATAATACTTTCTTTATTTTATCTCCATAGTTATTATGTATTGTTTCTTTCACACTTCTCCTTTGATTATATGAGTTTTGATCTGGAAATAATTAAAAAAAAAAAAAAAGAAAGAAATCATAAATTTTGATGTGGTATAAATTATTCTGGACTTAATTAAGTTTTAATTAAAAAATAACAATAATCTATAACATAACAGCAAATCTTGAAAATGGCCATGAAAAAAGTTGAAAGTATTTAATCACTATCATTTAGACAGTATCTACACTAAGTGAAACTACAAATATAGTAATTACCAACATGTGTCAATATAAACTTCTGCTTAAATAGACATTAAACACACACACACATATATATATATAATTTTTCATGTCAAACATCTTGGGTAAATATAGAAGGGTATGCTGAAATATTTTCAGCCTCTCTCTCCCTCCTCAAAATCTTACCAAATGTGACCCAGCATCAACATTTTTTTTTTTTTTGAGAATGAATTCTTGATAATTTCTCTTCAAAAAGTCTCCTGATATACTAGCTCTCTGCATGACTAACCTTAACTCGTCAATCCCCACCTCTGATTTCTTGATTTCCGGCTACCTTCCTATATAAGGACTTGATTTCCGGCTACCTTCCTATCTAAGGACTCTAAAATCCACATGCATGGCCTGGGAGTTTATGTCCGCAATCATCTCCTGCTGACTAGGGAACTCTCTCTTGAATCTCCAGACCATTTGTACATGTCTCCATCTATCTCTCCTCAATTCAGTAAGCTATCTCTTCTTTCTCTATTGTTCCCTTTCCTCTCGAGACTGTGCTGTACTCAATAGCATTTCCGATAATATAGACAAGGCCATCTCTCTACATCCATTTGCACATAGATTCATGTTCAGTGACTTTAACACCCACCACACCATGTGGCTTAAACACTCTGTAACTGACATCCACACCCTTAACTTTTCAATCAATCAATCAATCCCTCACACAAATAGTTGACTTTTCTACATGTTTCCCCAGCAACATTGATGATAATGCTTCCCTTTTCAATCTCTGTTTTATCTCCATCCCTGTCTCTTGCCATGCTATCCAGCTCTGTCATAGTGTCTATTAACATCTTCCACTCCCCCCTCCAACCAAGAACCTCCTACTAACAGAATATCTTTCTGGGTAAAAGCTGACATCGAGGCTTTCACCCTAGCAAGAAGATATAAAGTTAAATTGAGCTCATCTCCTTGGTTCTCAGCTGCTTGCACAGCTACTATAGCCCATAGGAATCCCTTCTATCTGTATTGAAGTGACATGTCTGATTGCAACAGACGTCTCTTTGTCTCAGCTCATAATGAGTGCAAGCATGTTCTCAATGAAGCAAAATTACTATTTGCTGATAGAATAAAACCATGTGTTGCATCTCGCAAGTTTGGTTCTAAAGATTATTGGCAGCTCTGCAAGAGTATTCTGAACAAAGGCAAATCCACAATCCCTCCTCTATTCAATTGATTCAAAGTCCTAGCTTCCTCAAGTGATAAGGTTGAATGCTTTGCTTGGAAATTCTCCTCCAACTCTACACTCAACTCATCTGGAGTACCCACACCTGATTTCCCCCCCTAGAACTGAGGTTCTATTGAGTGAGGTGAGGATAAACTTGTCAATGGTTTTGGACATCATCTCTAAATTAGACTCTTATAAAGCAAGTGGTAGTGATGGGATACCAGCCATAGTCCTAAAGAAATGTGCTCCTGAGCTGGCTCCAGTTCTCTCCAAACTACATAACTATTGTCTTGCTGACTCTTGCTTTCCAGCCTGTTGGAAGTCCTCCTTTATCGTCCCTGTTTTTAAGAACTCTAGAGACCCTTCTGACCCATCTTATCAGTCTCCTACCACTCTTCAGCAAAGTCTTTGAGACTTTAATGAATACTCAAGTGGTTAAGCACCTTACATCCCATGATCTTCTCTCTGACAAACAATATGGTTTCCACTTTGCCCGGTCTACTGCTGATGTCCTTATGGCCATAACTGAATTTGAATACCAAGCTCTTGATAATAACAGCAAAGTTTGAGCTGTGGCTCGAGATATCTCTAAGGCATTTGATAGGGTTTGGCATGCCGGCCTTCTTCGTAAGCTTCGGGGATACGGTATTACAGGACGATTATTTGATTTAATCCAATCATTCCTTTCAAACCATGAAATGAAGGTCATCCTAAACTGTTGCCATATATGGTCTGGTGCCCCCGCTGCTCATCTTAAGATTCTCATCAAGATCCAAGGACAGATATGCAGTGTGATAGGTCCTGATTTGGCATCTCAATTGCAGTCACTTTCTCACAGACATGATGTGTCTTCCCTCTGTCTTTTCTATAAATATTTTCACGTCATCTGCTCTGACGAGCTACTTTCACTGGTACCCTAACTGCATGAATCTAAGCGTGCTACTAACTTAGCACCTCGGTTCCACTCTTTCACTTTCAAAACAGTTAAATGTAACCACCTCTTCTACTTCAACAGCATCTTCTCTCACACTTCCCAACAGTGGAACTCCCTTCCTCTTACTTGCCTCCCTGATAGCTATAATCTTCAAATATTCATATATAATGTAATGTCAACATATTCTGATGCCTTGATCTTGCTCCCCAATCATCTACTTATCCTTTCCTCAAACACCCCTCTTTACTTTCACTCTCTGTAACCCCTTGCATGCTAGTGGCACTCCCACCTTGCTTGGGGTGAAATGCTTAAAAAAAAAATTTTCACAGACATATGTATGTACATACATACATGCGCACACACACACAATTCTCATCACATTTTATGCCCAGCATCTTGTATAAATCCTGCAACCTTCACAAGGGATGCTGTTCCTTGTCCTAAATGTAGAATGTTTTGCATATCACAGGCCAGCTTTAAATGTATGGCATCAAGGGTGAAACACACACACACACATACACACATATATACACACACACACACACACGCACACACACACACACACACGTGTGTGTGTGTGTATACAGAATTACACGCATGGAAGATGATGAGCCTATCTACAAATGTTGTTTGGCAGTTTTGAGAATTAACATAACATTCTTTGCCCTTCACATTCCATTGTGTTAGTAATGCCACATTTACTCAATTCATAAAAAAACAAACCATTTTATTTTATATTATTTTAGCCATTTCTTTTTTTAGGCAATGGTTATTGGAAATTTGTACATCAGAAAATCTTTAGTGCCAATTTGTCTGTGAATAGGAAAAAATGTTTGTTTTTTTTTTGTCAAATTATCAGCTGTTCCTGTTACATGCCACTTTGAACAAAAGGCAAACAACTGAACACTATGGGTAAATTCCTTATCAATGTTATGATGATAAAATATTAACGCTAATTTGTTTCTACAAGTCCCTGCAGTCCATGATTAGTATTGTATGATATAATTTATAACTCAATACATTAAGCAGTCAAAAAAAAGCTTATCCAAGACTCACAGAAATATTTACCAAAAATATTTTCTTGTTATATCACATTATAAAATATATATAGTCATACATTTTTTTTTAAATATTTATTTACAGTGAGGTTCACTACTTTACAAGGACCGGGAGTCACTCAAGGTAGATGGTTACATGTGGAGGCCATTTGTGTGTATAGGAATGGAAGATAACGGTTAACCCTAGCCTTGAACAGCTTAAGATTGTAGTGATCGAGGAGTCGGTTCCACATGACAGTGGTTTGTGGGGAAAAAGCTGCTCTAATAAAACCTACTTTTCATTGGTGGAATATGGAGAGGATGTGGGTGGTTTGCTACTATTTAAGTGGCATGGTGTGTTCATACTGAGAAGGTTTGCCTTGGCGAGACCAGGGAATGTAGTTCATCTGAGCACTTTCCATGGAAGTAGTGGCAGAGCAGAGAGAGGCTTGCCACATCCCACCTGTGGGAAAGAGGTTGGAGAGTGGAGAATAATTTGTTACCCACAAGGGCTTGGAGACGCTTTTGAACTCTGTCAAGGCTGGCAAGTGAGGTCTGGGCAGCACCTGGGTAAATATGACAACAGTACTCTATTTTTGGCCTAATCTGGCTCTTGTAAAGTTAGAAGATAGCAGGAGGAATCAGGTACTTCCTGGTGTGGTACAGGGATCTAACCATTTTACCTGCATCCTTAGCAATATCTTGGATGAGATCATAGAGTCACTTTTGATCTCAATGCTCACTTATATATATATATATATATATATATATATATATATATATATATGCATGCATATGTATACACATGAACACTCACATTTGATATAACGTAATCAGTTAAAATATTCTCTATATGTAATGCTTAGGCTATTGCTGTAATGCCTGTATAGTTAGTCTTCATACTAACTCCAATACAACTCCTCATGACCTTATACCATGGAACTCTTTGTAGTATTGGATGAGTTCATACAGTCAGCAGAAGTGTACTCTTTACTCCACAACATACATACATATATATATATATATATATATATATATATATATATATATTCATCTAAATGCAAATATTTATTTCCATCTTTATAATGGAAGTTGTTTCAATCCTTTCATTGACTTAAAAAATGAAATTTGAAAATATGTTTGAAAACAAAACTATTAATTATTAATAGAAACATGAATTTGAACTCAAGGTGACATCTTGGTAAAATCATATATTAAAATTATCATATGTGAAGACATCAAATTATTCAGAAGAGTTATTCAACTGAATGATGCTGTCTGAGACACGCAATTCTTCCAAATTTTTTAACAGGAGGTCTTCAGTAATTTCACTTGACTTTTTTTAAGCATTGATGATATCTAAGAAGATGTATGTGCCAAAATAGACAAGGAAATTAAGAGCAGTGTAGACCAGGTATGTTTTACAAAGATGTTTTTCTCTGTGATAAAGCATCATTCTCCAAAGAATACTGAAGATGCATTCTGAAGAATTGATGAGAGAATGTTTTAAGAAAAAGTGTATGTTATTGCAGATATGTATCTATGTGTGTTTATACAGGAATGTGTTGGCTTATATAGGTATTTACTGAATGCACTTTAAGAAAATCAAGCTAAGAAGATAGTGGGGGAAAAGTGGGAAGAGGATACTTATCTACTTATATGACTCATATTCTCCACTCAATTAAACTCATTAACAAGGAAAACAATTATGTCAAGAAGTTAGCTTTTTTTCTTAATCTTGTCATTACAGCCACCATGTTGCAGGGATCAGAGATGTACTTGAACACCCCTTGATCTAAGTTTTGACTACTGTGTCTAATACTAAAACGTGACATTGACTTTTTGGGAAAGAGCAGCCTTTCTTTTTTTCTTTTTTTTTTGCTTATTATCTATCAACTATCCTAACCTATGTGAATTTGGTTTGCATCAACAGGGGAAACACCTGGTCCCTCTCAAGAAGTTCACTAACTCCGAATTACAGCAGATAACAACTAGTACCATGAGTATGTATGACCTTTTTATTTCTTTGGCCACATATTGAAAACTACCATGTTAATGCTTTTGATAAATCTGAAAGAAAAATGAGAATATTAAAATTTGGTGTATGCCACATAGTATTAAGTAATTTTTCATTCTATTTTCAATATTCTATTTGAGAAAACAATTATTTGTAGACCATAAAGAAAAAATGACTAACACACTCTGAATATGTGTTTGTGTGTGAACATAAAATATGTATGACTACACATGTAACACCATACATACTTTGACTCTATGTGTGTATACATACATATATATATATATATATATATATATATATATATATAGAGAGAGAGAGAGAGAGGTGTTGAGGTCTCACACTTATACACACACCCACACAAATATATACACATATCACATACACTCCCAAAGAACTAAAAGATAACATACACTTAGCACAATCATCCCATTCCCAGCAACCAATAAAACTGTCAAAATTACCAAGGAGGGTATTCTGAAAATCAGGAATCTCTCATCCTCTATTTTAAAAAATAACTTGAATGAAGCCGTTTGACCAACACAAGAACTGACCCAAATTAACAATAAAAAAACAAATGAAAACTACAGATAAAGTTCACTTTCTTCAGAAACAGTCATTCACTCCTGTAGTTCACTGCTACTAACAAGTAGGGATTTTTTTTTCTCCTGATGATGGCCATGCTGGCTAAAACTAGTTGAACCTAATTGAGACAAAAAACAAAAAAATATTAATATATAACCCAGTGTGTCTGAAAATTTTAATTTTTTAATATTTTTTCTTGTTCAAAACATATATAAATATATATTTTTTATTCATTCAAGTCATTATTGTGGGTACTTCAATTTGAAATTGGCATCCCATTTTTATTTATTAAAAAGTATGTAATATATCTATTGGCCTGTGCATCTGAGAAATCTTAAAGAAAATTAAATCCCCAGATCAGACCTGTGACCCCCTTTGTAGGGTAAACCCCTGTTTGATCCCATGTTTTATTGCTCAGTTACAAAGAATGTTGTTGTTGCCAGCAAGGTTCTATTTTTCCCTTTTTAAGGAAAGTACATCCCCTTTATTCAGATTAATTTCTCAAAATCTGTTCAATTTTCTATCTGAAACAGAAAGCAAAATCTTTTCTAGTATTCAGACCGCTTTTACTCTAAGCTGTGACAGTTCTAATCCTTGATATTTACTTTTCCGTCACAAATGCAAGAAGGGGGGGGGTTATATGGGAGAAACAAGAATAATGTTACATTAATGGTTCAATAACCACAAAAAAAAGCATCAGGGACAACAGCAATTATTTCCTGGTCTCTCTACACTTCAATCAACCTAGTCATAGCATTGATGATGTTGGGTGCATACTTTTAGCATCTGGCTCACTAGCCAGGATCAGATCAGAGTTGAAATATATCCTAAAAGTAAATTCCCACATAAAAGAACTAAACAGATTTGGGTTTACTCAGAGAGTATAATTTCCACAAGGAAACCCATTATCAGCAACACCTCTCCTTGGATGAGTAGGCTCTCCCTCCACATTTTAACATCCATCTCCTACCTACTATATTTTTCTATTCTGCCACTTATGATTTCCCTCATTATGCACTATTCAGTAATGGAAGTATTGCCATGTACACTGATGGCTACTTTCCAGTCACCCTCTTTTATACCATCTTTGGTTCTATCACTATAGTTCCTTTACATATAAGCTTATGTAAGAAGTGTGGAAGGTTAGTGTAGATACATATTAATCTTGTATTATGTATTTATATCTTTACATGTATTGAGATTCATAAGTTTGTGTGGTGGATTGTGTAAATTTGCACACTGTTATGTGCACTTATGTACACATGTGCATCTATATATGTATACGCTTCCCCCCTCTCTTTTTCCGTTATTATTTTTTCTGCCCCCCCCCTTTTTTTAACAATAGATTTCCAAATGTTTTATCCAAATGTTTTATCCTTTTATTTGTTCCTTCCATTGCTTTCTTTTTGTTTTATTTCATTTAATTATATTTTATTCCTATATATCCCTCTGTTCCTCCTCACTTTTTATCTCGTCACATGTTATTCTAACTACAGCCCGTCATTCTGAAATAGACAACTTCGTCAAACAATTTTCAGCTACACTGGCTACACATGAGATGTCTTCCCTACTCCGCAACCTATATCTCTCTTCATCTATGTTTACAATCTCAATCCCCCAATCCTCCTACTAATAATAGACTGGTTTAATGCTTTTACACTGATCAAAATTTTAAATTTAAGTTTATTTTCATAAAATGTTTCGCACAGCAAGGAATAAGACAGAGATTGTGTTTTTGCAAAGTATATGATCTCCACCAGAAAATACATTGTCCACAAAACATCTGTCAGTGAGTAATTCCCATTTCTCTGCTTATTACTCACTCTGTTGATGAAGGATACAGGTGTGTCCAAAAATTTGGGACTTAAAACTTTTCTTTCCATGCTTCATTTCTTTCATATGGTTAATAAAAAATATTTAACAAATGTTTTTTGTACTGATTATATTGGTACCCTTTCATTTGTTCTTGTTTTATTAACTAACCTATCTATTTTACATACTATAAGAAGCATACGTGGACCCTTTCTTTTAATTATATATATATATATATATATATATATTTAGGACAGACTAAATTTTATTTATGAACTTAGTGAAAAAAAAAAAATATATATATATATATATATATATATATTTAGGACAGACTAAATTTTATTTATGAACTTAGTGAAAAAAAAAAAAATATATATATATATATATATATATATATTTAGGACAGACTAAATTTTATTTATGAACTTAGTGAAAAAAAAAAAAAAATATATATATATATATATATATATTTAGGACAGACTAAATTTTATTTATGAACTTAGTGAAAAAAAAAAAAATATATATATATATATATATATATATATATTTAGGCAGTATATTTTCATTCAAACAGGTTTGGCTAAATAATTTAGACATATTACGCCCTACTTATTTTAGTTTTAATCCTTTCAAGTCTACAAATTAATTTTTTGGTGGTTGTAGAAAATTGATTATGAAAAATTCCAAAATGTTCATTTTACTCAAAGACATAGACAAAATACATGAACTACAAAAAACTTTTAAAAATCTTAACTATGACAATAAAATCCTGATTCTTAATGTATTGATAGACACTAATAATAATACATTTACTAATTCCCCATATAAAAAAACAACTAGCATAAACACCTACACTCTCAACTATAAAAGTGAATGCCCTATTAAAAAATAGCTATAATACAAAAGTTAATAAACCGTGCAAAAGCGAACTCTCCAACAAGAAAGATTTTCTCTACTGAATTAAAGAATATTAAACAAACCCTCATTAATAATGACTTTCCTAATTACATCATTACTGAAAAAATTAGATGAGCTATTGAGAATATAAACATAAATAAAAATAAACATAATACTTCATCAAATAACTCTAAACATATAAAACTACTATACCATAATCAAATGCTTTCTAACTATAAGCATGGGTGAAAAATTTTTTAAAGACTCATAAACACTAAAATATCCCCCACTGATCCAAGTAAAAAAAATAAAATTAATTATATACTACATTAAATTTAATACAACCAACCTAGTCATCCAAAAGAATTAATTTCTGTTAACTAGCATCTTACAAAAGACCAACATTGTATACCAATTTAAATGTCCTTTGGGAGAATGCATCTCTGATAAAAATGTTAATGAATATGTTGGTTTTACAATGACAATGTTGACAAGATGGCTTACATTTCACTTGAATGAACATAGTTCAATCTCAGAACATTTACAGGAACAGTCATGTCCACATTCACAGTTTAGACAGATATTAGTTGAAAATACATAAGTACTTCATCAAAATAATAAACAAAAACTTAAAATTCTGGAAGCCCTTTATATGAGGGAATTGCAGCCAAAAATAAATAAAATCAACTATGAGTATTGCTACAAAGTTCTTAAATATTTGTAGTAGCAAAGTTTTATATAAAATACTAAATTAAAATCTTATAACTAAAATCTTTTTCATTTTTAAATATTAAAATAAAGATTACAAAGTTACCCCCCTTGCATAGCTAAAAGATTTTGATTTGAATTTGGAACATTGTAAAATGGACAGTGAAAAAATATTTTGAATTTGCAGAGCTACTGAAGATGGTCTCAGATGAGATTGAAAGTACTTGGCAAAATAAAAATTATTTGAAAGAAAATTTTGGAATTTTTCTTAATCAATTTTCTACAGCCACCAACAAATATATATATAGAGAGAGAGAGAACTAGCTTAAAAGCCTCCCTATCAGATGGCATTTAAGCTAGCTTCTGTGAAGGGCTCTTGATTGGGCCTTGATAACAATACACTTGCCTTTTAAAAGTTCAACAATAATTCTTCTGCCACCACTTAATTTAAAGATAATTTGATGTATGTAGGTCCTTACTTTCTGTACAAACATTTTTATTTCATGGGTGACTTTTGCTGGATTTTGCAATTAATTTTGATTATTTCCCAAATTATAAAAATTGTTATCATAAAAAAACATTGTCACAAAAGACCACATACAAAAAAACACCAAAAACAATCACAGTAATGAAAACTTAGGAATCCAAAATTTCAGTATTGCAGGTTTGGATTCAACCAGGAATGTTTTTAATTTGATTACAGAGTCAGCCTGATTACAAAATGGTATGTGTTGGGCTATGGCCTCTAGGAGTAAAGTTGAAAATACG